>OY796888.1:11190253-11790253 GCA_963680785.1 Diplosoma virens
GAAGTGTTAGACAAAATTAAAAATTACATCCGGAGTCAAAGAAATATAGCGTTAGATTGCGTCGCATTTGAAGAGAGAAAGCAAGCGGCTGGCGAAAACTTCGATTCGTTTTTAATCGCGATTAAAACTTTGGCGAGAGACGCAGACTTGTGCAATAAATGTTTAAATTGTCGTTTAGTCACAAAAATCATGTCGGGAATATATGACAAAGAGACTCGAACAAAGCTCCTAGCCATATCCCCATTACCTGATCTTCAAACCGTCACTGATTTATGCAGATTGGAAGAGTCAGCAAAACTAGACGACGCGCGAATAAGCCGACAGCTGAATGAGAGAAGAGCGTACCAAAGCAAATTTTGTCGAAATTTCTCTAAATCTAAAGAGCGCAATAAAAAGCCCTGTACAAAATGCGGTAAAAAGACGTGCCCACCAAAAGGTCAAACTCACTGTCCCGCAAAGGATACAGAGTGCTTAATATGTCGCAAAAAAGGTCACTTTACATCAGTGTGCTTTCACAACAAACCCGGGTTTAACAGACGCGAAGAAACGAAGAAAAAGTTAACGGGACAAATAAAGCGTAGATGCAATGCTAATGCAAATTTTGCTAACTCCGCGGCGCCCAAAATAACTGTTAATCTTTTTTCTCTTAAACATCGTAACCCGTTAGGTTCCACAGAAGCTACACCAGACACAGGTGCCGAAGCAAGTCTTGTTGGGGTAAACATCATTCAACGGCTCGGAATAGACCTTGATAATTTAATGCCGCCAAGTCAAGACACTCTTAGTGCAGTAAATCGGCAGACCGTAACATGCGTGGAGACCTTCCCATGCATTATCGAATACTGCGGCCGATTCGTGGAAGAAACCATTTACGTCTGTCATGAGGTAGAAGATTTTTTGCTTGCTTGGTACGTATGTCAACAGGTTAACATTCTACCTGACACGTATCCTCAACCGATAAATTCTTCAAAAACACCTCGGAAATTAGCATTAAAAGCAGAGAACACAAGATTCATTATATCAGAGATCCCAACTGAAGCAGAAATTAGTCAAATTGAGAACAAGTTGATAAAATCGTACAGCGATGTGTTTTCTGAAGACACAACATTACGGGAAATGAACAGTAAACCCATGAAAATTTCCTTGAAAGATGATGCTGTTCCATTTGCTTTACCTGTTCCACGCCAAATACCTTTAGCTTTCAGAAGGATGGTGAAGACAGAGCTTGACCAACTTGTACAAGCCGGAGTCATTGCACCAGTAACAGAAGCAACTGATTGGGTGCACCCTATGGCCGTTGTACAAAAACCCAATGGTGGAATTCGTCTCTGTATTGATTTGCAGAAATTGAACAAATACGTACGCCGTCCATATCATCCATCTAAATCACCTGCTGAAGCTATTTCGAGTATTTCTTCTTCGTCTAAATTTTTCTCAACATTAGACGCCACTAAAGGATACTGGCAAGTACCTTTAGAAAAAGAAATTCAAGACTTTACCACATTCATTACGCCGTTCGGAAGATTTAAATTCCTTCGAGCTCCGATGGGACTAGCTTCTTCTCAAGACGAATATTGCGCAAGAGGCGATGAAGCTCTGCAAGGCATTGAAAAAGTCGAAAAAATGGTAGATGACATTCTTATTCAAGGCGAAACCGCACAGGAGCACTTGAATACCGTAGTGGCTGTACTAAACAGATGTCGAGAACACGGTATTACTCTTAATCCGAAGAAAGAGCAGTTACTACAAAGTGCTGTGAGATATGTCGGATATATAGTCAGCAGCGACGGTATTAAAGCAGACCCCACAAAAATTGAAGCAATCTCTGAATTCCCTGCTCCAACAAATATAACTGAATTACAATCTTTTATGGGCATGGCAAACCAGCTGGGCGGATTTACTCATCTACTCAGTGAAGCAGCAGGCCCACTTCGGGACTTGCTCAAACCAAAAAATGCTTTTCTCTGGTCACCCCAGCATGAAGAAGCATTTACAAAGACAAAAGAAATTCTTTGTAGCCCCCATATTTTGGTTGCATTCGACCCCAATCTGGAAACGATGCTGCAAACAGATGCATCTCGGTTGAAAGGTCTAGGTTTTGCACTTTTGCAAAAACATCAAGAAACGTGGAAATTGGTTCAAGCAGGATCACGTTTTATAATTGAGACTGAGTCCAACTACGCTATGGTTGAACTGGAATTGCTCGCTGTTGTTTGGGCTATGCGTAAATGCCGCATATATCTGCAAGGCTTACCCAATTTCGAGCTGATAGTAGACCACAAGCCACTAGAGTCAATCCTGAATACCCAGACACTCGATATGGGGGAAAATCCCAGGATTCAGAGACTTAAAGAAAAACTCAGCGCTTTTATATTCCACACCACCTGGAGAAAAGGCAAAGACCACGTGATCCCCGACGCGTTGTCACGAGCACCGTGCCGCGACCCAGAACCAGAAGATATCATAAACGTAGACACAACCAGAATGATCTGCAAAAACGTTTCTACAATTCTGAGAGGAAAAGACCCAGAAGTGACAAAAGAAACATTTATCGATCCAATGCTGGAAGACTTAAAAGAAAGTACTCAGCAGGACGAAGCAGCACAACAATTAATCACTGCTATTAAAAGCAACTTTTCCAAAGGAAACGAATATCCATTAGCTCAACCTTTCAAAAAGCTGAAAGATCAGCTTACTTTCGAAGATGGATTAATTCTCCTGAACAGCCATCGCATTGTGGCGCCAGTACAGAAAAGAAAAGAAATACTGACAAAGCTACATGCCTCACATCAAGGCATCGAAAGAACAAAACAAAGAGCGCGTCAAATAGTGTACTGGCCAGGAATCAATAGCGACATCAAAAATACCGTTGAAGCCTGCACGAAATGCCAAGAGCACCAACCAAGCTTGCAACAGGAACCATTACAACGCGTTCCCCTCCCATCAAGACCCTTTGAAGACGTATCTGCAGATTTATTTTATTATGCCGGGAAGACTTACCTGGTTTATGTAGACCGTCTTTCGGGATGGATTAAGCTCAGCGAGTTCTCTCATGACCCTAGTTCACATCAGATAATCAGCACTATAAGAAAATTTTTCGTGGACACAGGGGTACCAGTACGAATCAGAACTGACGGAGGACCGCAATTCACATCAAGCAAGTTTCAACGGTTTCTCAAGAAATGGGGAGTAACTTCCACCATAAGTACTCCACATTACCCACAGTCAAACGGACACGCAGAAGCAGCAGTGAAAGCCATGAAGCACCTTGTTGCCAAAACTTCTGAGCATGGTAGTCTCGACTGCGATGAATTTAGCAGCGGCCTAATCGAATGGGTTAACACACTCAAGGCCCATCGGTTATCACCAGCCGAAATTTTATACGGCGCCCCGCTACGTTCAATCGTTCCAGCTAAACTGAAATATTTCAAGGAAGATTGGCAAAACAAATTCGACAAGTGGGACCCAGCTTTATCAAATCTACAAGTGGCTGCAGAAACCGAATACAATAAACGCGAAAAACACCTCAACCCAC
Source organism: Diplosoma virens (assembly GCA_963680785.1). NCBI lineage: Eukaryota > Metazoa > Chordata > Ascidiacea > Aplousobranchia > Didemnidae > Diplosoma > Diplosoma virens. The sequence continues at coordinate 11,193,789 of OY796888.1, forward strand.
TAAAAATCGGACAACATGTTCGAATTCAAGACCATATTACAAAAAAATGCTTGCGATCGGGACTCATCATCGGCGTCGGGAGAAACCGCGACTATCACATAAAACTACCGAGCGGTCGAGTCTGTTGGCGCAATAGACGTTTTATTCGCCCTCTCCCCACCGAAGGGGGAGACCCCAAAGAGGAAATGATGACATCAGACAAACTTCACGTCCATTTTGAAGATGAAGTCTTTCCACCATCTCCAACCTCGCGGCGAAGCGTGAGACAAAAACGCTTTCCTAATCATTTAAGGAATTTTGTATGAAGTAGCGTAAAACTCATAACGCTTGTGCCGTATTGTATATAGTTTGTGCATGTTTATTAATCGGGCTCGTACAATGTACTATATTTTTCTTTGACAATCTTTTCGCTAAAAAGCTTCTTAAAAGGGGGTTGTTATGGTATGTGACGTCATAGCGCACGGCTCTACTGCCTTCTTCTCTCTGGTTTGATAAGTGTAGTTAACCGCGTGATAAATTATTAGTATAACTTACAGATTCAGTCGTATAGCTATCGTGTAACTCCGTATAAATAAAAGAGCTAACTGCAGATACTAGTGGAACTCATAACATAACCCATCCTTGTCTCCCAAAATCTGGTTACCTCCTCTCTAAACGCATCTTGACAGCTGTCTTCTTCCACCATTTTATCTTTGAATTTACTTCTTACTGCTGTTTTCTCTATCATTAAAAGCCATTTGCATACCACCACACGGTGCTCCTTTGCAACGCACTTATTCACCATTACCTTACAATAGCACATTTCCATTAGGTCCCTTCTTCTGCACATCACATAATCTACTTTGTACTATTTCCGCCACTTTTATACGTCACCCTGTGTTTGTCTTTCTTCTTGAAATAAGTATTGGCAACCATTAAATCCATCCTCTTCGCAAAATCTACAATCATTTGTCTTTTCATATTTCTCGTTCCAGCGCCGTAGATCCCCATTACTTCCTCAACCACTATGTTTCCTTTTCCCAGATGTCCATTAGGTCTGCACCTACAACTATCCTCTCCTGTTTTAACACACTTTCTATCAACCCATCCAAATCTTGCCAAAAATCATTTTTCTTCTCAATGCTGTTTCCAATATGTGGAGCATGTACGTTTACTATGTTCAGTATCGACCCTTTTACCTTTAGCTTCATCAGTACAGAACATCTACTTTCCTTTGCTCCATCATGTCTGCCAGCTCTCTCCTCCTTCCAGATATTTTTCCTATATTTAAGGTACCCAAACTTATAACTGTGCGTCTCCCCTTCTGCAGTTCCCGCTGCCTCTTTACTCGCCTTTCCTCTCTTCTCCTTCTGTTGTTTTCGCTAATCCCAATAGTAACATAGTTTTCACAGGTACCCTGCCGTGCGACACCTGAGGTGATTGTTGCTAACCCGGGCCTCGACCAATCTAGTATAGATTTATCACCACTACTCATTTTGTATGATTTAGCAAAAAAGTTTACGCCGGATGCCCTTCCTGCCAAAACCCTCCTCATTTATACGGGCTTGGGACCGGCATCAGGGAACACTGGAAAGTGCCCTGATGGCTGGGACGAATATTTTTACTTGAGTCTCTTTGCAAATATAATTTTATGGTTTTTAAGCCGTATGTCCAAGATAAAATTTTTAGTTTAATACTTTAGTGTAAGTGGCTCTTTTTGATTCTGACTGTTTAAAAATATCTCGTGACAATAAATTTAAATTTAAATGTATCATATCATGTCATCAGGATTAGTGGTATATTTGTTAAAACCATTTTATTAAAATAAATTAAGGTTGACTTTGACCGCAAATCTTTTTAGTATTTTACTGAAATTGAATTTTTTTACTTAATTAAAATAACTATTCAATTGTAAATGATCTATAGTTAAAGTAAGTTTTTTGCTTTCTTATTTTAGTTTGTCAACAATTACGCGATTGATTCAAATATTACGAAATAGAACAATTAACTAAAAAATTTTTTATATTTTTACTGCCTTTAGACCAAATGCGAAATTTATTGGCCAAAATCAGACATACCAATAGTTAGCAAAAACTTCAACATTAATTTAACTTCTGAAAAAATTTTCGGAGACATTATAAGAAGACAATTTTCTTTAACAAACGTGGACACAGAGGTAAGAAAGGCGAAAATGTTTTTGAGAAATTAGTTTTATTTATCTTAGTCGTAGGGTATCATTGTCTACAAAAAAAATACAGTCAAATTGATCATATTTTAGCAGCAATTTTTAAGCGGCCATTAGAATCACCGAGAGAGAGAGAAAGTTTGTCGCACTGTTTGTGGGCGTCGTACATACCTGCAAACGTCTTTGGCATATTTATTTTTGCTAGTCAATACCACATTGGTAATAAGTCTTAATATATGTAAAGTAATGCAATTTAATGACAAACGCACCACAACTTAGTGTGTCAGTTTGCAAGTTACAAGTTTCTAGGTTGTTTTAAGAGTTAAGACCATTAAAACTATGACATCGTGATTGTACTGCATATAATAAATATGAAATGTAGATGTGATGAAACATGCAACAAGTATCTAGTTTTAAAAAGATATTTCAAAAAGCTTCATTGGGCGAAATTGTAAAGCGGTTAAATTAAAACTAAGTTTGCATCACCAATTTCTACCGTTTATAATAGTGTTCATTCCGATATCACCATAAAACAGTTTTTTAAAGCATAAATATAAAATAACCCGATGCGCAATAGAGATTTTTATAATTTGCAAAGAATTCTTTAAAGACAATCAAATAAATATTCCGACACTTTATTTCTCTAAAAAACAAAATAGACTTTTAAAAAGTTTTCTTACCACAAGTCGTAAATTTGTTGAATTTGCCTTCAGTTAAACAAATGTACTGTAGTTTTAGGTTTCAAGCTATAAATTATTTATAGCCGTAGATCAAGATAGAAGTTAATTTTCACAACCATAAAACATAGTTTTTTAACGAACAAAGCTTTTTTTTGTTCACCTAAATCAGTTATATCAATAACCTTTGCATGAAAACTCGTATAGAAAAACGGAAATTTTATTTTTTGCTGTTAGCAAATCGAATAACTTTGAAAAAAGTTATGTGGTATTTGGATGTAAAATGGTAATACTTATCAGGCACTGGTACTGAATAAAATATGTTAATTTTTTTATTCAGTTTACCCTTGGATAAGCTATAATTTACTTTACGTTTGAACAAAGCAAATGTATTAGTAACTGAATTAAGTTTAAAATTTTTTCTTTTCGTAGTAAACTATTATAACTGCAAGAAATTGTACAATAAAATTCCTATCGGAACTGCTTTTGTCAAAAATACCCAACTAAACTTTTTGTGTTTTTTTTCTAAATTAAATGAAATAGTTATCTCAGATAAGTTAAAATTTAAATTATTTTTCACAAACTGCTAGTGCTTTAGTTTGTACCCTTAGGTCTCAATCTAAACTTGTATGCGATCTCAGGGATTTATCTATATCAATCCAACGCGGTTTCAAAATAATCATCTTGAAAAACTTTTACTTAGTTTTTGTAGATGAGCGGTGGGAGATTTCTTGTTAGTTTGCGATAAGTACAAGCAAATAAGAATAATTTCTTCATGTGATCGCTTACTAAAGAAAACATAAACTTTTTGAAAGATGAGATTTAAATAAAAAATCCTTCTTTTTGCAATTCAATTTCTGAATCGCTAACAAAAATGATTAATTGTTGTCTGCCATAATGGATAATTTATGTCACCCAAGCAATCTTTGGCAATGTAGTCTTTTATTATAAATTATTAGATCATTATAACATTAATTTCAGGAATTTTCATAATAGTAATTTCAAAGATTTTGCAATTCACTGTTTATTGGACGATTGTTACAATCACAAGAAAAAAATTTCTCGTGTAGCTGTTAAAAAAGCTTAGCACTTTGAAAAGACAATATCGAATTAAAGCGAGTCAACTTTCATTGTCACAATTATTTAAATAAACTTTTGACCAATTTACGAGAGCTATGTAAAACATTCCAATTTTTTTTCATATTTACTGCCTTTCTGGATTTTGATTTAATCAAGTTTTTTAATTTTTAATTTCTGTTTCTAAATTTTTGGTTGTTTATTTTTAAAATCATTACTGAATTTCTTCATTGTATTTTATTTCAAAGTAAATCCAAAAGTACTCACGCTTATTTTAATTATTAAAAGGAGCGAGTGTGCCGAAAATGGTGTTTTAATCTACAGCGCATACTCACGTTGCAACAAGCTTTCTCTCTTGGCAATTCTAATGGCCACTTTGAAATTGTTGCTAAAATGTGACTGATTCACCCGTATTCTTTTAGTAAGCCAAGGTTGCATGTATCATAGATAAGCTGATTTTGTTGTAGAGACATGTAATCGCAAAATAAAATATTATTTATCAACAAATGTTTTTTTAAGAAAAGCAAGCAACTTGTTTTAAATCTAAACATTTTAACTTTTTATAAAACTTTATTGAAGCATTTATCAACACATAAAAATAAGACAATAAAGTAAAGTAAAATTAAACTACAACAACAGTTTTCTCATGTTTATACTCACTGGTATTTACTTTAATGGACTTTAGAACAGTAATGAAAATATTGACAATGTTTTTGTCTCAGTCTTGTTCTCCGTCCTGACGTTGTGCTGGTGAGATCAGTTTTGGTCTTTAGAAGATATTGTCTTGAAATCATATTTTTAAAATTGCTTTCTAGAACGGACTTTTTTCGATAATTTTGTTACTTGATGTGATTTGATGATTATTATAATTTTTTAGGAATCGCACTTAATTAATTAGCTTTATGCTATTTAAAATGCTAATAAGCTAAGTGTACAAATTTCATTATTTTTATTTTTTAGCTTTTTTGCATCTACTCCCATAAAGATTTTATCAAGAAAAGTTTTGGATACAGATAGATTTACACAATTTTGTTTTATGCTAGTCTTGAAAAAGTTTTTCTTAAAGTACTTTTTCGTCAACACTAATCAGAAAAATTTGTTAACAATGACAAAAAACAAAGATTAATGTTCTACATATACAATTCAAAAAGATCAAAATCAGTCAACTGGTTTATTTGAAAGTGAAGCGACGCCTCTGATTGGTTAATAAAGCGCCTAAGCACATGCGTCAAACGTGGGAGATTTTTGTTACATAAAGAAACTCTTTTGACATAAAACTCTTTTTGACATGACAGAATTGATTTTAAAATCATAATAATAACAGTTTCCAAAGTTTGAAGATAAAATAAAGATTTGCTGTTTGCAAAAACAGAAAAAATATTGATATCATATAAAAATTTTAAAATAGAAATTTCTCACCCAAAGAATTCAATACAGCTTTCCAACACTTAAAACCGGATAAAGCTTCAGTTCCTGGTTGTAATCCTTACTGAAGCTGCTTTAAAATCCTAATTACGCAACTTTCCTTTTTTTCTGGTTCTGCCAACTCAAAATTTTCAAGATCTGGAAAAGAACTCCTGTAGTAGTGATCCTGAAGCCGGTGAAGCCCGCAAAGAACTCAAAGCTTAATCTAACAATATATCTTCTCTGTGTCCCCCAAAAAATTCTCGAGACGCATTTTCACGCCCATGTCGAACCAATTATCAGTTCACTGCTCCCTAGAGAGCAGAACAGGATTTTAACGCAAAAATGCAACCGTGGATCAAGTTGTTCTGCTTACACAGAAGACCGAAAATTCTTTTGAGGCTAAGAAACAAGTTGGTGTTGTTTTTTTCAATGTGACATATGATAGCGTTGAACACCGTGGTCTTACCAGCAAGCTTCTAAAACTTCTGCCGGATAAGCACTTCATCAAAACGGTCATGGACGTAAGATAAAAATCTACAACACAATAGACTCTTACTGTTTTATGCAATGCTTATTTTAGAAAAGGTAAAAACGTAAAACGTAAAACAGGTAAAACTAGAGTAGATGGCTCACATTTTGTTTCCATCTATTGACATTGTCGAAAAATACGATCTTCGCGCGTCACACTGCTGAGACGACTTGTAAACTCAGGATAGAATGCTGGTGCCAAAACACTGAGCTTAGCTGACCTATCTCATCTGGTCTACTCTACAACTGAGTACTGAGAACCAGTCCGGTGTTGCAGCGCTCACACTCGCCTCATGGATAGTATCCTGTATGACGCTTTGCGCATTGTCACAGGATGCCTGCATCACACTCCAACGGACCACTTTCCCATACTTTCAAGGATCCAGCCATCTAAGCTTCGGAGACACAGGAAACAAGATCTCCTTGGTTTTGGTTTTTAGACCCTGCTTACATGTAGCATGGTTAGTTAAGTGGGCTTTCGGATCTTTGCCAAGCGATGCTAAAATTTAGACAACCATTTTTGCCAGTTTCGCAAATCCTATTGAACAATCTTGCTGGACTAAGCATTCGCGCTTCTCAGTGGACAATTTATTGATAAAGCATGGTGTATCGTAAAAGTTATCAAGGCTCTATATTTTCATATCCATAACCAGGTTTGCTGAAATGGACTGTCTTTAATTTGTCAATTTATGTTGGAAGATTCTATTCGTTAATACACAAATAGGGTCTTGCTCCGTCTCCGAACTGCCAATGCACTACCCTTAAATAAACTGCAGACCACGTCCTAATAGCGTTCCTCTTGCCTTGGGCACCACAGGGAGCTCAAGGTCTAAAGATTTTAGATGCCAAAACCAGATGCTGGCTCAACATTATCATTGCCAGCATCTGATTGCGGCAGAAGAGCAGCCTGGGGAGTGAAAAGATAAGCCCTTGGTCCCAGTCTTGTCTATGCTTCACCTGAAGTAGATGCCCTTCTAAACAACGTCGACGACGATAACAGCGAATATTAAATTAAAAAACTTCTTGAAGAAAATTAAGTCTAAATTTTCTTCAAGAAGTTTTTATATCGTTTAATTTTTATGTCGTTAGGTTCAGTATAAAAAAGCCAAAAATTTTTTAAACCGATATAAGAATTAAAATCTTTTTAATCCTATATAAATCCGATATAAATCTGATATAATCCGATATAAATCGTTTTAATCCGATAAATTCCGATATAAGAATTTAGAATTAAAATGGAAAAAGTTATAGAATACAGTAGTTGGTTTAGCAGTTTGTGTATTTGGCATATCAAAGAACAATTATTGTGAAAAAACGTGAGTATTAAAGTTAATCCAGCAATAAAACTCTTTCTCGCTTTGCAAAAAACATTACGTAATCTTTGCACTACAGAACTTCAAAGAATTTTTGATAAATACGCAAAAAAAAATGACCAATAAATCCAATAGCCGCAACTTCAAAAACAGAGCTTATACGTAAAGTATTAGACCAGAAGTTCTCAAAGGGGGTCTACGGCCCTCCAAGGAGGCCACAAGTCATTTACCAGGGGGCCCCAAGCAAAAGCCTTTTATTTAGTCTTTACCAGTCTTTTGGGACAAAAATGATGTTTTTTGTGTTCACTTGAATTTTGGAATAATGTTCTAAGCAGGGGGCTACGTGTATTTTAGAATTTCTAAAAAGGGGCCACGGACCTGAAAACTTTAAAAAATTTAGTAGTCACTGCCAGAGGTGGGGTGGAAACACGTTGCTTTGAGACCGAGACGAGATGAGACTTTGGGGTAACAAAACTGAGACGATACGAGACTTTAGAGTACCAAGACCGGGACGAGACTCGAGACTTTACATAAGTTGTTTTAGTTTAAGCCAGGGTTGTGAAGTTAGAGTCGAAAGTCTGAGCCGCTTTGTTTTTTGGTGGAGTTGAAATGGTTTTTTAATATGCTTAAGCTTTGGAGGAGAACCTTGAAGGCCTAATTGTCGAGTGGTTAAAAAACGTTAAAGCCCCGTGATTGTGATCGACATGGTCTCGGCTCAAAACCTACTCGCGGTATTCGGTTGTGTTCTTGGAAAAGATACTTTTTTGGCACTTTCCCCCACTTGGTGGTCTTGGCAAGCAGTTTTACATTTCAGTCATATCTCTATAGAACTAAAAACATACAAACATATCAAACTATACTATAAAAAATTTTCTATCGGACAGCAATATCTTGGCATCTTCGGAACCAGATCGAGGTAATTGCTTGTTTTATTTATAGGGCCTTTGTCGCTTTCCTGCATGTATGGAGGATAAATATAGCCATACAGTAAATTGTAAAATTGTAAAATAATTTAGCGTCAGTCGAAGTCTCCAAAAGCAATAAGGACTCCGATTCCCAACTCTACCAAACATAAAAAACCGACTCCTACTTGCGACTCCAACTTCATCAAATCTAAAAAAGTTCTCCGACTCCGCTCTAAAAAATGCAACTCCGGGGCTCCGACGTCACAGCCCTGCTTATAAATATTATTGTTGAGTTGGAGTTGCTGGAGTCGCGTATTTTAGGGTGGACTTGGAATCCTTTTTTACATGTGCTGAAATTGGAGTCGTATTATTAGAACTCGTGAAGTTCGAACTGGAAAACTTTGAATTGCTGGAGTTGAAAAATAACACCGGTCTGCATTCAAAATAAATTTTCTGCTGACTGAACAATTAAAACGTATTCTACCTAATCTTCAATTTTAATTTTTAAATTTTTAAATTAAACGTAATTTTAAAAAATATACGGTATCAGTCTTGGTCTCGAGCATGTGGTATCGACTATATTATTGTTAACAATTTAATATTTATTACAACAAACAATACTTAAAAAATAATATTCAAATAATTGCGATAACTTGCAGAGCATTTTCATATAGATGTTTATTTAACTTTTTGCCGTAAAAGGTTAAATAAATGATACTTTTTTAGGAATATTGCTTGCCGCAATAATGACTAAGCTGTGCTTGTTTTAAAATCAATTAAAGTATTGCGATACCGGTAATCATAAAATTTAGAAAACTCTTATATATACTTTAGTTTAATTGTACTTTCTTTTATCATTTTTTTTTAAATTGGTTAATAAAACTGATAATAAGGACTTCTGTAAGTCAAAAACGTTTAGCTTTTAACAATTTTTTTAAATTATAAATTATATAGATGTTCGTTATTGTTTGATAGTTATTATTATTTACAAAAGATTTTAAAAACTATAGTAAATTATATAAAATTTGTTACCATAAATTGTATAAAACAAAATTTAGTTTTTTTTTTTCTTAAATTTCATTATGACTGTGATTATCAGTGATTAACATAAGAAATTCATAATTAACCTGCAAAAACATAGCTTGTCCACTATTTTTATTAAGTTATAGAATAAGAATAAGAAAACATAAAGTATTAAATCAAGAAAAATTATATGTTACAATATTTGCTATTGGCTAATATCAAGTTTAAATTGCAAGTCATTTTTGATTTTTAGAAGCAAAGACAAATCATTCAGTTTCAGTACATCGGATGGCCAGATTATGATATTCCAAACACCACAAGTAGCATGGCAAAACTTCGTAAACTTGTAAATTCATCTCATTTAAAACTAAAAAAGAAAGGACCAATTATTGTCCATTGCAGGTAAATTTATATTTTTAACCGTGTGGTCAAGGTTTTCCATATTTTTAACTGATTGTAAGCCAGCCCAATCAGAAGTGGTTCCTCAAAAAAATTGGGACTTCTCAAATTTGAACCAAATATTAAAAAATGTAAGATATAAAAAAATATTTAACTTACTAGAGAAAAATTACTATCAAAATATAAAAAAGTTTGCTTAAGTCTTACATTTGATTCCATAATTGTGTTAATATAATTAGATACCTGTTATCTGCATTGGTAAGTTCCTTACAATCTCTTCCTTCAAATAACACGCAAATTTTTTGCCAAATTTGAATGTATTCGAATTATTGCTGATAAAATATGAGTTTTTGAACATCGTGTGGTTGACTTTTTTATTCAAGATTTTTCGAAGCAAAGCAACTGCTACAGCATAATCAAGCCTATGAACATTTTCAATAAAGATATTTGAGATCAAAAGTTTTTTGTTTGTGCACTCTGTGATGACATAATCTGACTATTTTTTTTACTTATGTTTTCTTTGGAACAATTTTTTTAATATGAAAAAAATTATATCTTCTGAAATGTTTGTTGTTTTTAAAAATTACAAGAAAACAAAAATATAACTTCGCTTTAAACAAAGTCGATTTTTTCGGAGCCATAAGCTTTTCGTGACGCTCTCATCAGTGGCAATCGCGTCAAAATGGGACGAACCAGAGAAAATCAAAGTATTTATAGTCTCAACAGTTGGGAGAAAGGTGCTGAAGTCTCGGAAAGGAGAAAGGCACAATTGCACAGTGTGGTGCAATACAGGATGTTCTCGGAAAGGAGAAACGCACTATGTGCAATTACCCAGGAGAAACACTGTTACTCGCAACTTAGGTTATTTGAAAAGTTTCAATGTGTAAACAAATTCCTTTTGCTTACATAAAACCGGATGTTTGGTTTTGATAAAAGTTGCCTCGAGTAGACACAGATGGAACGAGTTGCGTGCCACAGCAAGAATTTTAAAACGTTTGTCGTTATAGTTTGCAGCACATTGCTCGTTGTCAAGCAAATGTTGTCCTATGGCAGAGTCACAATCTGGATTGTTACGTTTTAGCTTACAGGATCTGCCAGGTTGAGATCGTGTAGGGCGCTTCGCTTGCTGTTGTAGCCATTTAGGAACATGCTGCTTGATTCTATCTTGTAGTCGCTGTGATGTTCGTCCTACGTACCTACTGTCACAGTGGCACGAATATTCATAAACAACGGAGCTTTTCAGCGTGGTAGGTAAAACATCTTTGCGGGCTACAGGCAACATGCGTTTCGATGTAAATACAACTCTGGTGGTAACGGAGCCATAGCAGCTTTCAACAGCCGTTTTGACGTTTTTATCAAGACCAATGGAAGCTTTCCCTATCCAAGGAACTCTCAAATATACGGGACACTTCTCAGGACCAAATCGTTTGGGCATAGAAAACTGAGCAATTTTCTTGGAAATGTTGCAGTCAATAATAGATTCAGAATAACCATTGTCCAATAGAATGTTCTTGATATGCTTAATTTCTTCGTTTAGTTTAGATTTCGTGCATATCATTAGTGCCCGGTGTACCAAAGTTGATATAAGATTTGTTTTTTGTTTAGTGGGACTGAAAGATTCCCAACGTAAGTACTGTCCAGTAAAGGTAGGTTTTCTATACACACTTGTTTCAAAACCGGTAGCTGTTCGTTCCACGTTAACGTCGAGAAACGGTAAACAATTATTTTTCTCTTTCTCAAAGGTAAATTTGAGAGAAGGATGGAGACCGTTTAGTTGTTTGAAAAAGTTATCCGACTCTTCTTCGTTGCGAAACATAGCAAATGTATCGTCAACGTACCTAAAATATGTGGAAGGTTTTGATTTTTTAGAAAAAAGTTTTTCTTCATAATACCCAACAAAGATGTTAGCTAAGGCTGGGCCTAGTGGTGAACCCATTGCAACCCCATCAGTTTGCTTGTACATGATGTCGTTAAAGCTAAACTCTACTCCAGATGTGGCACTTTTCATCAGTTCAATGAAGACAGCCTTCGAACTGTTGAGACTATAAATACTTTGATTTTCTCTGGTTCGTCCCATTTTGACGCGATTGCCACTGATGAGAGCGTCACGAAAAGCTTATGGCTCCGAAAAAATCGACTTTGTTTAAAGCGATATTAAAATTCTGTACCACAAAGAAGCTCTTTAAAAATATAACTATTACTATGACGACCAATGAAACAGTAGTAAAGCTGGTATTTGCTTTTTGTAAATAAATTTATTTTTAATGCGTACCCCTTTAAGTCATGAATATTTTTTAGTGAAAAAAAAGTTTTTGTTTTTAATGTCTAAAAAAGCAATGTCACGTAAAAACAATCTAAAAAAAAACAATGTTACGTAAAAATAAAATCATATTTTTGTTTTTTAAATAATTATTCTAAGAGAACATATATGTCCTAATAGGGCTCTAGAGCAACTTTTCTTTTTCTCTAAGCCGCCATATATGTACTATTGGTTTTTTTGAGTACTATTCTAGAATTTTCTAACATAACTATGCTAACCTCAAATTTTAAAAATTGAAAAGTAAAAATTGTGATTGGATTGGATTTTAAAAAGCTATTTTTTCATTGTATAAAATTGAAAAGCAAGTTTTCATTTTTAACAAGTCATTTATTTACCCAAAAAACAGGTTTACTAAACACCTGGATTTGCTATGAACAGTCCCAATATTTTGGTGAGGAACTTCATCAATTTTGTTTAGCTTATCATATTAATTACAAACACTTTCACGCAGATAAACAACAAATGTTGACCAAAACAACTAGACCCAATATCTCGCCAATTTATAACTGCTACTGCTATGGTGTAACTGCTTTCAAAATATCTTTAGTGCTTATACCTTCTTTAATAAAGTTCAGAGTTAGACTTAAGTTTTTGAGAAGATAGTCTATATGTCTGTTTACCAGGATTGTGGAGACGGAGTCGGAGTCGAGATTTGGAGTTGCGGAGTCGTACGTTTTTGGGCGGAGTCTGTGTCGAAGCCGGAGTCGTTTTTAGTTACGATGGAGTCGGAGTCGGATTTGGATTCATTTTTTAAATGTTCTGGAGTCGGAGTCGGGAATCAGAGTGGGTTTTGCAGATGTTCTGGAGTAGGATTCGCGAGTCGGAGTCGTTTTTTAGATGTTCTAAAGTCGGAGTTGGAGTCGAAAAAACTTAAACAGGTTGAGTCGGAATTGGAGCTGGTAAATTTTGAACTGTCGGAGTCGGAAAAAATTGGAGCAGGTTTTAAGAGATTTTACGTTGCAGGACGCAAAAATAGAAAGTTCTCGGATTGATAAAGAGGCTATAAAGTTGATTAAAGCTCATTTGGTTGTTAAAAATTCTTGTTTTGAGATTCCAGTTTCTTTGAAGACAGGCTTTGTAGCGATACCCGATAATATGGCAGTAGCAAAATTCGTTTAGAGAACCTTAAAAAGAAGGCTTTAAAAAATATCAATTTTTGTGAATTTTTGAACTTCAGGAGTTAAATTATATTGAGCGTGTTGATAATTCTGCGGTGTTTGAGACTCCAGTATAGTATCTTCCGTATTTTCTTACGTCACCGGCAAAAAACTGTATTGTTTACGATGGTAAAGCAGCGTTTGAAGGTGTCTGTATTAATGACGTTATTGAAACTGGACCAGATTTGTTAAATTCCTTGGCTGACATTTTGGCTAGATTTCGACTTGGAAAGTTTGCTATGATGGCAAATTTGACCAACTGCTTTTTATCAAATTGGCGAACTTGCAGAACAGCGTGACTCGTTTCGCATTTTGTGTTTTGATAAAAACGATGTTAGAGAGGGAAATGCGGTTACTTATCGTTTTACTCGTCATCCTTGGGAAGTAAAAAGCAGTCCTTTTATTTCAAGTTTTGCTATCCAGAAGACTTTAGGTAATAATACTATCGAAGCATCTGATTTGACTCATGACACTGTTCGTAAAAACATTTACATGAACAATTTGATGTTTAGTGCTGATAGCTGATGAATGAAGGGAATTACTGCTAGTAAAGCTATAGAATTGTTCGATAGTCGAGATTTTAAATTGGTTAAATGGAATGCTAACAAAAATGCATTTCTTGTTCTTGCAAAATTTTAAAAGGGGGTGCTGATAACTGGTATGCTTGAGCTTGACTTATCACTAAAGCATGATAATGATTTACCCGAAACAAAAGTGCTTGGTTGTGTATGGGAAAGAGGTGGAGATCGTTTGAGAATTGTTAGTTCGTTAAAACCATTGACTTAATATATTCGTCGGACAATGTTGAGTTAGCTAGGAAAGTCTTTTGATCCTCTTGGAATTTTTTTTTCCTTTTTTGTCAAAGCAAAGTTGGTTTTGCAGCGTCCAGCTATTGAAAAATACGATTGGGATGATGATGTTCCTGACTCTATTGTTAAAAGTAGAAGGTGTAGTTTCAGTTGTTAGGTTTCTTGTTGAACATTTCTTTAGCTAGATATTACTTTGAAGGTTCTTTTCCCCTGTCACCGCAAGATCATGTAATTTATCAGTTGCACAATTTTTCAAATGCTTCAAAATGTGCATATGAATCAGTAGTGTATTTGCGTAGGCTTGCTAACAGAGTTGCGACTGTGGCAATTGTTCAGGGAAGAGTAGAAGTCATTTACTCAGACAATGGGTCTACCTTTCAGGCGGCATCTAAGGCACTTCCGAAATTACTACATTCTACAAAGCTGAAAAACTCCCTTTGTGGAAAAGGAATTAGGCGGGAATTCATACCCCTATATGCCCCGGATCAGGGAGGAACGTGGGAATCCATGGTTAAGCAGGTCAAGCGAATTTTGCAGAGAACTCCGGATACTACAACTCAAAATCCAAATCTCTCAGAACTGATAACATTTTGTAGCAACGCGGTTCGGGTTGTAGATAAGCGTCCGATCATGGCATTGAGTAAAAATTCCGGGGACTTTGCGGTGGTGACTCCGGCATCTCTACTCACTCCCGGCTTTGACACGTATTCCCCAGCAGGAAGGGCTTATGATCGTGACCATTCGAGGAAAGATTGTCGGTTTAATTTGGGCCTGGCTGATTGCTTTTGGAAGAGTTGGGAAGTTTTTTAATTTCCTATCTTACAGAGAAGAAATACTGTAAATGGCGAGAAATTGCTACGAACTTACAAGCAGGGCTGGGGAGCCAGCCTAATTTAGGTTAGGCTCCGGCTCCGGAGCCAATTAATTTTAAACTTTGGGTGCGGAGCCAATGCTTGACTCTAGCTCAGCTCCGGCTCCAGCTCTAATTGATAATACATACGAGTATATAAATATTTGTCAAGAAGGGATAACTAGATGATATATCAATCATCAAAAATTTACTAACTTGCACTATTCAAGGGCTTAATATTACCCAAGTATTCAATGACTATAGTTATTTCAAACAAAAGAAGACTTCATATATTCAGCACATTTACATACAAAACAAATCGTCCAAACACAATCATCACTGCAGATGTCAATGCTCATTAGTAATTATGGTACGCACCGACCAAAGCCCATAGAAGAGAACTAATTGAATAACGGAGATCACAACACTTTAAGCACAAACGTTCAACACGTTGACCACCCAATCAAACGCAACAGCCTACTTTACCAGGACTATCTTTTTCTTCACGTCAGATCATTTATTGTTACTCTCTGCCCTCAGTATACATTACAAGACCAAAAAAACGCCATCTTACTTCATTAAAACAATAACAAATTACCAAAAATCCAAATAGACATCATTTAAACATCATGTTAAAGATTTCATCTTCTACAGATTCCACAAATGTCCATAAAGCGTCCATAAGGCAAACAAAATCTTGTCGAGGAATACTGGATGCTAACAGACTCTTCATCTTTAAAGAAAATCAAAACAGCACAAATTGCACAAACTAGCCACGGCATATCCGCAAGCTCATTCAGAAACGTAATCACAATTGCAAACGAAACAGATCACCCCAAATCATTACTTAAACAATCACATAAACAAACAAATACATGAAAAGAAAACAAACACCCGAAAACAACCGTGGTAAAATTTACCCGGTCCTGTTCAAAATCCCGAAAGTCAAAATCCTGAATGACATAATCTCAAAAATTAGAATACAAAAGCAGCTATGCCAAAATAACTTTATGGTACACATATGTACCAATGCCCTCAAAGGGTTAAACAAGTTGACTCGAGTTTAAAACTTGTTTATTAGCACAAACTAAAAGAAAACAAAAATAACGCCTTATCAGATCTACATACTGTATAAACATTAAATTAAAGTTTTTCCCATTTTCCTATTTTAGATAAATCCATTTGATTGGTTCAATGAGGATCGTGTGAAAACAATATTTTGGGACTTTACACATGTGTATATATAATATACTAATGCATTTATGTCACGTAAACCAGAAATTTTGAATTTCTGGGTTTTGAACGTTCGAGATTTTAACTTTTGGGATTTCGACCCAGATTCAAATTTACCTATGGTGGAATTTAACGTGGTAGAATTTACCGGACACCCCTGAAACACCTAGAATCACTTTCTATGAAATACCTCACAAACATGTACAACACTGCTCTGAATACTAACACAATATTACATGTGGGGAAAGGTATCCCAACCATTTCTGTTTTAAAACCAAACAAGGCTACAACATTGGCACAAACTACCGATCCATATCACTTTTATTACCCATTGCCAAAGCACTAGAGAAAGCGTTATTATCATACAGAAAACATTACGGTTATTTCTCATCAATATGGATTTAAATATAAACACTCAAGATATACTGCATAACATCTTCCACCAAATCACAAAATGCTTCAGAAATCCAAGGCAACATCACAATGTAGCAGTAGCTTGGGACATGAGCAAGGCGTTTGATACAGTGAACAAAAACAAAATTATACTAGCAAACATTACGAACATCATTAAGTTCATAGCCAACTACATTTAGGGACAAGATTTACTCAATACAAGGCACACTCTCGAAATTCAAATAAATCAACATCTTGAGTACCACAAGTTGGAATTCGGTCTCCAACATTATTTAAAATTTACATCTCTGAGATTACCCTCCTCCCAAATGTACAAATATCAACATATGATAATGACGTAAGAATCACAGCATCTCACACTAATCACCATTTAAGCCCAAAAACTCATTCAAAAATACTTTTACAAATTATCACACTTTTTACACCACACCCAGCTGAATATGGCACAACTCTATTATTTAATTTAAACGATCAAACATCACCAACAACAAAACACCAACAACTCTTAGAATTACTTTTGTTCCAAAACTAACATTTTCACAATACATAAATCTCACCGTCATTATAGCAAAACAAACGTACAGGATTTTTCAAAAATAAAAAGCAAGTTTTCAAAAATAAAAAGCAAGTTTTTAAAAATAATGAGCAAGTTTTCAAAAATAAAAAGCAAGTTGGCAAAAATAAGAAACACTTTATATTACAGTATATTTAGTAAATATTTGTTGAATTTTTTTACTCTTGCCTATCAACTATTTCATTAACTTTTTGCCAGAAAGTACGATAATAATTGTTCAAATCCCCAAACTATCAATAACATTTAGAATATTATTTTTTTAATGGAATTCCGTTGTAGCCCTTGGTCTGTTGTTCAATTTGTGTTTAATACAGGAAAAAACATTTTCACTCGGATTTAAATCAGGATAATATGCCGGCAAATACATTATGTCTACATTAATAGATTCCAAATACATTTTTATTTCAGAGCAATGGTGAAACCTGACGTTATCTAATCGATTGAATATTTAACCAATCATATGCGAGCTCATATCAAATGAAGGTTATATTAAATGCTCATATCAAATATGGGCTCATTCACAGCATCATATGAATCAATTTCCTATTATTAGGTTATTTTGAGCGGAAACACCAAGATTGCTGATCTTAAAAAGCTCATTTTTTCTTTTAATTTTAACTTGCTCAAAACAAAGTTTCTATAAACAGTGAGTTATGCCGACGATTCGTTTCTATTGATACGTCACTATGCCGCCATTTTGTGTCTATTATCGTTGATACGATTAATTGAAACTCGTATCTTTTTAATGAAAATACTTTTTCTTAGACTTTGAAAAAAAATCATGCTTCTAAAATCTATAAAAATTAATAAAAAGAACAAAATTACTGTAATTACTGTATAGTATTATTATAGTAAAAATATGTTATTATTATAGTAAACTATGTTATTATTATACAAACTGATGGTAGGTGCTTTCACGCAGCTGGTAGGTGCTTACACGCAGCCTGGGCCGTGGTAGGCCCAGATGGTAGGTGCTTTCACGCAGCCTGGGCCGTGAGTAAGTCTGCTCATTGATTTTAAAAATGACAGACCGAAACCGAACCTACCAAAACGGAAGGGTATCCACCCATTCTGATGTTCAGTGTGGGTCTGCTAATCGGCAAACGTCCTTTTCAGGACGGGGCAATGTCAGGATAAAACTGCCCTTTTCAGGGCACATTGCCAACAAGTTCCGAAGACCCACTATTCTTCAGCTGAACATCGAAGGCCTCACTGCAAGCAAGATGAATGTTCTTCATCACCTCGCTATGCAGTCTGAGGCACTCGTCATCCTACTGCAGGAGACCCACTGCACTGATGCAGAGAAGTTGGTGCTACCACACTACCAACTAGCTGGGTCTTCTTTAAGCAGGAAGCATGGCCTTGCCACGTTTGTTCACGAGCGACTGAGATACACGCTTTTGGACCAATCTCCACCGACATCGGAGATCGAGTGGCTGTGTGTGGACGTTGATGGCTATAAAATAGTCAACGTCTACAAACCACCGCCAACGCGATTGCAAACCCTGGATCTCCCAGTGTTTCCTCACCCCTGTCTGTACGCTGGCGATTTTAACTGTCGTCATGCTGACTGGGGTTATGATGACAACAGTCCGGATGGTGAGTGCTTGGCTGGATGGGCAAGTACTAATTGTCTTGCCCTCCTATATAATGCCAAGGACGCTGCCAGTTTTTATTCCGGCCGCTGGAACACTGGCACCAATCCAGACCTAGCTTTCGCTAGCGTAGGTCCAAACAGTCGCTTACCGGATAGACGTGTCCTTGAGAAGTTTCCCAGGTCACAACATCGACCCTCGCTTATTACACCACCAAGGTTTGCTATGGCAGTGCCAAGCATGCCTGTTAAGCGATGGAACTTCCGCAAGGCCAATTGGAGTCACTACATTGCTTTGACGAATAAATTCGCAAAGACTTTGTTGCCACCTGATACACTTGATGTGGATGCGGCTTACCAGGACTTCTGTAACATCATTAAGAAAGCAGCCAAGAAGACTATCCCACGCGGGTATCGAAATAACTATATTCCGTGTTGGGATGCAGAGTGTGAATCCCTCTATAAAACCTTTCTGCAGTCTCCTCAGGGAGACGACTCAAGTTTGGCTGCTACAGCTTTGCTTGCCAAGCTTGACAGAAAACGGAGGGATCGATGGTCCGAGGCAGTTCGGAGCATTGACTTCTCACACTCTAGTCGAAAAGCGTGGAGTATCTTGAACAACCTTACTGGTAGGTCACGACACTCTCCTCGTCATTGTCCCGTTTCAGCCGATGCTATTGCATCTCAGCTGGTTAGAAATGGGAAATACGAGGCTGTTGATCGCAAGTCATCTCGACTTGTCTTTCAAGAAGTGTCTGACCTTTGGAGGGCCACAACACCAGATGCAGTAAATATCTCTGACAATTTTTCACAGAGAGAATTTGCTGCTGCCCTTCAACATTTAAAACCAGGTAAAGCTCCGGGTCCTGATTCCATCTGCCCAGAGCTTATACTCCATGCTGGAGCTGCTTTGAAGTCCTGGTTACGTGACTTCCTTTCTTCCTGTTTGCGCCGACTCAAAATTCCCAAGATCTGGAGAAGAGCGCTTGTGGTCGCGATCCCAAAACCAGCAAAGCCCGTGGGGGACCCAAAGAGTTATCGACCGATATCTCTGCTCTGTGTCCCCTACAAGATCCTCGAGAGGCTTATCTACGCCCGCGTTGAACCATTAATCGATCCACTGCTCCCTAAAGAGCAGGCTGGGTTCCGACGTGGGAAGTCAACCGTAGATCAAGTTGTTCTGCTAACCCAGAACATCGAGGATTCTTTCGAGGCTAAAAAGAAGGCCGGTGCCGTATTTATCGATCTGACAGCTGCTTATGACACTGTCTGGCACCGTGGCCTTACCTGCAAGCTGCTGAGACTACTTCCGGATAAGCACATGGTCAAAATGATCATGGAGCTTGTCCGAAATCGAAGTTTCACCCTTACCACCGGTGACAGCAAGCAAAGCAGGCTACGCCGTCTTAAAAACGGCGTTCCTCAGGGATCGGCCTTGGCTCCCCTCCTATTTAACATCTATACGTACGATCTTCCTTCCATGATTTCCAGCAAGTTTGCTTATGCTGATGATCTAGCATTGTTGCACTCTTCTGGAAACTGGAAGGATTTGGAGGGGACATTAAGCCAAGACATGTCCACACTGTCAGCGTATCTCCAGACTTGGAGGTTGAAGCTCAGTCACACTAAGACGGTGACGACAGCCTTTCACTTAAACAACCGAGAGGCCAAACGTGAGCTAAAGGTCTACAACAATAGTAGACTTTTACCGTTCTGTCCAACCCCTACATACCTTGGGGTAAAACTGGACAGATCGCTCACGTTTCGTCACCATTTAGTGGCATTGCGCAAAAAACTATCATCGCGCGTCACACTGTTGAGGCGACTCGTGGGCTCGGGATGGGGTGCTGGTGCTAAAACACTACGCATAGCCACCTTGTCTCTAGTCTACTCAACAGCTGAGTACTGTGCGCCAGTCTGGTGTCGCAGTGCTCACACTCGCCTCATTGACAGTGTCTTGAATGACGCCTTGCGCATAGTTACTGGATGCCTGCGTCCCACTCCAACGGACCACCTACCTGTACTTTCAGGCATCCAGCCAGCTGAGCTTCGCCGACTGGGAGCGACACTCTCCTTGGCTTACCGTGGATCTCTGGACCCCGATCATATTTTGCATGGTCTTTTAAGTGGGTCCTCAGATACTGGCCAAGTGAGACTAAGATCCAGACGCCCGTTTGTGCCAGGTGCGCGGAATCTCTTGGACAATCTTGCCAGACTTGGCATCCGCGCCTCTGAATGGACAAATCATAAATGGAACGCGGAGTACTGTGAAAGTGCTTCCAGGCTCCGTGCTTTTGTGCCCGGGACCAGTGTCAGGCCTGTTGGGATGGGCTTACCCCGAGCAGCTTGGGTTAAGCTCAACCGCCTGCGGACTGGTGTTGGGCGATTCCATTCGTCCATGCACAAATGGGGTCTCGCTCCTTCACCGAATTGCGAGTGTGGCGCCTCAGAGCAAACCGCAGACCATGTACTAACAATGTGCCCCATACATCGGGCACCACATGGAGCACGCGGTCTGACGGTTTTGGATGACGAAACTCGATGCTGGCTTAATAACATCACTGCCAGCATCTGATCCAGGCAGTGCAGCAGTCTGGGGTAGTAAAAGGATAAACCCTCGGCCCCAGTTCTGTTTGTGTCTGGCCTGGAGTGGATGCCCTTCAAACGATGACGACGACGATTATACAAACTTATTATTATAGTAAAAATATGTTTAATATGAGCATTTAATATAACCTTCATTTGATATGAGCCCGCATATGATTGGTTAAATATTCAATCGATTAGATAACGTCAGGTTTCACCATTGCTCTGAAATAAAAATGTATTTGGAATCTATTAATGTAGACATAATGTATTTGCCGGCATATTATCCTGATTTAAATCCGAGTGAAAATGTTTTTTCCTGTATTAAACACAAATTGAACAACATCAGACCAAGGGCTACAACGGAATTCCATTAAAAAAATAATATTCTAAATGTTATTGATAGTTTGGGGATTTGAACAATTATTATCGTACTTTCTGGCAAAAAGTTAATGAAATAGTTGATAGGCAAGAGTAAAAAAATTCAACAAATATTTACTAAATATACTGTAATATAAAGTGTTTCTTATTTTTGCCAACTTGCTTTTTATTTTTGAAAACTTGCTTTTTATTTTTGAAAAACCCTGTAAACATTCTCAAAGCACTTACTTTAAACAAATTAGGGCAAACAAAACGAACTAATCATTAGTGCATTTAAAGCTATCATTCGCCCATAAAGGAATATGCAAACACCATATGGAGCTCTATTATATCAAACACCAACATCAAGAAACTGCAAACCATTCAGCATGCAGCTTTGTTTATTGCTACAGGCTGCACACAAGACACAAATATTTAAGGCCTGCAAGACAAAACCAGAGCTCTACTAATGGGCACCCATCTCAAACTCCATACTACTCGTCTTAAACAA
This sequence comes from Diplosoma virens, assembly GCA_963680785.1. Taxonomy (NCBI): domain Eukaryota; kingdom Metazoa; phylum Chordata; class Ascidiacea; order Aplousobranchia; family Didemnidae; genus Diplosoma; species Diplosoma virens. The sequence goes on from OY796888.1 coordinate 11,215,690, forward strand.
ATGACTCAAACACAAACACACTCTTTTCATTACCTAAATGTACGTTTAGATGCACGAATTAATTAAGTGACTTTCAAATATAAAAAAAAATATTGTTAGGAGCTGGAGCCAGCAAAAATTTTGATGGCTCCGGCTCCCCAGCCTGCTTACAAATGGGCGAATTGGTCCTGGTGGGTGATGTAGCTGTAAGAGGAAAGTACCGGGTGGGTAGGATTGCAGAAGTTTTTTTGCATATATTCCAGGGAAAACTAAGGGGAACCTTGTACGTAGAGCAAAAATTGCACTGACTGAATATGACTCAAAAAATAATTTACTGTATATAAAGTAGAACACATTTATCGTGACATATCTCGCATTGTTCCTATTGGTAGGTTAGGGCAATTGAACTCAGAATGAAAAACAGGAATTAGTCTTTGGCATAAGTCCTAACTAGAGTGTGTTTGTGATAATTTCTATTTTTTGCTTGGGTATAATTTTTTTTTACTTTGTTGTCGGTTTATTGTATATATTGTGTTTATGCCTCGTACTTTGTTTGTTTTGAGCTGATTTACTGAGTCATGATTGGATACATTTATTATTAAAATTATCGTTATTCTATATATATATATCTTTTTTTATTCATGATTTTTATTGTAATATGTGCATGAATTTAATTACCAACTTAATTTCATAAGGGCCGCTATATTAAAATCATAAAAAATGAAATAGAACTCGCAATTTAATTCGAAAAGTTAATTAACTGTATAGAAGTCTTTTGAAATCTCTTAATTAATTTTATTGCTTACAGTTTATGTTTTATAGCGGTGTTTCCTGAGAAAATAATTTGTGCTTATCGGCAGGCTTCGTGCAGCAATTCTAATAAAATTTAATTAGTTCAATTTTACGTGGCAAGCACAATATAAATTGAGATCTTGGTAAATTTATTTCCTTTCAGTCGTTTAGGGATCCAATGGTTCGGTGATTTGGTTCAGTGTTGTAGTTTAAAAATTGAATTTGTAGATCGCAAGCGAAACTTGCGAAAATTTTGTATTGCGATTGCATCGTTTGGCTGCACCTTTGGCTGTATCGTTTGGCTGCATCGTTGAGTAAAGAAATTGTGGTCGTTGGCTTGTGGAAGCTTGTGATAATTTAATATATCAAAATTTCAACGTTAATATATATATTATGGTATAAAAACCATAAGACGTGTGTAAAGCCAGCGGTGTGATTGGGCAAGGCTCGGATAGCTTCCCTATAGTTCAAGAAATTGAAGAGAAGAAGAGAGGGATTCTCTATGCGGTTTATTGTAAGCTTTTTAAAATTAACATTTACCGTGACACTGCCCAGATCAGATGCTGGCAGTCATGGTGTTAATCCAGTATCGAGTTTTGTTATCCAAAACCGTCAGACCTCGTGCTTCATGTTGTGCCTGATGTATGGGGCACGTTATGATGTAATTTAATTGTGTAAAAATTCTTTTTAATAGGCAAGAAATTTAGACTAACTACATGTAATTTTTTTCATTTGTATTACTTGTAAATTTATTAAAAAATGTATCACTCGTTTTTATATTCATATGTCATTCTTTAAATATAATATAGCTACGTAGATGAAAAGAAATGATACATTTTTTAAAAGTTTTTAAGTAGCTAGTTGAAATTTTTTGCTGTATTTTTAGGAGATTAAATTACATTAAATTTGGAAAAAAATAAATAGTCTTTTCAATTTTTTTTACGTATACATGTATAATCCAAAAGCAAAAATAACATTTTTATTTCATTTACTTGGCAATTCTAACAGCTGATAATATTACAACGCATTAATTTTTTAAATATTACGACTATTGAGGTTTTTGGTGGAAATCTAGACTCATCAGTGGTTCTCAAATATTTTTTTTTGTTTGCTTTTATTTAAATTGTTTTCTTCAACGGGAAAGAAGGAAATAAAAGGAGGTCATCATCAGAAATAAAATAAAACTAAGGCGTCTACCAAGCTTACTTAATTTTTAACAAATGTTTTTCTTTCAATTTCAATTATTGTTTTTATTGTAAAGCGCCGGAGCAGGACGTACAGGAACTTATATCGCGACTGATAACCTTATCGAAGAGTTAAAAGAAACAAAGAAATGTGATGTTATGAAAACAGTGCTTAAGATGAGAAGAAATAGAAAAGATATGGTTCAAAATGAAGTAAGTTTAATTGAACCCTTTCAAGATTAAAATTATTGTTGCATTGTTTAAAGAAGTAATCTAATAATACGTAGCTGTACTGCTGAAGGCGCTTACTTGAATGGGCTAGTAGATGGTTTTTAGTGTAAGCAACTAAAATAAATTAATTGACTACTTTATTGTAGCAAAGTCTTCTTTAAATAATTATTTACATAAATTAATAATCTTTGCCACAGAAGCAATATTATTTGATTCACAAACTAATCATTGAAAGTGTGATCTTGCCAGAAACGGAAATGGATGTACAAGATTTTATTAACAATCTTAACGAAAAAAATTGGTAATACTTTATTAACATTATTTTTTTGGTATAAGTAATTCTATATGTAATTCAAATTCTAATTTTATATGTAATCCAGTTAATTCTTTATGTAATATATATTTTCTTTCGTAAAATAACCTTGCTTTCACAGATCACTTAGACCTACTTTTTCCTCAAAAAATTTAAAACAACCAGAAAGCGTTAGATAAACTATCTTAGATTTTGAAATTTTCTTGCCTGATCATTTCAAAAATAAATAATTGTGTAAACTGTCTGAGAAATTATGTTGCGGCCAAAAAAATTTGTGACAAAAAATAATTGAAGCATCTTAATAAAATATAGCATCAAAAATCTAAAATCAAATATTTAAAAAAACTAAAAAATAAAATTTGAATAGATAAAATCAATTAACAAATAAAAATATCAAACTGGGGATCAAAAGGTTTTATTAAGTTTTAAGAGATAATAATAAACAAAGAAATATTTTTGTTAAAATATTCGAAAGTTAATGCAACATTATGATAATTGTTTTTGGGCTGAGCAGGCCTTGGCCACCATTGGCTGCAAATTTTTTTATTCAAAAAGTGTATCAAATAGACAAATAATCAACGTGCTTATAATTACTTAGTTTAAGTTTTGTTTTCTTTGTTTGTTAAATAGGACTAAAGAAAAATATTTTTTGAAGGATTGATCATCGATCAAAAAAAGAGTTCAAGATTTTATCAAACTCTATTCTAATTTCACCATCTTCAAATGGTTCAAGTGTTAAAAATGATTACTTTACATTGCAAGGTAAAAAAGTTTTATCAATACAACTTACTTAAATACAAAAAGCTATCATGTAGTTTTTGTAATAATTTTTGAGCATTTCTAAATAAAATTACTTTAAATATACCAATTAATCAAAACTCTTTAAAAACGCTAAATTGAAAAACAAAATAAAAACCACTTTAAACTTTTACAGTAAAGCTCTTTAGAAACTGAACTTTTTGAATTACTCAGGAAAAAACAAACATTTATACTAAAATTGATTGAGTTTTTAATAGTCACACAAGTTTTCGGTGAACTGCTGTTCATTTCATAAAGATCGCTGATCTTTATTCCGTTAGCTGTATTCCGATACAAAACGCATAGTGAAGCACAAAAGCTGTTGTGATTAATAAAAACAGTGCAATTATTTTTTCCTTTTCTGATTAACTTCAATAATTGATACGGCTTTTACGCTTTTTATTTCTCGTTAAATTAGGTCTGATTAACAAAAATTTTGTTTAAATGAAAACCTGTTAACTTTATCTAAAAAAAATTGTTTTAATTTTTCTCGTTGACCAAAAAAATACTTTTGTACAGTTGATTGTCGTATATCTACGGATTCTATTTTTAGAATAATTAGCATTCGAACTAACTCCCCATTTTATGTCAATTTTACAGTAGTTTTTGTCATAACTTGTAAATAGCTTTAAACTTTCATTAAAAGTAGATCTTCAATCCCTTGTAAAAGCAATATTATTTTAAAAAACTTTTTTTTTCTTAAGTTTCTGCTATATTTGCTTTTAAAAATTGTAAAAATATAGTCGTTGTTATAGAAGCGTAAATCCTAGGCATTGTTCAATTTACAGTTTTGCCACATCAAGTTTTCATATACCAGGAAGACACCAGAATTGTTATGAATGCTCATTTCGTTCAGGTACATTGTTTAAGCCCAGTTTTCATTTATATAAAGAAAAACAGGTAAGCTAATACATCATTATTTTTTTATCTTTTAATACTTTTAAAAAATGCAAAAGTCAAGGTTTGCCGTATTTCTTGGAATTATTTTGTAGGCGCAGTTTTTAATAGACTACAATAATTATTTTTTACTTGAACTATGAATTAAAAAACTTTTAAAACAAGAAAGTTTTTTCAACTTGCATATCCTAATTAGCACAAATGTAATTGTAAATTTGTAATTATGTTTTTCTACTTGTGTTAACTTAACCTTACATATCACGCCAGGTTTATTCTTGCCAAAAACCAATGATTGTTTCTCCTTCACCAAAACCAAAAAACGAGGAGTTTTTTTGGGAAATGGTTTTGCAGAACAATGTCAAATACGTTGTTGGTTTGGAGGTACAGATATTTTTAAATTTTAAACTATATTCAAAAAAAGAATCTTATCAACATTTTAAAATTAAAACAAAATTTGATTGACTGTGTAGGATGATTATCATCTCACTTTACACCTGACAAAAGATGATTCATCACTCACTCTTGGAAATATTGAAATTTTTGTTAAGCAAATTAACAAACGGTTTCAATACTCAGTTTATGATTTATGTGTTTCATCAGTCGATCAGGTTTGTATTTCATTCCAATTATATCTAAATCTAAAAAAGTATAGACGTAAAAATTCTATTTGACTTTCTGGGTTAATATTTGTTGGATTTCTTTTTGCTAATTTACTTTATAAGTTATTAGACAAAACATTGTAAAATTTGTCAAGATGGTACACATGAAATAAAAAACAAACATAAAATTTTAACATTTAGAAGTTCACAAGTATTACTTACGTTGCCGTGGAAACTTCAAGCAGCTCTGAGTCTTTTTCTGTTTCAGTTTGGGAAGAAGTGTTGGAAGGAATAACTATCTCAATGCAAGAAAACCCTGAATCAAATGTTTTATTGTTCTGCAGGTTAATTATGTAACTGTAATTAGACGTGAACTATCCGCAATTTAGTATCTAATTCAGATTTGCCAGTTTCAATCAAGTTGTTAATTCTATTGTAAATTAAAATTACTTAATTGCCCAGAAAATTTATTACGTCGATTCTAAGTAAAATCTACGTAGGATCTATTTGGTAACGTAGAATAAACGTCATGTGTTAGCTAGGAAAGCAGCAGAACATAAAAAACTATAGTTTAGTACAGGAGTTCTTAAACTTTTGAAGACCCGTTCTCCTCTTATCACGCCGCCAAAATTCGGGTCCCACTTTGATGATACTAAAGAAATTCAAGCTTATTAAAAATTTAACAGCGTTGAACAAAACAACACTAACTATATTTTGTTATTAAAAAGAATGTAGCCCTAACTGTTTTTTGAAAACTAAAACTTTAATACATGACTTTTTAGCAGATAACATACTTCAGATCGGCTTGATCGTAAAGCTTGTTGCTGTGTTTTGTATTTATCCCTAAGAAGAAAAGCCACTTTTGCACGTGTAGGTAAAAAAACCGAAGGAGTGTAGTGTAGCAACAGTATCTACACTCTTCTACATGTATATGTGCACATGTTTTGTCCAGAAATCAGTCAGTGATGTAACTTCAAAATTGCTTTTTGTATTGGAGTTACATTTTATTTTCGAAAATTCCTTTTGAAAATCTTTGGAATATCCTTGTTTATACAAAAATGATTACTTTTAATCTTCAATGCTGTAAGTGCAATGTCCTTCAAATATGGGAATTAGCGTGCATATTTTGTTTCAAAAGTTGCATGTAACCTTCCCCTGCAACTTTAGGCTTGCCTTTAAATTTGATTTGATTTTTCTTCTCTGTGAAATACGCAATGAGTTCCAACTTTATTACAGTTTTTCTCCTCTACCTTTGCAATGAATTCACTCTAAGACCCAAAGATTGTCAAACCACTATCCATGTAAACATTCAGAAACTTTTTCAAAGGTATAGTACTGGTGCAATAAACTTGGAAACAACTTTAAATAGTTATTAAATAGTGCAATAAACTTGGAAATAACTAACAACTGTTACAAGTGGGCAATATTAGTAGTTTTATCAAATTGAATTAAGAAAAAGGTGAGCTTGTAAATTTTTTAAGACCTTGAAATTTAATGTTTTTGCGAGCTCATCAATGGTTGTTTTGATACTAGAATCCGAGAGCAAAATTTTTACCATCTTCTTCTGTAAGTTTTTTCCAACACAAGACTAACTGCTTTTAAAATGCACAGATTAATCAATGTTTCACCAATGTTGTGAAATTTCTTTTTTTTAGCGGCCATGTGAGCAATTTCGAATGTCGTTTCTATTATTTCTGCAGACGAAAATTGGCAAAGTACTTATTCACTTGCAATTTTCATTCTTTTCAGACAATCTTCTTGCTTTAAAAAAAGCTAAAAGCTAATTTTTATGACCAGAGTGTTTTTTATAAGTTTGGCGCTGCAAACAATTGATCACATGGCGTGATTGCTGAGATTTTCAGAGCATATCACACATTGTGTTATCACTTGACTGTTCACCATGGAATCTATTTAGGTCGGCAGCGTGGTCGAGTGGTTAACGCACCGGACTGATGATCAACACTTTACGGCACTTTCCCCTGCTTGGTGGTCTTGACAAGCAGTTCTAAATTACAGTAATATCTCTACTAAATTACTAGCGGACAGCAATATCTTGGCATCTCCGGAAGCAGGTCGGGGTAATTATTGCTTACCCTATGTATAGCGCCTCCGTCGCTTTTCTGCGAGTCAAGAGGATAAATATAGAGATAAAAATAAAAAATAAAAAAAAAATCTATAAAACCATAATTAATTAATTGCTGTCATGACTTTTTTGCCATTTATTTTATGTCAATGCAGTTATCTATTCAGTTTGCAGCCAGTTTCTTGCGTCCCCCGTGTGAAATTTTCAAGTCTCAAAAGCGGGGTGCACCCCCAGTTTAGGAACCCTTGTCTAGTAATTTTAAAAGGAAGTAGCAATATACGAGGGTAGGAGTTAAACCAAGTCGATGTAAAATACAACCGCAAACAAACTGGTTGCTTGATTAATTTTTGCTTTGGGACTGGATTAATTGAAACTCATCTCAGTATTAAATTAACAGAAAGGTTTTTTATTTGAGATGTATCTAAAACTGTTTAACATAAAAAAAAAGAGAAATAATTGTGTTAAGTTTAGTTTTTATGATCAACAAACGTGTATTGTAAAACACTTATTTAAAGCTTAGGATAAGCATAGCTTTCTTACTACTATAATTACTTGAAAAATATAAAATTCGTGCTCTTTTTTAAGGTTTCTATTGGCAATAAGAAGTTTGTTTCAACCGGATTGTTACTTAGATTGTTTTTTATAGATTATTCAGTTCAATTTTTTTTTCTTTTTTGCTTGTTGAATATTTTTTTGTGAACTTTTTGTCGTGATTTTACTTATTAAAGATTTGAACCATTCTACCCAGCCAACAATGCTATGCAAGGCCCATGCGGGCCCTGCAAGGGCTGCCCTTACGGGACCCGTACCAATTTGGCCGCGGGCACTGCAATGGCCCCGCATGGGCTTACCGCACGAGTTTCATAATTTTCAAACTGTTCATTCAAATTGTTTCTTTTTTAAAAAATTGAAAAGATAAGCTTATTTGCATGTTTTAATTTTTAATTACGGCTTAAAACTGTAAACCAAATAAAACCCGTGCGGTTAGCTCATGCGGGGCCACTACAGCGCCCGCGGCCAAATCGATACGGGTCCCGTACGGGCAGCCCTTGCAGGACCCGCATGGGCCCTGCATAGCATTGTTGGCTGGGTAGTGCCTACCTTGTAAATAAGTTTATTATCGTGTTTATTAGTTTCTTATTGTTATCTTTCTTTCTTTTTGCGTACCTACTGACTTGCGCAACCTCTATAAGTTGACTGATACATGAGCTTTTTTTAAACGTTTTGATAGCTAACTTATGTTTAAATTTTTAGTTTTGCAGAATTACGAGTATTTATTTTTGTTGTTTATTTTATTTGTTTTGGTATACATTATATTAATTACGTTAGTGTCCTTTTTACATAAATAAGAACCTAATTTTAGGGTTAACTTTTACGACACCAAATAAAAAATAAATTAACTTTAAGACTTTGTTTTTGTTCAAATAACATTTTAAGCTGTCAACCTTGTCACTCCAGATATAGATAATTCAAACTAGTGCTGAATAATATTGCTCTTTTATTATATATTCTTCATGAATCAAATCTACTCGATGTACTTAATTTAAGGCCAATATTTTATTTTAATTTTTATTTAGTGATGGATGCAAACAATCTGGTATATTTCTTGCATTTATGAAGTCACTAAACCAAGTTAAAGAAGAAAACAGACTGGATATTTTACGAATTGTGAAAGACCTACGGGATTATAGACCATGCTTATCAAATGACTTGGTATACATTTCATAAATATTGTAATATTAACCTTGTTATAAATTGTTATAAAATTTTATTCCAAAAAATTTTTTTTGAACTTGTTAGATTTTCTTATTTTCAAGTATATTATTTCTACTTTATCATAAAAATCAAAAATACTGATTCAAACAGTTACCATCATATTTTTTTAGGAATCATACATGAATTGTTACAAGCTGGTCAAAGATTATTTTAGTTCTTCCTCAGAAAAAAACAACTAATCCAATCTTGAAATTGTGTAACTTTATTGTCACCAATGTAAATCCGAATTCAATGAATTAATCAAAATGTTAAAATCTCAACTTTCTTTAGCTCGTTGAACTTTTGAAAAGGGTAAAGTATGTTGACAGCGGGAATCTTAGTTATAAGTGTGTTTGTTTATAGATTCATTGTCTCGATCTAATAAGTGATATTTTTTTAAATTTTTCATGAGTTTACGTCAAGAATTTAAAAAAAACTCCTATTATTCTTAATTCTTGTTTGTAATAATATAAAAAGACCCTCAGAAACCTTCAAACTATTTTTCTTACTTAGGTTTAAAGATGTTTCAACTTTTTACTTTTTTGATTTAAGTAAAAAGTCAACCACGGACATAAAACCAAAACTTTTGACTTTGCAATTAAAAACAATTTAGATCCCTAGTTATTTTTATACTTTTATCTGATTTTCTTTTTTGAATCTACCAATGTAAGGCTGTAGAATCTAAAGTTTAGACTTCAATTAAAACGAATACCCTTGATATGTTTAAAAATAGAAAAATTTTTGTAAATCAGTATATGTACAACTCATTTTTTTCAAAAAGTCTTTACCCTATCAAGCAAATAAAATGTTCATTTTTGTAATTTATGAATTTACTGTTTTTGCATTAATAACGCTATTTTTTGTATGTGTGATTTTTTTCAGTACCTTTTATGGAAATTTTAGTTTATATTTTTAACTCTACTTTTCCCTACTACTTTGAACAATTGAGTTATTAACGTGGGTTTTAAAAATTTACAAAGTTAACCATTTAAAACTTAAAAACTTAAAATATTTTACAAGAATATAGTTAACTTTTTTAGTTTTATTACTGCTTTAAAATTCTTAATAAATACCTGTGGAAACATCCATTTGTATAGGCTAATAAGTTGGCATTTTTTTTTCTGTTTAAGCTATTTTAAAACAAGCTTCTAAAGCGTTTATAGCAAATTCACTGTTCACAAATTATATACTGATCAAAACTTAGAATTAAACCATGTAGTTAACAATAAAATTTTTAGATCTGAACAAAATACCTGTCATTCAATAAAAGCGAAAAATTGAAATTTCATAGTTTGAAGCGGAAGCAAAACATTTTTTTGATTTGCTAAAATACAACTTTTTATGTTTTGATCTTTATCTGGATAATATAAAAATTAACACCATTTTATTCAGGACCTCAAACAAATAATAATAAAAAAATTTTTACTAAAAAACTTATATTAATTATGCTGTTTTTGCTTTAAAATCCCGACGGCTGAAAAGAATAGGATTAAAAAATTTAAGATTAGTTGAACATTTTGAAACAAAAACATTGTAACATTAACATTTTATCAAGGCAGTTACAAACAAATAACCATTTCAGCATAAATAAACAATTGAATTTTCAAAAACTTTGAAACGTTTAATTTGATCACATTCCAGTTTCAAACAAACAATTTCATAAAATAATTTATTAAAATCTTCAAATTAACGTTTATTACAAGCAAATACAAATTAACAATGCAATTTTAAGATTAAATTTAATAAATTTTATATAGGAGATTTTTCAAAAAATTTTTGTTTTTTAAAACCGTAGTAAAGATTTAAAACATGCCGAGAAAATAAAACGAACTAACAATTTGAACGAATTAAAAGTTTAATTGCCAGATTATTTTTTCAAATATATTATTAAAAAAAGCTAATCAATATAAATAAAGTAGTATAAAGAATATATTAAATTTATAAACTCAATCAATATTTCAGTTATTTTTTAGGATTCAAATAGGTTTAAATACATTTGTCCTCATACTTTTTTATTTTATCTAAAAGCTTAGAAACTCTTATTATAAACTTTTTCTTCAAATTGTCATGGTTAAAAAAGTTTTTATGATTTTGTATTAAGAAAGTTTTTTAGACCTAGAAATATTTTTGTAAGATTTTTGCCTTGAATTTATTTTTAAATGTAAAGCGTGCATTCAGGGAAAAATCTTTTTTTGTGATTTTTGCTCATTGACCACCTCTTAAAATAAAAATTTTATCTGTTTAAATCTAGTTTCGTGTCATGGAGTGACAGTGGTCAGCAGCAGTAACCACCTTGGGTAAATCCTTTCTTCTAAAAACAACATTGAACAAAAAAATTCATTTTGTGGTATGTGCACCAACAAGTACAATAGAAATAAAAAAAGCCAAATTTTTCTAAAAAATTATTGAAGGTTACTCAATGGGTTAAATGTGGATTATAAGCTAGGCCAATTGATACAGCAACAATTTTCATTTGAAATTGATAAAGAGCACATTTTTTTATAAGATCATTTAAGTACTGTTTATTCTAAGCTATGTAAAAAGAAAAGTCAAGAGCAGGTGGGACATTCCACGTCCACTCACACCCTTTTCGGAATTTTTTTGCCAAACATCTCCGATTTTGCTGAAATTTGGCATGTTTGTAGGTTTGGATGAAAAAATGTTTCACACCAAATTTCAAGTTTCTAACTCAAATATTTTTTTTTATATGAAGGTTGAAATTTAGACACAAAATCGCCGCTTGAACGCACCTGATCGAGCGAAAGTAGCCCTTCTGGCTTTATTTTTTATTCGATTTCAAAGATATTAATATTATTGGAAAGCTCTTTTCAGCAGCTTTCCTATGATATTCATATCTTAAATGTATATATATAAATAAAAAGTTATTTTTTGTCGTGAATATGTAACCTTGACCTTGCATGACCCCGAAACCCCCACTGCAGACAAAAAAATTTTTCAATATTTTTTTCCTCACATAGAGGACTACCAGCATGCCAAAAATCAAACTGTAATCTTTATGGGTTTTTAAGATATTCGCATTTTATTGAACAGGTGTGCCTAATGATGCAACTTTGTTGATATTTACGCAATAAATATTTTCGCAACTTTATCGATATTTTCAAATAAATCATTTTCGCTAGTTTTTGTTAATTTTTTTCTAATTAAAAAATATTTTGAAAATCTATAGAGATCCCACTTTGATTTTTGGTATGCTGATAGTTCTCATGTGAGGAAAAAAATAGTCAAAAATTTTTTTGTCTACAGTGGGGGTTTAGGGGTCATGCGAGGTCAAGGTCACATGGTCACGACAAAAAATAACCTTTATTTATATAGATATATTTGAGATATTAATATTATTGGAAAGCTGCTGAAAAGAGCTTTCCAATAATATTAATATCTTTGAAATAGAATGAAAAATAAAGCCAGGAGAGCCACTTTTGCTCGATCAGGGGCGTTCAAGCGGCGATTTTGTGTCTAAATTTCAACCTTCATATAACAAAAACTATTTGAGTTAGAAACTTGAAATTTGGTGTGAGACATTGTTTCATCCAAACCTGCAAACATGCCAAATTTCAGCAAAATTGGAGATGGTTGGCAAAAAAATTCCGAAAAGGGTGTGAGTGGACATGGAATGTCCCAGGTGGCCTACTTAAAAAAATAAGACATTATGTACAGTCATTAGCAAAGGTTTAAGACCAGCCATTTAGATTTAGGACTTTTTCATTGTGATTCTATAATGCAATTTTATATGACATGTTATCCTGCGGAAGTCGCATCGCTTCATCACAAACACATGGTTTGTATTCACTAAAAATCTGTTTAACTTCATTTCAATTGATTTTACATGGTAATTAGTTGTGTATAAGCTGCTGTATCAGATCTTGAAAATGGGCAAAAATTGTCACTTTTCGACACAAAATAGACCCAAATCATGGTTTCGTGTAAGAAAGGCTACTTGGAACGACCAATCATGTAAAGATGCGTTGCAGCAAGACTGCCATAAATACAGCAAATGCAAATTTTAATAACTTAGGAGTTACAAAGACTCGAATAGAAGTATCAGCCAATAAAAACATCACCCGGAGATGATTGAATGATAAAGCAAATTGCAACACTTTCCCAAACAAGTTGTTTAATGAAAATTTGTGTTTCGCTGCTTCAAAAGAGGATAGATTTTCACATGAACACAGTTACTCGGAGTTTGAGCTTTTAGTTTGTTTTTAAATCATATAAATTAGCTCAAAAACACAAGCTCACTCGTCTTGTGAAATCAAAGTGCCTTGCATTAGCAAGAGATTATGAAGCATAGACATTGAAAACTAATCAAATCTATATTTTTTGATAAATGTATTCTGCAACAATTTGTGGTGAGAAAAAAAAACGTTTGAAGGCCTATGGAACAAAGGTTTAGAAAAGATATAACAAGGAAACACTTACCAAGACAGATGGTCTGGGAAACCTTTTTCAAGCTCGGTACCGTTGCAGTGTATTTTTTGCCCCTATAAAGCAAATGAACTGTTTCAAGTATATGGAATGACTAAAATAGAAATTTGAAATACATATAAATATTTACCAGTGTACATGACGGTGCCCCAGGTCACTGCTCGAAGGCTATGAAACAACTTTTAGCAGAAAACAGTTTGGCAACACTAAACTGGCGGCGTGGAAAAACCCCAGATCTAAACTTCATTAAAAATATATATAAAATAATAAAAAGCAAGGTTACTGATAAACAACCTTTAAGTGCTAAAGCTTTAAACTAAGCGGCAAAACAGATACTGGTAAAAAAATTTCTCGAGATTATTGCAAGAAACTAATTTGCAGTATCCGCGACGCATTTAAACAATGATAAAGAGTCAAGAAGGACACACAAAGTACTAATATTGCAATTCACTTCAATTGGAGTATTCAGAGTTGGTGTGTAAATTTATTAGTAAAATAACCAGTAGTGCTAGTAATTTGTTGTTCTGGTGGGGATAATTTCTGCTAAACAGCAAAAATGCGACCTGGTCTTAAACTTTTGCTGATGACTGTACCGCTCAGAATATTATACTTTTCATTAATTTAGTTGCTACTACTATATTTTATTCTAAACTGGGACGGGCTATCAAAACTATCTTGATGACTGTGAAACATTTCAAAACAGACTTTTAAGATCTTCTTTATTTTAAAATATTAGAACCCCAAATAATTTATTATGCAAAACAGTTAATGTGCTCAAAATAAATGATATCTTTCAATTACGAATTGCTAAATTTAGAAATGCATTTAAAAATCAATTTTCACCAGACTTTTTTATAACAATTGTAATAAATTAGAAAACATGCATTTATTTCTAACCATATTTAGTACAGATAACAAATTTTTTCTACATGGAAAACAAAAAAATCTGTTAGGTAATATTCGAGTATATAAAAGCAAAATTGTGATACAATTTACATAAAATTAAGAAAAATTTATTGATTTGGCTTTTCTTGATACCAGGTATATTATTAAAATCTTTATTCATGCTCTTCTTTACCAGAAGAGCATGAATAAAGATTTTAAAAATTTATTGGTTAAAATCTAAAAGAATTTCTTTAATAAACTTACACAAGTTAATTTTAAGCAAAGTAAATTGCTTTAAAAATAGCAAGAACAATGCTATAAATATAAGTTTACTCAATATTGTATCTTGTATTTTGTTCGTTACTTTTCTCATATTATTTCATTTAAAAATTTAAACTGTTTTTATCATTTGCTAACCATAGTTATATAACTTTATTGTATCTCGCCAATCATATTAATAAATTAATTTGTAGTTTTTGGTAGCTTGTTCTATTTTTATGAATGCTTTTTCCTCTTGTATTTTAAATAATGTTTGTATATTATTAATTAATTGCTTTTAGTTTATGTGCCTTATTACCACCTTTATATTACTTGCATCATATTTTTAATCAGTATACTTGATGTATAATATAACTCGTTTTAGATTAATTTCTTATCTTTTATTGTAATGCTCGGTCTTAAAATTTTTTTGCATGAGTCAATGCGCTTTGCATGATCCTCTGGCAATTCGTTTTAGGAAAAGTCATACATTATTTTGTTTCATTGTACGAGTGTATCATTCTATTTTGTATCATTCATACATTACTCGTATACTACTGTTTGTTTTGCCGTCAGTAGTTTCTTGTCTAAAATTTTTCAATTTATATCAGTGCTTCTCAAAGTGATCCACTTGGGTTTCTTAGGAGGAAGCTGTAAACTGAAATGAATGAAGATTCGGGGAGGCATTTGTATGTAACTATGTTGACTTGCTATTCAAAATTATTCATTGATACTATTTTGATACGATTGATAACAAAAACTTGCTCCTACTTTATGTAGTTATACCAAAACAGCTTATAAAAGTTGTTTTACGCTGTTTTTTCCCATCCCACAAGAGCAGCAATTTCTTAATTCTTCAAAGAAGTCAATCTATACTCCCACATTTGTATGCCTCAGGTGTTTGCAAGGCCTACTTTCCCAAAGTTGCGTTGGTACTTTGCTGCAGTTTCAGAGGTGATTGGTGTCGTGCGAGTGTGTAAAGCTTAGTGGGCATGGTGGTGTGTAAGTGTAAAATTTACGGTGTGTAGATACCCTTTAATAGTATTGATTTGTTGGCTCTGACCTAGGTCAGATTTATATGCATGTGACGTCGTAATATTTGTTATGATGAATGTGTCTTATGGAGAGTGGTGTTAGCAATTTTGATTTTTTTTGGAACTGAGGTTTTGTAACGTGAGAGTTGTGTAAATGTACTTGAGGTTATCCTAACATTTTTCAGGTGTTAAGTCTCATTCTGATATGATGATTTGCTGTGATCGTTGTTGTGAAAAATTGTGATTTTCTTGTTCTGAGTAGATTTCCGTGTAAGGTAAGATATTGTTAAGGGTGTATTTGTGTTTGAAGCAGCTATATATATTTTGATCAGTATAAAACTCGAAATGAATGCCTATTAGAAAGATACTGGTTTCTTGATGTAGTTATTGAGTGTTTGTGTCTCGTGTGTAATCATTGGCAATGCGCAAAACTGTGTTCTGAATTTTCTTAAATGTTGATGTTTGATAGACTCTGTAAGATGTATGCATATTCCAAAACGAAACAAGTGGTAGCTTTAAATGTAGAGATGGTTAATTTCTTTTGTTAATCCCATTTTTTGGAAGTGAATCTTTTAATAATTTTAAAAGTTTGTTTTCTTTAGTGATAGCAACATATACGTGAATTTGTGAAAATATTTAGTTAGTTTAGGATCTACTGTAAAGCTATTTTATGAACTCTTGAGTGCTCTGCTGTGGGTATTTAAAGTAAGTAAAGATACTTTTTTAGTCTTTGCAACCATGAAATCGATTTATTTGTTTTAATTTATGGTTCTCTTCCTATAAAAAAAAACAGCAAAAAAAACCAAAGACCATAAAATAAAAATCTTCACTTTATAAGAAAAAAATTTTCTCAAAACAGTTTATGTCATTTGCTGTTGAGGAAATTTATTGTTTTTGAATCTTGTGCGAAAAAAAATGCGTTGAAAACTTTGAAAATCACTGATTTTTATACGTACTTAATAGCACTTTAAATAATTTTCACCTGATTTGAGTGACCTTTTCAGTCTTTTGTTAGCATCTTGTTATGATTAACAAGTGTTTTTACGCCATTTATATGCTATTTTCATTATCTTTTGAATTTGCAAGTTATTATTGCATAATCTTTTTGTTTGAAAATAAACAAAATATTGTAAAATTAGCTCATAAGTTTTGCACAAATTCGCACGAACGCTTTCTGACTGAAAAAAGTTTTCCTTTAAAGGTAATCGACAGATCTTGTAGCACAGTGGTTAAGTTCTTGGCTTGCAATCACAAGATTGTGAGTTCTCAACTCACTTGTGGCGCCAATGTTGCTGAGGTATGTATAGACAATACTTTTTTTGCTATGATACTAGATGTAATTTCAATGCCTGAAAGCGCCTCTGATCTGATTTATTTGAAAAAAAACGCGCTATATGAATGTGGTGAATCTGTTTAATACTTTGATACTTTGATACTTGGAATTTATACCACATTAGTGCCAAACTTACTCATTCATTTTATTCTTGATCATTATATTAAATAGTTATTGCAATAAATACGTTTTTTCCTCTTTCTTCTTTTCTTGAATAACTTTTTCGCAAAACGGATAAAGTAACGACAATGAGGAATTGGAATAAAAAATAGGTAGTGATATCAAAACCCCTCACTATGCTAAAGTTATTTTCCTGTCAAATGCAAAAAGAATTCATTGCAGCGTTAGACTAAACTAAAGAATTATCAATTCAACAAACATTAAACTATCATATACAGTCCTAAAAAATTTACTAGGCCTATTTAGACTTTTCATGATTTATCTAGCAAGCATTTACATGTACGTAGTATGGTAATTCTTATGGTGGCCGAATCAAGATCTTAAACAAACTGTTGATGTAAAAAGATAAGTTTTTAAGTCAGCGCTTCTCAAACTGTGTGCCATTAGATATATTAGATGCAATAAATTTTTTTTGCCTAAATAATTTGGCGAACGAGATCGATACGCGGATAAGCGTGTTACCGTCCAAAAATTAGATAAAACATAGTCTGTCGTTCTTCAAATGCATTATTATTTTTAAAATTATTTACCAGTCAAAGCTAAACAGCACACGACCTCAATTTTATACCTATCTCGTGTAGCAAGCTTTTTCTCCAAAATTCATCTTTAAGCTGCTTACTTATGATAGTTATTCCCTTAAAAATTGAGAGCAGGAACAGGCCAAAACGGATATACAAAAAAAATACTATCTAGAAGAAAATACTTTTCGGATGCAAGATTGCTATCACAACTTGACCCAAAGGCCAAAACAAAGTTTTGGTTGATGCTGCGTATTGTTAAGAAAGCAAAGTAAAGAAAATGATAATTAATCGAATAGTGTTTTAAGCAAAAATAATTTATCTAAAATATGGCTTTTAGTCTTTTAAATGCGAGCTTTCTGCTTGCTTTGTTTTTTGACCTCCTGACTTGTAGGATGAATCATATTCATATTCATCATATTCATGTTTAAACATTAGCAATATACCATATCACCTGAAAAAAATCACAGACATATACTTTTAAACATATAAAATATGTAAACATTTCTTTTGGTATAAGGCAAACTACTTTTTTATAACATAAACGTGGCCTAATTGCTCGTGGTTTGTCATCATCACAAAGCAAGATTTTAGTAAAGACGTTGTTCACAGATATTGTGTGATTGAATTAATTTTAGGTTTCCAGCGTGACTTTTATAAATTTAAATACTTTATAACTAAGCGTACCAAATTTCCTAAAAGTAGAACAAGGTGCTTATTAAATAAAAAAAACTTCTCCATAAAAAGTAGTGTTCATTGAAAAAAAGGTCTTCATTTCAAATCATTCTCGGATTTTATGATTTTCTTCCCTAAAAAGAAGTGTTTTCTAAAACAAAAAAGGTTTTCAAGCTGCTCGGATTTTATGATTTTTGTCTCCGAAAACAAATGATCTTGGAAAAAACAAGAGAAAATGGGGTATGCACATTGAATCTGTCTTCGATTTTTGCCAAGATTTTTGCCAAAACTGGCTGGACAGAACCCTAAAAATTGGCACGTGTGGTAAGCTTATTTATAACTAAAGTCAGTTCAGTGTTGTGGCTTGCATATTATACTATGATATCTTATTCGCAAAGCAACTTCCCAATTGTTATCACATCACGTTCCCTCAGCTTGATCAAAAACGCGTTCATCATTTAAGACAATCTTGTTTCTACCAAAATAAAAAATCCATTTACCACATACTCGCTTCTTTATCCACTGCTATCAAATAATTCTACCATTCTTATCTTATCTTATCTATACTACAAGCTTTTTTATACCAATTGAAACCAAGAAGTAGCTCTATGAAGCCCCTAAAATTGCAAAAATGAATACTCAGTAACCTTTAAATAGATTAGGTGAATTTCACCCGCTTCATAAAGTATGTAACTAATCTTTTCGTAAATTCTATCCAAGTATATTTTGAGACCAAAAAAAGTCTTTCTTTACATATATTTATATATATTTATTATTTGCATTTTCACCTCTTTTCATGGATGTGTAAATAAAATTATTGCTTCATTTAAATAGGAAAATGTGTACATTCTAGTTCAGTAACTATTAAACATTTTTCAGAAACGATCTAAAAGTGACCAAACGCTGTTTAACCTAGTTTGAAATAACCGATTAATGAACGAAAGTAATTACGATTCCAGTGATCATGATAAAGCTTTAAACATTGAAATGCAGGCAATGTGCAGGACAAAATAAAGATAGAAAACTATAATATTATGTTACCACAGTAAAACACCTATCTGCTTAGAACATAAAATCAGTTTGCGTTTCAATTGTGATAAAAATTTATAAGTAAATTGCCCTTAAGTTTAGTTTAACATAGGAAATAAAAGAAAAAATAAAATTTATTGTTTTACTTTAATTTACGATTTTTAATTTAAAAAAATTCCAATTGAGTCATAATTACCCATTGTTATGATTAATGTAATTTTTATGAGGGTTATGAATCGAGGGTTAAAAAGTAAAGTAAGCTAACCCTTAATTGGGTCTCTAGTCGGCGGTTTGACAACAAATAAAGCAAAAAATTGTCATTGGGGTTGTAACTAAACTACTCCCTAGGATATCAAAAGTTTATTATACGTGCTCTTATTAAATACTTAAAACGACATAATAATTTGCAGTTTCCGCAAAGTGAAACCAGCATGAAATAGGCAAAATTCTAAGTTCAATGCTCAGTTTATGCGAGTAATTTTTGAGTGGTCACTGTACAAAAAAAGCCTAAACGTAGTCAAGGCCTTACCTACAATAGTGACTCTGCTTAAAATGGAAAGTAGCAAGAAAGTCATATCATTATACCTATTAGCAATAAAAGCTATTTCGTCCGGCCTCCATCAAAAAGAATTTCTCGCATTATTCTTTTTACGGGTATAAAGAGAAGCTGGAATAACGTGCACAGGACTCTCGTGATCAAATTTAACATCAATTGTATAGAAAAATAGTCAGTTGAACAAAGTGTGTGATGCATACATTCAAAATTTTTTACTCACATTCTTGATCGCATAGGAAAAAAACTGATGATACGGATCCTTGCGTTAAATAATATAAATTTATAGACAGCTAAAGTTTTTTAAAGGTTTCACAAAAATGTTTCTCCGATAATTTATAGATAGAAACATGGAGAAACAATGGGATACTGCCGCTACCATTTCATTACGATTATTTAATCTGAACTGATTCCAAGTACAATATCTAAAAAAAACACATGGTTTTATTTTTGTTTACCTAAATTTGCATAGCAGGAAAGGTTGTCTTCTTTTACAAATGGATAGTTTTGAGAATTTTGATAACTTGCATTCTATAAATTAAATAAAATTTTTTGTAAAATTTTGTAGCTCGTTACCATTTAAAACAATTTTTTTTAAAATACCGTAAATTCTATGTAATTCAAGTTTATAGCATCATTGGAAGGTGGTTTTTTAGTCGATGGCTTTGCTGTGAAAACAAAATAATTATCAAAATAATGAGTTATATGTAAATTTTTAGTAAATGTTTTCAAGTCTGGTTTCTGTGTTTATATAGCATCTATTCATAATTCACACATTTTTTTGTTTTTTTTTGTTTGAAGCCCAATTAAAAAACTTTTTTCATTTGCTCAATCATATCAAAGATAATACAGGTTTTATTCAAAATTATCAAATTTTAGTAGGATTGTTTAGTGTGCAGAATACGTTTAAATAATCACATAAATTAGTTTTCAAATTTTACTCAGTGGCAGTGAAAACTCATTACAATTACGAAGAGGATAATATGCTAATTTGGAATAATTCATTTAAAAATGCAGTTATTTACTATAGACCAACAATAAAAGCAATCACTTTTTGAAGTGATTTTCTGTTCATTTACAAAAATAAAAGAGTACCTAACGAAGAAACCTGCCCAAGTATTGTTGAGTTTTGTTTTTGTGGAAAATCGGAGACAGACTTTTGGTTGCATCTTAAACAAAATAACCAGGTGGGGATCAAACGCTGAAGATTCTTATTTGAATTAACATAGAGGCTACTCAAGAAAAAAAGGTCAGAGGAGACAAAAAATTTGTTCTCCTGATTAAATCTCAAAAATCATTATGAATTTTTCTCATTCTATTCATTTTTATACATTGTAAAAATAAACATGTTTATAAATTTAGAAGAGAGAAAATTTCTCCATCCATACTATAATCATAGTCAGTTACATTTCATTAATTAATTGAAGTATAACTAAAAAAACTAAAATAAGAACAATAACCTCAACATTTCAAGCTTCCACACGCAGATTTAAGAAAAAAATACAATTAATTGGAGGTGATTACTTTAAATGAACAGTTTTTCAAATTTTTAGTAAAACTGTTACATTAGCTACTGAAGAATATTCCTATACAAAAATCGGTTTTTCAAGCATATCGATATTTTGCCAAGAAAACCATGTCAAGAACAAACTTAGTGAATTCGTCTTGGAATATACTAAATCAAAATACCAAACAAACTCATTAATATAAAAAAATTAAAAGTTACAATACGTATGTAGGTGATTATTTTGCTATTTTAAATCATAACAATTTTCCTTCTATTTGTACTGATAAATTAATCAAAATATTAACTTCAAAAGGAAGCGTCAATCCAAATTTATTTATTTATTGCATAATGGCATCAATCTGTTTACGATAATGTTATTTTTGTAGTTCAGCAAACCTTTTTTTATAATGGTTTTGGTTGAGATTCAAATGAAACTGGCGATTAGTACGGGTTTTACGATGCGAGTAAGGAGTTAGACCTATAGCTGGATTTTTACAAATGATGTACCACAGAAAGAGAAGAGTTTGTGTAAAAGTTAACGCATTATTAACCTGTTTTTTACCAATTTGTCTTTATGAGAACATGATATCATACCATAGTTCAGCAATAGTTCAGCAAACCTTTTTTTATAATGGTTTTGGTTGAGATTCAAATGAAACTGGCGATTAGTACGGGTTTTACGATGCGAGTAAGGAGTTAGACCTATACAGCTGGATTTTTACAAATGATGTACCACAGAAAGAGAAGAGTTTGTGTAAAAGTTAACGCATTATTAACCTATTTTTTACCAATTTGTCCTTATGAGAACATGATATAAGTTAATGTATGTCTTTAAAGAAGATTGTATTTTCCTATTTTTTTTATGTTTTCTCATATCAATATTAATATCTGATGTAAAAAAAAATTTTCTACCATTTTTTTCGGCGGAAAAATAAAAAAATTGATTTTATAAATTTGTAAAATTGGCTAAATTCAATTTCAGCTGGATATTTGCAAAGACAGTCTTTTCTGTTAAATCGTAACTTTTTTTAAAGCTTGGACATTACTTAACATAGATCAATGTTTTTAAATTAAAGATTTAGTTATATAGTGCACTTATTTTACTGTTTACAAGAGAAGTTTCTAGAAAATTAAAACTACTGAAAAAATACAGAAAATTAATTATTAGAACTATGCTGTTAAGATTAAATTGTGAATGAAAAGTGACAAAAACGTTGAAAACCACTGATTTAGCTATTGCAGTTTATATTGAAAAGTTTACAAATAACGTTTAAGTCCAACATCCAAATTAATTTTAATATAAAATAAAATTAGAAAATCCTTGATAAACAAATTCTTTTCACCAACCGATTTAACTTTATCTCTCAAAAAATTGTTTTTAATGTCTTTGTGTAATTCTAAACTAGTAAACTATTAAAAACAATAGTGATTAACTTTAAAAACACAATTGTGGTTTATCTAAAACTCTATAAATATAATCATTGCATTGATTCAATTTTAGCTTTTGCAGCTTTACTTGCCAAACTCATCAGAAAGCAAAGGGATTAATGTTCCAAAGCAGTTTGGAGCATCAATTTTTTACACTTTAGTCATTAAACGTGGAGTATATGGAACAATTTTACTGGTAAATTGCGGCACTCTTCTCGTCAATGTTCCGTTTCAGCTGATGCTATTGCATCTCAGCTAGTCAAAAATGGGAGATATGACGCTATTGACGGAAAGTCATCTCGACTTATTCTCTAAAAGTGTCTGACCTTTGGAGGGCCACAACCTCAAACCCAGTTAATATTTCTGACACTTTCTCACAGAGAGAATTCACCTCTGCCAACAACACTTAAAACCAGCTCTGGGCCCTGACTCCGTCTGCCCAGAGCTTTTAATCAATGCTAGGGGTGGTTTGAAGTCCTAGTTACATCACTTTCTTTCTTGCTGTTTGCGCACACTCAAAATTCCCAGGATCTGGAGAAGAGTGTTTGTAGTCGCAATCCCAAGTGGATAAAGTTCATGGAGAACCCAAAGAGTTTTTGACCGATATCTCTACTCTATGTCTCCTCCAAGAATCTAGAGAGGCTTACCTACGTCCGCACTGAATCAATTATTAATCCACTGATACCTAAAAAGCAGGCTGGGTTTCGGCGTGGGAAGTCAACCGGGGGTCAAGTCATTCTGTTGAAACAGAACATCGAGAATTCTTTTGACACCAAAAAGAAAGCCGGTGTTATATTTGTCAATACAACAGTGGTATATGACACTATCCGGCACTGTGGACTTTTCTGCAAGCTGCTGAAGCTTCTGCCCGATAAGCACAATGTCAAAATTGGGTAGGGTACTATTTAACAAAGCCGTTTTGGCGCCAGTCTATTTGAAACTATCAGGAAGGTTTAAATAAAACAATATAATCAATCACCCTAACCTAACCTAACCGCTAAATCCTAAATCCTAAACCTTTTCAAGATTTTACGAATAAGAAACGACACACTGCCACAATGACTGGTGCCAAAACGGCTGGGCCAAATCGTCCCACCCCAGTCAAAATTATCATGGAGCTTGTCTGAAACCAAAGTTCCATTGTTACTACCAATAACAGCAAGCAAAACAGGCTACCTTGTCTAAAA
Organism: Diplosoma virens; assembly: GCA_963680785.1. Taxonomy (NCBI): domain Eukaryota; kingdom Metazoa; phylum Chordata; class Ascidiacea; order Aplousobranchia; family Didemnidae; genus Diplosoma; species Diplosoma virens. Next base: position 11,239,351 of record OY796888.1, read on the forward strand.
AACGGCATTTCTCACGGATCAGTCTTGGCTTCTCTTCTTTTCAACATCTATAGGTTCGACCTGCCCTCCACGATTTCCAGAAAATTTGCCTATGCAATAATCTAGCATTGTTGCCCTCTTCTGAAAACTGAAAGGACTTGGAGCGGACCATGCCAAGACATGACTACACTTTCAGCATATCTCTAGATTTGGAGGTTGAGCCTTAGTCATATGAAGACGGTGACGGCAGCCTTTTATTTAAATAATTGAGAGGCCAAACGTGAGCTTAAACTATACAACAGCAATTGACTTTTACCGTTATGTCCAACCCTTTCTTATCTAACATACTAAAATCTACTCCATTTCTTTGGCTACAAACTCTAAGCTCCATTGTACCACCACACCTCAGAAGAAAACAGGCAACTCAGCGACAGCATAATTGGTTAAACTCTATGGAAACTGACACTCCATTAAAACAAATAAGGAAGGATACTCCAACAACCACCAGACTAAAATCGAGACAATCCTTCTATTCCACACAAATTAACAATCTCAAACTTCAAAAGAAATGAAAAAAAGAATGGCAAAAATACATTGCCACTGGAGGTGACCTTGTTGAAGGTCAAATCAATCCTCAACCGGGGTTCCACTCACTAACAAGAAAACAATGGACAATAGCCAACACAATTCAAACACGACATGGCAGAACAGCCGCAAACCTACATCAATGTGGCTGTTGAGATTTTTTTCCATGCCCAAAATGCCATGCCACTTCACAAAACATGGACCATACAGTACTCGACTGCCCAAGTAGATGTTTACTAAGAGGATATGCAACAATCCACAAGGCATAAGTAGATTTTATCAACTGGCTAGACGACACTGGTTTAGAGGTGTTAAAAAAGATTTGCCATACGAGACTACTACTACCACTGAATTGAATGACACTGTTTTTGATGATTAAAATGTATTATCTAAAATGTTTTGAAATAATTAAAAATAACTAATACATAGTTTTAAAATTTTAATAACTGTCAAGAAAAATTTAAACTTGTATCATACACATTCAAAATGCATAAAGTTTTGCAGCAAATCGGAAAAAATAATTTGTTATTAAATATTGTTCTTTATCAAAAACTTTTAAGAAGTGTAGGACAATTTCGGAATTTCAAAAAAACTTAAGATTAAAAATCTGTTATTTAAAAGATTTTTTTAATTCTTGTAGTTTGACAGACTCGTTTAAAATAAAAATAAAAACTTTTTTGCAAGATAATTTTTGTTTCTGATGAGCTCATCAAAATTTTGATTAACATAACAAATCAAACAGTATAACTAATTGACTTACAAAACAAATAATCCCAAACACAAAATTACAAACCTTTTTTTAAGTTTGTAAATTAGCAAAATCAAAAGAAGAAGAATCAAGGCACAAATAATGCCAATAAATACACCCATAGGAACCTCGCAAAAAAATCATCGCTGTCGCAAATCATGCAACTTTCTTCCAGGTTTTTTATCGCACTTACTTTTCCACAAGAAGAAACAATTTGAATCTAAATTTAAGAAATGTTTAGATTTAAATTACGTAGATTAGATATTCTACAATGTTCTGGTTTTCTGTGAAAAACACTGTTTAAACTAAAAAGATATTTATATTTTTTTATTGAAAGAAAAAACGGCCAGCGTTTCTCTTACAGCCAAATGGGTAAATAATTTTAAATTAATAAAGAAAAAAATCATCTTAACTTCAATTGTGTCATGTAAACATGAACAATCAATTAAGTCAAACCAGAAAAGGTGAAAATATAGAGAACTACAGCTCAAAGATCTGGTTTTAAATTTATTAGGAATACGAATCTTTATCAGTCACAACAAATTTTTGTTCCAGTGATTCAAACAAAAACACAAAAGTGTTGAATCAAAGACACAAAACCACTAAACTCAAACGTGTTTTTGATTAAATTTAATTTTCGGGCTTTTTCGGGCCTGAATTGTCGGCACGTTTACAACTCTGCTTCAGCATTTACCTATTTTGCAATATTTGGTGGTTTTAACTCTTTAAAGAGCAATGTAAGATATACTTTAACTGCTCTTATATCCGATTAAGAAAAACAAAGTTTTAAAAGCTTTTTAAAATTATTAGTCAGAGTTATTATTGAAAATTTAGAGGTCCGTAGATTTGAAACTTTTTTGCAAGGGGTCTGTGACCAAAAAAAGTTGGTAACCACTGCTATAGACAAACAAAAAATTAAACGTAGTAACAATTACTTGAAAATAAAAATCAAGCCTAAAATTATTAACCACTGCATTTCTAAGACAACATTGTTGCATGATATCAAACCAAAGCATTTTACACTTTTGTGCTGAGTAGGCATTTTTACACAAGCAAACTCTAAAATACTCGTACGTTAGGTTTTTTTCGTGTAAATGCCGAAGCTAGAACGAAAAAGAAAAATTTGGTAAAAACGTTTTTAAGTCACGAAACTAAATATCTATCTAAAAATTATGTCATTACAAAAAAAAGATTGGTTTCATAAATTTTTTAACAAGATATAACAAGATGAAGAACAAGAAGTACTTTGACAGAAACGATGGTCCAAAATAAGTTGCCGAATTTAATTTACTATACGGGTGTTTGAAAAAGAATCGTCAGGTTTATGACGTCTTATTTGTGACATAAGCAAATTTAAAAAAAAGTTTTTAGTACAAAAAATAGATTTCTGTTTAAAGGGTTTTAAGAGATATTTGACAGCTACAACAATTTAAACAAGATACCAAATGCCAAGTTATACGTCAAAATCTTTGTGTAGTTAACAGAATTTTTCAAATATTCAGTGTCAAGAATTTTTAAAAGAGTTAATCCAAACTTTCAAAATAACCTTCAAAAATATTTAAGATTTTTTCTGCCCGGCTTTTGTGATTGCAAGAAAATATAAGCTTGGTATACTGTATATTGGACCCCCAGTAACCTATAAGCAAATGCTTAAGTGTTTATTGCAATGTAAAACAAAAAATCATGCTAGAAAAACTAATTTGGTATTAAGAATGGTTAATTTCGATCTTTTGGGTGGTTAAGTAAAAGGTTCTATTTTAATTAACCCCTTCTCAGCGGGAGAACTATATATAGGCTCTATCACTTGTAGACCAATTTAGCGGCAGGACTATATATAGTTTCGCATTTATTTTTTCGGATACTAGCAAGCGCCAACGATTATATTCAATTTTTTAAGTGTAAAAATGATTTACTAGTGCTTTTCAAACTACTTGCCGGTCAAGTGCCGATTTTTTCCTATCTTGAATTATCTATTACTTAAAAAATAACTAACACATGGCACAGTACAGTACTGTGCCATGTGTTAGTGTAGTGATTTGTTTGCATATTGACAGTATACTTTGAGGGTATATAATGAATAGTATTATCAGTATAGTTTTAATTTATTTATAAATTAGCTAGATTTATCCCTTATCATGCCTAAAAAATTCAAAATAAATAAACAGGAGGACCTAGATAGACTACTAAATACTCTAGAAGAAATTGATCTAAACGATGAATATATAGATGAGTTAGAATCTGAACAGGAAGGGTTAGATTCTGATGCCACATTCATAGATAGCGATGAAGTTGAACCTTTTGATAATGAAGATGATCAAATGAATGATGAATTGGTAGTTCAAAATACTTCTCAAGACTCATCTTCTTGGACGGATCAACCACAAATTGATAAAAGTTCATTTCTATTTATTGGCAATTCTGGTGTAAATGTAAATCTTTAGAATAAAACTATTGTTGCTGAAATTTTTGAGTCTTTTATTGAAGGTGAAATAATTGAGCTTATTGTCAATGAAACTAACAAATATGCAGATAACTATATTGACGAAAAGCGCCGAAGTGGCAAAATGAGACAAAAAAGTAGAGATCTTTTATGGAAAGAGTCTACCAATCCAGGAGAAGTTAGGATTGTATTAGGCATTGTAATTCCTCAAGACATAATTCAAAAACTAAACATTGATTATTACCACTCAACAAATCCCTTAATTCATACCTTAATTTTTGGAAAAATTATTTCAAGGGATGAATTGAAACTGATTTTAAAATATTTGCATTTTTCCAGTTTGGAAAGAAACGATGATCCTTTGCACAAAATAAGAACACTTTTAAATCTCTTTGCTGCAAGATTCAAATCTAATTGTACCCCAGAAAGAAATATCAGCATAGATGAATCTCTCATGCTACGGAAAGGAAGGCTTCAATGGAAGAGGTTTATTCCTCTTAAGAGAGCCAGATTTGGAGTAGAATCTTTTGTTATGGCTGAAACACAAACGGGCTATATATTTGAAACACTGAAATATACACTGGAAAAGAAACAATTTACTCATATTTTGTAACAATTCTGAAGACATTACTAAACCTTCAAAAATTGTGTTGTCTCCAGCAGACGAATTATTGAATAAAGGATACTGTATTGGAATGGACAATTATTATGCTTCGCCAGAATTATTTGACATCTTAGTTGCAAATAGAACTGATGCCGTTGGGACTGTTAGATACAATCGAAAAAACCTTTCAGCTATTGTCAATAAAATTAAAATGAAAAAAGGAAAGTCTTTATAAAAGAAAATTGATCCATTTGAAATGGAAAGATAAAAAAGATGTGAACATGCTAAGCACAATACATAATGAATAAAAGCAAAAAAAAGCAGTTGCTGGAAAAGAATGCATGAAACCTACCATTTGTATAGAATATAAAAAAACGTATGGCCGGAGTTGATCTGATGGATCAAATAGCCTCAGCTGCATCTCTTGTAAGAAAAGGGCTGAAAAAATATTACAAAAAAATGTTTTTAGATTGATTGAAATTTGTCTGCAAAATTCTCATTGCATTTATAAAAAAACGGAGGCTCCAAAACTTTGCTGTCTTTTAAATTGCAGTTGATTGAAAAAAGTTTTGAAACTTATGCAAAAGATGTCAGTTGGAGTAGGAAACCAAATGCTGTCATTTTAGGCCCATGTCCTTCAAGACTAACTGGAAGGCATAATATTGGACCAATTACCAAGGAAAATGAAACAAAATCTTTCCAAAAAAAATGCCGCTATTGTGTTTTCGAAAAGAAAACAAAGAAAACAATTTATTGGTGTGAAATTTGCAACATTCCACTTTGCATTCATCCTTGTTTCAAACTCTACCATACGGTAACAAATCTACCAGAATAGACGAAGTCATAAAAAGAGAGGGAGGGAGGGAGGTAAACATTTACTCAAGTTACAAGTCTTGAGCACAAATTCATACAAGCAAAGTATTTGTGGATGTGAGTAACTCCCCTGTTCAGTTCTTATTATAATTTTTTTGGAATACATAAAGTGAGTAAATTAATAGTTTTACCACTAAATTTTTTTACACACACACACACCACAACAAAAAAATTAAATGCATTTAAAAAATAAAAAAATAAATAATAAAAATAAAGGATTTCATTATGCGACGCGACTATAAAGAGGCGTATAAAGTATTGCCAAATTTGCGGTGCGACTAAATTTAGTATTAAATCTGAACTAATCGATTAAGCGGTGGAGACTAGAGATAGGCGTTTTTTTTTAGAAGACTAATTGTTAAGAGTGCCGCTGAGAAGGGGTTAACAAAAAACATTTTTGTTGAAATAAAAGTATGAAAAAGAACAACTCAATTGTAGAAACTTTAAGATAAAAGTTACAAGTTCAAAAAACTTTAAGTCAGAGAATACAGAAGATCATTAAGACTTACTTGAAAATAATAAATCTCGTAAAACTTAAAATGTGATATATCAAATTTATAAGATAGTTGTTCAATTTTGTTTTGGCTCGCGAATGCGGGAACAGAGACATTTACAACTTTAATAAGAGCAGTCACATTTCGAACAAAAATCTGTATTAAAAATCAAAATAGAATTGGATTAAATCTTTATACGAATTAGAAAAAATTTTAAATTAGTAGAAGTCTTATAAAATTTCAATCACAATTAGAAACTAAAAAAATTGCAACAAAGGACAAATTATTTTTAAGGCGTGTGGTTTCAACTCTTAATTTTGGCTGACTGTATAAATTTTTGACGAACAACATGTAGACAATCAATGTTATAAATAAAACCAACAAAATTCAAACATAAAAATGATGAAAATGTTCAAAGATAAACTTATACCAAAAAGCAGCCAAATGCAGTAAATTAGTAAATTTTTTGCTTCAACTTGCATTAGTGTTATTTTTAAAACACAAATTTATTTTTGATTCTTTACAAAAACTAACAGCCATAATCAAAAAAATTTGAATAATTATGATTTCAAAAAATATTAGCTATAACTTACCTTATAGAAATCAATTTCTTTTTGATTAAAGTTATATTTCCAAAAAACCTCGCATTGGTTAGTACTATCATCAACATAAGCAGATTTAACTGGATCGGGAACACTATAACCAATCTTGCCGGTAGCTGTTGTTGAAAGGACAAACTTTGAACAATTGGTCAACGTGTAGGTAATCTGGACCAAGTTGTAAATGGTTATTACTTTTTAAACACTAAAAATTTAAATAAGTTTTGTTAATAATGTAAAAAACTAATTTCTTATGTATCAAGATGGAGGCCTACAAAAGCAATCTTTGTGTTACAGCAAGTTTTTTTTCAGGCTACTTCTATTTGTTCAAAGCAGAAATTGACGATGAAAAATAAAACGAAAAAGAACGTTTGAAGATTTGAAATTTGTCAAGATCACATATACTTTTGCTTACCTTGGTTCAAATCTGAATGCCATTTATTTATTTATTTTTATGAAAACATTTAACGTTTTATTAAAATTTAACTGGCAACCTATTTCCGCTTATATTTTTAGCATGATCTAAGCAGTAACAGGATTACCACATATATTAAAAAAAAACTTTCGAAAAGTGTTTTTTTATTAGATCTTTTAAACAATAACATCGCTTAAGCTGAAATTTTTGATAAAAAATTGGTTTTGTTTATTCCAAAAATGACTAAAAACTGTTGACGCACACACAGGGCTTTGATTACGTAACTGATAGTTCAAACCGGATCAGAGTGGACCAGACATTTAAAGATTTAAATAGTTTTTTAATCTTAAATAAAAAAACTATTTTATAATTCTCAATTCAGCAATATTTTTACCTTTCCTGTGTAACTCGTTTTTTGCTTCAAATTTCCAATTATTACACTTGTTTCGTTTAAATCTTTTTCGAAGGAAAAATTAGAACTGTTTATTCTCACCTTAAAATTACAATACCAAGACTAAAAACTCACATTATCTTTTAAAACTTATATAATTTAAAAATAAGAAGCCTTTTTCCTCATTTTTGAAATTGTTAAACAAAATACTTGTAGCAATGAAAAATAAAAAAGAAAGATGAACTAAGTTAACTGCATTTTTTTAATTACGCTAGTTTCAGTAAAATACTGCTTACTTTGTCAGATGTAAAGAAACTTTACTACATTCTATTGCATTTAACATTCCACAACACCTGACAAAGTGAGGAGTAATTTACAAAAGCAGTTCAATTAAAAAATAACTCAATTATTTTTATTGCATCTTTAAAATTTATTTTTGATTTATCAATATTGGACACGTTTTTTTTTTGACTTGTAGCAATGTTAAAATATTTTAAAACTACACATTTAAACACGTTTAAAGTTTTAAAGCTCTAAAACAGTTTTAAAGTAAAGGCAACAATAAATTACAGCGATTTCGATATTTAAGTAGCTCTTTTATTAAAATTACATTTTTAAACACGAATAAATTACATTACAAAATAACAAGGAATAACAGCAAACAGTGTTACTGTTTCGACCTATAGGGCCTTCTCAGTGCTGTTTCTCGTCAGAGCCTTGTCCGTGCTGGTAAAACAGCAATGATGAGGATTCTATAAGCAGAAACAGTGACACTCTTTGCTGTTGTTGTCATTTTCAAGCTGTTGCAAGCTTAAAGTCAAAAATAACATTGAACTTATTGTTTTTTTAGCTTTTTTTAAAAGTGTTGCCAATAAAAATAATTTCTTTAAAGTAAAGCGTGCGCTAGTTGTATTGTTGCTCTGAGATTAGCAGAGTTTTGAAAAGCTTCTTTCAGAGAATTCCAAGACAATAACAAAGAAGTCTCATTACAACCTACTTCATTTAAGGTTGCTGATACTGTGAAACAAAAAGCATAGACCTGAATTACAGATTAATAATTAACACTTAAATTTTTGTTAAAATAAGTCAAAGTAAAATATTATTTTATGTAAAACTTTTTTTCTTGAAGTTCACAAAACGCAAACTTATAAATTTAAAATATTTATTTTATGCCGGTTAATGTAACATTTTAAAAAAAGGTAAGCTATAATTATACCAAAAAAGTTGCCAGCCAGTTTTAACTAGTTTGCATCAATTTTTTTTCTTTTGCTGCATTTTAATGTTTCACACTTAAATTATTGCCTTTAATAGTTTATTACAAATTTTGTGCTATTATATGATTTTTAGACAATGAATTTTAACTGCAAATTTCTAAAAAAATTACTTTATAAATTAAAAAAAAAATTATTGCGCAACGTTTCGTCTTATACATAAATTAGAAATAATCATTTTTTCCGACTTAAAATACTCTCAATTTACGTAGAAATGCCTAATCAGCAAATACTGTAAGTTTGAAAACGTTTTGATTATTTTTATATCTACTAGGTCTTAGAAACCCAACGGTAAATAAATATCTATTTGATTTGGTGTTTCAAGTAATTATTATTATTATTATATTTATTTTATTACACCAAATTTTCTATCCTGGAGGTTCAAAATGATGTAAAAAAAAGTGCAAAATTAAAGTTTATTTTAATTTAGCCTTCGAAAAATTTAAATAATTTTTTTTTATTGATTCTTGTGTCCCTTTTTTTATTTTTCTATTTTTATATGTTACTGTTTTACATTCCATTAAAAAATTAGGTTACCGGTACTGTCAAACCTTTTTTTTTCAAGGGGTGCTAAGATATAACAATAATTTTCGGAATGCGGATATGGAATATGAAAAAGATTTGAAACTAATATTCGACAAGAGAAGTAGTTCAAAACTTCCCAATGTTCAAACTATACAATAAGTTATATTTTCTGAAAGCATATATTGCAGAATAAAAAAAAGACAATAGTAAAATAAAAACATCACCAAAAAACAGTTTTGTATCGTTTGTAATATACACGAAGAACAACGATTACAAGCGTACGCCATATTCTTCAGATTGTTTGCAATATTCTTTTAGTTTTATGTTTAAAGTTGTTGTAAACAAACAGTGTTTTTTAGATTACTTTTTTTGCTTTAATGATAGAATTTTTGACATTTTTTAATAGTCTAGTTAGAACTAATCGGAAAAATTAGGGAGAGTCGAAAGAGGTCAAAATTTGTATGTTAATGTGGAGTTTAAATGCAATTTCTATCTGGGTCTCTAAAGCTTTTTTTTAATTGCTGGTCGGCATTGGCCTATGAGCTTGTCAAGAAATCCATCTTTTTTGACCCCATCATAAGTAACTTAGTGGTATTTTTTTTTCAGGGATTTTTTTCATGAGTAATACAAAAATAACATATTTTGTTAATGACTAAATTGTCAAATCTAAAAACTAATGGAAACCATATTTGTTTAATTAAAAATTGTTGGTATTGCAACTGTTAAAAGAAAGATTTTCAATTATAAAGAGAGTGTTTTTATTCTAATTGTTTCTTTTATAGGTTTTCTGCTTTGTTAGCTTTTCCTACAAAAGTACATATGCTGCATAAAAATAATATTTACGTTTAAGCTTCGCAATGTAATTAGATTTTCCGGATTGACAATATTTAGGGAGTAGGTTTATTCCGTCTGTGTATGTCAGCGGCCATGTCATGTCTTGACAAACAGATATATTTAAGGTTGGTAATATTTGATCATTCACAATCGTTCCATTTTTCCAAAACCAATTTGATTGACTTGCATTGTACCTGGCTCCAATGAAGACACTCACATCTGAAGGTAAAATGTTTCATGTTAAATTACGTAATTATTTTCATTTTATTCAAACAAGGGGTATTTGTAATATAAAATCATTGATTATAGTTATTCATACACTTTCAAATCTCGTTAAACTTTTTTCATATTTTTTTTAATAATTTGAAATGTTGAAATATATACCTTAACAAAAAAATTTGAATCTTTTCTATAAAACAGGGATTCATAAACGTTTCTGCTCATTAACTCCAATTCAAATAAAATTGTTTCTATCAACTTTTTAATCAAGTAAGCTTACTCTTTTTTTTGGTCTTCACTCACATGCAACTATTTGAGGTAAAAAACCATCGTAGACAAAAAAAGCTCATATTAATAACATAGACATAGATTTTTAGTTTAGTACTTTTACAAATAAGATACCGTTAGTTTTTCGCTGTAGTAGACAATATAAATCATGATTTCTCAACCGGGAGTAATTTTATTTCTTGTGGATAAATTTAATCTGACTTGGGAAAAGTTTTGCAACGAAAAAAATAGTATTGGACTTAATTTTGTAACTGACTTAAAAAGTATATTAAAAATATGCTGGTAAATATTCCTTCTAACGTTTTTAAGGGATAAATGAGATAAAAAGGTTAAGAACTTGTGATACGTATAAATTATTCATTAATCCCATTCGACCAAGCTCAACAATAAACTTCCACCCATCAAATTATCGCTCCTGGGATTTGATATCTACCACTTTATCAAATACTGGCATAAACTATGAACAGTTTGTATGACATAATGTTACACATATTATAGCTCAAAAAATATGTATTTGGGAGCAAATCATAAAATTTGCTGGGTATTTTACTGAATAAAAGGTTTTGCTTGTTTTTTTGGTTGGCCAAATTGTAAGCTTGGAAGAAGATTGGCCAAATCTAGAATAATTTACGAAAGTAAAAAGTGAAATAGACTTTAAATTTTGATATAAAAATAAAGTAGGCATTAGTTTAATTAATCATTGTTAGAGCGATATTCAACTTTTTTTTATATTTTTAAACACTGCAAAATTTTAAATATATGTACTTGTTTGAGGCAAAGCAAAACCATGCACTTGGGGCAAATAAAAATTTTGTTTCACTTTGTTCAAAACTAAAATTATAGTTGTGTAGAATATTAATTTCGGCTACCAAGCATTTTATTAAAATGTTTACCCTACAATCATGGATATTTAAAAAAAATATTGTTTAGTCTACTGTTAAACTTGTATTCCTGGCTATATTTAATTAATCAAAAATTTTCTGCACATTGCAAAGTTTTTTATTTTTATAATACTTCTTAACAATAATGTGCTTATGACTGCCAAGTAAAAAATTATGACAATTTTACCATAAAATCTAATAAGTGATTTTATTTCAGGTATAATAAACGTATTTTTGTTAATTAGAAATTGAAGATTTTTGGAGGAAAAACATCGTTTCTGGAAACTACTAGAAAGAACAAGTAAGAATTATCCAAAGATATGATTAAAGACGAAAAATTAACCAGCAACGTTTTATGAAATAAAGTTTCCTAAACATTGCTTTCGAAAAATCAGCCTAAGCCCAAAAAATTTTCTACTCTGAATGGTCCGTCCAATGTTGATCAGAGCATTGAAATAAGAAAACAATAAGTTAATCTCTTATCTTCTTAAGAGATTAATCAAAATGATTCATAATAATTTTGCCCAGTCATAGCTGCAAATAGATAAAAGCAATTATTTTTAAGTTTTAGTTTTTTTATAAAGAAAACTTAGATAGTTATTTGCTTTTTTTAAACTAAAAGAAAACAAACTAATTCCCTGCCGAGCATGAAATGCAATTTAATTACGATTGGGTTGAGGTGTGCAAAGAATTGTTTTGCGTGGTAGACTAGCAAATTTGTAGCAACGTCAAACATGTTGCAATTTTACGACTGAGTCTAATTAAACCAAATAGTCTTCTCAAAATGCGATCAAAAAGTTATTTTCAGTGAGCATCACTAATTTTAACTGTGATTAATAAAACACTTTGTATCAAAAAACTGAGTTGTAATGTGGCCAACATTGACAGAATTTGTGACAGTTCGAGTTCAAAAATTTTTGAGTCTGGCTCTTTTGAAGCCGTGACTTGAGTCATAAATCAAGTTTTTGTTGTATTCTTCGAATTACTCGTAAGTCCAAATCTACCAAGGCTTAAGCCTCTTTGGTACCAAGTCCATTAATTTCGATTCTTAAGACCAATTATTTTATTTTCACATAATTTTTTAATCACTAATATAGTTAATTCTAAATAAACAAGGGTGCGGGACTTTGAGTGAGTTTATTTTTGTAAATAGAATTCATCAGAATTTACATTTTTTAAATCGAGTCATTTTGGATCTTTGTAGAAAACCCCCGCCACCACTTAAAATAAAAAACGTGGCGGGGTTGTTTTTATCAAATCTCACATTTTTGCATTAGTGGCGGGGGCTTTCTACAAAGATCGATTCATTAACTTATTTATTTTTTAATAGTTGATTTAAGAATTTGAGTCTAGACCGAATACTTTTAAAAACTCTTTAAAGTGAACATCAAGCGATTACAACTCTGCAAACTAACCGTAATTTATAATCCGTCCATATTTTTGTTATGCAGCCGTAAACTTTTGCATTTTTTCTTATATCTACCGGGTAAGTAGTGAAAAATTTACGAAACTTTCAAGAGTACCGATTTAATCGATCACGTGGCCTGCTTGCAAAAAAACAACGTAAATCTCAGGCTTAAAAGTTTATCACTTTTAAACCAAATATTTCAATAGAGAAACATCTTGTTTAAAGACTTAAAAAATGCGTCGGTTGTTTTGCATTGACTTAATTTTTAAATAGAAACTTAGTTTAGTGACCTAGTTAGATGTATTTTCCAAAAAGTATTTTCTTTTCCGCTCAAAACTTTTGATTCATACCCTCACACGAATACAGCCCTTTTAAAATCAAAATGACCTTGATTTGCATAAAAACAGCAATTCAGAGCAAAAGTGGGAAAGGTTTTAATTGACTTTTTTGCTATAAAAATGCCTTAGAAATGCAACGGTTCATCAGTTTTTGTTTGATTTTTCCCTTTAAATAATAATATACATAGGTTTATTTTTTTGTTCCTATACTGGAAAAATGGTTCGAAAACGGTATCACTAACTAATATTTTGCATAAAAATTTTATTGCTCTATGCTTTTATAATAACACTTCCGTGGCAAAAAACTGCAAGTAAAATTAAAAAGCACCATTTTATCATTTATTGTAGTCGAGGAAGTACAAAAGATGCGAGTGAACGTTACATTTCCGACTTTTTCTGATTGTTTTTTAGTTTGCGTAAGGTTTCTGCGTTCACTGGGTGGTGTAAAACAGCACAACTTTTCATGCCTTCTTATCCTTTATGGCATCAGGTTGTAGAACATGTATTTTTTAAGATACCAGCTGCATCTGATTGAATAAATATAAGAAAATCTTGACGCGGAAAAAAATTCAAACGCTAAAACGAAGCCTTCGCGCAGACATTGGCTGAATTTCTCTTAATTATTATCAAACTTCCGCCAATATCAGTTCTTTGCTTGCATTATTGACCTGTATTAACTTATAAAAACTTTCACACAGATTGACGCCTTCCATGCCTTATTGCATTGGTCGAAGCAAAATTGTTGAATGGTATTAATCTTATTCTTGTCGCGCCTGCTATCTAATTACATCATTTTGTTCAACACAATGTTGTTAAAATTTGAACCAAAGTCTATAGTTTTTACTGTATTTTTAGTAGGCAATGTACTATACAGTAGATCAATAATTATCCAATTGGTATCTCAAAAACCCAGGTTCCTCTTTTTCAACAACTTTGTATCGTAACAGGTGACACTATTTTGCTGCTTTCACATACATTGTAATACTAATAAAGAACTTTAAATATTTTTGCAAATAAATTTATTAAATAATACGAACTAAAGATTTCTGAAACTTAAGACCACAAACAGGTTTTTTTACAATCTAAAGAAGAGAAGACGCAATTTGAGGTCGATAAACTTGCTAATATCCTTGTTTCACATGTTCCGTGATAAGTCGCAAACCTTGCTATTACTTGACGTTAGAAACCAGTATTTATAGCCAAGTACCAAGCAAAGTATGGTGTCATTTTTTTATTATTTCCCAACAAGTCTCTTGTAAACGTTAAAAAACATTCTGCTCAAAAACTTATGCTCTGCAAACACGCCAGATCTTTGTCGGCAGCATGGTTAAATGGTTAGAGCGCCGTAATTGTGATAGACATCAGAAAAAATGTGCTTAACTGTTACTTCTAAACAACTTTTAAGAACTGCTACTTTTAAAATTTTAAGTGTTACTTTTTATTTATTACGGCTTAAGCCAACCAAGTACTAACTATAGCGATTGAACGTTATTATCAAATCAAAGCAGAAGCAGATAAGAAAAAAGCATTTACATTGCAATTTTTGTAATGTAATTGCTTTTTTGTGATTGGTTAGTTTTTAGCTGCTTAGCGAATATAAAGTAACAGATAAACTTTTCAAACGAGCAGTTAATGTAAAAGTTCCTCAGAAGTAACAGTTAAGGCGCGTTTACAGTACTTTTCTTCCTTTTTTTTTTTTTTCAGAAAAAAAATCAGTGGATTTCAGCGTTAATAAAACAAACAAAGATCACGCTGAAAAAAAAGTACTGTAAACGGCTGTAAACGCGCCTTAAAGAAGTAATTGTTATTATTCACGCCGCGTTATCTTAGAGCTCAATTCTTTCGAAACTTTTTCCTTTGAAACTTTTCAAAACTTATTTTTCAAAAAAGCAGCAATCTGCTCATTATCTTCATCTCTCATCTGCTTTACATCGTGTAACAAATTTGCTGATTTCTACTTTTCTAAACAAGAAAAAGTTTCGAAAGAATTGAGATCTAAGATAACATGGGGTGAATAATAACAGTTAACTTCTTAACTGTTACTTTGTGATTTGCTTAACTATTAATGTTCGTTAAAGAACTTAACTATTACTTTTCAATTAACTGTTATTTTTGCACACGACTAATCGGCATGGTCTCGGTTTAAAATCCACTCGCATCATTCTATTGTGTCTTTAGAAAAGACACTTTGCCCTGTTTTGTGGTCCTGACAAGCAGTTCTATCTCTTAGTCATACCTCTATAAAATTTAAAAAGCCAAATGAAAAATTTCAACCGGACATCTATATTTTGGTATCTCCGCTGGCAGGTGGGGTAAATGTTTTTCCTATGTATTAGCGCGTCCGCCGCTTTCTTTGAGTCAAGAGGATAAATATATAAATCAAACGAAAATTTTCAACTCTTATAGCACTTTTTTTTTAAGAAATTAACAAAAAAGTCATTACAGTTTTTCTTGTTTTATTGCTCTTAAGTCGTTTCATAAGCGTGAATAACGTCGTTGCTACAATTCAAATAATTTTTTGCCAATAATTTATTGCGCACACATCATACTTATTTTCTACAGCTACAGACCATTGTTCCTGTTGACATTACGGACCATTAGAGCATTCTTCCTCTAGAGTAGGCGTTTTAAACCTTCTTTAACCTATGAATTCTTTTTGCTCAAAAAATTATTTGGTAAAACCCTATACAAAAACATGTAAAATTTTTTTGTTAATACCGAAGTTAAGAACTTTTTTTTGTTCTTCAACTAAATTTGAAGTCCAAACTTTAGAGGCCAGCGTAGTGAATTAAAAAATATTACATGCAAAAACAAAAAAGGTCATAACTTCAATCCAGTCAGAATTTTTGGCCAAAATTGTTTTACAAATCAGCGTTTTTTAGTCTTCGTCTAAATCAATCTTTTAAGTAAATTTAAGTGTCAAACTCTAATTGGAATTAAAAATCTTTTGTTGATTGTGTTGTCCTTTGGACTACCAAAATAATATCACGAATCCCGAAATGAATACTGTTTTTGTATAGATTCCCTAAAATTCTACGTGGTTTCCGTGAAAGAATCCTTGCTCGAGAGAAAAACCTCGCGTTGCCAGGCAGCCAAAAACGCTTTGCAAAAAATGTTGATTATTTTTTTCTTAATTGTATAAAGCAACCGGTAGCGAAATCATCTCCCACATGATATTCTTAAAGTATTTAAACGTGTTAATGGTGCAAAAGTTAATTGTGAAAATATTATTCGCTTGCTGCATTACGCATTTTGCTCTTAGTTTCCAAATTATTGCAAGACTCGGTTTCTCAGACCTTTCAGCGTACCTTGCTATATCTCCTCCCTTTTTACGCGTTGGTGATCGTAAACTTGAATTCGTGGCACCTTTATTGTTTATTTCAGGGGTTCCCAATCTGTGGTACGTGTACCACTAATAATACACGTCCGCTTTATACAAAATATTGCGGCGAAAACTTAATTATCTCTGAGCCATGAGCCACAACTGGGGAGCAAGAGGAGCTGATAGATATTTAGGTGGGCCAGACAGCAAAGCAAAGCACAAAGAATATTTTCCAATAAACTTCCGGCTTAGTATGGCCTCTTCATATTCTTCGCTAGCTTCCCACGCTCTTCTACAGCTACTAACTTTCCCTTCTACAGTACACGGGAATGCAAGCAGAGATTTTCAATCATGATAAGCATCAAAAAAAAATCGATACCGACTGAGTGCGCCTAGACATGACTTTTTTGCGCTGTTACCAAATTCACGCCATGCATCGACCAAATGGTGGAAGGTAACAAACACAAAAGTCTCGTAAATTTAGTTGTGTGGAGTTATTGTTAGTTAAACCAAGATTTGATCAAATCTGTTCTCTTCAAGAAGTGGTACGCGTTGACGATACGGGATGCCCAAGTGGTACAAGAACGTAAAAAGGTTGGGAAACCCTGGCTTAGTTTATCGGGCCGCATATTGATAAGAAACTGCAAATCGCTTATTATAAAATCCCTTAATTTTCGTACAAAAAAGGAATAATCATCAAAAAATAATAATAACTACATTGCTTGTTTAAATGCCGTATTCATTCGTGACCATTTCAAGTAAACTATACCCAAGACAATCAGACTGAGCCGCTTTGAGAAACGTTAATTCCATGTTTCTCGTGCTTTGATAACTGTTTTGCTACAAAGTGAGTTGAAACGTTAATTAAAAACAACACATTTCCTGTAATTTAGGTTTAATCAACTTAAAAAGCTGCAAAGAAATATAACTCAATTAAATACACGTTAACCATAAACGCTACATGAAGAATAGCTGAACTGAGAGATTGTACAAAAGAAGCAACTTAAATAACTCGGTTAAGAAGATTATTGTTTGATTACTGACTGTAAAAGCGTGTAACAACAAAAGCAAAACAAATAAATTACAGTCTTTTGGTGAGTATAGTTCGATTCCATACTACATCATTCACCCCACCCTCAAGATTAGCGCATGTGTTCATGGTCATAAGTAAGGCGATCTGGAGGACGCTGTTCTCAAGTGGAACGACGTAAAACCTGTTGTTCAGAAATATTTACTGGTTCATTTTCAACTGAAGAATTCGTCACAACTTTTTCTCGTGCAGATTGGGAGTTATTCAAATTTTCTTCAGGAAACAGTTCAGTGTTGTTTGAAGGTTGTAGGCCTATGTCATCGAAAACTTCTTTTTCTCCGAAGGGTGCCACATCTCCTAATGAAACTGTGACTTTCTGACCGTTTTGCAACCTCACGCGTGCATGAGTAAGAGAAGCTTGGATGAGCTTGACTTCGTCAACGAGAGGATCGTATTTACTAGTTCGGACATGACACTTCAACAAGACAGGTCCAGGAGAAGACAGCCAAGAAGGAATAGAGGTTCCGAGAGTGGAGGGACGATTGAACGTAAAAAACCGCTCGTGGGGGTTGTATTAGTAACCGTGCATAGCAAGGAACGGATGGAATGCAATACATCGATCAAAACAACGGTAATTTTGATAAAGGCTAATTTCGCAATTTTAAAGCTAATTTGACACCAGAACAAATTATGTCATTGTACTTTTCACATTGACCATTACCACGCCGGTTATACACAGATATCCGACTATAAGCAATACCTTTGCCTCGTAAAAATTGAATAAACTCTTGACATAAAAGCTGATCCTCTATATGAATGAATACATCAACACAACCCAAATAAAGAAAATAACTGCGTCAAACACTTAATAACAGTCTCCGCATTAATATTAGAGCAAGGAAATGCGAACGGAAATCTGGAGTACTCATCTATTACAGTATACATATAGTTATTACGGTTAAGATTTCCAATAAGACCCTTAAAATCAATGCTAAGTTGTTCCATGGGCTTTGTGGCCTTGATTACATGCATTTCTGGTGGTTTGTAAAAACGCGGTTTTACTTCAGCGCATATTTTACAAGAAGCGGTCAATTTTCTTACTTCATCAAGCGAATACGGTAAGTTCTTAGCGCAAACATAATGATACATTCGAATAACCCCAGGATGGCATAGATTTGAATGAACTTAATACAATTGATTGAGCAAAATTTGAGCACAATACATTTGAGACAACACATCAGGTGCTGTATTAAACTCACCCGCACAATACACAATTTTGTAGTCGAACTGAGGAAGTTCTATTCGCCAACGCAATATTTTTGCATTTTTAATTTTTTCGTGATTCTTTCCATCAAACATGAAGGCAATCAAACGCTGGCCTGTGATTAATTTGAAACAACGAGCTTCCAAAAAATGGCTCCACTTGCGGACTGCTTCCACTATAGCAGCAGAAAGTGCTACATTAGAAGCATCTGTCTCTACAACAAATTGTTCTTTTTCGTCAATGAACCCTAGAGAGACGTCCGCCAATTCTGACTTCAAAAGTTTGAACAATGTCTCGATTCGTGCCGGATCAGGCTTCAAAGAACCGCTGTTGATTTGATAACCCAACAACTTAATACACTCAGCAGAATAAACACACTTGTCTTTATTCAAGGCTAAATTACAATCTTCAGCTACTTTTAAAAACTTTTCTAAATAAGCATCGTGTTCTTCCTGTGTTTTTCTTCAATTGTGATGTTGTCCAGATAAGCGTACGTACCCGTGGATTTGTTGCTTTTAATGATTTCATCAATAACCCTTTGGAAACACGGGACTCCATTCGTCAATCCAAAAGGAATTCTTTTCCATTGCCAAAATGATCCTTCGGCTTGAAAGGCGGTGTACATTCTATCACAGGCAAGTATTTCAACTTGGTGGTAGGCACTAGACATGTCCAATGTCGAATAGATTTTGTATCGCGCAATTTTTTGAACCAAATCATGCATCTTGGGCAATGGATATGAATCGATAAAGGTAAATTTATTAATTGTCCGCCTGTAATCGATCACCATTTGTTTTTTGTGATTATCTTGAGTGACCACTAGTGGTTGAGATCTCCATGGCGATAAGGCCATTAGCTAACTGCCGTTTTATTTCTGAGGAAATGAAATATTTGTCCTGCCACGAGTAGCGTCGCACTTTAGTAGCAATAGGTCGACAATCATTATGGAAGATAGTGAAATATCTTGACAGGAGTTGATGCTTCCAAAGCACCTAATTGTAGTGTAGGTTTTACGTCTCCGAAGTGGATGTTGATGCTTTGATGTTGAGTCATAAAATCGCTTCCCAAAATAACGTCGGTTATGAGATTTTTCAGAACAGTAATAGACACGTTTTTGTCTTTTTGGCTCAAAAGCTTTAAATTTACTTGACACATTCCTAAACTTTTTGAATAAGAATCGCTGGTTGCGAGAGTAAATTTCTGGCTTGTTTCCGTTTATTCTAATTTCAGCAATTTGCTAAGATTTTCGCTAATGTGGGTTAACGTTGACCCTGTGTCGATCAGAGCATTTGCAATTCTGCCATAAATAGTTACTGGCATGTTAACTCTTTAATTGGCTTCTTCAATTTTTTGCGTTTCGTTTATTGACATCAAGGTGGCACATGTATTTTTAACTAGTGAGTGACACGAGCGACACACTTTAGCAAAGTGTTCAACTTTTAAACACCAAAAGCATTGTACCTCTTTTGCTGGACAAAATCTCCAAGCGTGATAAGTGTTTCCACAGTATTGGCATTTCCTATGTCTTAATGTCACTGCTGGCACCGTGCGGGGACTATCTTTTACAGATTTTACTGAAGTAGTACAAGATTCTGATAAACTTGGGATAGTATTGTCGAATTGAAGAGAATTATTTCTGGCAGTGCCTAATGACCGAGCCATTGCCAACGTTGCTTGCAAATCTAACTGTGGGCTTTTTTAAATTCGCTGACGTATATCAGGTAATGCTAGCCCACTAATGAAGGCGTCTCTTACCACTTCTTCTTTGTGCTGAATAGCAGACACCGCTGCAAAATTGCAGTCCATGCTAAGAGATTTGAGTTTCTGAAAATAATCGTCAAGTGATTGTCCTGTTTGCTGTCAGCATGTCTTGAGCAAATACCGAGTGAATATTGGAAAACCCACAGTCTTTCTGCAATCTTTGCTATGAGGGTCTGCCTGAGAACACTTTTGGACAAAAATCTTTGATGTCCATACTTGATAAAATCGAGTTCAACCGTTAATTAAAAACAACACATTTCCTGTAATTTAGGTTTAATCAACTTAAGACGCTGTAAAGAAATATAACGCAATTGGATACACATTAACCATAAACACTACATAAAGAATAGCTGAACTGAGAGACTGTACAAAAGAAGCAACTTAAATAACTCGGTTAAGAAGATTATTGTTTGATTTACTGACTGTACAAGCGTGTAACAACAAAAACGAAACAAATAAACTAATTACAGTCTTTTGGTGAGTATAGTTCGATTCCATACTACATTACAAAGTTTAGTGAAATTCATTTTTAGAATAAACCAATTCTGCTTTGTTAACTTGTGTGCTATAAACGAACTTACTACAAACACATATTAAAAATTAACGTTAAATTTACGTGTATTTCTTAAAGCGGTCATTGATAGATCAAAACCACTATAATTACAAATTAACATTCTGAAATATTTAAAAAAATTCTTTTTTCTCTATAAAAACAAAACCAGATATTTCTCGAGAATTCGTGCTTAAATATATTAGTAATTTATTGCTAAAATTTATTTTTTACGGTTTTCATGAAATTAATAATTAGTGAGTCTTTATCTGTTTCAATTAATCGTTCTTCAGAAACACAAAAATTGTTACTGAGTATTTATTAAGGTGTTAAGTAATTACAGTTACTTACTTTTATATTAGGTCATAAAATGGAAAACAATTGTTGCTGTTGAAGTAGAATTACCCCAAGGTTCAACCACAGCAAATTTTTTCTTTCTAATTTAGAAAATAACATTCATAAAATCAAAACTCAAATTTTTATAAATTTGTATGTAGTTGTTAGATTAGTTTTTTAATTTGTATTTTTTTACTGTACTCAAAAATAAAAGTGCTTTTTTGTCTTTATCAAATAATTTTAATACTTAAAAAAAAATTAAATGAAACGGTAAAAAATTCTTCCGACTTTGAAATGGACAAAACCAACCATCAATTGTAAAGTCTGTAGTTTAAGCACAAAACAATAATATTAATAAAAATAAGATCATGTCGTGTGTGGTCGCTATCAAGAGGAACCTCTCAATTACTTGGTAACGCTTCTGACAGTACATCAATTGATTATATCCTAAATTTTTAGCTCTGTGCATTAATTGAGATGCTTGAAAACTCCTGAAGGTTAAATGACTAAATGCCCTTTAATTGTAAAATCTCAAAAAAGTACCAACAAAGCATTTTCAAGAAAAAATACAAATTTCTATAAAGTAAAGAGCCTTGTCCGATAAAATTGCAGGAAACTGATTCTTGAAATGCGTCACTTGATGCTTGGATAGTTATTTTCTTTTTACTTGAAATAAGTTTGACTACGCACGCCGTGTTTCCGTTCATTTTTTCTTTTTCCGGCATCATTCAAAATATAAAACATTACCTGATAGTAATTAGCTGGAAAAAGCTTTGACTAGTACAGTATAAATTTGCGGTAGAAGTATTAACGTTATAGATTACTTAGCACATAATTTAGTAATAATTATTTTTGTAGAATACGCCATAGCATCAATTCTTTTATCCGAGGCAAAGTACAAAAATATTAAGACACATGTATGGAGTAAAAAAGGTTTAGTTGTTCGAATGTTAGTTTCAATTAAACGACAAATTATTTTTAAAACTTAACCCTTTATGTTCTATTAGGATATATCCGTCCCCTTTCAACAAACATCTATAAATTTCTTAATTTCCATACATTTCCATATAAAACATCGAGAATACTTTCACATTCATTCATTTTTATCAAAATATATTTTATTGGTCACTATGTGTCGCATATCATGTGGCAGAAATATAAAAGACATTTCTTAAAAATTCTGTTATTGCCAAAACGATGTTTTTGAAGTAATTGTTTTCGGTGAAGATACGTACTTTTTTACTTTAAAAATTATTTTCTGTTACTTTATCGTCAGAGTGTACGTTTATCACTTTTTACACAATATTAAATTTTTTTCTTATTTTTATTTAATATTTTTCAAACAAGTTATGAAGTACTGTGCTAAAGTATTCGAATTAATTTACTCTTTGAAACCAAAATATTATGCTATACAAAATGGTGAAAAAGTTTAGAAGATCAAAATACTTAACAAAAAATAGTTTTGACGTTTTAAGTTTCGTTGCACATTTAAAAAGCTTAAATTTAAAAACAACATATTTTACTTAAAATAGTTAGTCTGATATATGTAAATCTAAACTATTATGAGATCTGACAATAAAGTCATTTTATATCATAAAAATTTTAATCTCTAATTAATTTTTTTATTAATGTTTGTGTTAGGTAAACAGAACCAACCAGTTTGTTTTATTTCTGTGTTTCTACTTTGCGTTTTAGTCTATCAAAGAGGATATATGAATAATAAAATTTGAGACAATTTGTTGTTTCCCAAAAGGAAATCCAAAAGATTTAATACGTATATTATTTAAATAGAGTTTTTTTTGATGCAAATATTATCAACAAAGTTCGTGAAAAATTAAAGATTTGATTTATGAATATGCTGTATTTTTTCATCCTTATTGTATCGTGTTCCATTACTCATTGCAGAACAGGTGCCGTAAATAAAATATTTATTCTGTGAAAAATTTAATACAATAATTACCGATACTTTTCAATTCCAAAAAAATCTCAGCTCAACTTGGTTTTAATGTCTACGACACATGTTAAAGTTACAGTAAAATCAATCTAGCCTTGTTAAAATCATCCGATACATACTTATTTAGTGCTAAGCTTTTATATTGCATTTTCGGACATATCCAAGAAAGATTTGTAAAGTTTCAGCTCAATATAGCAATTTCTAATAATTTATGTGTTCTGAAATTTTGTCAATGTGCATTTGATCTAGACTTTGTTGCTCTTGAGGAAAAATATTTAAATTTTTAAAAACAAACACCAATAATTTGGGAATTTAGATAATAACATTTTATTTGTATTGCAACTTGCGCATTAAGTAGAAATAATTAAATTAATTCAAGAAATAAAAAAAATTTCTTGTGGATATTTTAACAGGCAATTATGAAGCATGAAAAAAGAGTATTAAAAGCTTTTAAATATTTTTATTTATTAACCACTAAAACGCTACCAATGTTTAAAAACCCATTTCACTATTATCAAATTTCATGTGTAATTTATGTAAATAATATTGCAATTATATGTTTTGTACTGTAGAATGTCCTGCTAATTGGATTACAAGAAATAAAGAGCAGTTTGTTTTTTCAATTGCACCGTTTTCCTTCAATGAATCCGAAAAAAAATCTCGATTATTTGGAGGAGAAATTGTCAGCATTAGTAGCCAGGAAGACAGAGATTTTTTTTGGCCTCACTTAAAATCATCGTTACTACAAGGTAAAGCTACTTGACATCTTTTTGGTAAGATTAATTGCTTTCAATCTTGAAACAAGACAGGTCTGTACCGTATGTTTCTATTTTTGACGTTTTGCAGTAGGGCATGTTGAGTTTGTTGTTTTTGCTTTATTAATAAAATTTGTTTTATAATTAACCCTGATTTTACTAGTTATGAAATTTCAGCTAAAAGTGTACTGTACTTAATCTCCATCTGCGGCATAGAGTAAACCCGCAAACTGTATTTTAGAAATTCTAAAGTTGAGATTTTGTTTCGACAAAATTGTTGTTTTGTATTATTTATGGTTCTCTTTTATTTTTGAATGTTATGTCTGTAATATTATCTGGACTCATTGGTGTTCTGTTTGTGATGGCATCTGCTAAAACAAGCCATTGCCGAGAGGATTGTCCAAAGGATTGTAGTTCCTAAGTTGTTCAACAAATTTCTTGTTTTATGACTAGAGTGTGAGAAGTGGATGCACTGAAAGTCTTAAACCATCGGCTTCTTCACTTCTTTTCAAGTCAGTTTACCCATTCTGCATCTGCTTTACTAGAATCTGACCCTTCAGTATATTAAAGGAAAGTCTGACACTGGCCTTCACACTAAAATTATACAGGAAATAAATCGTTGGCACATGAAAGAAGGCTTTTTCCTAATGAGAAAAAAAGCGTGGCAGCCAACGTGTTAACTGCTCGACCATATTTCTCTACAAAGTGTTTTCTCTCCTCGGAACTACGTTCTTTCAAAAACTCTGACCATACAATTTTACTGTATTGCTTCACTGAAAACAATGCTTCTCCTGACCTTTCTCTTGTTCCAGTCACCGTAGCGATGAAATGTATATGGTGGATTCTTCCAGACAACCTCTAGTCACTTCCCTATTTTTACTAGGATTCTTACCTTCCTTATGACTATATCAAGTTCTCGCCCTCCTCCTATTAAACTGTAAATAAGCTTGCTGAAAACAAATGACTTTGTTGCATTGACACCCATTTATTACCCTCCCTCTGACTTCATTACTCTAAATCTCTCCGAAGCCACTTACATTTTCTCCAAACTCAGGTTTCTCTTTCATCTTTTAGATCAGGTTTCTCTTTCATCTCTTAAATCTTAACAGAATTTTCTGGTCTTACCAAACATTTATCATATCTTTTTACAAAATCCCCAATCTTATTTTACTATTTCTCTTAACAAACTCCCAAATTTTAGCGTAGCTCAAACCGTTCCCATATAAATGAAACCGGTAAGCCCATTGCAATCTCATTCACCCCACTTTCTATTTACCCTTTTCTTTCCTAGAACCTTTTTCAGGTTATTTCCAACTTTCTAACTCAACTTTCTTCGGGCTAGAACAAACTATCTACACCACCTTTTAACTCATCTCTTTCAATCTAGGCTTCAAGATCTTTATATTTTTAACTTTTCTTGGTCTCTCACATTTTCTAATTAGCCTGGAAGAAATCCATCCATATCCGTATTTTAAATTGGGCAAACTCTCTGACTACGCCTCCTCCGACCGTCCAATCTTTTTAACTTCATGCACCCAAAAATCTTGAAAAAATTATTTTTAGAGGCCTTACCTATTTTCTCGAGTCTAAAAGGTTCTCACACACGTGAAAGCCGGTTTTAGGTTGGGTAGATTGGCTGTAAATCAGATTTTTTCTTTTTTTACAATCAATCACAGATTTCTTTCACCAAGCTAAACAAGGCAAAAGTACTGTGTTCGCCACTGTTGATTTTGCGTAAGCGTTTGATTCAGTTTTGCATTCTTTTCTTTTCTCGAAATTCCTCTCTATTGGTCTTTCGCTTTATTTTATCAAATAAATACGATTTTATTTCTCAGATCTTCGTTCAAAAATTTGCATTTGTAATTCTCTCTGTCATTCTTTTCGTCTTCGAAGAGATGTCCCTTGAAGCTTAATCCTTGAATTAGCTATTTTCTCATTTTTTAACCCATTTTTAACTGAATTAATTTTTTTCAACGAATCTTTTTGAAATTTTGTAAAAAAATGAATATGACAAATTTAATAATTAGTTAATTTTTTTGGAATTATTCGTTTCGTTTTTGAAATACAGAATGTTGGATTTATGCAAAGCTAGTTGAACATAAGAGCAAACAGTAATTAATTTTATTTGCTTTTATTTTATTCTGTTAAAAATGTATTACAATAATTTCCAATAACAAGCAGTTTTTTTGGAAAATATTAAATCTTTTTTTAATAATTGAAAATATATTAAAAGTTTTTGCCTTATATTTTTCAAAACGTAAATAGAGTTTTTTATACTTTACATGTTATTTTTTAAAGAATGAATTTTTTGGATCATTTTTTATGTCTGAGCAGTAATTAATTTGTATAAAATTGCGCAAAGTACTGTACTCAAAAACCAACATCCTATTTCTGACATTAATTTTTTTACTTTTGAAGTAATATTTACCTTTATATGTACCCGTGCTTTTAACTATTTGGGATCGAAACCACACAATTATTTCTTTGATCAAATCGTGTATTATTATCTCTGAAAATAATCGATGGATAATTACTCAAAGTATAGTGCTTCCGACGCTTTTCTCGGAGATAGGATAAATATAGTTTAGAAATAAATAATAAATGAGGGTTTTTCAGATTCTTTGATAAATAGTACGAATTACTTTCTTTCTAATTTTATGTATTAGAATGTCATCAAAAAAATTTAAAAAGTTTTATTAGTGTAGGTGTCTGCATTTAAATAATTTTTGTTGGGAAATATTAGAGTTTGGAAAATTATTTTTTTAGTTTTTTAATTGTAATCAACATTTTTACTCTTGAACAAGATCTACCAGACTTATGTTCAAAAACACCTTGGGCATAGTGTCAATATTTTTACCTTAATTTTCACTCTGCTGAAAATGGGCAGCGTGGGTCAAGGCTTTTAGTTGATTATCAATAAGACGGTTTATCTGATTCCTTTTTATCGTCTAAGTCTTCATCATTGTGGTCATGAACAACAGAAGACTTAATAAATCTGTTTTAGTATTCAAAACTTTTCTTTTCATTATAAAGCTCGACAATATTTTTCAAAAATAAATTTAAAAAAAGTATTAATTTTTAACTGGGGTTGCATGTATGCAACATTACATCAAAGTTGTTTTACGTTTAAAAAGAACTAAAAATTTAAACATATTTCCCCTCAAGACCTTTAGCAATAAAAATATTGTTAAGCAAAAATCATAGCCTTAATTTAAAAAAATATATTTGGAATTTGTTTTTTTACGCTCTTGTGTCAGTCGCTTGTTAAACAAACAGTTTTTTAATTTTTTCTAAAATACCAATCTCTAAACAGTGCTCTGCATATACTTCTATGCCGTTGACAACAAAAGTTTGCATAAGAAAACTTTGAAGAAAATAATGTAGTTTAGAGAAACGACTAGCGGGTGAATGCTGATGAAAATGCCGAGCATGAGTTTGATGAAGGCCTTCCGAGAAGAAGTTAAATTAAATTCTACATGCATACGAATTTAACTTCAACGGCAAATGCAAAATATAATAATAATAATAATAAGTCTTTTATGGGTGACATAAGAAATTGATGTTATTTTCAAAAATTTAATCTCAATGAGTTATTGTAAAAAGCAATATTAGACATAATTTTACATATTTGGAGCGACTGAAACTGCTTTAAAAGCATGTTTAGGTGTCAGGTTTTCTAAAATTTGTCTAATATATCTTCTGTAGTTACGGAAAATTTATCATGGGCTATATTAATATAAAAATTTGAGACGTTTTTGGTTTCTATAACTCTTTATTATTTCTTTCAAAAATGAACCATGTACTGTTTTATTAACAAATATTTTTATTTTTAGGTTTAGCAAATGTCACAATTTTTAATAAATTTGTGGAAATAAATTCGAACACTTATCGATCTTGTAAGTACAGAACAGTCGGAAGGCCTGTAATTGCACGCGATACTACAAACTTGAATAAGTACTTTCCACCCGAAGCAGGACGTCTCTCCAGTATTATGCTGTATTATGAAAGGTGGTTGGTTAGATTTTACTCAAAATTTTTTTTTCATAAAAATTAATTTTATATCCGAAACAACTTATTTCTTTTTGCTTTCTTTTTTGCAAAATAATTGAATTTATAAGACTTATCATTATCAAAATCCAGTTTACAGTCCGGAAAAAAGTGAAAGTTTTTTAAATCATTAGCTTTGCAATTATATTTTTATTCATCCCTGCAGGTTTTAAAGTTTATACTTTGTCACGTATTTTCATTCAACAAACGAAATTCCGTGTAATCTTTTTTTTATCTTATTTACTTCCGGTAAAATTTTTAAAAAGTTAGTTTTTTTAAAAAAAACGTAATACTATTTAAAAAAAACGTAATACTAAATGCACTTATATTAAATTCAATTATACTACAAAAACTGCGACTACATGTGATACTAAATGCAATCTGTACTACTTTTATACTAACGACAATAATCACAGTCACAGTTTGGTTTCTAAATTTTTCATAATATTCTTTTAAATTTTTTATAACTCAGCAATTATTCATCGGCTTGATTCAACAACTTTAGCGATGTTAAAGTTGTTGACAAACCTCATGATGACAATAAAGCGGGTTCAAAGTATTCCAAGTTTTAAAAAATTCTCGAGATTTTTTTTACTTTATTTTTTATGCAAAATATTTCATTTTTTGAATAATTTTTTAAATGTACATTAGACTTTATAGTTACATGTACATACAACAATTATAACTAATCAACTCATTCATTTCATCTCAATATTTATTCTCCTAACCTGCATTGTAGCCACAGAAGCGTTGATACATAAGCCGAGCAGTTATCCCAAACTCTTTCCGGAGATGCCAAGATGTTGCTGCCTGGTTGAAATTTTTCATTTGTTTTTTTAGTTTTATAAACTTAAGATTTAAATTTAAAAATGCTTGCTAAGACCGCCCAGCAGGGAAAAGTGCCGTATAGTGTCCTTTTCAAGGGCACAACAGAATGGTGCAAGTAGGCTTTGAACTGAGACCATATCAATCACAATCACGGCGCTAATTAATTCAATTAATGGCAATTTTCAAAAAAACTAAAAAGTTTGTCGAGCTTACGACTTCTTAAAATCATTGCACAAATACATAGCTTTACAATCAAATTTCTATAAAGCAATTTTATAAATTCAATTTAAAGTGAGTATCGTTTAACAAAATTCAACTTACTTAAAGTGTTTTTTGTTCTTGATTTAGAGTTGTCTATGGATATACAACGCAAATAGATTTTTGTTGGGTTTTTGATCGCGACCGAATATTTAATGACTGCGGTTATGGATGGAGTTTCAACTTCATGTTGTATGGAGGAACAGCTAACACTCCAAACTCTATTACAATATATAACTATTACCTTCAGTCTCCATATTGTTCAGCTTTGAGTAATGTCAATCCAATATCGCCAGAAAATGTTGAAAGTCAAGCAAATATTTATATTCCAGGTAAATAATTAAAAATTCCAGAAAATATCGGAAGCCGAAATTCAAAAGTAGTTTTATAAAAATTTCATTTGCGCAGTCGCTGTTTGATAGTAATGCAGTGGTTGAAGCTATATGAATAGATCAACCGTTTCATCTTGTATTCTAAGTCATAAATTAGAGACATACTTACAACGGGAAGCATCTGTAAGCATATCGCGTAGTGACTTAGTGATTGTGTAGGTATCATCTGTGCTTAATTATGCCCAACGCACAACTCAGAGCGAAACTCACTTTTTGTGATCCTCTTTTTTGTAATCCTTTATTGTGGTATCAATTTTAACACATTTGCTGTTCTACATAAAAAAAATGCTATTACCTCTTACAATTTCATTAATCAAATTACTTTTTTACACATTTAAAGCTATGATTTAAATCAGAGATGCCGAACCTTTTTCATAAAACGGGACAAAAATTGACAAATTTATCAAAAATTACTATTAAGTAGGTCGGCTCTAATTTCGACCAAAATTCAAGGTGAAGTCTAAAAAAAGGTCTTCACGTCCACTCCGGCTTAAATTGCCGAAAATTTTCCAAAAATGGTTTGAAAATGCCAGAAATTTTGGAACATAAGTTGAATTATTGAATTTCAACTAGTAAGTCACACTGTAACCCGAAGGGCAGTGGTTTGTCATATCTGATTTAGATTAATAAATGGTATAATTAAGAATTTTTGTGTGACGATCTAATGTAACAACTTAATGGTGCATATAAAAATGATGTAACCCAAATCCTTATTTCGTTTTTTGACCAAACTTTAGATGTACAATTTAAAGCATTAAAAATGCCTAAGTGCAAAATGAAACATTTTTTTTTATTTTCTGACAAAAACTGTTTCACAGCCATATAATAGCATGTTGTACTCTTTGTAATAAAGTTAGTACAGTTGCAACCACAATTGAAAGATTTGTTACTTTCTGCATTTAGGTGCGGCACTCTGCACTCAGGTAGTACACACCTTTTACAAGTTGGTCTCTTGCAAAATATACAAATAGAAACTATAACATGGCAACAATAAAATCATTGCATTTTTGACTTTTCCTTTGATGACAGGCAGCCGTAGATACATTGGGAATATTTTGTGTTGTTTTGTTTTCCGAGACCATTAATCAATTTCACAAAAAAGTTTCTTTATGGTATGCATTTGTCTGTAAATTTTCTCTAAAGTATCTAGGTATTAATTCCTTTGATGCCAAGCACGTTTGCTCAGAGTGTCAATGGCACTTTTGAGATGTAGATTCTGACAAATAAAGACGACTTATTTGGTCAAAACAGTTTTAACAACACGCTTGTTTTATTTTTTTGGTAAAACAAAATAACTTATTGTTTTCTTATTTCAATGCTCTGATCAACATTGGACGGACCATTCAGAGTAGAAAATTTTTTGGGCTTAGGCTGATTTTTCGAAAGCAATGTTTAGGAAACTTTATTTCATAAAACGTTGCTGGTTAATTTTTCGTCTTTAATCATATCTTTGGATAATTCTTACTTGTTCTTTCTAGTAGTTTCCAGAAACGATGTTTTTCCTCCAAAAATCTTCAATTTCTAATTAACAAAAATACGTTTATTATACCTGAAATAAAATCACTTATTAGATTTTATGGTAAAATTGTCATAATTTTTTACTTGGCAGTCATAAGCACATTATTGTTAAGAAGTATTATAAAAATAAAAAACTTTGCAATGTGCAGAAAATTTTTGATTAATTAAATATAGCCAGGAATACAAGTTTAACAGTAGACTAAACAATATTTTTTTTAAATATCCATGATTGTAGGGTAAACATTTTAATAAAATGCTTGGTAGCCGAAATTAATATTCTACACAACTATAATTTTAGTTTTGAACAAAGTGAAACAAAATTTTTATTTGCCCCAAGTGCATGGTTTTGCTTTGCCTCAAACAAGTACATATATTTAAAATTTTGCAGTGTTTAAAAATATAAAAAAAAGTTGAATATCGCTCTAACAATGATTAATTAAACTAATGCCTACTTTATTTTTATATCAAAATTTAAAGTCTATTTCACTTTTTACTTTCGTAAATTATTCTAGATTTGGCCAATCTTCTTCCAAGCTTACAATTTGGCCAACCAAAAAAACAAGCAAAACCTTTTATTCAGTAAAATACCCAGCAAATTTTATGATTTGCTCCCAAATACATATTTTTTGAGCTATAATATGTGTAACATTATGTCATACAAACTGTTCATAGTTTATGCCAGTATTTGATAAAGTGGTAGATATCAAATCCCAGGAGCGATAATTTGATGGGTGGAAGTTTATTGTTGAGCTTGGTCGAATGGGATTAATGAATAATTTATACGTATCACAAGTTCTTAACCTTTTTATCTCATTTATCCCTTAAAAACGTTAGAAGGAATATTTACCAGCATATTTTTAATATACTTTTTAAGTCAGTTACAAAATTAAGTCCAATACTATTTTTTTCGTTGCAAAACTTTTCCCAAGTCAGATTAAATTTATCCACAAGAAATAAAATTACTCCCGGTTGAGAAATCATGATTTATATTGTCTACTACAGCGAAAAACTAACGGTATCTTATTTGTAAAAGTACTAAACTAAAAATCTATGTCTATGTTATTAATACGAGCTTTTTTTGTCTACGATGGTTTTTTACCTCAAATAGTTGCATGTGAGTGAAGACCAAAAAAAAGAGTAAGCTTACTTGATTAAAAAGTTGATAGAAACAATTTTATTTGAATTGGAGTTAATGAGCAGAAACGTTTATGAATCCCTGTTTTATAGAAAAGATTCAAATTTTTTTGTTAAGGTATATATTTCAACATTTCAAATTATTAAAAAAAATATGAAAAAAGTTTAACGAGATTTGAAAGTGTATGAATAACTATAATCAATGATTTTATATTACAAATACCCCTTGTTTGAATAAAATGAAAATAATTACGTAATTTAACATGAAACATTTTACCTTCAGATGTGAGTGTCTTCATTGGAGCCAGGTACAATGCAAGTCAATCAAATTGGTTTTGGAAAAATGGAACGATTGTGAATGATCAAATATTACCAACCTTAAATATATCTGTTTGTCAAGACATGACATGGCCGCTGACATACACAGACGGAATAAACCTACTCCCTAAATATTGTCAATCCGGAAAATCTAATTACATTGCGAAGCTTAAACGTAAATATTATTTTTATGCAGCATATGTACTTTTGTAGGAAAAGCTAACAAAGCAGAAAACCTATAAAAGAAACAATTAGAATAAAAACACTCTCTTTATAATTGAAAATCTTTCTTTTAACAGTTGCAATACCAACAATTTTTAATTAAACAAATATGGTTTCCATTAGTTTTTAAATTTGACAATTTAGTCATTAACAAAATATGTTATTTTTGTATTACTCATGAAAAAAATCCCTGAAAAAAAAATACCACTAAGTTACTTATGATGGGGTCAAAAAAGATGGATTTCTTGACAAGCTCATAGGCCAATGCCGACCAGCAATTAAAAAAAAGCTTTAGAGACCCAGATAGAAATTGCATTTAAACTCCACATTAACATACAAATTTTGACCTCTTTCGACTCTCCCTAATTTTTCCGATTAGTTCTAACTAGACTATTAAAAAATGTCAAAAATTCTATCATTAAAGCAAAAAAAGTAATCTAAAAAACACTGTTTGTTTACAACAACTTTAAACATAAAACTAAAAGAATATTGCAAACAATCTGAAGAATATGGCGTACGCTTGTAATCGTTGTTCTTCGTGTATATTACAAACGATACAAAACTGTTTTTTGGTGATGTTTTTATTTTACTATTGTCTTTTTTTTTATTCTGCAATATATGCTTTCAGAAAATATAACTTATTGTATAGTTTGAACATTGGGAAGTTTTGAACTACTTCTCTTGTCGAATATTAGTTTCAAATCTTTTTCATATTCCATATCCGCATTCCGAAAATTATTGTTATATCTTAGCACCCCTTGAAAAAAAAAAGGTTTGACAGTACCGGTAACCTAATTTTTTAATGGAATGTAAAACAGTAACATATAAAAATAGAAAAATAAAAAAAGGGACACAAGAATCAATAAAAAAAAATTATTTAAATTTTTCGAAGGCTAAATTAAAATAAACTTTAATTTTGCACTTTTTTTTACATCATTTTGAACCTCCAGGATAGAAAATTTTGGTGTAATAAAATAAATATAATAATAATAATAATTACTTGAAACACCAAATCAAATAGATATTTATTTACCGTTGGGTTTCTAAGACCTAGTAGATATAAAAATAATCAAAACGTTTTCAAACTTACAGTATTTGCTGATTAGGCATTTCTACGTAAATTGAGAGTATTTTAAGTCGGAAAAAATGATTATTTCTAATTTATGTATAAGACGAAACGTTGCGCAATAATTTTTTTTTTAATTTATAAAGTAATTTTTTTAGAAATTTGCAGTTAAAATTCATTGTCTAAAAATCATATAATAGCACAAAATTTGTAATAAACTATTAAAGGCAATAATTTAAGTGTGAAACATTAAAATGCAGCAAAAGAAAAAAAATTGATGCAAACTAGTTAAAACTGGCTGGCAACTTTTTTGGTATAATTATAGCTTACCTTTTTTTAAAATGTTACATTAACCGGCATAAAATAAATATTTTAAATTTATAAGTTTGCGTTTTGTGAACTTCAAGAAAAAAAGTTTTACATAAAATAATATTTTACTTTGACTTATTTTAACAAAAATTTAAGTGTTAATTATTAATCTGTAATTTAGGTCTATGCTTTTTGTTTCACAGTATCAGCAACCTTAAATGAAGTAGGTTGTAATGAGACTTCTTTGTTATTGTCTTGGAATTCTCTGAAAGAAGCTTTTCAAAACTCTGCTAATCTCAGAGCAACAATACAACTAGCGCACGCTTTACTTTAAAGAAATTATTTTTATTGGCAACACTTTTAAAAAAAGCTAAAAAAACAATAAGTTCAATGTTATTTTTGACTTTAAGCTTGCAACAGCTTGAAAATGACAACAACAGCAAAGAGTGTCACTGTTTCTGCTTATAGAATCCTCATCATTGCTGTTTTACCAGCACGGACAAGGCTCTGACGAGAAACAGCACTGAGAAGGCCCTATAGGTCGAAACAGTAACACTGTTTGCTGTTATTCCTTGTTATTTTGTAATGTAATTTATTCGTGTTTAAAAATGTAATTTTAATAAAAGAGCTACTTAAATATCGAAATCGCTGTAATTTATTGTTGCCTTTACTTTAAAACTGTTTTAGAGCTTTAAAACTTTAAACGTGTTTAAATGTGTAGTTTTAAAATATTTTAACATTGCTACAAGTCAAAAAAAAAACGTGTCCAATATTGATAAATCAAAAATAAATTTTAAAGATGCAATAAAAATAATTGAGTTATTTTTTAATTGAACTGCTTTTGTAAATTACTCCTCACTTTGTCAGGTGTTGTGGAATGTTAAATGCAATAGAATGTAGTAAAGTTTCTTTACATCTGACAAAGTAAGCAGTATTTTACTGAAACTAGCGTAATTAAAAAAATGCAGTTAACTTAGTTCATCTTTCTTTTTTATTTTTCATTGCTACAAGTATTTTGTTTAACAATTTCAAAAATGAGGAAAAAGGCTTCTTATTTTTAAATTATATAAGTTTTAAAAGATAATGTGAGTTTTTAGTCTTGGTATTGTAATTTTAAGGTGAGAATAAACAGTTCTAATTTTTCCTTCGAAAAAGATTTAAACGAAACAAGTGTAATAATTGGAAATTTGAAGCAAAAAACGAGTTACACAGGAAAGGTAAAAATATTGCTGAATTGAGAATTATAAAATAGTTTTTTTATTTAAGATTAAAAAACTATTAAATCTTTAAATGTCTGGTCCACTCTGATCCGGTTTGAACTATCAGTTACGTAATCAAAGCCCTGTGTGTGCGTCAACAGTTTTTAGTCATTTTTGGAATAAACAAAACCAATTTTTTATCAAAAATTTCAGCTTAAGCGATGTTATTGTTTAAAAGATCTAATAAAAAAACACTTTTCGAAAGTTTTTTTTTAATATATGTGGTAATCCTGTTACTGCTTAGATCATGCTAAAAATATAAGCGGAAATAGGTTGCCAGTTAAATTTTAATAAAACGTTAAATGTTTTCATAAAAATAAATAAATAAATGGCATTCAGATTTGAACCAAGGTAAGCAAAAGTATATGTGATCTTGACAAATTTCAAATCTTCAAACGTTCTTTTTCGTTTTATTTTTCATCGTCAATTTCTGCTTTGAACAAATAGAAGTAGCCTGAAAAAAAACTTGCTGTAACACAAAGATTGCTTTTGTAGGCCTCCATCTTGATACATAAGAAATTAGTTTTTTACATTATTAACAAAACTTATTTAAATTTTTAGTGTTTAAAAAGTAATAACCATTTACAACTTGGTCCAGATTACCTACACGTTGACCAATTGTTCAAAGTTTGTCCTTTCAACAACAGCTACCGGCAAGATTGGTTATAGTGTTCCCGATCCAGTTAAATCTGCTTATGTTGATGATAGTACTAACCAATGCGAGGTTTTTTGGAAATATAACTTTAATCAAAAAGAAATTGATTTCTATAAGGTAAGTTATAGCTAATATTTTTTGAAATCATAATTATTCAAATTTTTTTGATTATGGCTGTTAGTTTTTGTAAAGAATCAAAAATAAATTTGTGTTTTAAAAATAACACTAATGCAAGTTGAAGCAAAAAATTTACTAATTTACTGCATTTGGCTGCTTTTTGGTATAAGTTTATCTTTGAACATTTTCATCATTTTTATGTTTGAATTTTGTTGGTTTTATTTATAACATTGATTGTCTACATGTTGTTCGTCAAAAATTTATACAGTCAGCCAAAATTAAGAGTTGAAACCACACGCCTTAAAAATAATTTGTCCTTTGTTGCAATTTTTTTAGTTTCTAATTGTGATTGAAATTTTATAAGACTTCTACTAATTTAAAATTTTTTCTAATTCGTATAAAGATTTAATCCAATTCTATTTTGATTTTTAATACAGATTTTTGTTCGAAATGTGACTGCTCTTATTAAAGTTGTAAATGTCTCTGTTCCCGCATTCGCGAGCCAAAACAAAATTGAACAACTATCTTATAAATTTGATATATCACATTTTAAGTTTTACGAGATTTATTATTTTCAAGTAAGTCTTAATGATCTTCTGTATTCTCTGACTTAAAGTTTTTTGAACTTGTAACTTTTATCTTAAAGTTTCTACAATTGAGTTGTTCTTTTTCATACTTTTATTTCAACAAAAATGTTTTTTGTTAACCCCTTCTCAGCGGCACTCTTAACAATTAGTCTTCTAAAAAAAACGCCTATCTCTAGTCTCCACCGCTTAATCGATTAGTTCAGATTTAATACTAAATTTAGTCGCACCGCAAATTTGGCAATACTTTATACGCCTCTTTATAGTCGCGTCGCATAATGAAATCCTTTATTTTTATTATTTATTTTTTTATTTTTTAAATGCATTTAATTTTTTTGTTGTGGTGTGTGTGTGTGTAAAAAAATTTAGTGGTAAAACTATTAATTTACTCAATTTATGTATTCAAAAAAATTATAATAAGAACTGAACAGGGGAGTTACTCACATCCACAAATACTTTGCTTGTATGAATTTGTGCTCAAGACTTGTAACTTGAGTAAATGTTTACCTCCCTCCCTCCCTCTCTTTTTATGACTTCGTCTATTCTGGTAGATTTGTTACCGTATGGTAGAGTTTGAAACAAGGATGAATGCAAAGTGGAATGTTGCAAATTTCACACCAATAAATTGTTTTCTTTGTTTTCTTTTCGAAAACACAATAGCGGCATTTTTTTTAGAAAGATTTTGTTTCATTTTCCTTGGTAATTGGTCCAATATTATGCCTTCCAGTTAGTCTTGAAGGACATGGGCCTAAAATGACAGCATTTGGTTTCCTACTCCAACTGACATCTTTTGCATAAGTTTCAAAACTTTTTTCAATCAACTGCAATTTAAAAGACAGCAAAGTTTTGGAGCCTCCGTTTTTTTATAAATGCAATGAGAATTTTGCAGACAAATTTCAATCAATCTAAAAACATTTTTTTGTAATATTTTTTCAGCCCTTTTCTTACAAGAGATGCAGCTGAGGCTATTTGATCCATCAGATCAACTCCGGCCATACGTTTTTTTATATTCTATACAAATGGTAGGTTTCATGCATTCTTTTCCAGCAACTGCTTTTTTTTGCTTTTATTCATTATGTATTGTGCTTAGCATGTTCACATCTTTTTTATCTTTCCATTTCAAATGGATCAATTTTCCTTTATAAAGACTTTCCTTTTTTCATTTTAATTTTATTGACAATAGCTGAAAGGTTTTTTCGATTGTATCTAACAGTCCCAACGGCATCAGTTCTATTTGCAACTAAGATGTCAAATAATTCTGGCGAAGCATAATAATTGTCCATTCCAATACAGTATCCTTTATTCAATAATTCGTCTGCTGGAGACAACACAATTTTTGAAGGTTTAGTAATGTCTTCAGAATTGTTACAAAATATGAGTAAATTGTTTCTTTTCCAGTGTATATTTCAATGTTTCAAATATATAGCCCGTTTGTGTTTCAGCCATAACAAAAGATTCTACTCCAAATCTGGCTCTCTTAAGAGGAATAAACCTCTTCCATTGAAGCCTTCCTTTCCGTAGCATGAGAGATTCATCTATGCTGATATTTCTTTCTGGGGTACAATTAGATTTGAATCTTGCAGCAAAGAGATTTAAAAGTGTTCTTATTTTGTGCAAAGGATCATCGTTTCTTTCCAAACTGGAAAAATGCAAATATTTTAAAATCAGTTTCAATCCATCCCTTGAAATAATTTTTCCAAAAATTAAGGTATGAATTAAGGGATTTGTTGAGTGGTAATAATCAATGTTTAGTTTTTGAATTATGTCTTGAGGAATTACAATGCCTAATACAATCCTAACTTCTCCTGGATTGGTAGACTCTTTCCATAAAAGATCTCTACTTTTTTGTCTCATTTTGCCACTTCGGCGCTTTTCGTCAATATAGTTATCTGCATATTTGTTAGTTTCATTGACAATAAGCTCAATTATTTCACCTTCAATAAAAGACTCAAAAATTTCAGCAACAATAGTTTTATTCTAAAGATTTACATTTACACCAGAATTGCCAATAAATAGAAATGAACTTTTATCAATTTGTGGTTGATCCGTCCAAGAAGATGAGTCTTGAGAAGTATTTTGAACTACCAATTCATCATTCATTTGATCATCTTCATTATCAAAAGGTTCAACTTCATCGCTATCTATGAATGTGGCATCAGAATCTAACCCTTCCTGTTCAGATTCTAACTCATCTATATATTCATCGTTTAGATCAATTTCTTCTAGAGTATTTAGTAGTCTATCTAGGTCCTCCTGTTTATTTATTTTGAATTTTTTAGGCATGATAAGGGATAAATCTAGCTAATTTATAAATAAATTAAAACTATACTGATAATACTATTCATTATATACCCTCAAAGTATACTGTCAATATGCAAACAAATCACTACACTAACACATGGCACAGTACTGTACTGTGCCATGTGTTAGTTATTTTTTAAGTAATAGATAATTCAAGATAGGAAAAAATCGGCACTTGACCGGCAAGTAGTTTGAAAAGCACTAGTAAATCATTTTTACACTTAAAAAATTGAATATAATCGTTGGCGCTTGCTAGTATCCGAAAAAATAAATGCGAAACTATATATAGTCCTGCCGCTAAATTGGTCTACAAGTGATAGAGCCTATATATAGTTCTCCCGCTGAGAAGGGGTTAATTAAAATAGAACCTTTTACTTAACCACCCAAAAGATCGAAATTAACCATTCTTAATACCAAATTAGTTTTTCTAGCATGATTTTTTGTTTTACATTGCAATAAACACTTAAGCATTTGCTTATAGGTTACTGGGGGTCCAATATACAGTATACCAAGCTTATATTTTCTTGCAATCACAAAAGCCGGGCAGAAAAAATCTTAAATATTTTTGAAGGTTATTTTGAAAGTTTGGATTAACTCTTTTAAAAATTCTTGACACTGAATATTTGAAAAATTCTGTTAACTACACAAAGATTTTGACGTATAACTTGGCATTTGGTATCTTGTTTAAATTGTTGTAGCTGTCAAATATCTCTTAAAACCCTTTAAACAGAAATCTATTTTTTGTACTAAAAACTTTTTTTTAAATTTGCTTATGTCACAAATAAGACGTCATAAACCTGACGATTCTTTTTCAAACACCCGTATAGTAAATTAAATTCGGCAACTTATTTTGGACCATCGTTTCTGTCAAAGTACTTCTTGTTCTTCATCTTGTTATATCTTGTTAAAAAAATTTATGAAACCAGTCTTTTTTTTGTAATGACATAATTTTTAGATAGATATTTAGTTTCGTGACTTAAAAACGTTTTTACCAAATTTTTCTTTTTCGTTCTAGCTTCGGCATTTACACGAAAAAAACCTAACGTACGAGTATTTTAGAGTTTGCTTGTGTAAAAATGCCTACTCAGCACAAAAGTGTAAAATGCTTTGGTTTGATATCATGCAACAATGTTGTCTTAGAAATGCAGTGGTTAATAATTTTAGGCTTGATTTTTATTTTCAAGTAATTGTTACTACGTTTAATTTTTTGTTTGTCTATAGCAGTGGTTACCAACTTTTTTTGGTCACAGACCCCTTGCAAAAAAGTTTCAAATCTACGGACCTCTAAATTTTCAATAATAACTCTGACTAATAATTTTAAAAAGCTTTTAAAACTTTGTTTTTCTTAATCGGATATAAGAGCAGTTAAAGTATATCTTACATTGCTCTTTAAAGAGTTAAAACCACCAAATATTGCAAAATAGGTAAATGCTGAAGCAGAGTTGTAAACGTGCCGACAATTCAGGCCCGAAAAAGCCCGAAAATTAAATTTAATCAAAAACACGTTTGAGTTTAGTGGTTTTGTGTCTTTGATTCAACACTTTTGTGTTTTTGTTTGAATCACTGGAACAAAAATTTGTTGTGACTGATAAAGATTCGTATTCCTAATAAATTTAAAACCAGATCTTTGAGCTGTAGTTCTCTATATTTTCACCTTTTCTGGTTTGACTTAATTGATTGTTCATGTTTACATGACACAATTGAAGTTAAGATGGTTTTTTTCTTTATTAATTTAAAATTATTTACCCATTTGGCTGTAAGAGAAACGCTGGCCGTTTTTTCTTTCAATAAAAAAATATAAATATCTTTTTAGTTTAAACAGTGTTTTTCACAGAAAACCAGAACATTGTAGAATATCTAATCTACGTAATTTAAATCTAAACATTTCTTAAATTTAGATTCAAATTGTTTCTTCTTGTGGAAAAGTAAGTGCGATAAAAAACCTGGAAGAAAGTTGCATGATTTGCGACAGCGATGATTTTTTTGCGAGGTTCCTATGGGTGTATTTATTGGCATTATTTGTGCCTTGATTCTTCTTCTTTTGATTTTGTTAATTTACAAACTTAAAAAAAGGTTTGTAATTTTGTGTTTGGGATTATTTGTTTTGTAAGTCAATTAGTTATACTGTTTGATTTGTTATGTTAATCAAAATTTTGATGAGCTCATCAGAAACAAAAATTATCTTGCAAAAAAGTTTTTATTTTTATTTTAAACGAGTCTGTCAAACTACAAGAATTAAAAAAATCTTTTAAATAACAGATTTTTAATCTTAAGTTTTTTTGAAATTCCGAAATTGTCCTACACTTCTTAAAAGTTTTTGATAAAGAACAATATTTAATAACAAATTATTTTTTCCGATTTGCTGCAAAACTTTATGCATTTTGAATGTGTATGATACAAGTTTAAATTTTTCTTGACAGTTATTAAAATTTTAAAACTATGTATTAGTTATTTTTAATTATTTCAAAACATTTTAGATAATACATTTTAATCATCAAAAACAGTGTCATTCAATTCAGTGGTAGTAGTAGTCTCGTATGGCAAATCTTTTTTAACACCTCTAAACCAGTGTCGTCTAGCCAGTTGATAAAATCTACTTATGCCTTGTGGATTGTTGCATATCCTCTTAGTAAACATCTACTTGGGCAGTCGAGTACTGTATGGTCCATGTTTTGTGAAGTGGCATGGCATTTTGGGCATGGAAAAAAATCTCAACAGCCACATTGATGTAGGTTTGCGGCTGTTCTGCCATGTCGTGTTTGAATTGTGTTGGCTATTGTCCATTGTTTTCTTGTTAGTGAGTGGAACCCCGGTTGAGGATTGATTTGACCTTCAACAAGGTCACCTCCAGTGGCAATGTATTTTTGCCATTCTTTTTTTCATTTCTTTTGAAGTTTGAGATTGTTAATTTGTGTGGAATAGAAGGATTGTCTCGATTTTAGTCTGGTGGTTGTTGGAGTATCCTTCCTTATTTGTTTTAATGGAGTGTCAGTTTCCATACAGTTTAACCAATTATGCTGTCGCTGAGTTGCCTGTTTTCTTCTGAGGTGTGGTGGTACAATGGAGCTTA
The DNA here is from genome assembly GCA_963680785.1 of Diplosoma virens. NCBI lineage: Eukaryota > Metazoa > Chordata > Ascidiacea > Aplousobranchia > Didemnidae > Diplosoma > Diplosoma virens. Next base: position 11,281,293 of record OY796888.1, read on the forward strand.
GAGTTTGTAGCCAAAGAAATGGAGTAGATTTTAGTATGTTAGATAAGAAAGGGTTGGACATAACGGTAAAAGTCAATTGCTGTTGTATAGTTTAAGCTCACGTTTGGCCTCTCAATTATTTAAATAAAAGGCTGCCGTCACCGTCTTCATATGACTAAGGCTCAACCTCCAAATCTAGAGATATGCTGAAAGTGTAGTCATGTCTTGGCATGGTCCGCTCCAAGTCCTTTCAGTTTTCAGAAGAGGGCAACAATGCTAGATTATTGCATAGGCAAATTTTCTGGAAATCGTGGAGGGCAGGTCGAACCTATAGATGTTGAAAAGAAGAGAAGCCAAGACTGATCCGTGAGAAATGCCGTTTTTTAGACAAGGTAGCCTGTTTTGCTTGCTGTTATTGGTAGTAACAATGGAACTTTGGTTTCAGACAAGCTCCATGATAATTTTGACTGGGGTGGGACGATTTGGCCCAGCCGTTTTGGCACCAGTCATTGTGGCAGTGTGTCGTTTTCTTATTCGTAAAATCTTGAAAAGGTTTAGGATTTAGGATTTAGCGGTTAGGTTAGGTTAGGGTGATTGATTATATTGTTTTATTTAAACCTTCCTGATAGTTTCAAATAGACTGGCGCCAAAACGGCTTTGTTAAATAGTACCCTACCCAATTTTGACATTGTGCTTATCGGGCAGAAGCTTCAGCAGCTTGCAGAAAAGTCCACAGTGCCGGATAGTGTCATATACCACTGTTGTATTGACAAATATAACACCGGCTTTCTTTTTGGTGTCAAAAGAATTCTCGATGTTCTGTTTCAACAGAATGACTTGACCCCCGGTTGACTTCCCACGCCGAAACCCAGCCTGCTTTTTAGGTATCAGTGGATTAATAATTGATTCAGTGCGGACGTAGGTAAGCCTCTCTAGATTCTTGGAGGAGACATAGAGTAGAGATATCGGTCAAAAACTCTTTGGGTTCTCCATGAACTTTATCCACTTGGGATTGCGACTACAAACACTCTTCTCCAGATCCTGGGAATTTTGAGTGTGCGCAAACAGCAAGAAAGAAAGTGATGTAACTAGGACTTCAAACCACCCCTAGCATTGATTAAAAGCTCTGGGCAGACGGAGTCAGGGCCCAGAGCTGGTTTTAAGTGTTGTTGGCAGAGGTGAATTCTCTCTGTGAGAAAGTGTCAGAAATATTAACTGGGTTTGAGGTTGTGGCCCTCCAAAGGTCAGACACTTTTAGAGAATAAGTCGAGATGACTTTCCGTCAATAGCGTCATATCTCCCATTTTTGACTAGCTGAGATGCAATAGCATCAGCTGAAACGGAACATTGACGAGAAGAGTGCCGCAATTTACCAGTAAAATTGTTCCATATACTCCACGTTTAATGACTAAAGTGTAAAAAATTGATGCTCCAAACTGCTTTGGAACATTAATCCCTTTGCTTTCTGATGAGTTTGGCAAGTAAAGCTGCAAAAGCTAAAATTGAATCAATGCAATGATTATATTTATAGAGTTTTAGATAAACCACAATTGTGTTTTTAAAGTTAATCACTATTGTTTTTAATAGTTTACTAGTTTAGAATTACACAAAGACATTAAAAACAATTTTTTGAGAGATAAAGTTAAATCGGTTGGTGAAAAGAATTTGTTTATCAAGGATTTTCTAATTTTATTTTATATTAAAATTAATTTGGATGTTGGACTTAAACGTTATTTGTAAACTTTTCAATATAAACTGCAATAGCTAAATCAGTGGTTTTCAACGTTTTTGTCACTTTTCATTCACAATTTAATCTTAACAGCATAGTTCTAATAATTAATTTTCTGTATTTTTTCAGTAGTTTTAATTTTCTAGAAACTTCTCTTGTAAACAGTAAAATAAGTGCACTATAACTAAATCTAAATCTTTATAAATCTTTAATTTAAAAACATCTTTAATCTAAAAACATTGATCTATGTTAAGTAATGTCCAAGCTTTAAAAAAAGTTACGATTTAACAGAAAAGACTGTCTTTGCAAATATCCAGCTGAAATTGAATTTAGCCAATTTTACAAATTTATAAAATCAATTTTTTTATTTTTCCGCCGAAAAAAATGGTAGAAAATTTTTTTTTACATCAGATATTAATATTGATATGAGAAAACATAAAAAAAACAGGAAAATACAATCTTCTTTAAAGACATACATTAACTTATATCATGTTCTCATAAGGACAAATTGGTAAAAAATAGGTTAATAATGCGTTAACTTTTACACAAACTCTTCTCTTTCTGTGGTACATCATTTGTAAAAATCCAGCTGTATAGGTCTAACTCCTTACTCGCATCGTAAAACCCGTACTAATCGCCAGTTTCATTTGAATCTCAACCAAAACCATTATAAAAAAAGGTTTGCTGAACTATTGCTGAACTATGGTATGATATCATGTTCTCATAAAGACAAATTGGTAAAAAACAGGTTAATAATGCGTTAACTTTTACACAAACTCTTCTCTTTCTGTGGTACATCATTTGTAAAAATCCAGCTATAGGTCTAACTCCTTACTCGCATCGTAAAACCCGTACTAATCGCCAGTTTCATTTGAATCTCAACCAAAACCATTATAAAAAAAGGTTTGCTGAACTACAAAAATAACATTATTGTAAACAGATTGATGCCATTATGCAATAAATAAATAAATTTGGATTGACGCTTCCTTTTGAAGTTAATATTTTGATTAATTTATCAATACAAATAGAAGGAAAATTGTTATGATTTAAAATAGCAAAATAATCACCTACATACGTATTGTAACTTTTAATTTTTTTATATTAATAAGTTTGTTTGGTATTTTGATTTAGTATATTCCAAGACGAATTCACTAAGTTTGTTCTTGACATGGTTTTCTTGGCAAAATATCGATATGCTTGAAAAACCGATTTTTGTATAGGAATATTCTTCAGTAGCTAATGTAACAGTTTTACTAAAAATTTGAAAAACTGTTCATTTAAAGTAATCACCTCCAATTAATTGTATTTTTTTCTTAAATCTGCGTGTGGAAGCTTGAAATGTTGAGGTTATTGTTCTTATTTTAGTTTTTTTAGTTATACTTCAATTAATTAATGAAATGTAACTGACTATGATTATAGTATGGATGGAGAAATTTTCTCTCTTCTAAATTTATAAACATGTTTATTTTTACAATGTATAAAAATGAATAGAATGAGAAAAATTCATAATGATTTTTGAGATTTAATCAGGAGAACAAATTTTTTGTCTCCTCTGACCTTTTTTTCTTGAGTAGCCTCTATGTTAATTCAAATAAGAATCTTCAGCGTTTGATCCCCACCTGGTTATTTTGTTTAAGATGCAACCAAAAGTCTGTCTCCGATTTTCCACAAAAACAAAACTCAACAATACTTGGGCAGGTTTCTTCGTTAGGTACTCTTTTATTTTTGTAAATGAACAGAAAATCACTTCAAAAAGTGATTGCTTTTATTGTTGGTCTATAGTAAATAACTGCATTTTTAAATGAATTATTCCAAATTAGCATATTATCCTCTTCGTAATTGTAATGAGTTTTTACTGCCACTGAGTAAAATTTGAAAACTAATTTATGTGATTATTTAAACGTATTCTGCACACTAAACAATCCTACTAAAATTTGATAATTTTGAATAAAACCTGTATTATCTTTGATATGATTGAGCAAATGAAAAAAGTTTTTTAATTGGGCTTCAAACAAAAAAAAACAAAAAAATGTGTGAATTATGAATAGATGCTATATAAACACAGAAACCAGACTTGAAAACATTTACTAAAAATTTACATATAACTCATTATTTTGATAATTATTTTGTTTTCACAGCAAAGCCATCGACTAAAAAACCACCTTCCAATGATGCTATAAACTTGAATTACATAGAATTTACGGTATTTTAAAAAAAATTGTTTTAAATGGTAACGAGCTACAAAATTTTACAAAAAATTTTATTTAATTTATAGAATGCAAGTTATCAAAATTCTCAAAACTATCCATTTGTAAAAGAAGACAACCTTTCCTGCTATGCAAATTTAGGTAAACAAAAATAAAACCATGTGTTTTTTTTAGATATTGTACTTGGAATCAGTTCAGATTAAATAATCGTAATGAAATGGTAGCGGCAGTATCCCATTGTTTCTCCATGTTTCTATCTATAAATTATCGGAGAAACATTTTTGTGAAACCTTTAAAAAACTTTAGCTGTCTATAAATTTATATTATTTAACGCAAGGATCCGTATCATCAGTTTTTTTCCTATGCGATCAAGAATGTGAGTAAAAAATTTTGAATGTATGCATCACACACTTTGTTCAACTGACTATTTTTCTATACAATTGATGTTAAATTTGATCACGAGAGTCCTGTGCACGTTATTCCAGCTTCTCTTTATACCCGTAAAAAGAATAATGCGAGAAATTCTTTTTGATGGAGGCCGGACGAAATAGCTTTTATTGCTAATAGGTATAATGATATGACTTTCTTGCTACTTTCCATTTTAAGCAGAGTCACTATTGTAGGTAAGGCCTTGACTACGTTTAGGCTTTTTTTGTACAGTGACCACTCAAAAATTACTCGCATAAACTGAGCATTGAACTTAGAATTTTGCCTATTTCATGCTGGTTTCACTTTGCGGAAACTGCAAATTATTATGTCGTTTTAAGTATTTAATAAGAGCACGTATAATAAACTTTTGATATCCTAGGGAGTAGTTTAGTTACAACCCCAATGACAATTTTTTGCTTTATTTGTTGTCAAACCGCCGACTAGAGACCCAATTAAGGGTTAGCTTACTTTACTTTTTAACCCTCGATTCATAACCCTCATAAAAATTACATTAATCATAACAATGGGTAATTATGACTCAATTGGAATTTTTTTAAATTAAAAATCGTAAATTAAAGTAAAACAATAAATTTTATTTTTTCTTTTATTTCCTATGTTAAACTAAACTTAAGGGCAATTTACTTATAAATTTTTATCACAATTGAAACGCAAACTGATTTTATGTTCTAAGCAGATAGGTGTTTTACTGTGGTAACATAATATTATAGTTTTCTATCTTTATTTTGTCCTGCACATTGCCTGCATTTCAATGTTTAAAGCTTTATCATGATCACTGGAATCGTAATTACTTTCGTTCATTAATCGGTTATTTCAAACTAGGTTAAACAGCGTTTGGTCACTTTTAGATCGTTTCTGAAAAATGTTTAATAGTTACTGAACTAGAATGTACACATTTTCCTATTTAAATGAAGCAATAATTTTATTTACACATCCATGAAAAGAGGTGAAAATGCAAATAATAAATATATATAAATATATGTAAAGAAAGACTTTTTTTGGTCTCAAAATATACTTGGATAGAATTTACGAAAAGATTAGTTACATACTTTATGAAGCGGGTGAAATTCACCTAATCTATTTAACAAATTATAAGATGGATAAAATATACCTTAAAATAAATAACACGATTCATAATACGGGTGAAATTTACCCCATAAAAAATAACCTAATTCATAACATGGGTAAAATTTACTCTTGATTCTCTAAATACTTACTCTGAGAAAAATAATGCAACCGCCATTTATGACATTTAATCATCAACTGGAAATACCTACAACCTGACAGCGTTTATCACATTTTGCCAGACGTTATCATATTTTATAAAATTTAAAAAAGTGCAACAGTAATATTTACCCAGATTATGTATCTATGGTTAAGGTACGGAACTATAATGACACTACCTTTAGGTAACTGCGTTTTAGACACTGCCATCTCGGACTTTGCATTTTTGTTGCTATTATCGCTCCTATTATGTTGGTCTCTGAGGAGCCATCCTTTGAATTTCAAGCTAAATGTTAGCAGTTGGGTCACTTAGACCAGTGGTCGGCAACCTTTTTTTATGAGGGCTCAAATTCTATCTATAAAAATTATTGAAGGCCCAGCAGTACACTTGAAACATACAGTGGCAGTGGCGTACGCAGAAAGTTTTCGAGATTTCGTCTCCGACTTCGCCACTTTCTCCCAAAATAATGGTGATCTCTAAAAAAAAAAAAAGAGGTCTTCACTTCCATTTCCTCTCGAATTTCTCTATTTTTTCTTCCCAAAATCATAGTGATCTCTAAAAAAAAAGGTCTTTACTTCCATTTCGTCTCGAATTCCTCTATTTTTCTTCCCAAAATCATGGTGATCTCTTTGTAAAACCTTTGTCTTTGTAAATCAAGACTTTGTAAAACCAAATAGCCCGCGGCCCACGAAAAATTGCTAAAAGACCCACATTTGGGCCGCGGCCCACAGGTTGCCGACCACTGACTTAGACTGTTTCAAAGTTTTTTTTTGTAAAAACTAAAGTTTGTGAATTGTTCTGGTATTTTGTTGTAACAGGGTCTTGTGTGTATTTGTAAGTGACAAAAATAGCAGACAATGTAAAGCATATATGTCAAAATTATAAAGTTTAGGTAAGTTTACTGTAGTGTTAATTTGCTAACTTGGAGTCAGTTTTGTACACGTATCACACTTTTTAATTGTAGATTTGACGTTTGTTATTTCCAAATATTTGCTTATGCAGTTTTCAAGAGCAAAAATAATCAGTGTAGTTTTTTTGTTTCTTTTTTGCAAATTTGGTTACTGTATTACATGAGTTTATAAATATGCATAGTTACAGGGAATGATCGATTAGCGCTGCTAAGATATTTTTGGGAAACAAAAATCTTTCAGCATTTACCATTGTCTTGAAAATGTGTTTTTTGCTTCATGCTTGTTTATGATATTGAGTGTATGGTAAATAAGTTCCATGCATGTCGTGTAAATAATGTCCACTTTGCTTTTTTATGTGCATAAGAGGATAGTGAAGAGCAATTCCAGCAATCAACTACCACGTGCTTTACAAAAAATAAGAAATAATTATCAAAATTAATTTACTAGCAAAATGCTGGATAAAATTTGATGAAAAAAGTTTTTGCCAAAACAAAATTTAGTTGAATTTTTTTAATTAAACCAATTCACAAAAGTCTATGGGTGAAATGCCAACCGATCCAGAGTTGTAAATGGGCCGACAATTCAGGCCCGAAAAAGCAATTCAAGCCAGAAAATTTAGTCAAAAACTCAAACATGTTTTTGATTAAATTTAATTTTCGGGTTTTTTCGGGCCTGAATCGTCGGCCCGTTTACAACTCTGAACCGATCTAAGCATTCTAAAAGATAATGACTAGACTTATTGCAAATAAAAAAATTATGCCAATCAGCAAAATAAAAACTTAAACTAAAAAAATTTGTTCAAATTTTAAAAAATTAAAGTTTAAAAATGACCCATTTTCTGTATTTGTTTTTATTCAAAAATTGTCTTTATTTTGAAAAATATAAAAAAAAACAATAAATAGGTTCAAAAAGTTTTGAAAGAAAAGTTATTGAAAAAAATTGTGAAATATTAAATGTTGCAATTGATGTCACACAAAATTACACAAAACATTTTAAAGCACTGGTTGAATTTGCTCAATATTTTTATTCTTAAACTAATAAAAAACTTGATTGCTTTGTCGTAAATGTTTTTTATTTAGTTTTTTTTATGAGTAATTAGACCAAAAATATAAGCTTTGTCATCAAAAAAATAGGACAGTAGTACGAGAATTTCAGAAAGTGCTTATAAGCAACAATATAAAAATAAAATGAAATAAGATCCTCAAAAACTACGCAAATTATCATTCAATTACTGCAACATTTACACTTTAAAAAGATGAAAAGAATAACTAAAAAAATTACTAACGTTTTTTAGAAGCTGTTTCTTTTACATTTAATTCATCTACTGATTTGGAAAAAAGATTTTTAAAAGAAATTTCTATTGGTTTTAAGAACTTGAGAGATGAATTTCAGGTATGTATAAAGAATTTTTATAAAAAATTTGTTTCTCAATTCCGTAACAACTTGGTACCAATGTTTTTAGACAATTCAAAAGCAATGTCGTGAACAAGAGCCTGATCACAACAAATCTGCTGAAAATAAACCTTTCAACCGCTCCAAGAATATTTACCCATGTACGATTTGTAGATACGTCTTGTTTTGCTCTTTTCAAAACACTGATCCAAATAACTTATGCGGAATAGATATGCATTTCAAATTGTTTTTATATAAATGTAACACAAATATTACAAACTTAACAAAAATTAATTTTGATACTTGGCTCAAAACAAACAGTAAAAATAAATTACGACCAGCGGCGCTAAAAGTGATGACTTAGGGGTAATAGCCCCTGTAATATTTGCAATTGTTGAGAGTGTCTGTTAAACCAAAAATTCTCTTTTTCTAAATTTTTCTTCTGTTCTCAAATTTTTTGGGCGCTTCTGTGCCAGATACAATAAATAAAATTGTAAATTACATCGCATTCAATTAAAATATAGAACATAATGTACAAAATAGTACTCAAAAAAAGACAAGAATAGTGAATAAGTCTACATACTGTAATTTTTAAAAGAAGTTATGTAAAAAAATGGATTAAAGAAAATGATGTAAATATTGTTTTTAGACGACCATGCCATCGTTCCATTGCAAAATCACAATTACATCAACGCTTCGTTCATTGAAGTAAGCGAGATTACAAACCGTTTTTCAATCAAATCATTACACGTGTTTTTTTAAATGCATAGGGTTTTCCGAATTCAAAAAAATTTATAGCAACTCAAGGACCCAAACAAAACACGGTCGATGTTTTTTGGGAAATGATTTGGATTCAAAACTCTTCAATTATTGTCATGTTGTGCAAGTGCAAAGAAAGTAATAAAGCAAGTTATTTTTTTAGGATATTGTGTATTGTATAAGTTTATTAGTCTAGCTTGAACTAAAGCCTCGTGAAACTATGTAGTTGTCAGCTGTCCTCGAATTAATATGGAAGTAATTTTTTTCTTTTTAACAAAACTTGTTTTAATTTAACCAAAAACATTTAATTTTGCAATGCAATTTGATTATGTTACAAGCATTTAAATTAGTTTGTACCATAAACAGCCGCAAAAATGAATTAATATTTGTATCTAATTTAACTAAATTTTAAACAAACCTAAAAATTTGAACGGAGTCACTTGGGAAGCCAAAGACTTTTAAAAATTGTAATTTCAGACATTGTGTTAAGACATATGAGAACCAGAAACACCAAAGTTTTCTGTTAGTCGTACTGAAAATACGCCAACTTTCGTGACGTCAAGTTAGATATAAATCATTGAAATTTAAAAATTTGTCATACTTTAAATTCTTAGTGTTTATGTTCAACTTTCAACTTTACTTTAATATTTAATTAACATCAACTAATTTTTTTGCGTGAGTTTTTTCGTACAAATATAATTGTTTGATTTTCAAAGCTTTGTCTAAAATAGAAATACAAGTTTTGATACATGAGTGGATCAATAAACTGATTTTCTTTAATAAAAACGTTTCAACGATGACTCAGGGCATCAGATTTCAATTTAAATGTTTTATATCATAAAAAGAAAATGAGTTCCTTATTTTTTTAAAATAGCATTATTAAAATAAAGTAAGATTGATTTTGAGCACAAGTCGTTTTCATTTATTTTATTCAAAAAATTTTTTTGTAATTTAGTATTATTTAAATAAATTGGAGAAGATCGTGTTTTGATAAAATAATTCTTTATGATTTATGGTCTAAATCAATCTGGACATTTTTACTTTAGTTTATTAAGAATAACACAACTGATGCAATTATCACAAACTGGGATACAACAACAATTTTTTGTTGTATTTAGACCAAATCCGAAATTTATTGGCCGAGATCAAACATACCAATTGTTAGCAACAACTTAAACGTTAATTTTTCTTCTAAAAAAATATTCGGAGACCTCATTAAAAGAGAATTCTTTTTAACAAACATGGACACACAAGTAAGTAAAACAAAATTGCTTTTTTATAAATACAGATTTATTTATAATATTTTTATTTATCATAGATGACGCTAATTTTTGTTGTAAAGACAAGATAATAAAGTGAGCTTGTATTTACGAAATAATGACTTTGATATAGACAATATAAATTGCATAAAACTAAATGTCTTTTTTTATTATTCACCGTAATTATCAATACATATTAATTTAATTTTAACATTTTAAAAATCCCGTAAAATATGATTTATTTACTATTTGTATTAAGTTATACAAGGAGAAAATATCAAGTATCAAATCAATAATATCAGAATTAATAGTATAGACATACGCTCATCTCATGTTTAAACTGCAAATTATATAACTGTGGTTTTTAGGAGCAAAGACAAGTTATTCAATTTCAGTACATTGGATGGGCAGATCATGATATTCCAAACACCACAAGTAGCCTGGCAAAACTGCGTAAACTTGTCAATGCGTCTTATTTAAAACTAGAAAACAAAGCACCAATAATTGTCCATTGCAGGTAAATTTAGATTTGGAGAAGTTTAGATGTGCAGATTTTAAATATTTTGACATATTGTAAGCAGGCACACAAAAAAAAGGCTCCCAGAGAAAGCAGATTGATTGAAAATTGATTTATATATTTAGAAAATAAGATATTAAATAATATAAAGATGTTTAATGAAAAGCTACCATAAAAATATCGTAAAAATTGTCGTAAATATTAAATTCCATAATCTGGTTATTAGAACTAGAATTCACTATTACTTAATTGCAAAGTAATTTTATGGCGTTATTTATTTTATAATTTTAACGCGCAATAATTGTTTTGCAATCTTAACGCTGACGGCCTGGACACCTTACTAGATGATGGGGAGACTGGAGGCTTATTATTCACTGCAATAAAATTAAGAGATACTTATAAATAAGTTATCGATTTCTTCCTAACGAGTTTCTTTTAAGTGTTCTGTCAACTAAGAACCAAAATAAAACTTTAAAAATTTTTACTTTACAAATTATTACTCTTATTATAGTTAATATTGTAAGACATAAATTTTAGTCATCGCACAGTCTGCTTTCCTTTCAATTTTTTTAAAGTAAACAAAGGCTACAAAACAGCTATGCCACTAAACATTTTGCTAAATTTATATATGATAGAAAGTATTTTTAGTAGTTCTCTGTGAAAATTTGTAAAAGCCATACTGTTTTTTTGTAGAATACTATTTTGTTGCATGCAAACCCTCAAAATATAATTTACGAGATTTTTTTCGAGTATTAAAGAAAATATATTATCTACAGATTTGATTGTTTTTACAAAAACATGCAAAAACATAAAACTCGTCAAATTTATTGCGCCAAATAGTATAGAAGTAAAGCTGGGATATGTTTTTTATAAATAGTTTTGTTTTTGGTGCAGATAAATCATCCAAGACTTATCAAAGCAAAATCTATTCTGCTCCAATATTTTTAGTGCTCAACAATTTAACTCAGGAATATAAGAAGATTAAGTTTGCATTTTATTTAAAAGCCCTCCAATTGAACTTCGACAAATGAATAAAAATAAGTTTAAAAAAGTAAACAAAACGATATTTTATACTAGTTCCTAAAAAAGTCATGCAAAAAAACGCCAAAAATTGATTGGTTATCTCATATTAAATATCTTATCAAAACTGTGTAGAAAAGAGTGTGATATGAAGCCCTCGGTTTTCCCAGCATCTTGCACAATCGAGGCCAGTATTTTAAGACTTTTTTTTAATATTTTTTTTTAACTGGAAATAACGAAATAGAAGAAGGCTTTTTAAGAATTAAGAGAGAACTTGGTGTTTCACGTAGCTCATCTGAACTGAGCCAGTAAATTTAAATCTTTTATTTAATTCAATTTCAATCATTGTTTTTATTGTAAAGCACCGGAGCAGGACGAACAGGAACCTATATCGCGACTGATAATCTTATCGAAGAGTTAAAAAAAACAAACGAATTTGACGTCAAGAAGGGGGTGCTAAAAATGAGAAAAAACAGAAAAGATATGGTTCAAAATAAGGTGAGTTTTAATAAAACGCAACCAAGATTAACCTTTCTCTTGTACCATGAAAAAAATTACGTTAGCAGTACCTTGGAGTCAATATAACCTCATTACTGAAAATAGATTTAGACACCAGTAGAAAAATTCAATTTGTTATCAATATGTCTTTATTGCTTGAAAAATGTAGTGGAGTGCACAATACACAAATATTTTACTCCTGACACTGATTAAAGACATCTTGCTGTGTTCTTCACAAGTGATGTTATGACATCTACTGCAGGTGAGTCCGTACTTTTCGTCCTTCGATATCGGACAAAGGAAGCATTTCTTTCGCCCTGATGAACGATGCTGGGTGATGTTTTGAACAGCTGGAGGCACTTCTGGTAAAATCCCGTAGCTGCAAATGATTTGTTTCACAACCTGAGGTGTTGTAGGTGTCACCAATCTGCACTTATCTGAAACAACAATCAACGATATGAATAGTTCTTTCAAGAATTTTAGTCGTTTGTCTTTCTTGTTTCCTCCAAAGTCAGGTAGATTATGAGTGAAAATGACAAATGCATTGACAGCAGAGCTGTCCACAATCCCTTAGAAAACCCTCATTGGCCAACGATTTCTTTTCCTTACGGTTGTATACTGTTGTATCCGACACCGCCTTTTTCATGGTTAAAAAACATATTGATTTCTTCTTTCTGGGTATCACTGTCCTGGCTTCTAGTTGCATGCATAGTAGGCAAAAATACTACTTTTTTGTTTGTTTGTTTTTTTTGGAGCAATTGACAACAATGTAAAATTATTGTATGCGTATTAAATTGTGCCGGCATATGCTTTATTAAATTTTGCCGATCATTATATTAAATTGTGCCGGCATATGCTTTATTCAAAAAGCTGGATAGAATGCATCGTTTGTTCTTTTTCATTGTGTACTAAGGTAATAGTACTAAAGTAAGCCAAAGAATTGAAATCCAACAAAATCTACTAAAGTAATTTTGTTGGATTTCAGTTCTTTGGCCAGAGAAACAGAGGTGTCATAATCATCAGTGGTAATGTTTCTGTTTGTACTTATGATTGGATCAATCAAATCCAGAACCGCTTGTGTTGGTACAGGTAATCCTGGTGTATGGGTGTACCTCCTGCATATATCTTGGAACTAATTGAGTTAAAATGATTGACTGTCAGCAAGAACATACACCTTGATCCTGTATTTGCTTGGCTTGTTCGGGATATATTGCTTGAAACTACATCTTCCTCGGAATCCAAGTAGACTTTCATCAGCTGTGCAACCAATTCTTGGTGTATCGTTTTCTTCACATGCTGTAACAAATCTTTTGTAGACTCGACGAACAGATTTTAGTTTGTCAGTGGCTCTTCTTTGGTCCCTTGTGGTGAATTGTCAAAGCGTAGATAATATAGAAACAAAGGAAACGCTTTTGGCTCATCGCTGCAATGCATATTGGCTTTCCAGTACATAAATGGCCCAGTCGCTCGTAGTACTTTCTTTGGAACTCTTTGTGATACCCAAGAATAGCAGAATTGCTATGAAAGCTCTGACTTCTGTCTCATTTGTGTCGTATTTCTCACGTTTTCAAATTTTTTTGATTTGTGCAAGTTACAATCTCTAATAGCATAAAATCATTAAAAAATAGCTTAAATGATTCTAAGGGTGTAAATGCCTCACGTCCTTTACCCTTTGAACACGGTGCGATTGTGACGATATTTTGTCTTGGTGTTTTCTTGCAGTCTTTGGTTCAATAAACTTGTTTCAACAAATTTGGTTCCATTTTACGTAAATACCAATCTTTTCCTAGAATTTCTTGACTAACAGAAACATTTTTATCTTTAGATTCTGTAACAATCCCGTCTGTTTTTCTGTTTGTGTCTGACAAGGCATCGAACCCATGCTTGCTTTCATACTAGCTCATTTAATCTTCAAAATAATCTTTATCTTCATTGCTGATCCCATGATCTGGCTCAGTAAAATTTTATATCACTTGCCGCAACGACATTTTTTGTCTTCTTGACAAAATTTCTTATTTTGCACTAAAATAACTTAAATATAACAAAGTTTTATGTAAAAAAACGGATATATTTGTAACCTAAATGATACCATGGGGTCAATATCACTCCAAACAAATTAAATGTAAAATTTGCAACAAAAACAACTTTGAAATTAAGGTTTCATGGATGGAAACAGTTAACAAGAACCTGTAAAGAAAATAAGGTGCGAGAGTAATGCTTATAATCTCAACGTTTGGAATATTTAGCCTATCCAATAAGACTGGGGTCATATTGACCTCATGGTACCAGAGCAGGATTAAAATAATATTTATGTTGCCAAATGATTCATAATTATACTGTATCCATCGCTTATTTCAATGGACTGAGAGCTGGTTTCCATTTTGAATTACTAAAGTTAAACTAAGTGACTATTTTATGGTACAAAGTCCTCTCAAAACAACTATATTAAAAAATTAATAATTTTGGTTACAGAATCAATATTATTTAATACACAAACTAATCATTGAAAGTGTAATTTTTCCAGAAACGGAAATGGATGTACAAGAATTTATTAAAAGAATAAATGAAAACAGTTGGTAAATAATTTTTTGTAGAATAACTTTGCTTTCACAGATTAAATACTCTCTTCAGATTCTTCTAAATAATTTGTAACAAAGTACGAGCCGTTTAGTAAACTTTTTAAAAACTTTGAAATTTTTTATCCGTTTCAATTCAAATAAAAAATAATTTAATCAACAGTCCAATTAAATAATGAGACCCGATTAAGACCAAAAAAAAGTTGCGTGGAACAGTCGAACCATGTTAATGAACTCTATGGATAATGACTCCCCTGCTTGAAAAATGAACAACTAAATATTTAAAAAGCTTAAAAAATAAATCAAAAGTATAATGATTTACAATGAATGACAATGTAGGGGCAAAAAAGATTGTCTCAAGCGCCGGAGGTTTTGATCTAACTGTAATAGAAAAAAATTAAAGAACAGCACCAGTAAAACCAAAAATATTGATGTTAAAAATTTTAAAAGTTGAATGCAATGAGTTGATAATTGTTTTAAGGCTGAACAGATCTTGGCAATTTTGGTTGCAAAATTCCTTATTCAAGAATTCAGGGGCAAAAAAGAACATGTCAAGCGCCAGAGGTTTTGACCTAATTATAATAGAAAAAACTAAAAAACAGCACTTGGGAAACCAAAAATATTGATGTTAAAATTTTGAAAAGTTGAATGCAATGAATTGATAATTGTTTTAAGGCTGAACAGATCTTGGCAATTTTGGTTGATTTTCCTTATTTAAGAATTCAAGAATCTTGCGTAAATTAACTTTATTCAATTTATGTTTAACTTGCTTGTGAGTATTATTTTGTCAAGGATTGATCATCGTTCCCAAGAAGAGTTCAAGGTTTTATCTAATCCTCTTTTAACATCGCCATCCTTAACAAATGACTCCAGCGATAACTCAACTTACTTTAATATAAAACCAACACCATTACGTAAGAAAGTGTTATAAGTAAAGGTTAACTAATTTAATAAAATAATTAGTTTAGTTTTTATAAAGCTTTTAGTTTATTTCTAAGTTAAATACTTTTTAAACACCAATACAAACCAAAATGTTTTGGAAATAAAATCAAAGAAATTTTTTATTTTTATTTTATTTTTTATTTATTTATTTCGCCAGTTTATAACATCAAATCAAAACAAACACACGCTATAAGATCAAATAAATGGTAAACGATTACATAACACATACAAAAAATAAAAAAAATGAAAAAACCAGCATGGAGACTGCAAAGTGACCAAAAACAATTGGTCTTCAAGTCAAGCAGCCACCAGATGATAAAAGTAGAATGAGTAATCAGGTATCGTAACTACGTATAACAATGACTCAGCGCAAAAAAAATGCAATGAAACTAAGAGAATAAAAAAAGATAAAATAAAGACCATCATTCATACGATTGTAAAATGTATTATTTGTATTTCAGAGCAAAGTTTTTGAGTGAGCAGCAATTCGTTTTAATGTGAAAAGGAATTTCATTCCATATTTAGCTCCTCGAAATTTAATAAACTTTTTCAGACGATTAGTGGAGTACCTAGGCAGATAAAGAAAGTTTTTGTCTGAAAAACGAGTTGATCGTGAATGAATTTGAGAAATTTTGAGAAAGTAATTTACAAAAGCAGGTGGCAATTGGCAATTATCATAACTAAACATAAATTTGGCTATTTCGAGTTTAATTAAATCCTGAAACTTTAAAATCTTTAAGCCACTGTACAAAATAGTAGAATTTGTCCATCGTTGTTTATTACTAATTATACACAGAGCTTTATTTTGTAGTATATTTATTGGTTACAGATAACTTGTATAAGTAGCATTTCAAACCAATAAGCCATAAAGTAAATGAGAGTGAAAAAATGCATAATAGAGATAAATTAATCTTGTTGAATCCGATTTTAATGACAAAAATTTTTTTAAAACCTGTTGATTTTTCGGCAACAAAAAATGTTTTAAGTTTTTCTTTAAAAGAAATAATAATATTCGTGAACACATAATTGTTTGGAACTTTTATTTTTGTTTTGGGATACTTTTAAAGCTAAGAAGAAGGTTTGTGCCGTATTTGTTAATCTGACAATCGTGTATGACACTGTTTGGCACCGAGACTTTATCTGCAAACTGTTTAGACTTTTGCAGGATGAACACATGAAATTTTTCCGGAGCCGATATTTTACTCTTACTACTGGTCTTCGTCGTTGTCGTTTGGAAGGGCATCTAGTCCAAACGACAACAACGGTGACAGTAAACGAAATAGGCTCCGCCCGTCGGTCAAGCGGCAATCCTTAGAGATTGCTTTTGGCTCCCTCCTTATTAACACCTATTCCTACAATTTGTCATCTATAACCAACAAAAAGTTCGCATAAGTCTGATGATTTGGCATTCGTGCATTTTTTTTAAGATTGAAAGACCTTGAAGGGCACTTATAATCGAGACACCACAAGCCAACATGTTTAGCGTATTCCCAAACTTACAAATTGAAACGTAGACACCAAAAGACGGAGACAACAGCCGTTTATTTCAACAACTGAAAGGCTGAACGTCAGCTATATATGGTTAATGTTTACAATTATAGCTATTTCCAGCTACTCCTGGGGTAACAGTGGACAAACCGCTCTTTTTCCGTTAACTTTTTGAGGCATTACGCAAAAAATTGTCTTTGCATATCTCATTGCTAAAGTGACTTAAGGTCTTAGGATAGGTAGTGGTGCCTAACATACTCGGTAAACCTGTACTATTCCCATAAACAGTGTCTTAAATAATGTCTTGCGCATTTTCACTTGATCGCTGCATCCGCCTTCAAAGAAAGACTTACTAGTTCTTTTAGGCATTTAAATAACTAAGATTTGCCAAATAGAAAAAACTCTCATCGGCTATAACCGTGGCACTTTGGACTTGATCATATACTTCATGATCTATTTAACTGGTCTACAAATGCCTTCCAAATAGGACCAAAATTTAGATGCTTGTTTATGCCAGCAACAAAACCTCGTTGAAGTAAACATTTGCGCTTTCCCTGGGTGGAATTAATGTAACACGGCTTACTGTAAGATTATTGTATCGTATGTCATCGTAAATGCTTTTATTCTCAAGACCAGTACCAAGATCTATTAAAATGATGTTTCCCGGAACATTTTTAGTTCAGCTACGGGTTAGTGCAGGGATGTCCAACCTTTTTTCATAATGGGCCAAATTATACATTTAAGCACATGCAGCGGGCCGCAAAATTAAATGTCTATGAAATTTCATCATTTTAGTATTAGATGCCATGACCAAATGACAAGTATTAATACATAAATTTAAGATTAAATAATTAATTAGGTATGTCGGTGAACATAAAAAAACTATTAAAATTATTACGTAATTAGTGTTAAAAATGTTCCTGCTGGAGCTGTTTTGAAGTGCTGGTTACATGAGTTTTTTTCTTCCTACTTGCACTGACTCAAAATTCCCAAGATCTGGAGAAGAGTGCTTGTTGTCGCAATCTCAAAGCAATAAAGCCAGTAGGGAACCCAATAAGTTATTGACCAATATTTCTGTTCTCTCTCCTAAAGATCTTCGAAAGACTTATCTACCCGCGTCGAACCAATTATAGATCCATTGCCCTCCAGAAAGCAAGCTGAGTTTCTACGTAAACAATCAACCGTGGATCAAGTCATTCTATCAACAGAAAACATCAAGAACTTTTTTGTCGATTTGTCGATCTGACGGTTGCATATGACTTTGTATGGCATCTTGGCCTTACTGCAAGCTGCTTGAGATTTCTGCCAGATAAGCACATAGTTAGAATGATCAAAGAGTTTGTCCAAACCCAAAGTTTCACCTTTAAGTACTACCGGTGACCGCAGGCAAAGCAGGATTCACCGTCTAAAAAATGATGTTCCTCAGGGATTAGTCTGGGTTTCTTTCCTTTCCAAACTCTTTCTATTTCGGTCTACATCTTTCCCCACAATTTCCTGAAAGTTTACCTACGCAGACAATCTAGCATTGTTGCACTCCTCTGGAAACTGAAAGGCCTTTGAGGAGCGTAGTCACACTAAGACGATGACGACAGCATTTTATTTAAACAACGAAAAGGCCAAATGTGAGCTAAATGTTACAACAGCATTAGACTTTTGCCGTTGAATTCCATTTATTTTATGGACAGATCGCTCATGTCCCGTCACCATCTCGTGGCATTGAGCAAAAAAACTATTTTAGCGCGTCACACTGCTGAAGCAACATGCAGGATCAGAATGAGGTGCTGCTGCTAAAACGCTGTGCATAGCTGCCCTATCTCTGAGCTACGTAGCAGCTGAGTACTACGCACCAGTTTTGCGTTACAGCGCTAACATTTGCGTTATAGACGGTGTCCGGTATGACGCTTTGCGCATTGTCACTGGATGCCTGCCTCCCACTCCAATTGACAACCTACCAGTACATTCAGGCATTCAGCTTCGCTGACTAGTAGCGACACTTTTCTTGGCTTACAGTCCAACTCTAGGCCCCACCATATTTTAAATTGTTCAATTGAACCTAGAATCTCTAAAAATGTCTGATCCTTTTTCCATCCTCCTTATAAATCTACACGATTCTCTTTTTTACCAGAAGAAGCATTGCTGCTACTACAGTAATCTTATTTCAAACCACTCCGCATTGGTTCAAAGCTACTATCTTTACTACCAATAAGCCATTAACAGCTATCACTTGATATTGTAACAAATGTTTGGAAATAGCATATTCAATATTATTTTAATTGTAAAAGAATGTAAATGCTAAAAATGATGCTTGGGGCAAGCGTCTTTATGATAAACTCTGCCCACAAAAATCTTCATAGATCAGTTTAATAGACGTCACTGATAAAGCAATAAATTGACGTATTCATTTTATTTCCCCATATATTACTATGACAGTAGTGACATTGAATTCGATATGGTTATAAAAATACAACTAAAAAAATTTGAGTATGCAACGTGCGGCATAAAAACCTTAAGTGACATCCCTTGTCTAGTGTTAAGCGTTTCTTTTCTTCCATCCACAAACAGGGTTTTACTCCTTTACCAGATTGCAAGTGCGGTGCTAATGAGAAAACAGTAGATTACGTTCTAACAGCTCGTCCAATGTTCGGGCAATACGTCGCATGGTCTAACGGTTTAGGATAAGAAAGCCCGACCCATTCTCAACACCATCACTGCCAGTATCTGATGCGGAAAGTAGACCAGCCAGAAATAGTAAAAAGAAAAAAAACTTGATCTCAGTCCTATTTGTGTCTCAACCGGAATAAATTCCCTTCCATACGAAAATGACAAACAGATAATTATCATATATTCACACGATCTAGTTTACTAATAGTTGCCTTTCCAGTAGTTCGAGGTTTTACGTCAGTTGCAGCTTTCGGAGTGACTCGTTAAAGTTTTAAATCCTCAAATTTTGCCTTTGAAGTGCATATTCAATCCAATAAGAAATCAGTGTTCTTTTGAAAAAACTTTCTGTTTATTAATTATAATTATTCTCGAGTTAGCATGACATTAGCTTTTCAAAGTTTCACTATAGAAAGAACAAAATCATTACTAAAAGTTTTATGATTTACAGTTTCGCCGCATCAAGTCTCTATATTCAGCGAAGACAATACAACTGCAATTGATGCTCACTTTGTTCAGGTGCTTTTAGTTTACAGAGATTCACATTTTTAAAACTTTGAAAAAAATTGAAATTCAACGTTTGCCAATCTGTGTTAGTAGTGTTTAATAGTCCGTATTAAAGCTTTTTTCACCTTAATACTGAATTAGAATATTAATAAAGAAAAACTTTTTTCAACTTACCAATCCTATTTAGCATACATCTAATCATTTAGAGTAAGCGTACTTTTGTAAATGTGTTAATTTAATTTTATTTTACGCACCATATTAGGTTTATTCTTGCCAAAAACCAGTGATTGTTTCTTCTTCACCAAAACCAAGAAACGAGGAAGCTTTTTGGGAGATGATTTTGCAGAATAATATCAAATACATTGTCGGTTTGGAGGTACCTTTACTTTTGTAATTTACACTAAATTGAAATAGAATGTTATTAAGATTTGAAAGATAAAAAAGTTTTGATTTATTTAATAGGAAGATTATCGTCTTACTCTACATCTTACAAAAGATGATTCGTCACTTACTCTTGGTAATATTGAAATTGTGGTAAAGCAGATTTACCAACGTTTTCAATACTCAGTCTATGATTTGTGTGTTTCATCAGTCAACCAGGTTTGTATTTCATCCTGGTTAACTCCAAGCTAATAGATAAGAATCGATGCTTTGTTTGATTTACTGCGCTAACGTTTATTAAATTTTTATTTGCTACTTTACTAAGTTATTAAACAAAAAACAATGATGATTTTGTGAAAATAAAACTCAATTATTTTAAAGTTTAATACTAGATTTTGATATATAGAAATTTGTATTTGTTACCTACGTTGCTGTGAAAACTTCAAGCAAAGCTGATTCTTTTTCTGTTTCGATTTGGGAAAAAGTGTGGAAAGGAATAACAACCTTAATGGAAGAAAACCCTAGATCTACTGTTTTATTGTTCTGCAGGTTACTTACGTAGTTATACTTATTCTTATAATAATTTATACACAATTTTCTCTCTAGTTCACGTTTCAGGTTTAAAATCAACTGTACTTAATCTTTTCAAAAACCTGTTCACTTCTGCCTTGTCTTTTAAGCGTCTATTTGCAACAAGGCTATTTCATTGAAAAGGCGTTAATGGCATCATAATTATTAAGTGGTTTATCAACCTACATGCGAAAATACTGCCATCATAATGACTAGTGACTATGACATAGTCGACATAACCGTCGTATTTTTTTGAAAGCAAAAGTGAAGGTGTTAAGCTATTAGAAATTGTCAAGAGGTTAATTGCTCCTCTTCATAGATTTCAAAATATTGACTGTCTGTCGGAAAGCATTTTTTTTTAATTTTTGTTTTTTAATGATGCATAAAGTGATATCTCTGCAAATTAAAAGTATTTGGTAATACTGTAAAACAAAAGAAAGAACCGTATAGTATTATTTCAAGGAACACAGCAATATACAGGAGTAGGAGTTAACCCGAGAGCATGTAGACAGCAGTGGTGTATATTTCATACGTGCGTAATGTGCGATGCATTTTCCACAGCGTTTTTCCATATCTGAGTGTAAAAATTATTTTCTTGAATTTTAAATCAATTAAAAAAATATTTGTAGCAACATAATAGATTAAATATGTTTTATTTCAATCTTAAAAAAGAAAATCATGATGTAACAATAAACGTTCTATGACATTTTGAAATTTTGAGCTCCGATTAGGCTCACGCAAACAAGCTTATCTTTTGCTAAGTATTTCTAAACCAGCCTTCAACTGTTATTGCCTTCACTTTGCAACAAATTTATTGAATCGGTTGTTCGGGTTTTGAAAATCTTAAAATTGAAGTGTGAATTAAGAGAGGTAAAGCGCATATTGGCTTTATTTATGAGAAAGGACTTAATTTTAAATCACTGTATGTTCGCTTAAGGCCGGTTTCCACAGCAAGCGTGGAATGAAGTATTTTTCGTTTCAAATTTTGTGGCTTCTACCAAGTGTGAGTTTAGCGTCATAGTAGCCAAAAAAGATATATAGAAATCCAGCGCAACTGCAAAAGACACCGTTAAGCCGCAAGGGCATACTGGCGGCGGTTCCGATATGCTAACCATATCGAGTTAGCTAACACGGATACGGGTTAAGACAAGCAAAACCCTGCAGTTCCCCTTACAAACATATAGTAATGGTGTCTTTTGCAGTTGCGCTGGTGGAACATTGTTTTCATTGTACTACCTACCCAGCGTTCAGGTCCACAACTGGATGTTTGAGGTGTAAAAACCACAAACAGAAAGTTGTGCCAGCTGTTTAAGTTCAACTTTTTCAGCTTGGGGTCAACAACAAGCTGTAGTGTCCTGACGAGTCCTAATAAGTATTTTTTAAACAAATTTTGTTGTCAAATAAGTTTAAATGTCATTAAACGACAGCAAAGCAATTTAATCAGTTAAATAATAAAATTAAAAGTAAATTTGCGCAAGCCGAATACAGAAAAGTTGCATAAATTTTAATCACAACCGTAAAACCACACTTAACGCTATGCACAAGCGCCAATAATCAACTCGTAATAAATTTTATTAAGTCAAAACCTTCATTTCTTCCAACACTTGTTAGATTTTGTTCTCCTTCAATCAGATGTCATAAAAAATTTTAATAGTTTTTTTGGTTCGACCAAACTTCAACACAAACCTTTCAAATTGTCCGATCTTTTTCCAGTCAAATTTATTGGAGTCGTGTTTGCAGACTTAATTCCACTAATTTAGATCAGTTTTTTATTTTGTTGGAAGCATTGTATCATTGATATCTGCAGAAGCTTTTTTTGCTAAAAATAAATGAATTTGAAAGAGCAAACAATATTTCATCTACAAATCTATTTAACTGCTATTTACTTCTTTGAATCTTAACAAATTAATACGAGCGATTTAGTTATCCAATCAAACATCATTTTCTTTTAAATCTTTTATGATGAAGAGAACATAACTGATATGTTTTGAATCACTAACTAATCTTTCGCGAAAAATAATAATTGTAACAGCAGTACCACATCGTTCTGGAATTGGACATTTTTGTGTTGGAAAAAGATTTTGTAGCCGAACTGTTACGAAAACTGTCGACAAAAGCTTGTTTGTTTTTTCGTTGTTTTTTTTTTCGGTTTCAAGATGATTTGAAGTCTTACGAAATTCGTTATGAATTATTTGGCCAATAAAAGATATTTTATCCTGTCAATTGTTAGTTGCATTGTCTAATTTTTTGTCAGCGCAAGTTTAAAATATAAATCTTGCAAAATTAGATATTAGTCAATAATTAGAGGCAACGGCTGTTTTGACATTCGATGAAATTAAAAATAGCGCAATGAAATTAACCGTCAAATATTAGAGGCAAAAGCTGCATTGACATTACATGAAGTTTAAAATAGTTTTTGTAATAGGAAGGTAAAAATAAATTTCAAATTATGCATCATCAACACTGTTACTTTGAAACAATTTTGTTTTGCTTTGAAAACATTACGCTTTATTTTGTTTTATGTTTTCATGATACTGTAGAAGCATAAAAATATGGCAGTAAAGGTCAAGTAAATATTTTAATTTGCGAATATACATTAATAAAGCAGAAAAATTTATCAATTTGCTGAAAAATATTACTTTTATATTTTGACCTCTATCTGGTCCATACAAAATTAATATTATCTTATTTCGGAGGTTAGAACCAAAAAATTTTTACATTATTGAGGTGAAACTATTTAAGACAAAAAGAATTTAAATATTTTTGACAGCTGTTAAAATTGTTTATTTTGAAATTTTAACAGTTGGAGAATATATTAATTACGAAGAATTGTTTTAACTGTTGTTTAAAATTAGCAATACAAGGACTAAACTGTAAATAAACAGCTGTAAAATAGAAAATAAAACTTGGAAAATTCCGACTGCAAAAACATCAAAAACGCCAACTGCAATGGTCAAAGAACTCAAAGCATTATTTTACAGTGCCAGAGTATAGTTTAACAAAACAAAAACAGAAAGTTAAAACATAACGTTACTAAACAGAATAAAAAGTTCCCTTCGATAATAGTGTAATTTAAGGTTGAACTTCTAAATCTGTCCAGGAATGCACAATAGGAATAAATTTAAGAATCTTTGATAGTATTTTGATAAAATTAATAACATATGTTTGCATTGTTTTGTTTTAAGTTTTATTAATATCTATATTGAATTAAAATAAAACACTAAGCAACATTGAAAATTTATAAAATAGCCTTCAAGAATGAATTTAGGTAAAATTGAGTTTAAAGTTATCTTTTTAATCATCGCGCGCTTGTGGAGGTTTTTTAACTTAACTAAAAAGAATCAGATATTTCAATGTCATAAATTACACTTAAGTAAATTATGCAATTCTTTGATTAAAATTTTTAGTACAATTTAAAAAAAAATATTTCAACAGTAACATTTTTACTACTGAGCACTTCTAAATAAAAAAACTTTTGCATAGCCCTAGAATAATTTTTAGAAAAATTTTAACACGTTGAATTTAATCAATTTCCGGCTGTAAAGAATTAATTAACAACAAAAAAGCCATCAAATCAATTTGTTCTACTTGCACAATTTTCAACTCTTTAAAGTATTTTAAAATTGATTTTCTTGATTTTTTATTCGCAAGATGTTTGAAAAACCAATTTTCTTTCGAAACCGTAGTAAAGTTGTTAAAACGGTAAAAAATGTTTTTAAGACCAGTTAAGGTTTTTAATAATTGGATAGTTTACTTGTCAGATAATTGTAACTAAAATATTACTTAAAACAAGTTTTTAACCTTTTAACATCGTGCCTTTAATATTAACATTTAACATTAACATCCAAATCACTCCTTTACAACAAAATACAGCGCCCGAATTTCTGATTTCAACGCTTTTTTACACCATCTCTGTGTGGCCCACCTAAAAAACTTGCTTTGGCTTACTACTTGAGAATATCTGATTTTAAAAAATTAATAAACGTAAACAAAATGATATTAAGAATTTATTCGAGTCATATATATTTGATCTAGCACAGAGGTCGACCACTTGAGCTCCCGGACAATCTCCTTGAAGCTTTAAAAAAATAAATGTGCATTTAATTAATAAATTTAAAACAGGTATTTAAGTTTTCTAATTAATGCAGTTCATATTTTTGTGAAAACGTTTTTGTAAGTGCAGAGATGAAAAATATCTTTCCCCATGGCTTTCCTCAGCATCGACTCATCCCAACTAAATATGACTGCATGTGAAGGTGTGAGTTGACCTAATCTTGTGATGGCATAGTCAACATAGCCAACAAAGACATATCGGTGTCAACGTTTAAACGCCTCACTGCTTACCTTGAAGATGTTGGCCGACAAAAAGCTCTTTTTTACTCTGATTAACAAATAGAATAAGATTTAAAACCCTTCCACACCGGATTAACTGGTGTTTGCAACATGAAATCCTATTCTCTATATGTATTTGAACATAAAAAAAGTAAGAGTTTGAATTCTTGTCGATTTTCGGATCATCTTAGGTATGTGAGCAGATCTTCTCCAAGACAAACTACATTAAAGATATACATCGCTCACGTCTCACAGACGACAACTTACAATCCAGTATGAAGATGAAGGAGATACTATACAGCCTAAATGAGAAGACGTCGGCGCTGAACTTCAGGAGCAGAAGTTAAATTAACCAAGCATGATTAATAGTATTAGACTGTTATTTTGCATATTAGCCTTTTTACATGTTTTGATTGTTAAGTGAAACATTATTAGTAATGTTAAACGTTTTGTGGCTCCCAGTGCTTTTTTCTTCAGAACACGGATCCAAATGACTGTTTGAGTCATAAAAGTTGCCGACCCCTGATTTAGCACGATATGATTTCGACAAATTATATGATATATTTTTAGCAAATAGAGATAAATGTTTAGTTAATAAAGTTGCTCAACCTGGTCAGCAGAGTGCTCAATAATGTTGATCAGAGCAATTTATTACAGAATTCAGCACATTTGTTTATATTTAAAACATTAAAACATATTAAAAACTCCCTTACAGACTGTTTCACCTGCACGGTTTATCAGGGGGATCCAGAGAATTTAATAAAATAAATAAGAAAAACACTTTTAAAAAAACAAATTAAATTTAAGATCAGCTACAAACAGAACTCTGTTTAAACTCCGACAGTAAAGATGACAACAAAAGAACAAGTAACCAAAAGCGTTTTGCAACTTGAGCGAGTTTGCAAAAGATAAAAGAAAGGGAAAGCAGAAAATGAAGAAACAAGAAAGAGAAAAAGGTGCGTAGTGCAGTAAGGTGACGTCAAAAAACTTGTATCTGAAAGCGTGATGAAATAATACTATTGTAGCAATCAAAGAAAAATTCAGAGAAAACCTACACAAATAGCAAAGAACATTTTATGGGTTAAATTTTTCGGTTTAAATTTAGTTTTGTGCCGACATTTAGACATTTAAATAACAAATGTTGGCACAAATGTTCTGTTTGTAGCTGATCTTAAATTTAATTTGGTTTTTTTAAGGTGTTTTTGTTGTTTATTTTATTAAATATTCTGAATCCCCCCTCATGAACCGTGCAGGTGAAACAGTCTCTAGTGGAGTTTTTAATATGTTTTAACATTTTAAATTTAAAAAAGTGTTCTGAATTCTATAATAAATAAAATGTTTATATAATGCATTAAAACCTAAAAAATTTATTTTAATCTTTTGGCTCAAGTACTCACTTGATTCAACTTTGTATCAAAAACATTTATCAGACTTATCATTGTTTTTCAAAATTGTAAAGAATTAATCAAGGGAGTAAAGTTTTTTTCTTTTCTGGTTGATCTATGTTGTATGTATATACAAGGCAAATTGACACAGCCACAGTTTATTTTACAATTGATTCTTTTTTTGACAAGGCGAAATTCTAGTACTAGCAAAAATATTTTCTGAATGGTGTGATTGCTTTACTATTGGCAGACTACATGTCAAACCCAGGTTCCGGTATTGTTGTTTCAACACGGAATTGTTTAAACAGTTGGCAAAATTATACTGAGCTGCTGTTGTAATTACCCAACTATAAGGTTTGGAGCAAAATTATACAAATGTTTTTAGCTTGAAAAACCTTTTATTAAAATACTATGATATAAAGCTAAAAGTACAAGCCGAATAACTGTAACATTGTTTTCCTGGTAACTATTTTTTTAACTAAACTTTTCTGCTAAAAAAAGGAAGTGCAATGCAAAAATTGAATAAAAAAAAGTTTGTATACATCAAAAGCCTCATTTTGCTATAGGTTCATCCCTGACAAAAGCAAGTTATGGTAGCGTTAGATCAACTTAAAAGAATATTGAGTCAATAAGCAGTAGCTTATATAATGATGTCTCAAAAAACTTACTTGGACTAATTTATATTTATTTATTATGATATTCTTTTTGGTGGTCAAAATAATATCCTGAATAAACCGTAGAGAGAAAAAGCAAGTTTTTGAAAGCAATGGTTCTCACATTGTGCTTCTAGTATAGAAGTGTTTCTACTTAAACAATTTAATATAAAGAAAGACAACCAACAACAGCACGTAACAGTTCGAAAATTATATTTAAAAAATGTTAATGGAACATCAGATGCGTTATTGTTATAAAAGTTATTTCCTAGTAAAACTGTATTGGTGCTCTTGCTGCATTTAATGTCGAGTTCTTTAATATTTATCTCTCATTATAATCAAGTTTTTTGAGTTATCCTAACATTGATCCAGTTGTACAGTATTTGTAGCTGTCTTTATAGCTTCATCATACTAGTGTATTAAAGAAACACTACTAACTTCACTTTAAATCAGATGATTTTATTACCGAAAGTTTAAATTGCACAATAACCGAAAAATTTGCTGGGCCGTTTTGACTCCCACCCCTATCGGAATAGTTTCATTTCGATTCCTATACTTGCATGTTGTTCTTTTTTAGAGAAAGACACTTTACTATAGTTTTTGTGTTGGCCATTCTCAAAAAGCAAAGTATACCTTGTATATTAAGTTTTAATCCTTGAAAAATAATCAAAAAATTGTTCTATGCAGCAAAGGTAGAGGTTATTCCTGCAGGCCTTTTTTTATTTTGTACAGTCGGTTAAAATCAAAACTTTTTCAGAATTTTAAATTTGTTTATGTTTTTTGGGGAAGGAGGAATTTGTTATTATTTTGCAAAGCAATCACTGTTTTACGTTTTTTCCATTTCGGTATAAAAAATTAAAACAAGAAAAAAATCAAACTAGGATACTATTTGTCTCTACATACTTAATGTTATTGTTTAGAATACGTACTTAAATTTCAGCAAAATTAACGTTTATTTATCTTTTCTGTAACTTCATTATTTTAAATATGCCTTTATTTGAGCACAATTTTTTTAAAATTTAGTATGAGAAATGCTAGCTGCAAAGTTTTGACTGCATTAAAAACTAACCAATGATTGTTTTTATCAAACTAACTAATAAAAGACATTCTTTAATTAATTATTAAAAAAAACTTTTGTAGCAAATTTGTAAAAGCTCTTCAACCAAGCAACAAATTTCAATATAGGTAGACTTAAAATGATTTGATTAGACATCAGAAAAAATATCATAAAACGAAAACACATTTATAATTTGATAATTTTTACTGTTTCTCTCATTATTATAGAAGAATAATTTTTCCTTTATTTATAGCATATGAATTGCCTAAACAGATATGCTGTAAAACAAATAAAAATTAAAAACTCTTCTTGCATAGAAATAGCTAATCCAATGCAAGTATTTTTTAAATAATGTTTTTATTCTCATAGAGATATCATATTCTCAAAATTAAAAATTTGAATTATTTTTATAAATATGTTCTACTTCCGTTTTGTCATCTTATTGTATTCCATTATTGATTGCAAGACAGGTAAAATAAAAAATGTTAAGATAATGCTTAATAAAAAATTTTGTATTATGTAAAAATGTAAAACTAAGCACAAAAAATTCGGGTTTAATTTTTTTTTAATAAGCGTGACACGGGAAGTTGCAATGAGCTTGAATAATTTTGGTTTGGGAAAAGTCAATCATTACACTTTTGCTGAACTTTGGGAAAATAAAGGGTTTTATAAAAATCGTTTAATTAAATGCACTTTTTATCACGTTTTGACCAGCTTGTCACCTTGCATTTCAAAAGCACTTGTTTTCATCATTCCTAATTTAAAAACAAAATATTCAAAGATGAGCTAAAAAGAAACATTCTTGCACGAGTCATATTATGGTTACCGCCATTCATTATTTTAATGTGAAAGGAAAGTTAAAAGTGCACAACATGGTGAAAACATCGAGCAATTTTTTTTGCCTATTTTAAAAAATGTGATAATAGTACAATAGTTTTGATTAAAATAGTTTATTTTTTATTTTAACTTATTATATTGTCACATGATTGTAATTTAAAAATGCTTTTTATGATAAAAAAAATTGGAAAATGTAAAATGTTTTTCGAAGCACAATATACTACAACATGAGAGACTATAGTTAGATAGATTTGGTATAATTCTATGTGTGCTTTTTTTAGAAATGTTTAAAACAATTTTTATAGCAGTCTTATTCATGCACAATAAAAGCATGTCTGCAATAATGCAATACAATTCTTATTCGAAAACAGTAAAAACAATTAAAAAGCTTGTTATTGGATTGCTTCAGATTTTTTAAAAATTTCTAAACACTAGCCCCTTAGAAAATAGAAAACCTTTGAAATTACAATATTTTTTTTAATTATATGTAAATACACAAAATTAATATAACTATATAACATATGCAATTAGTATATCTTTTGTAGAATGCCCAGCTAATTTGATCACAAGAAATACTGAGCAGTTTGTTTTTTCAAATACTCCGCTTTCTTTCAATGAAGCTCAAGAAAAATGTCAATTATTCGGAGGGGAAATTGCCATTATAAGTAGTCAAGAAGACAAGAATTTTTTTTGGCCACATTTTAAATCGTCATTGTTGCAAGGTAAATTTATTTAATGGTTTTCTTTTGATTTTAAACAACTGCACTTTCTGTGCTTTTAAAAGTAATATTAAACAAACTTCAGTGAGTTTCTGTGGTGAAATAGCAGTGCACACTCTTAACTACAATTTGTAAGATGAGAGTCTGGTATTAACAACTAGGATTTTTTTAGGTTTAGCAAATGTCACAATTCTAAAAAAATATTTTGTACAAAATTCGACGACATATCATTCTTATAAGTATAGAGAAGTCGGAAGGCGTGTACCTTTACGTGATGATACAAACTTCAATGAATTCACTGTACCAGAAATTGGATATCTATCTAGTATTATGTTGTACAAAAGGTAGGTTTGTCATATTAGCAAAATATTTTTTCTGATATTCATTTTGTAATCGAAGCAAAAGATGCTTTTTAGTTGATTGGCTTTATAAAAAAAATATATTATTTACAAGCGTACCACGTTCATATTTTACTGTTTGGAGTCAAAATATAAGGGTTTGAGATAATCAATTTTACAATTACACTTTCACTTTAGTTTAGTTTTAAACAAGCTCCATTTGGGCGAAGTTGTTTAATTTACTTGTTACACAGTCAAAATCCTTAAGCAAGTTTGTTTTGTCTATATCTGCAACATTGATACTTGATAATAGAATTATTTACGTGTGTTGTCCCAAGATTGACAATTGCGTCAGATTAAAACAGTCTGAGAATCGAACCAAAAACTCCCGCGCCCAAAGCAATTCCAGGTAATTTTTTAAATTTGAATGAAAGCTCTAGAAAAACAAAGTTTATAAAAAGAACACTTTAAAAAGCAAAAGAATTATGCTCTTTTATCACATTTTGTTCATTTTAAAGCAAAAAATATTTGAAATTATACAATGATTTTTAGATTGTACAAGTAACAGAATTTGCTGCTTTTCAGAATATTTAATTTTTTTGGAGTAATGTAGGCTTGAATTATATTAGATCAAGGTTGCCAGCATGGTTGAGTGGTTAGAGTGCCGTAATTGAGATCGCAAAATCTTGGTTCAAAACCTAATAGCGCCATCCTGTTGTATCCTTGGGAAAGACACTTCACGGGACTTTACTCTGCTTGGCGATCTTGGCAACCAGTTTCCAATTTTAGTCATATCTCTAATAAACAAAAAAACTTTTAACCGGCAAGCAATATCCCGGCATTTCCTAAAGCAGATCGGCGTAATTGCTTGCCAGATGCATACCAACTCCGTCGCTTTCCGGCGAGTTAGAGTATAGATATAGAGATAAAATGAAAAAATGAAAAAAGACCAGTAAAATATTTTTGAAAAGTGCTGTATGGATGAATTCGGGCCGGGTTCGGCTAACTATATCATTTTGACATTGTTGATGCCAGGTATATCATTAAAATCTTTGTTCATGATCTTCCGGTAAATTTAGATTCTAAAACTGATGTTAAATCTCTATTAAACAATAAAAAATTTTTTTTATCGTTATTAGATATTTTTTTAAATTTTTATTAAAAATTTAAATTGTTTTTAAAATTATTAAAATTAAATATTTTAATCTTTATTAAAAAATTTTTTATGATTGTTTTTATCTTTTATTAAAGATTTAACAGCAGTTTTAGACTCTAAGTTTACGAGAAGATCATGAACAAAGATTTTAACTATATCATTCCCAAACAGACAAATTTGATTTTTTGCATAAAAAGCAGGGGTGATCAAAAGAAAGTTTTCACTTCAAATCAAGAAATAAAAATAGATGTATTTTTTTTTTTAATGTCAACAAAATCTTCACTTTTATATGGAAGTTAG
The DNA here is from genome assembly GCA_963680785.1 of Diplosoma virens. Taxonomy (NCBI): domain Eukaryota; kingdom Metazoa; phylum Chordata; class Ascidiacea; order Aplousobranchia; family Didemnidae; genus Diplosoma; species Diplosoma virens. The sequence goes on from OY796888.1 coordinate 11,313,135, forward strand.
AGTTAGGGTATGTGCAACAGGTCCGCTGAAGAAAATGTGCTGCAATTTTCACTAGACAATAATTTGATGACAACCAGTAAAGATCAATATTTTACCAAATAGTCTATCGCTTTTGATTTTCCAAAACAATTTGCTGCAGAACTACAAACAAGTTACACGTGGTCTAGATTTCGTCTACATATAGAAAATATCCTTTCCTGCATAATTAAATTTCCAGGATATTCCACAGTAGAATGATTGTAAGATTCAAAGTCATTTAAAAAAAAAGAAAGGTACGTGGCATCTTTACGTTAACTGTAGACCAGCCCTAAATTAATTTGCTTAGTTTATGTTGCTTTTGTCTTAATTCAACATTTCTTAAACATAGGTCTTCAAGCCCATCCAGATGGGTTACGTAGATAATTAGATAGTAACGTTGCGATAACAGATATTCAGGCTAGTTTAAGGAGCAAAAATTGAAAACTCATTGCATTTTAGTCGAACTTAACGCAGCAAAGCGTAGTTTGAAAAAAATTTACCAACAACATGATGTGGTAACTTTTTTTTGTTTTCAAGTTAGTTTTATTTACGTCATCGTTAAAAATAAATTTTGTTTTCAAACCATTTAGAGCCCCTGAAAAAATCCTGAAAAAGATGCCTTAAACTAATGCGCACTTTTGGGTATTAATTATATCCAAACTACAAGTTTCAGTTTATTTGTGCATTTCAGATTTTTGATTTCTTCAGTTGTGACTTAAAAATTTATTAATTTCATACTGGCTTTAAAATACACAATAAATGTCACCTCTTTCTCAAGCTTTGTTTATATGTGCAAGTCTTTTTTTTACATTTGTAGGAAAAAGAGTTTAGACAGTTGCATGCTTATAGTTTTTAACAATTTGACGCCTGTGACACACTTTGGAACCTTTTTAAAATTTGCAGCACACTTGAACCAGAGTGCAGATCTTAATTTTTGTCCCTAGAAAGTAGGGTTCTCAAAAACAAAAGGTCTTTACTTGGAATCTTTCCCAGATTTCTTGATTTCCGTCTCTAAAAAGTTGTGCCCACTAAAAAGAAATTGCGGAGCAATATAACAAAGTTTTTGTGGCGCACTACTGTGCATAGATTGCAAAGTATGCAAGCAAATTTATGTGCACACTTACAGCAAAAAGAAACAGGAATATTGGGTATAAAGAATATAATGTATTTGCTGTTGTTTTGTAAATAATCAAGTAAAACAACAATTTTTCAACTCTTTTTTTTTGTTAATTCTTATCAATTAAAAGTTTAGCTAATTATCTTTTGAAAAACGGAAAAAATCTCAACAACTAGCACCGTTAAGAGACACTGCTCTAATTAAAGCTTTTTTAGCCAACCTAAAATGGATCCGAGCAATTTTTTGGTAGTGCAGTGATTTTTTTGTCATCAATTTAAACTTATTCCTTATGCCGCAGTGCCTGATGAGTCTGTGGTGCTTATTATTGCAACATTAAGTTTTGACCACTTAGTGCTGCGGTACCAAGCCCTTGGCAATATTTTGAAAGTTTCGGCTCGCCCCAAAATATTGAATTCAAGCTAAAAGCCAAAGTTGTTTTTTCCAAGGTAAAGTAAATATATTAAAAACAAGCCATAAAAATGTATTAAAATATTTTTCGAATCCTGACCACACAGCGCTATTGTTTTGATGTGTTTTTTTAATTATTTATGCTATATTTTAATTTGATTGTTTTTATGTTGCATTTTTGCATGCTTGTTAGTTAGTTAAGAAACAAAAGATTGCCTTCTAAAAATCAAGATAATTTATTCTCGCAACTAAGCAATTAATTCACTTACTTTCCATAAAATTTGAAAATCAGATCAAGAAATTAACAATCTGTTGTGAAATTATAAAAAAAACAGATGATGATAGTGGACTCCGAAACTCAAATGCATTATCTCACGAAATACTAAATGCTTAAAGTTAAGATTGTCGGCTGTGTGATTGAGCTTATACAAGCAACTTTTCAATGTCAACTTTTCAATTACACTAATCTCAGTTCAACTTCTATGCTCCAATAATTCTTGAAAAGAGCTAAATGAGACTTTTTTTAGTTTTTTCTTTGTCCTCTAGTGTACAAAAAATTCACTTAGAATAAAAAAAACATAAAAGCAAAACAAAAACTTTCAAGCCGGCGGCAATATTTTCATATTTTAAAAAACCGGCTTGAGTATTTGCGTAATACTGCTTCTAATTTAACGCCCCTCTCTGTTACTAGAAAATATAGATAGTTAATACGTTATACGTATATTTTTACTTTTAAGCAAAAAACTTGCCAGCATGTGAGAGTAGCAAAAATTGTAAAAAGAGATGTTTTCATTTGACTTTTTGCACACTTTTAGAGAAAACATTGAACGGCTCAACTGTATGGAATGATTTATTTTGTAGATTTACTTGTCACCAATTATCGACAAGACGCGACATTATCAGTCAATCTTAATTCCGCCTAGCAAAGAACAAAGCTAATGATTTCTCGTGATGATTTTATTTATCATTTTTACCATAGCAATTTTCCAACAAAATTTTGTAATGAGACTCTAAAGTATGACGTTAAATAAAATTTAAGATACTAAACAGATTTTTTTAATTTAGTAACACCTCTTCATATCAAGCACCTGTAAAATTTTGCTGGTATCATGATCGGGACAGAATCTTGAATAATTGCACCCAAGGATGGACATTTAACTTCAAACTGTATGGAGCCGCCGTCCACACTGCTAACTTTATTAAGATATATGATTATCACCTTATCACTCCACATACTTCCTATTTAAGTAGAGATGACCAGAAGCAAGATAATTTTGATATTCGAAAAAATATCTACATACCAGGTAAACAAGTAAAGGTGCCATTACATTTTATAAATGATGCTTCAAAAAGGATTATGACAAAAAATAATATTAGTATATACATCTATATTTGATAAATCATCTTTTGCAAAATAAGTGAGTTTTCATTAACATGAAAATTGAAAAAGTACTTTATTGCAATTAATAGCTTTAAGTTGCAAAAATATTTTGGTTGGGAGCATATTGCAAAGTAAATCGCAATAAGCGTTTGGATTAGTAATAACATTTGGAAACTAAATAAAAACATTTCATATGGGGCTCACCTAGACTAAAACTAACAATTTTATTTTAAAAGATTGCAAATCTGTTTAAAAAAATTAATTGTAAAAAATATAAGTGACAAACAACCTACTTTTGTGTAGGAATCACACAAAACAAAGCTATTAGTTATTTTAAGATAGCTATAAAAAGCCTGCTCATTCCTGGAAGACTTTTCATCTGACACTCATGGGGAGGAATCGTCAGAATAAACTGAGATCAATCCGATCGTGCTTGTACAGGCAAAGAGATTGAGTTTGATTGGTTAAAAAAGGCAGCCAATCAGGAATGGAAAAGAAAAGAAAAGGAAAGAAGAACGAGAGAGCGTCTGATTGGTCGAGAGAGATGATAATCAGAAGTGAAAGTAAAAGAGCGTTAATGAATGAGTTTTAAACTGTAAAGAAATTCTTTGTGTCGACAAAAATTGGTTTGAAAAGATTTGATAAGCGTAGCTTCAAGAGCAGAGAGGTAGAAAGAAGTACGTCCTCGGGCAAGGATAGAGAATAGAATCGAGCAAGGATAGAAAATTCTCTGTCAAAACCTTTCAACCAGACAGAAAGCTTTTGGCATTTCTGAAACCAAGTCAAGATAATCGCTTGATGGTTTTCTTAAGTTTAACACTTCTTGCGCTGTACTGCAAGTTGGCAGGATAAATAGAAATGGTATGATGAAGTCCTGGCGATAAAGCAAAAACGAAATAAAAATAAAAAATGTAACAAGAAAATATAGTATTTCACTTTTGGCTTTATAAAATATATTTTTCGTGATGTTTTTAAATTAAGAGTTATTTTTGTTAGCATTGTTTATACGTTTAGTTTCAATATTATCCCAATGTTTCAAAAACGCAAAATCAATACAGACAAAATAAATCTTTTTTACATTCATAAAAATTCAACAACAAAAAATTTTATTTTAGATGTGAGCATTTTCATCGGAGCCAAATCTAGTATTGGTCAATCAAGTTGGTTTTGGAATAACGGAACAATTATAAACAATCCCAATTTTCCATCGCCAAGCTCATCCGTTTGTCAAGTTATGACTTGGCCGTTAACATACACAGACGGAATAAATCTACTTCCTAAAAATTGTCAATCTGGAAAATCTTATTACGTTGCTAAGCTTAAATGTAAATATCAGTTTAATCTTTTTAATTTTAATCTTCTAATGTTCAGTGTGCCAAAAGGCACAATATATTTAGGATGTCGCCATTAAACTCGATTATGAAAACTCTTTAGTGCCATCTGCTTACAACTGGATTATAAAAACATTGAATAAAAAGATATTTTTTAATTGCTAAAAACAATTTTAATTTTTCCCAAAATGCTTTTGAAAAATTATCTATTTGCATAAGCTAACTAAGAAAGACCAGTTAAATTTTTTTTTAAACCTTTAGCCTATGATAACTGAGCATTGAAGGGTAAAAAAATTAATGTACCAATATTTTTCTGCAAAAAAATTGGAAAAACTGTAGCTTTTTTTGCATTCAAAAATTTGTTTTTTTAAATTTTTTTGAAGTTATTATTGTTTTAACACAAAAATATGTGTTAACTTGTTAGGTAAAATTCCTCTTTTTAGCTTTTTTCCAGTGATTAGATTTTTCCAAATTGGAAAATAGTTTTTTAAACTATAATAACTACATTTAAGGCAGTGGTTTTTGACTCTTTTGTTGCCTGCCTCTCCTTGCTTATTCTGAATATTTTCATTTTTTCGCAACGGTAGTACATACAACTACAGTACAATTACTAGACAAAGTAAGGAAACACACAAATTCAGAAATGCATTTACTAAACTTTCAAATTAATGCGCTACTTGTTCTTGCTTCTCATTTAAAAGTAGCCGAATATGACGTGTTCTTGCTTCTCATTTAAAAGTCTGAGAGAGTGCACATCGCAAGTCATCCTCAACGTCAAGTTTATTTCTCTGTTTGCTTTTAATTTGCAGCAGAAAAGAAAATCCTGATTTGCACAGATAGATCGACACAAACGACATAAGAATGCGGAGAGCTTTTTTTGTTGTTTTGGGTTAAGACTCTTTTATCGCGATCCAATATCGTGGCAGAAGTTTTTTTCGTATTCTTGCTGTGCAGTGGAATCATTAATGAATTCCAAAAAGTAGTCTTGGCATTCATCTGCAAGCTTTTTTAAAAGAAAAATCTAGGGTCTTTATCAGTAATTTTCTGAAAATATCTCTCAAACTCGCTTTCAAGATTTAAAAGATGTTTTATAATTCCATTCTTCATGCAATCGGGCATGCCATCCAGTCTTGCATCAAAGCTTATGCCAGACTTTTCAAATATTGTGTAGTTGCGCATTTCCACTTTTCTTTTCCAGTTGGCCAGTTTAAACTTAAAAGCTTTCAGCGCATCAACAAATGTAATGATGTTGTCTGTGTGTTATTGTTACGTAATAATAAAGAAATGTCATCAATAAAAAATTTTAAAAGGTAGCTCCAGCAAAAGAACTAAACTGAATTTGTTTGATTTCGCATGAAAGTATTAAACGCACAAATTCCTCCCCTAAAATCATGAAATTCATCTCTAGGAAGAAATTTCTAATTTTTTATCGTTCTATTATTTAATTATATAAATTATATATTATATGAATTCTATTTCTATGATATAAATTTAATTTTTATCTTTTATCTTTAAAAATTTCTAATTTTTTATCATTTTATAAATTATAAATAATGATAAAATGAAGTTTTAGATGGAGCAACACCCAAAATTTTTAATTTTTGAGTTGTTACTGCAAAACTTAAAAATTTTTACCTTTGAATTAGCCAAGTCTTTTTTGCAGTGGCTTTCAAGATTTTTTAAAAATAATGTTGAAAAATTTCGTGAGTTTATATTTTCATCTTTACTGTGTAATTTTAATTAACACATCTTTGTGTTTGCAGTATTAGCAAGTTTGCATGAAGTACAATGTAGGGCTTTGAGTCTATCATGGAACTCTTTTAAAGAAGCTTTTCAAAATTTTAGTAGATTTCAAGCAACAATTAATGTATTTCAAATTTTTATTTTTAAATTATTTCTAATTTTTTAATTTTTTCAAAAAAAGTATTTTGTTCTTTTTTAAATTATACTCGTATCATTAATTTAAGACAAATAATTTATTATATTGTTATTCTTGAGCGTTTTTATTTTTATTTTTCGAATACTTTAAAACACTATTATTATATAAAAATATTTTAAAGCTTGGTGTTATTTAATCATTTGAACCTAAACTTATGTCACTTAAAATTATTGTATTTAAGAATAGAGATAAATAATCTAGCCAACAGAAAACTTATCTCAAAACTTTTTGTCCGACACTCGTCAGGAGATAAACGTCAATTTTAAGAAAAATAGAATTGATTGTCTTTTAACATTGATTGATTTGGAAGCAATCCAAATGTTTTTTTATCTCTATTAAATATGTGACAAATGCTTTTCAACAACCAGAAAACATATACTTTTGTTATATTGCAATAAAAGCTCACTTGAGTTTTGTTTACAAGTTCAAGCTCGAAATGTTAAAAAAATTAACGTTAATTGTTTCATTAAATAATGAATTTAAACTTAAAAAATTTGATTTTGAACTACATAAAGTTTAAAAAGAACACTTGGTTTTTATTATATTTAACTATTTTTTTATTGTTTTTTTAAGGTCAAAATTGACAATCGTAAACTTATTTTTACAAAAGTAATCTACGAAAGAAGTGTAATCATTAAAAACTTGACCCCAAGAACACATTACAAAGCCGAGGTAAAGAAATTTGTTGGTTTAATATCACTATACATTTAATCATTTTACAAACTTACACTATAATATAAGAAGCAAAGATGTAATCAGCTAAACATTAAGACAAAAGAGAAAAATAATAATCAATAATTTTTTTTATCAAAACAAATACCAAAATAGCTTTACTAGGGTTGTGGAGACTGGAAAAGTTTTTTAAATACGCCTAAGTGGAACAGTAATACAAATCAAAGTTATACAATTGTTAAATTCACAATCTCAAAATAGAAAAAAATTGGCAGGCCTAAAACTAAGAAGAAAAAAACCTGATTGAAATTAGATTATTTGAATAAAATCTTTCAATGTTTTCATTATTAAATGATTTTTGTGCTTAGAGTTTGTTTGTGAACTGGGTAGCTTGTGAACTGGTAGCTTACTTTGACTTCACAACCATGGCAGATGGTATTCCTTGAGTATTTTTGAAAGCAAGTTTATCTGATTACTGGGTGATTATGCCATCATTTTGCAAACCAAAAGTTGACCAGAGAAACGTACAGAAATGTTGTCAAGATTAGAAAAAAATAAATTGCTTTTTAAAGAGCAGTTACAGGAAAATATAAATAAATAGAAAGTTTTTCACTTTTAGAGGATAATAAAAAATCAAAATAAATTGCACAGTTGATACAAAATTTTTGTTTAATTGCAAACAAAACTGGTTGGAATGTGATTGCTATTTGCATTCTATTCTTTGTTTTTCAATATGCAAAGTAATTTTTAAGCTTATTTTTTCTTTTATATGTTTAATATTTAGTGAAGATCTTAGTAAGGTTTGATTTGTTAATTTCGCTTGTCACTTAAAACTCTTATCATAGTACTTACCTTTTCTAAATACTTCCCGAAACAAATCTACATATTATTAAATTATAACCAATAATCTTTATTATTATCAAGTGATGGATGCACACAATCTGGTTTATTTCTTGTATTTATGACTTCACTTATCCAAATCAAAACAGAAGAAAGTCTGGATATTTTTCGAACTGTGAAAGACCTACGGGATTATAGACCATGTCTACTAAATGATTTGGTAAAGAACTAAAATTATTATATTTTATATCTCATAATTTTGTTAAAGAAGTACTTCTCTTTTTAGAAAAAATATAATTGCTTAAAAATTTAGGAACAAAATTGTATATTTTGTCTAAACGTTTTTGGCCAATCTCAAACCGCCTTATCCAAGAAAAAATAAACGTAAAAGTTTTAACGACAGACACTTGAATAAATAGCTCTTTATGTTTTATATAAAACAATATTAGTAAGCACTAAGCTACAAATTGTTTAGCGTTATAAGTATAAAGTGTTAGTTAAAAACACTCAAGCGTATTTTTCTCTCATGAAAACTGTTCAAATGCGCCCAAAACGTTCAAGGGTTTAAAACAGCGAGATCAAAATATTTTGTTGTTAAACTTTGTCTTATAATAAAACTTCGGTGATATATTATTTTAGTTTTTTTGAAAAAAAATTTTTTTGTACATTCAAATTGATTAGATTTTTTCATAACTATTTCAATCAAACTTAGTTTCTTCTCGTAGATATTCAGAAAGAGGGTGTAGTTGCATCCGCCAAGGTGAAGTTTTGCTAATTAATTAGACAAAAATTTTCAGTACGTGAGCAACACAATTTTGGAGTTGCCTCCGAATTTTTCTTAAATATTTGCTTTACATTTGAAGAGAAAAAACACTTTGTTATTTTATTTAAAATTTTAAGAACTCTTTGTATTTAATTCGATTAAAAAACAAATCGACTAAATTTCTTGGTATGCTTTTTTTGAAGCGTAACACTATTCTTTTTTGTCTTTGTATGCAAAAAGTAGAAATTTTGGGCAAAAAGTATTTGTATCTCCAAAAATTTTCATTCCCATACACTTGCATTTCTGATAAAGATTTTTTCAAAGTACTCTTAGGTCAAGTCACAATTGTTTAAATGTATACTGCTGAACGTACTGATTGAAGCATTATTGATTATGTTGTTTCAGGAATCATACAAGAATTGTTACAAGCTAATCAACTATTATCTGAATCTTACCTCAAAAAAAAGCCAACGATTAAATTATGAAAATATCTAATTTAATTCTATATTTAAATATATAACTATTTTAATAACTTAGTAAAGTTATTCAAACTGTAAAAAGCAGTTTTAGCTTACTGAATGTTTCAGAAACGATAAATCTGTGTTGAAATCGTGGCTGTCAATTTTACTAATAAATATATATTTATTATAATTTTATGTACTAAAGTGATGATATCATGAGCTTGTAACAAAACATCTTTATAATTTTGTTTTGTAAATATCGTAGTTCCTTTATTTGTACAAATTAGTTGTCTTGTAAATTAATCTGTTATTTGCAATTATTTTCTTTTATTTTTTTCTTGCTATTTACTTCAAAAATTGTTTCAAATTTCCATTTTATTTAATTATTTTATTAAAAAATAAAAATGTTGTTTAAAAATTTTAATTAATTCTATGGGACCTTGCAAGGTTGTCACGACTCAAGTCCACTTGGAAATTTTTATAGGGCTCGAATTCGACCCTGGTTCGTTTGAAAAAATTCGTAGAGCAATTAGGACTAGATTTGAGTCAACTTAAAAACAACTCAAATTTAAAGTTTAAATTTATTTTTCTGAAACTTATTCACAAAAATAAATCTCAGATATGCAGTTATGTTTTGTAAAATATTTAATCAATGAAATTATCAAAAACGATTAAAAAAGCATTTAGGCAAATAGTTCTTTGAACGATTATCTTAGTGTAATTTTAATTTTGTTAAATGAAAATTTAAAATAAAATCTACCTTACTATAACAAGTTTTTTGCAGTTGTAAATAGTTATGACTGACAAATTAAAACTAAAAATCCTATTTTTGATATATATATTTTTTTCCTGCTGGTCATTTTTTTGAAACGCTCATACATAAAGTTCCCAGCCAGCAATTCATGGTCGAAAGAACGTCGGACCGACGTCAGCTTGCGGCAGTTTCTCCGACGCTTTGCTCCTCGGTCCAAGGTCGGATGAACCCTGGTCGGCCAATTGATGTCCACCCAACGTCGGATCAGCGTCGGGCCAGCCACGTCGAACGAGCTACTGTCTATTAAACAAAATGGCACGAATTCAAACTGATCGACCACGAAAAAATATTGCTTTTTTTTATGTCTATGTGTGTAAACTTAAAAATAATTAAATTTTGCTAAAATTATACAATCCTGATGAAGGCTAAAGTAAACCGAAAACGTTTTTCTTTGTAAATAATTTTTTTAATTGTTTGTTCAAATAAAAAGTGAAAAATAATTAATCCACTATGGCTGCTTTTTACAATATACTCCTTAGGTCAGTAAAATGAAACTGAATAGAGAATATAAAACTGAATAACAATTGTATTTGAAAAAAAAACAAAGCAAAAACAAATATATAAATAATGACAATAGAGAACATAGTCAATAATTGTGGATCATAAGTTCTATTGATAAAAAAGATTGAGAAAAAAATAAAAAATTATATAATAACAGTTTTCTAAGATAAAGTCAATGAAAAAAACTTTTAAAATGCTTTCTTTTTTAAAGTTTTTGTGGAATTTATATGTCAAATTGAAGAAAGAAAAACTTTGACTATGGATTTTATTTTGCAAATGGTTTCTTTTAAAAGAGAGATAGGAAAAATGTGTAAACAGTTTCACGGTTTTTACCCATTTGAGAAAGAGAAACTCTGAATAAAGAAGCGAGTTTGAGAGTTAGAAGGCAAGAATTACCTACAAGATGTATGTGATAGAAAATATTTGGTCTACTTGGGAAGAATGATAAATTTAAGAGTTTGGCGTACAATGAATTCAAGGCCAAGATGATGAAAGTGGTTAAAAAAAGAAATACATATTTTGTATTTAAAAGCGATGGAAAAAAAGGACTATTTTGTGTTTGAGAAAGAAACACCGCTCAAACAAAGTTATTTCTGGCTGTCCGGTAAGGAATTTCTTTCTCCAAGTTGGAAAAAAAGATTTCAAAAATGTGATTTTTGGCCAAGTGTTCTAGGTTTTTAAAGTTGAATATTGTGAAAAAAGGACAAGTTTATTGTTGATGTATGTAGGATTTTGGAATTAAGTTTTATAAGAATTTTAAGGGAAAAGATTTAGTTTGGTTAAGTTGAAAAGATTTTTTTTCAGTAGGTCTATAAGTTTGGTGAGGGTTGGTAGGGCTCAAAATTAGTGTAAATAAAGTTATTAAAAAGGCGAACTTTAGTTTCAGGATTGAGTTTAGCAAAGGTCATTCAATATTAAGAGTGAGATTATTAGCCTACAAAAGATAAATAAGTTGCCAAGAGCTGGCAGTAATACATTTGAAACCGATAGAGGAAAAGGAAATTCCTCGGTCAGCTTTGCGAAGGTACAAAAAAAGATAGTTTGAGACATTCAAATTTGTTATGGTTATAAAGGAAATTTAAAAATCATTTTTGTGAGAATTTTGGTTTGTCTTGGAGTAGGAAAAACAACTCTTACAACGAAAAGGATTTTAGAAAGTACGTCTTGATTTAGGGAAAGTACTATTAAGTTAAAAAAGTCGCTCGCTTGAGTCAAGCAATAGAATAGCAAAGAGTGTCAATGAGGTTGTCCCAATTTAGCTTCATCTCTTTAGGAGTAAAAGAGAATGGAATACAAAGAATTTTTATCGAAGAGAGTAATTTACATTTTGTAAAAATATTAAAAAAAGCTGATATCAAAGAGAAAAGTTTGACATTACTTTCGTCTTGTCAGGGTTTATTTTTAAACCGAAATAGTAAGCAAAGTCATTTAATGTTTCTAAAAGAAGAAAATAGGAATTTGGATTTGAGATGAAGATAGTAAGTTTTGATACAGAATTTCTATTTCAAGGATAAAGATGAGCATTGACCACTAAGCGGGCATCCTTGACAAATGCCAAGTTTAATTGAAATAGAGTAAAAAAGATAGCCACTGATAATGAGTTTCGATTTGAGTTAGAAAGAATGACTTTAATCCATAAACGAAGATGGTTAAAACATTCCTAGTTTTTTTTTATTTTAACAAATAGGAAATCATGCAAAAGATAATTGAATGCTTTACAGAAGTTATTTGGATTATAGCAAGTGGATGGCCAAAATCAGGTTCGAAATTGATAGCTCATTTGATATTGAGATGATTGTTAAAAATTTGACGTTTTGGTAAACCACACCGCTGGTCGAGTTAGATGTTGTGTTGGGAATGCGTTGAGAAACCCACTCATTAGTATTTTGTAATTATAATTGTAATCAGTATTTAAAAGGGAAATGGAACGAAAATATTTGGCAGTTTAAAATAATGAAACTTCGGGAATAAGTTTTACAAAAGCCAATCATTTAAAATGAAAAAGTTCGGCTTGAATTAAAGAATTATTAAAATTTTCTTGAAGCTGAGAAATAGTAATAGAAAAGCTTGAATAAAATGAAAAGGTAAAGCCATTGTTTCCCGGGTAGGAGTGTTTGTTTAATAGAAATAGACTTGTTAAATTTCTTCCTGGGTAATAAAAAAGCAGGCAGGATCAAGCAAAAGAATTTGTTCATGAATGGAAGAAATAACGATTTGTAAATAGGATGTGGGATCAGGAAAAATGGAAAAGGTTTCCCATGTGATATAGCCAAATAAAAAATAAAACTTTTATGAGATTTGGGAAAAAATCCAGAGTTAGAAAGGTTTATTACTTTGGGGATAAGCTTAGTTTTTTGTTCTTGTAAGATAGCAATATGGGAAGCTAATTGTTTGACTTTTCTTGATCTGACTTAATTTCCAGAATGTTTGTGTGATGCAATGTTACGGATTTTCTTTGTTCAAATATATTTTTCTGAATATAATATATTTTTGTTGTATGGAGTTTCCAATTCTTCATGAAAGATTTTTGTTTTGATTAAAAGATTTTTATTTTTACGTTTCGATTGAAAAACCATGCAAGTTTTATTATGTTGTTTAAAGTTTTCCCAAGGCGATAAGGTAGTGTTTCTCAACCTGTGTGCCGCGAGAGATTTCCAAGTGTGCCCCAAAACTTTAAAAAAACATTAGTCCATTGTTCCGAAACCTTTTTTCAGAGAACAATACTTTTTAGGGACAAAAATTAAGAAATTTATTCTAAGTGTGTCGGGAATTTCAAAAAGAAAACTAAATACGTATGCTGCAGACGAAAAAGGTTAAGAACCACTGTGATAAAGAGTCAATAAAAGATGAAAAATTTTTAAGTTATAATTATATATATTGATTAATACAGGAAATAATAGAAATAGAGTCAAACATAGAATTAAGTAATTTCCAATACGTTGAGCGGGTTGTTGGGGAAGATGAGAGATTTAATATGAGGTGCAGAGAAAGGTATGGTCTGAAAAAGAAAGATTTAAATGTTAAAAGGGATCATTTGAAAGCTGAGCTTTGTTGATGAGGTGAGATCCAGGAGAAGACTTTTTGCTTGAACTTTAGCTTGCAACACTTTGGAAGAAGCTCTCTTGAAGCAACCTATATTAAAATTGCCTTGTTGTCGTTTTCGTCGTTTGAAGGGTATTCACTCCAGGTCAGATACAAACAGGACTGGGGCCGGGGGTTTATCCTTTTACTACCCCAGACTAATGAACTTCCTGAATCAGATGCTGGCAGTGGTGTTATTAAGCCAGCATCGAGTTTCGTCATCCAAAACCGTCAGTCCTCGTGCTCCATGCGGTGCCCGATGTATAGGGCACGCTGTTAGAACATGGTCTGCGGTTTGCTCAGAGGAGCCACACTCGCAATTCGGTGAAGAAGCGAGACCCCATTTGTGCATGAACGAATGGAATCGCCCAACACCAGTCCGCAGGCGGTTGAGCTTAACCCAAGCTACTCGGGGTAAGCCCATCCCAACAGGCCTGGCACCAGTCTCGGGCACAAAAGCACGGACCCTGGAAGCATTTTCACAGTACTCCGTTTTCCATTTGTGATTTGTCCATTCAGAAGCGCGGATGCCAAGTCTGGTAAGGTTGTTCAAAAGACCATACGAGATATGATCGGGGTCCAGAGATCCACGGTGAGCCAAGGAGAGTGTCGCTCTCAGTCGGCGAAGCTCAGCTGGCTGGATGCCTGAGAGTACAGGTAGGTGGTCCGTTGGAGTGGGACGCAGGCATCTAGTAACTATGCGCAAGGCGTCATTCAAGACACTGTCGATGAGGCGAGTGTGAGCACTGCGATACCAGACTTGGCACACAGTACTCAGCTGTTGAGTAGACTAGAGACAAGGTGGCTATGCGTAGTGTTTTAGCACCAGCACCCCATCCCGAGCCCACGAGTCGCCTCAGCAGTGCGACGCGCGAGGATAGTTTTTTGCGCAATGCCACTAAGTGGTGACGAAACGTGAGTGATCTGTCCAGTTTTACCTGTTCAAAACGGAAGGGTATCCACCCACTCCAATGTTTAGTGTGGGTCTGCTAATCTGCAAACGTCTTTTTCAGGACGGGGCAATGCCAGGTTAAAATTGCCTGATCAAGCAAAAGAATTCACCTTACGTACGGATGCTTCCAACAACAGGATTGGGGCAGTGTTGATGCAAGATTATAAAGAAAAACTTAACCCCATCGCATACCCAAGCAAAAAGTAAACTAATGCGGAGACTAAATACTCCAGCTTGAAAAGAAGTGCTCAGCGATAATTTGGAGTGTGAAAAATTTTTGTCTTTTTTTAGCCGGCAAAAAGTTTATTTTGCTAACAGACTACAAACCCCTCAGTTCTCTCAATATGATTTGGCTCCAAAAACAATCGCACATACAAGCTCTCTTTGGTTGGTTCCAAAAACGATCGTGTATGCAGGTGCTATTTACCTCTACCAGGGCATGGCTTTGTGGTAAAGGACATTGCCCGCAAAGCGATGATGGCTTTAATGGGTGCGAACGATGCGGCCGCGCAAAGCCTCTAAAATACATCAAAAAGTGCTTGACTTGGGCTACCTCTTTTTTAGTACATAGTGGCTCCCCTTTACTTTTTTTGCACCGGGCCTCCCTTTTTTTAAAAAGCCATCACTGCCGCAAAGATAAAGTTATGGCTGGTTACTTCAGTCGTATAATGTATAAAGGTTTTGTTCTGTGACCTAGATTAGGCTTGTTGTTTGCATTATTTTTGAATTCAGTGCGTAGTGTTGTTAAAAATATTATTGCTAATAATTTTCTTTACAGAGGCGTTTGTCACACTTCATTCATAAGTGTAAACTTAATCTTGTATCCAGGGCGCCGAATTAAATACTTAAACCCCTTATTAACCGTTTTTGTTCCTTGAACCGAACAGAAGCTGAATCTGAAAAATTAAAAGGTACAGAACCCAAACCCATAAAATTAAATTTGCAAACGTGAACCGGTGCTGAACGAAAAAATTTTAACTTTGCCAAACCTGAACCTGAACCGGGACCAGAATCAGAAATTTTGTTTAAACAATTCCAATACAGACTTTCTGATTTTAATTTATGGAGTTATACACTGTATATAGGCCTGGATAAATAACATTTTTATGAAAAGTAGCCACCGTTTGTTTAATTACTTGTTATTTCTTGTGAGGCAACATAGAGACTCAAAAACGACTTTCTAGGCCAGGAATGTCCAATCTGCGGCCCACTTAATATTTTTATGTGGCTCACTCACTGCTTAGAAATTTTCTATTTATATTTTCACAAATGCATCGAATTCGTTGTCACAGTCATAGTAACCTATAGGGAAACAAAGTGAATACGTCAGTTGATTGTTGCGTCAAGTGGCGTCCAATAAACTAATCTACAAAAACGTTTTTTGGAAGAGTGTATCATTAAGACGTTTGTTTATCATTTTCAGTATTTACATGGTTTTGCGATTAAAATAATATTGATTATGTTATTTGCAAACATTTTTGCAATATCTAGTATTGGTTGTTAATGACTTAATGGTAGTAAAGATAGTAATTTTAGATTTGAACCATTGTGCCGTGGTTTGCAATGAGACTACTGTAATAGCAGCGATGCTACTTGTGGTAAAAAAAAGAATCGTGTAGATTTATTAAGAAAATCTAAAGAGAATCAGACATTTTTAGAGATTCCAGGTCTAATCTAGGAATTTAACATATGGTCAGGGTCCAGGGTTACACCGTTAGCCAAGGAAAGTGTCGCTCTTAGTAGGCGACACTCAGCTGACTGGATGCTTGAAAGTATTGGTAGGCTGTCTATTGGAGTGGGACGTAGGCGTCCAGTGACAATGTACAAAGCGTCATACAGGACGCTGTCTATAAAGCAGTTTTTTGAGGACCCACTTAGGTAAATTATGGTTAATACTCGTCATTTCGTCATGCCGTCTAATAGTAAAAAGATGAAATTTCATTGGCATTTAATTATGCGGCCCACTGAATGTACTTAAATTTACAATTTGACCCATTATGAAAAAAGGTTGAACATCCCTGTTCTATGCGATAACTTATAGCAAAATTGGTCATGTGAGCTGATTAAAGAAAGATCTGTTTTAAATGAATATTACACTAAAGAATTAAAGAGAAAGATTTATTGAAATAAAGACGCACGAAAAATAACAAAATAAATTCATAAATAAAAAACAAACCTTAAGACTAAGATGATTCGTTTTGACTTTGTCATGTTATATTAATTTAGAATAATATCTTAGTTCAGAAATATAGCAGTTTTTGTTGTCGTCGGCCGCATTGCGGAGTCAGTTTTAGCTTATGGCCACTAGTGAGTTATGATATTTAGAGGAAATTTGTGGTCTATTAAGCGCATTAGGCGTATAGAATGATAAGTTTTATTGATATTATGTTTTTTACTTTTACAGGTTTGCAGTGGAACATGTCAACATTTTTTAACTATCAAATTTATTCGAATAAATTTGTAAAACATTGTAATCCTATTAATGATTTCTTTAATCTTACATGCATACAAATAAACGTGAAAATAAACCTACAAAATCAATCAATCTAACCTACTCCGCTAAGAAATTTGAATTGACAGCAATTTTTACGGAAAGTAAAATAAAGCATCATGGTTTTAATTGCTTCGAAAAAGCTAAAAATTTAAGTTAAATTTTTTAACGGAATGGCTCTAGTAGATTTTAAACCGCAACCGTGTTTGTCACTTTTGCTACCAATGATCTGCTCATGAACCACGTGTCCACGGTGCCGACTTTTTATAACAAACATGCATTTAAAAATACAATTTATTTCCACTTACTGTACACATAAAATAATACTTAATTATTGCTGAATTTTAAATTAGTAAATTATTTTACCACATAGATCAAATTATAGTGGTTAGGAGCGTTATGTTCAAGTTTAATTGGTGAAGTTCATACTCAAAAGGTTAACCACTAACTTGATTCTATTTACAGCGCATTTATTCACTTATTCAAATACAAATAGAAACAAAATAAAAATTAAAACAAATAATTACAATAATAGAGACAATTTAGTATGGCATTACCATGACAGAAGTTAACTTATCTAACCGATATCTGCCGGAAAACAACTCATTATATTTAAATTTGTGACTAAGCCACATCGCTGTATACAAGTGGGTGTATTACCACGTGATCATACGATATGGAACGGCAGGATGTGAAATTCAAAATTGCATAAAAATAGAGCATGTGAAAGTTAAATCCAACCTTTTGAACTAAATTCTATAACTCCGATAATAATTAAAGTTGTATTTTGTGTGAAAATATTTGGGCTGTCTAATTAATTGCTACAAAATAAAGATTTTTAAACTAAAACCTTTGCACTCCAGAGTGGAGGTGTTAAAGTTTTTTGGAAAATTTTAAAGTTGGTAAAATATTGTAAAACATCTAAAAATTACTTTGATGATTTCAAAATTACAAAGAAAAAAGGAAAAGATTAACGCTAAAGTTTCGTAGCCTCAGAAGTTTTAAAAACCTACTAGAAAATTTAGAAACTAATATTAAAATTGTTCATAGTTGCTTGAAAAAATTTAAAAATTAGCAAACAATGAATTTTTATATGAAAAATTTGATAATATAAATTTTGACAAATTTTGAATATTTCTTGACGTAAAAAACTCTTGAACAATCAAAATTATAAGTTTGTGTAGGTTTCATGATATCGTATAAATCCTTGAAAAAACTTTGAATTTTTTTAATCTAGTGGGTCCAAATTATAACGATATAGCATGCATACAAAATAGAAAGGATATAGGCAAGCCGTAACTATCGCCGGTGCAATGCACCCGGGCCCCAGAGCGAGGGGGCGCTGCATTGCTACATTTTATTGTAAAATATTTTTGTTCAAAGCTTAAGCACACTACCCACAATCAAGTCTGTTTAGTAAAATAAGTTTAAGCTATAATGATCATATAGCATCATATTTATCCGCTTTATTTTACCTTGTAATTGCTAATAAGTTTTGCTTTATGACGTGTCGTAGTAGTCATGTGTAATGTCACGTTATGATTTCAAGATAATTCTACAATTTTCCGCCATAGTTTAGTAGATTCTTGAGCAGCTTCAGCATTCATGACACTTAGTTAACACGTGTGGAAATTCAAACAAATGAAGGATTTTTATTTGAGAATTCCAATTTGTTTATGAAATTTATACAAGTGGTGCAAAGCACAACCAGATTCCCCATTAAGCAAATGCTGAAAATCTTTAAAGTTTATTAATGATTTAAAAGGTGTTAGATTAAAAAGGAGGAGTCTAGATAAAGCAGAGAAATTAAAGAGTTTAATTAAAACGATAAAAAATTTTCTCAATTTAAATTAAAAGTAGCGCTTCTGCAGTTGATTTTAAAATAGTTGCCACTAGCGAAGTTACATAAAAAATTAGGAGTCAAGATTGTCATATCGCTATTAAAATTTTTGCGAATTATTGTACCAAATTTTACTTTCACCAACTTTGTTTAATAATGTCTGTGTACCAGTATTGCATGGTTTGGGTTGTTGCATTGTTGTATTCAACCATAACGTCATAAACTCGTATTCCACGGCAAATTAAAGCACTATGTATACGAGTTATTATGATAAAGTATACGAGTTGCTTTGATAGAGTTTTAACCTGATTGCGTAATTCGTCACTTTGCCTAAATTGTCACTTTTTGTAATCTTCTTGAGGTGACAAATTAGGAAAATTTTATTGTAATTGGTTGTGATTGGTTGTTACTAATTGGAGAAATTTAACTTCAGTTCCATAAAAATCAAAGTCAATTAAATCATTAATGACATCACTGTCTAAATTAAAGCTTTTAGTGTGAAATTTCAAAAGCAAAAATTGCTGTTATGACTTTTAATATTTTTGCCTCAAATAGACAATACTTCAATTATATTCTCTACTGTTACGAAATTTTTCTAAACATAACACCTTTGTGAATTTTACATATAATAAACATACATATTTGAAGTACAAGTGTACCAGTTTTCAGGTCTCTACTGTATGGATAAAGTGTTCATAATTAAATTTGAAATATGGATGCTTAAAGCAATAAAATTGTTTGAATATCCTAAAATAACTCAAAAACTAAGCATGCTAGGAAACATACAATGCCAAATTTGAGTTCAGCATTGCAAATTAGACTTAGAAACGGTTTTAAATGCTAAATTGACTTTTTATAATAGCTGAAAATGCAAAAAACATCTATTTTTTTGCATCTGCTAGAGTTTTGTTTTATCCCACATTTTCGCTTGAAGTGCCATTTTTAAAAAACGTTTTGTGAAAAAAAGTTTACAAGATACTACAATAAAATTTATATTTTCATGATCACACATATGGCTGTAAAAAAAACTTCCAAAAATCAAAAAAATTTGAGAGGGTTGGTTATCACCCTGCTGAAATGGCATAGAATGGTTGCCTCAAATAAGGTTTTATATGGTAATGTTAAACAAAAGAGTTTCATAAGAAGCGCTTGGTTTTGATAGCTATTTTAAAGACTTTTACTAACAAAAATTTTTTTAAGAAATAATAAGAAATTTAAAACAACTTAAAAGAATAAAAAATTGATTTCAAGAAAGAAAAGGTGATCATTAGTTTCTATAAAATTGCTCTTTATCAATTTAGGTAATAAGACAAAAATAATCAAGTGTAAAAATTTTTCATGCTCTGACTTTTGGGTCAAATAACTTATCGTTGTAAACCAAAATGCAAACATTATCACAGTAAAACCTGCGATTATTAAGAGCGTAATAATGACGTAAAAACGTAACAATGTAATAACGTAATAATGTCGTAAATAACTTAATAACGTAATAATACGTAATAACGTAATAACGTAATAATGACGTAAAAACGTATTGCACTTTGTCAGCTAGTGAATAAATAAAAAGGTTTGAAACTCAATCAAAAGATAGAAAAAAATTAAGTAATATTAATTTTAGCATTCAGAAAATTTATTTAGTTTCGTACCGATCTATAAAAGCTGTAAACAACTGTTCTACAAATATTTCTATAGAACATTCTCTGATGTTTTGTTTGGTAGTAAGAACATCTAAATGAAATTCATTAAAATATTTTAGCAGGTCTGATGTATCATTGTTGGCACAAACATTTGTTGGAAAATGATCGATATGCATTCCATTTAAAAAAATTTATTATTTTAAATGGAATGCCTATCGATCATTTTCTTACAAATTATATGTTATTGCCAACAATGATATATCAGCCCTGCGAAAATATTTTAATGAATTTCATTGTGTGATGCAAGTGTGTGATGCAATACAGTGTAATCTCGGAAAGGAGAAACGCACTATGTGCAATTACCCAGGAGAAACACTGTTACTCGTAACTAGGTTAACCTAAGTTGCGAGTAACTAGATTGACCTAAGTTGCGAGTAACAGAATTAATTAAATATATACAAAAATTATAAATGTTATTTCATCTCAACACTACAAAACCAGATGCGTAACTATGGCATAAAAGTGACAATATTGTTGCCATTTATGTCTAAGTTTAAACCAGTTTCATTCAGTAGTTCCAAACTTTTCTTATTCAAGGTCCCTTTTAAAAAAATTATTATTTTTAAGGACCTAAACTTTTAAAAATGACCCTGAATAGTAATTTTGCAAAGTTTTTGTAATTCTTTCAAACTTCCAGTATCTTTCCGGATTCTCTGCAACCTTTCCACAAACCTCCGGTTGGGAAACATTGATCTAAGAGTTTCTAAACTGAGCATTTGCTATATGCGAATTTCAAACTAATTATTTCGCATGAGCCCAAATATAAAAGCAGAAGTGATTTTGATTAGTGTAAGTTTGCAAGCTTTTGACGCTTTTTTAAAAAACGTTTATGGTTGAAAGAAAATCAAAAAGTAACTTTTTTTTGTTAAATTTTTAAATTAAATTTTAAGTAATGTTTGAACAAGAAATGCTCAAATTTTAAGCCCCGTTAATGATTCAAAGGGTCAGAAGGAGTTGGAAATATTAAGCCAAAATACAAACTGAGATTAACATGAGATCCACAAGAAATAAATCTCTGATACAAAAAATAACGAAAAATAAAACCCATGACATCCTAACTAGTCACAAATATCATGCAAAAAAACATTAATTAAATAGCCATTTCTATACTTTTTTACAACAGTTTTTTTGTGTTTTTAACGTATTATTAATGATTGGTATTATAAAAGCAATAAGATTAATTTTAAAAAAAGAAAAATAATTGTTTTTTAGATTGGGCTCACCGCAGCAGCCCGTGAGTGTGGCTCTGAGGAGCAAACCGCTGACCATATCATAAAATCCTGGCCCATCTTTCATTATCTAAGCAGGGCGCTTGGACTGGAATCAGTTGAAGAGGAGACAGTGGCCTAGCCAAACAATATCTGCCCAAGTATCTAAAGAGTCGTTTCAAAAATAACATCTGCTTTATACGAAGAAGAAAGAGTAAAACTTTTTTAAGAGTAAAAATAAAGCATAAAAACAAAATCAAAAAAGATTTTTTCTATTTTTTCTTTTTATTTCAGTTAAAAGCATCAAACGGGTCATTTATAACAAAAAAAATTGATATAAGGTTATTAATAGTAGTCAAGTTTTCAAAATGTTTTTAATTGCAAAGTATAAGCTTTGATTTTACGTCGCTTCTTGACTTCTTACTCAAAAAAAAAAACATTTAAAAATTTAAAGTGACTTTAAACCAACGTAAAAATTACAGTTTAAAGACATTGTAAGTTATTTTTTATTTTATTATAAACAAAAATAAACAACAATACAAGGTTAAAACAAAGTTTTTTGACTAAATTCAGCGAAACAATTAAAAAAAGGAATAACTCAATGCAAAATAAATTTGTTAACGGGCACTTTTTAAACCTTAAAGTTCCAATGTCAATATGTTTTAACCGTTTCTTTACAATGCAGTGCTTGGAGGTTTTCCAGCATAACTATTTGATAAAAAGAGCCAGACATTGCGTTGTCATAAATGGCACTTATGTAATCTTCTTTCTCTTAATGATAAGTTGACCTACACAGCTGATTATCTCTAGTTGGCTCACCAATGATTTATAATCGCAATTTTTTGATTAAAATTTTTTGGTCCATATGGAAACAAAAATAGTATAAATATAACATTATTTTTTACCATTGAGTGCTTCTAAATAAAAATCCTTTGCATAAATTTAGAATAGACGTCCAGAAAAAATTTAACACGCTGACTTTAATCATTTTTCGGCTTTAAACAATTAATTTACCACAAAAAACCATCAAATCAATTGTTTTTTACATGCAAAATTTTTAACTCACAACTTTAAAGTAGTTTAAAATTAATTTTATTGATTTTTTATTCGGAATGTGATTGAAAACTTTTTTTTCAAAACTGTAGTAAACTTGTTAAAATGGCAAAAAATGTTTTTAAGACCAGTTAAAGTTTTTAATAATTGGATAGTTTATTTGCCAGTTTACTATAAAAATACATAGTTTAAAAAGATATTAATAGTAAACAAAATTATTTCGAAGAATTATTCGCGTCATATACTTGATCCAGCACGATACGATTCTGGCTAAATATACGTTTTTTTTAGCATATATAAATAGATATTTTTTACTTTACTAAAACCTAAAAATTACATTTTAATCTTTAGGCTCAGATAATCATTTTTAATTTTTTTAAAACTTTTTATCGAAAATGTTTAACCAGACTTATTATTGCTTTTCCAAAAGTTTTTGGAGTGATTTGTTTTCAAAAATTTAAAGAATCAATCTAGGCAGTAAACTTTTTTTTCTTTTGTAGTTAATCTATGTTGTATGTAGCCTACACGCGAGACAAATTAACCCAGCAACAGTTTATTTTAGAATTGATTTTTCTTCTTGACGAGGCAAAATTCTGCAACTTGCAAAACTCTTTTTCTAAATCATGTGATTGCTCTACTATTGGCAGACTACATTTCTAATCCAAGTTCCTCTATTGTTGTTCCAACACGAAATTGTTTAAACAGTTGGCAAAAATTATATCGAGCTGCTGTTGTAATTAGCGCAACTAAACGGTTTGGAGCAAATTCATGCAAATGCTTTTAGCTTGAAAAAAGTTTTACTACAATACTTTAAAATAAAGCTAAAAATTTATGTGAAATTACTGTAAGGTGTTTTTTTTCCTGTAACTATCTTTGTTAACTAATTTTTCGCAAAACAAAGGAAATAATGACATAGCAAAACTTGAAAAAAAAGCTTGTTTACGTCAAAACACCCATTTTGCTAAGAGCTTATTCCCTGACGAATGCAAGTTATGACAGCATTAGACTAAACTAAAAGAATATTGAGTCAATATGTAGACTAATAACCTATATCATCATGCCTCAAAAAATTTACTAGGCCTAATTAGGCTACTTATTTATTTTAAAATTATTTATTATGATATTTTTATTGTAGTCAAAATAAAATTTTGTAAAAACCTAAATAGAAAAGAAAGTAAGTTTTTGAAATCAATCATCCTCAAACTATGTACCTACTTTAGAAGTGTTTTTACTTAAATCATTTTTTGTAAAAATGGCAGCACCAGCGCGTAACAGTCCAAAAATTAAATTTAAAAAATATTTGATGATTGTTATAAATGTTATTTCCAAGAAAAAACTGGGCGATTGCTCGACTTGCATTTGATTTCGAGCTCTTTAATATTTCTCTCTCGTTTTAATCAAGCTTTTTGGGTGATTCTAAGATTATAATTACTACCCAGTTGTATTTGTAGCTTGTCTTTAAAGCCTTATTCTACGATCGAAAAGACCCTACTGACTTCATTTTAAGCAGGTGATTTTGTTGCCGAAAGTTTAAATTACATAATAACCGAAAAGTTAGCTGAACTATTTTGACACCCACCCCGATGGTTAAAATCTCGTTTCGATTTCTATACTTGGTAGGCCTGTGGTCTTTTTTTTGGTGGGGGAATATACCCTACTGCATTTTCTATGCCGAGTGTTTTCAACAAGCAGGTTTATATTAGGTCTTATTACGTAGAAAATAATCAAAAAACTAAATTATAACTTACTCTATGCAGCAAAGGTAGAAGTGATTTTCTGCAACACTTTTTATAACTTTATACTGTCGGTTAAAAATAAAACTTTCTCAGTATTTGATATTTGTTAATGCTTTTTATTTTGAGGAAAAAAATTCATTAATTTGTTATTATTTTCAAAAAGCAAACACTGTTTTACGTTTGCTCCGCTTCGACATAAAAAGATTTAAAACAGGAAAAAAAACAAAATAAGATTCAGCTCGTCTCTATCAACTTAATATCATTGTTTAGAATCTGTACCTGGAATATCGGAATCTGCAAGAGTTACATTTATTTATCTTTTCTGTACCATCTTTAGATTAAACATACTCATTATTAAGCACAAATTTCTTTATTTTAGTATAACGATTGCTAGCTGTGAGGTTTTGACTGCATAAAAAACAAACCGATTATTATTATTATTTTTAAACAACTAATAAATGAAATTTTTTAATTAAATATATACAAATTTTCGTAACCGATTTTTAAAAAGACTTTTTTGCCAAACAACAAATTTTAGTATCGGTACGCTAAAAATGACTTCTTTAGAGATCAAAAAAATTATCATAAAAGATATAGTGTAAATACTTTTATAATTTGATAATTGTTTTCTTTTTTTCTCATAAGTTAAATTTTTCATTTAAGCACAAGTGGAATCAGTCAATAACTTTTTATAAATTCTTTTTAGGCCTAATAATTATATTTAAAATTCTTTTGACTACATACAAGTCATCTTTAATTAAATTTATAAAATTTCAAAATAAAGGAAAGGAATAAAAGTTATAAAACAAAGCAACGTTATAAAAATAATAGATGAAATATTTTTAAAATAGTTTAGATTCTTAATTGATTTTTAATTAAACTTAATTTTAAAATTCAATATCATATAATGTTATAGAATTTTCTCATAATTAAAAAAACAATTTTTGCTTTGTTTATAGTATATTGATTGCCTTATCAGCTATGCTGTAAAACAAATAAAAGTTTAAAAAATTCTTCTTAGTTAAAAATAGTTATTTTAATGAAAGTTTGGTTTTTTTATACAGGTATCATAATTTTTTACAAAATTAAAAAATTAAATTATTTTTATAAATATGTTTTACTTCTGTATCGTCATTTTATTGTATTCCATTATTCATTGCAAGACAGGTAAAATAAAAAAGTTTTTAAATATTTAACAATGAAAATTTTTGTGTTTCCAAAGCACAAAAAATTGGAAAACAGTTTTTTTAACTAACCATGACACGGGAGGAAGTAGCAATGAGGTCGAGTAATTTCGGTTTGGCGAAAGTCCATCACTACACAAAAGGGGCACCTGTTGAATTTTGGGAGAATAAAGGATTTTTTGCAATTTTTGCCACGTCTCGACCAGTCTGTCACCTTTCATTTTAAAAGCATTGCTTTCATCATTTATAATTTAAAAACAAAAGATTCAAAGATGAGCTAAAAAACATTCTGACAAAAGTCATATGATGGTTATTGCTATTTATCATCGTGCTTTGAAAGAAAACGTTAAAAGATTTCAACATGGTTAAAACGTCAAGCGATTATCTTTGCTTTTTTTAAAACTGTCAAGATATTAATAATATAATGCTTATCAATTAGAATAATTTATTTTGTTTTTTAAATATTGTGTTGTGGTGTGATTATAATTTAAAGAGGCATTTTATGATTAAAAAACAGGGAAATACAAAGTTTTTTTCCCATGCATATATACAGTACAACATGCCGAGAATATAAATTCGTAGATTTGGTGTAATATTATGCTTTAATTTTTTAGAAATGTTTTAAAAATTTTTTATAGCATTCTTATTCAATAGCAGGATCAGTCTGCAATAATGCAAAACACGTTTTTACTCAGAAACACTGTAAAGCACGGGTGAGTAAAGTGCGTTCCGCGGGCCAAATGCGGCTTGCCAAAGGCGTCTATGTGGCCCGGAAATTGTTCCAAAAGCCCCAATGCGGCCCAAGGTTGAAAATTATTATCTATCCCTGCTATAAAGGCAATTCAAAAGTATGTTCCTGGATTGCATCAGATATTTTAAAAACTTCTAAACACTAGATATCAAACTTTTAAAATTACAACAAATGTGTTTTGAAAGCTATTTTAGTGATGTGTAAATATACGAAATTAATATAACAATATAACAAATGCAATTTAGTATATCTTTTGTACGTAGAATGCCCAGCTAATTTGATCACAAGAAATACTGAGCAGTTTGTTTTTTCAAATACTCCACTTTCTTTCAATGAAGCTCAAGAAAAATGTCAATTATTCGGAGGAGAAATTGCCATTATAAGTAGTCAAGAAGACAAGGATTTTTTTTGGCCACATTTTAAATCGTCATTGTTGCAAGGTAAATTTATTTAATGGTTTTCTTTGATTTTAAACAACTGCACTTTCTGTGCTTTTAAAAGTAATATTAAACTGACTTCAATAAGTTTATGTGGTGAAATAGCAGTAATACACTCTTAGTCTTAACTACTACTTGTAAGATAAGAGTCTCGTAATAACAACTAAGATGTCTTTTTAGGTTTAGCAAATGTAACAATTCTAAAGAAATATTTTGTACAAAATTCGAAGACATATCATTCTTATAAGTATAGAGAAGTTGGAAGGCGTGTACCTTCAGGTGATTCTACAAATGTCAATGAATTCATTGTACCAGAAATTGGATTTCTGTCCAGTATTATGTTGTACAAAAGGTAGGTTTGCATATTTCCAAAGTATTTTTTCTAACATTCATTTTTTAATTAAAGCAAAACATGCTTTTTAGTTGATTAGCTTTATAAAAAAAAATATATGTTATTTACAAGCCTAGAAATTTTTAAAAATTTTTGGTCAGTGTTTATCAGGAAAGTGCTCAATGACGTCGAGTCAGCTGGGTTAGATAATTAACTTACAGACCACAAAATTTTTTAAATTAACATTAGTTTTATTTGCCCCAACACACTGTTTCGCCTGCCTGGGCTCGTCAGTGGGCGCTTAAAAATCTGAAAAAAAAAATAAATAAAATAAATAAATAAAAATACAGTTTAAACAAAGTTCTTGAATGCCGGCGAAAAGTGTAAAACAACAAGAGAAAAACTACGGTTGTAATATTGATCGATAAATGAATTTTATTGCCAAAGAAAAAGTGTTTTTTACGAAGCTTGCTCTATTGTTTGAAAATAATGAGTAAATATGAAAAGTTTGCATTAAAAATGCGCTAAAATTGGATTAAATAGTCTGCACATTGGAAAAACGATAAAAAGGTGCTAAAGAAATGCGTTTAAAACTGAAAACTATTAGGGTAAAAATTAAAATTAAAACAATAAATTTTTTTTACAGGGTATAATTTAAGAATATTTTTTATTCGATAAGTATGTAATGTAGAGATGGGTTGTTTTATTTGCTGATCAAGAAAGTGGATAAAGGTGTGATGTACTGTAAAAATAAGGTAAACCCAGTTTGTAAATATATATAAATTCACTTCCAGCGTAGTTAAAACTTCATAATTTGAATTTACTTCAATGTCGACATTTTGAGACCAATTCCGAGCGTTTATTCAGTAATTTATTTGGGTCACCTGAAATATTTCTAATTTTTCTTGATAAGCATAAGTTGCATGTTTTTGAACCACATTGGTATGGAGTTGCGTGTTGTACGATTTTCCATCTTATTTCTGGCGATAGTCCTGATTGTTTATATTTCCAAACGGCTTTGGATAGTTCAGTGGAGTTAATTTTTTTCTTGTCTTTGAAGGATTGGTTATGGTTATTCTATCGCAGTTTAAGTGATGTTTCGCAGCTGCCGTAATAAAATTTGTCAGTTTCACCAGTTTTTAGGGAGGCTTTGTAAACTATTGAGTTTTTGCAACATTTTCCGTTAAGTGAGCAATTTTTATTTGATCTACAGTTGCATTGTTTGGCGTCTACTTTGTTGTCCGAATTGTTTAGGCGTGAAGTGTTTTGCTTATTTATCATAGATTTCACATTTGAACTGCTGCAATATTTTTTCCCGAATGCCATCCGACAAATTGCTCGCACGCTAGTGTGAAAGACTTTAGTAGGTGGACTTCTTTTTTTTGTACGACAATGTGTGCCGTAACTCCTAAAAAAGAGCGCATTTTTCTGTCGGACCATATGTCCACAGTTAAACTCACAGTTTGGCAATTTGGAACTGTTTCATAATTTTGAGTTTTACGTGTATATCATCTGCTTTTTTTGAAATTTTTTTTGAACTTTTTGGCGAGAAGGGGGTTTCTATTGAGGATGTACCACATATTGAGGATGTACCGACTATTAAATCAGTTAAAATCTTTATTCATGCTCTTCTGGTAAAATCTGAGTTAAATTGCTGTTAATTCTTTATTAAAAAGTAAAAACAATAACAAAAACTCAACGTTTCGGTGTACTATGTTTCAGTAAACCTTCATCAGGAGATTAAGCAAAACACAAAAATTTGTGTTTTGCTTAATCTCCTGATGAAGGTTTACTGAAACATAGTACATTGAAACGTTGAGTTTTTGTTATTGTTTTTACTTTTTAATAAAGAATTAACAGCAATTTAACTCAGATTTTACCAGAAGAGCATGAATAAAGATTTTAATAATATACCTGGTATCAAGAAAAGCCAAATTTATATTAAATCAGTTATTAAAGATTCGGTGATTAGGGATGCTTTAGGACTGCTGTTGTTGTAGGTTGCCGGATTTTGCGATGAAAAATAATTTTTCATGCTTGCCTGCTGGTTTAATCACGAATGAAAACCGATACTTGCACATTGCTGTTGATAATCTTTGTATCCAAAACAAATCGTTATATAATTTACAAAACCATGACTTGCTAAAAATAACGCAAAGCTTCAAAAGCTAAGCTAATATTTCAATAATAAATTTTATTGCCGCACGAAGGTTGTTCCAACGTAGAAAAAAAAAGCGATAAACATTGAATCAAATACATTTGATACCGGGCTTTAGACAATTTTGCATCGGTAAATTTTTTGGTTTTTTTGACTTGTACCGTCCTTGACAAAAACTTACAGTATTCATGGCTTATACATATGTTTTGAATTCATTTTATGTTAAAAATTAATACCGGTAGTTAAATAAATACAAAAAAATTTGCAGCAGTACCAAAAAAACTAATTTTACAATTAAAAATTTTTCACCGCTCTTTGTTAACATTATAGCCTTATGTACGTAAAGCACTAAAAGAGAAACTTTCACAAAAAGACTATAAGAGTTATAATAGTTCTATTCTATTTGAATAAGACATTACCCTTGTAGTCCTATGATCTCAAACAGGCTTCCGCTAACTGTTTTTTAGGGAGAAAAACCTTGCCAAAAACAGTTTTTAATTGGTTAATATTTCAACTCGTTTTACCCTTTCCGCCTGCATCAACAAACCCTTTTGATGAGAACCCAGCTTTAATGGCAATTGTAAAAATTTTTTAACAAAACGGAATTTTTAGGGGAGGCAAATGAAATTCCCTCCGTGTCGTCCTAGCGCACGCCCGTGTTTTTTAAAGCAGTCAACATCGGCTACATGATAAAAAAATAATCTAAAATAAGCTTAATATGAAAGTTGTGTACTTACTCATTTGGATGCTTTCTCTTTAGATGTCGGACGAAATTCGTAGTTCTGGCACACAATCAGTGATTGTTATCTTTTGTTTGCAAAACTTGCATTTTGCAAAATGCCGAGTTTTTAAGCCTTCTTTTTTTGTTTCATAATTTTCAAAACCAAATTTACACACAGTTGGTACAACACAACTCATATTTGTCTTATTTTTACCTCATACCTATTCAAACAACTTTTGTCTAGTTTAGTAGACTACACAAATAGTAAGATTGAAAATAATCAAACAAGGTCACTCAGACGCTCACTAAAAATTGCATGAACATCTTTATTCTTTTAACTTTAGCTTTTTGTGTAATTAAACACTTTTAAAACTAAATAGTCATAATCGGTTTTAAAATTTGAACAATTACATTAAAGATTTTAAAACTTAACCGATTAAAAGAAAACAAGTTAAAGGTACGAGCAAAGTGATACAAAAATATCTTTGTTTTTACGAATTTAACCCTTACGCGTCCGCTGGCAGCCACAGCTGCTTAGCCTAGCACATCTGCTGGAATTCTGGAATGCCAACCAATAATGTACACGGCTTGATTTTATTTACTAAAATTTCCAAAAAACCCTCTGTGACATCCAATACCCAAGCAAATGCGCAAGTCCGTTTATACACGGCTGCGCTTTGATGCGAAGTCAGAATTTCAATTGTCAGCAAAAAAATTTTTAAAAGCCCAGCAACGAACGGCCTGAAGACAAATTTTAAGTGAAGACTTTTTTATATGGATGATTAAGTTTTACCCAAAATTATTTTTCATTTGCAAACTACAGATTCGTCCACAAAATCCATCCTAATCAACTAAGATTTCGTTTGATGATCGCAACAGTTTTGCAGACAGCTGTTTCTCACGGACAAATCTGGTTGTTGCAGCAGTAATCCGTCTGCCTTGTGTTTGCCAAGAAGCTTAACCATTCGGCAACTGGCAATCAAATGTCTGGCTGCCAGTGGCTGGCTGCTTTTCTTTTCGTAATTTCTGAGTAGAATCATCGAGCTTCTTTATTAGAATTATTTTTTTCTACTCGGTAAACGCTGTTTTTTTAGTGCGAGTTCTTGGCTACAAGTCCGTGTCCGAGTCCGAGTTCCGACAAAAAAAATCTACGAGTCCGAGTATGAGTCCGAGTCCGGACTCGAGTCTTTACAACATTGCCACTTTCTCGTAATTTTTATCGTAATCAGGCGCCACGTGATGTACTGTATAAGCGCACATTTTGTTTTCACTTTATTCTAATCATTCCCATCATTTTAGACAAATGATAGTTGTTGCATGGCAGTTCAGTCGTTCATGTTTTTTATGGTTGCGTGACCGCAGTTGTTCTATAGAGGGATATAATTTTTCAGCTTTTGTAGCTGACAAACTATTACGATCAATATTAGACATCCGGGTGCTAATTCATTCTTATAGCTCGTTAGTACAAGTTGTTGTGAGTGATTATTTGCAGCTGTTGGCGCTGCATTGTTTTGAAGTTTGGTGAAGCTTTGTGGACAAGTTTTTGTGAATCGATAAAGTTTTGTGAATTTTATAAATACATTTTTTATATTTAGACACAGTGTTTTTTTTTATCTTTGGAAAAAAGTTTTCTAAGAAATCAATATGAACTACGTCGGAACGAACTTTGTTAACAACTTTAGTCACGCGGCAAACTATTTCTTGAGCCAGAATAAATAAAAAAATAGGCATAGTTTTACTTCACCGCAGGTATTCGCGCTACTTAGTTTAACTGGTCCTTTTGGATTCCCGAGTAAAGTTTGTGTCAAAAATTCATAATAAATGTCCACAATTCTCCAGACTTTGGTCACACGCTCAAGTCATCCTTTTACATTCATAGCAAACAGAGTCAAGGCTAATCAAAAAGCTATACCCACCTTTTCTTTTTAGCAATTCTGTTTTATAATTGCTCACAATTTTTGCAAAAAAGTGTGTTAAGTGCAATGTATGAAAATACTTTTCTGATACAGTTAGAGCAAAAAGTGCTGTATGCACAGTTGGTCCACCACAGTTAGAGCAAAAACAAAAAAGAATATTGGCTGTAATAGAAACGATGTGTTGAGAATCACTTGGTATTAATTCAAGTAAAGCAACAAATTAGCATTTAACTTTTTTTTGTTCATCCATATCAATAAAAAGTTTGACTAATTACTTTTTGAAAAACAAAAAAACATCATAACAAAAAGCACCGTTAAAAAATATTGCTCTACTTAGGCAAAAAGATTATTCGAGTTACCCAACATGGTCCGTGAATTTTTTTTTATGGTGCTGCAGTAACTTTTTTTTTAATCAGTTATGATTGTTTCTTATGCCGCAGTGCTTTATGACTTTTGCAACATTGAGCTTTGACCACTCAGTATTGGGTACCAAATCAAGCCCATGGCAACACCTTGAAAGTTTTGGGTCACCTCAAAATATTAACTTCAACTTAAAAGCTAACTTTTTTTCTCTAAGGTAAAGTAAATACATTAGAAACGGGCCATAAAAATTTATTTAAATCTTTTTCGAAGTTTGACCTTACACCGCCATTGTTTTATTGTGTTTGCGATTAATTTTATTGAGTGTTTTTTTCTCTCATTTATGTGTGCTTGTTAGATACTGTAGTTTTGAAATAAAAATTCTCGTTTTAAAATCGACATAATTTATTCTCGCAGCTAAGCAACTAATTCACCTACTTTCTATATAGTCCAAAAATGTAATAAAGAAGTTAATATTTGATTGTAAAATTGTAAAATTATAGAATAAACCGATGATAATATCGGACTCCAAAATTAAACGCATCCTTTTACAAAAAACTAAATGCTTATAGTGAGGATTGTTCGCTGTGCAATCAAGCGTGTAGAAGGCACATTGTAATGTCGATTGCAAATTACAGCAGTCTAATTTCAATTCCTATGCTCTTATAATTCAATTATGACCTTTACAACAACACTTAATGAGACTTTCTCTTGTTTTTCTTTGTCTTTTTGATTACGACAAACTTCATTATAAAATATAAAAACAGAAACTTTCAATTAGACAGCATTATCTTCATATTTTGGAAAACCGGTTGGGTCAATCGTGTAACAGTGCTTCTAATTTAACAGCCTCTTTGTTGATATGCAAGATAAATAGTTCATACGTTATGAATTTTTACTTTCAACTAAAAAAACAAACTTGCAGTATGTGCCAGTAGCCCAAATTGTGAAAAAATTGTTTACATTTGGCTTGTTGCAGGCTTTTAAAAAAAACATTAAACGGCCCAACTTGGCAAAATGCTTTATTTTGTATATTTATTTGACTCCAATTATTATTTGATATTGCCACAACTTTACTTGGAAATCCG
Source organism: Diplosoma virens (assembly GCA_963680785.1). Taxonomy (NCBI): domain Eukaryota; kingdom Metazoa; phylum Chordata; class Ascidiacea; order Aplousobranchia; family Didemnidae; genus Diplosoma; species Diplosoma virens. The sequence goes on from OY796888.1 coordinate 11,346,384, forward strand.
AAAGAAATAGTTAAACTAGGTAACCCAAATACTTATGCTGAAATAAAGCTGTTTTCTCTTTTAGTTTTTCTTTCCAATCTAGAAATAATTTGCCGCTTAGCTTAATGAATTTTACCAGATAAAACAGATGGTATTGGAATGAACAAGAATTCTTACTGTAAATTACTTATTTAGCGATCGAACAAAGAAGTTGATGACGTCACAATACAATCACATGATAAAGTACAAAACTGGTCGTGTAACTTATAAAACAGAATTCGCTTAACAATTTCAGAAGATGCCAAACTTTACTTGAATGATCTAAAAAATTACGTCATCTCTGCCACAAAAATCATTGCAGTGGCCAATCAATGTGCTTGAATAAAAGTCTAAATCGACTCTGTAAACTACATTTATAAGAACAACTTGCAGACAAAATAATTTAAGTAGGGGGGTGGTGTACCGATAACATAATTACTGTCACAGACTTTTTTTGGGAATCCTGAAGGACCAGTTGAACTAGGTAACCCAAATACCTGCTCTGAAACAAAGCTGTGTCTAAATTTTATTTTATTCCGACTCAAGAAGTAGTTTGCTATGACCCTGAAGCTTTTATACAGTTGGCTTGACCCAAGCTCGGATTGATTCGTTGAAGACTCTTCTTCACAAACAAACAGAGACCGCTGTCTCTAATAAGAACGAATGCATTACAAAATTAACGACCGACGAAAATTCTCTTCCACGCTTTGCCAAACTGCAAAGCGAAATCAAAACTACAACTTAATTTGACCAACACAAATGGTTCTACCTCCGTAGAACATAACTCCAAAACATTGGCGCAAAATAAATTCAACACTCGCTAACTGATACAAAATCTAACGGGCTCTCTGCCCCCAAATTCTACTTTCTCTCGAAGCGATTCTGCTTTGACCGAGACTTTTCGCTCTATTCGTCTCTCTCTTCGTCTCTCTCGTTGTCTTTTTCAATCAAGCGAGCGCACATATATACATAGACAAACGCCACGCGCCATCCAAGTTACTTGAATAAGCTAGATCATTCTCCAACTCTCCAGGAAGAGCGCTTTTGCTAGAACCAAATGGTATATACGCGAACATTCCACTACTATCGAGATAGTGGCTTGGACAAAAACATATTACGTCATTACTATCGGGCGAAACGAGAAAAAGGATAAGAAAATATTAATACATAAAGCGAATCGTAGACATGACATTGCACAATACGAGAGTAGCGCCTCACCAGCGACGTGTTTATTATTTCATAATAAAACTTCGAATTACTTCTAACTGGAGTAAACTAAATCATCACGATTAAAATTATTATGAAGGAAGTGTGACAATTACTAAGTCACAATCAAGCGCTTAAAAATTCCTGCAAAAAATTGAAAATAAAATACAGGTTTATACAGTTAAGATTAGAATTATATATGAAGTATGACAGGTGTAAAAACGATTACAAACAAAACGCGACATTAGCAGTCAGTCTTACTTTCCTCCAGCAAAAAATAAACCACTGATTTCTTGTAATTATTTCACCTATCATTTTTCCTGTAGTACAGTGGTTTTCAACCTTTTTTATAACGTGGCCCACTTTCCAACCCAAGTTAACTCAACAACCCACTTCGGTGAACAGGACCTAATTCCGTCGCCAGAATCCGGTGATCTCTAAAAACAAAGGTCTTTACTTGGAATTTGTTTCCGATTTCTCGATCGCAACGACATCATTATGCAAGTCTCATATTGTTTTCATTCTGATTCATGCTTTTTGGCCCACTGAAAATAGGGCCATGACCGGCCACTGGCCCATGGCCCACTGGTTGAAAACCACTGATATAGTATTTTCCTAACAAAATTTTATAATGAGAGTTTTTAAAGTGGGCTGTATTAAATAAAGTTCAAAATACTAAACATAATTTTTTCTTTAGGAAAACCTCTTCATATCCAATACCTGTAATATTTTGCTGGTATCGTGGTCGCGACAGAATCTTGAATATTTGCAATAGTGGATGGGAACTTAACTTCCAACTGTATCTAGCTGCAGCCGACACTGCTAACTCTATTACAATATACAATTATCTCCTCGTCATTCCACATACTTCCTATTTAAGTAGAGATGATCAGAAGCAAGATAATTTCAATACTCGAAGAAAAATCTACATACCAGGTAAACAAGTAAAGGTGCCAAGATGCTTTATAAAAAATGGTCTAAAAAAGGATTATAACAAGAAATAATAATTCTAGCTTATACGTCAATATATGATAGACCATCTTTGCAAAATAAATGAGTTTTAGTCGGCAGCGTCGTCGAGTGGTTAAAGCGCCGTGCTTGTGATCAACATGATTTCGGTTCAAAACCCACATGCGCCATTCAATTGTGTCCATGGAAAAGATACTTTCGGAACTTCCTCCTGATTTGGTGGTCTTGTCAAGCAGTTCTAAATTTCAGTTATATCTCTGTTAAATTTCAAGCTAACAGCAATATCTTGACATCTTCGGAATCAGGTCAGGGTAATTGCTTACCTTGTGTATTAGCGCTTCAGTCGCTTTCCTCAGGAGGATAAAATAGTTTTCCATGAAATTGAAAAAGCACGTTAGTTTAATTAATAGCTTTAAGTGGAAAAAATATATTAGTTGGAAACATATTAAGATTCCAAAACGTCAACTAGATTGCAATAAATTTAAATTAATAATAACATTTGAAAACTGAACAAAACATTAAATATGGGGCAAAGCCAGCCTATGAACAAAAATATCATTTTTAAAAGATTTTACTCCTGTTTAAAGCAACTTAATTGTAACAAATAAAAATAATAAACAACCTGTTGTTTAGCGTAAAAATCACACCAAACAAAGATATTGAATATTGAATGTACATGTAATTGGTTGTGCAACAAAAGAACTTGATTTAATTAACCCCTTCAGACCTGAATTTTTATTAGAAAATATAAAATAGTAAATTTATTATTTCTTTGAAGGATGTGTTACCAAAATGTCGTTGCACAAAAAAAAATTTGTCGGGGCACATCTACAAATTAGTATAGGGGCTTTAAATATTTGGGACTATTTAGTCCCAATCGGTTCAAAGCGTACTTTTTTTCAAAATATCAGCTTTAATTTTTCTTGTCATATTCAATGAATTTGAGTAACTTTAAGGTATCTGGAGTTTTAGAAAAATAGATATATTTATTACATCATGAAAACTTTCTGTTTTTTTTTTAACATTTGAATTTAAGCAATTATTATTCAAAGAGCATTTGCGTCTATTAACGATTTTCTGCCATAGTGGTCTTTCATTGTTATGATAATTACTTTTTACCCTGCTTTACTAAACAGCATAAGAATTGAAGTAATGCACACACATATTTTACACTAAAATATTCCTCTCAACACCGAAATGCCATTTCCTGAAACAATTTTTTTTATTTGTTTGACAAAGAAATAAATTACAATCATTGCAACATATGCAAGTACGAGAATCTATTTTCCGCTTGGTACACAATTTGCATTTAACACGGTCTTGATAAGAAATTCGTGTAACTTGATGAAGATCGGAACCGTCTGAGGGAAATCTTGAAACCACAGTTGAAGAACTTCTTGCTCGTTTTCTGCTTGAAAATTTCCCGATCAAATCCATAACAACGTCGTGCTTGAAGTTCTTTAATGTTTTCAAGCACGCACTGTGAGGAAATTTATCTTGCATATGTTTCGAGGCATTACGTCTGACACAACCTTTACACCAAGACCAGGATCTTTATTCCAATAATTGCGAATACTAGGAAGGGTATGATATCCCATAAAAGAAGTTGTCGGCAAAGTGGTCAAGTGGTTAGAGCGCCGGGCTCGTGATCAACACGGTCTCGGTTCAAAACCCACTCGCGCCATTCTGTTGTGTCCTTGGGAAAAACACTTTACGCACTTTCCCCTGATTGGTGGTCCTGGCAAACAGTTCTAAATTGCAGTTATATCTCTATTAAATTACAAGCGGACATCAATATCTTGGCATCTCCGGAAGTAGGTCGGGGTGATTGCCTACCTTATGTATTAGCGCCTCCGTCGCTTTCCTGCGAGTCAGGAGGATAAATATAGAGATAAAATAAATAAAATAAATGTTTTTAGCTCATTAATTTCTACTTTAAAAACCATTCCTTTCTGCTGCATGTACAACTCACACTGTGCACTGACCAAATTCATTAGTATTTCCAGCTTTATGGTGTCTGAAAAGATTTCTATTGGTTTTGGCTCATGGCCATGTTCATAATTTAAATTTACTGTACCAGATAAAGAGCAATTCGGAATATTAAAAGAAGTACAAATCTTTCTCCAATAAAATAGATGAGGTAAAGGCTCCACAACATTTGGTTCAATACTTTGTGCATGGGTCTCATCGATTGTTACTGTTATATTATTATCAGTATCTGACATTGCTTTCTCCAAAAATATTACATCTTTTTCATCTATGGGGTTATTATTGGATGAATCGGACTCATCAGCAGTAATTAATTCCATTACTTCATTTACACCAATTATAAATTCTCTTAATCTAGTCTGTTTCTAGGCCATCTAAATTCGACAAAAAACAAGTAAAAAGTACGCATAAAACCGGTTGGGACTAAATAGTCCCAAGTTTGAAAAGCAAATAAATTAAACATAAACACTAGCAAAAAAGTCAAATTTGCTTTATATCATCCCACAAGACTTTTTTATAGTAAATTTTATCCAGCTTTTCTTAAATTAAACATTATTTTATTTGCGAATTTAATTTTAAAACTATATACGGTTAAACTAACTTTATGTATTTAGTTGGTTTGATAATCACAAAGAAAAGAATTTGCACCTGTTACAATTGACTAGCATGGTTGCCAAAATATTGCTAAAGAATAATAAAAAAGTTTTTCATAAAATTTTATAGTATTATTGAAGAAATTTTAAAAATAGTGGTGTGGGACTAAATAGTCCTTTCGGTTCGAAAGGGTTAATGACTTTCATGAAGTGTTTATAACGTATTAGGCTACTCAATAAAAAAAATAGATTAATTAAAAATTTCAACCGGACAACAAGATCTTGGCATATCCAAGAGCAAGTCAAGTTAATCACTTAACTTTTTTTAAGTTTAACACCCATTGCGCTGTATTGCTAGTCGGTAGGATAAGTAAACATGGTAAGGTGATGCCGTGCCCAGCAAAAATGAAAAAAAGTGTTATAGAAGAAATGCAGTATTGCAATTTTGGCTTTAGAAAATATATCTGTGCTGTTGTTTTTAAATCAAGAGCTATTTTTGGTAGTATTGTTTGTTAGTTTAGTTTCAATATCATTCCAAGCTTGCAAAAGTAATATAGTTGGTGTTAAGTTGACCTTGACTTTATCCAATTTGATTCTAATCGAACAAGAATCACGACTTCTGATTTAATTAATTTCGTATATTAACCAAGGCAGCGATCAAGAATATAGTTAATCAAATAAACCAAGAAAATATAAAAATAATTAAAATCAATTCTGGCGTTATCTAAAACATTGAAAAAGGTTAAAAATCGTAGCTAATTTAAATTGTACACTCCGTACTGACAAACAACTAAACCTTATCTACTTAAAAGAAAGCCTTTGAAGCACATGTGCGCGAAACAGACTCCTCGGAGATTTTAACGTATGAGGTAATTCACGGAACGTTTATGACGAAACACAAAGGCAATAAAAAAGGATTGAGTCAGCCAAATCTTCGCTGTACAATTCTTAGCGATAAATTTATGACGAACATTTAAGCGAACAAAATTTTAGATTATCCAATTCTCACTGCTACACTTGGATTTAATTTTGTCAAATAAACCTGTTTGCTTAATTTTTCATTTTTTTTCTCTAGTTTGTCTTCTTACATAGCATTTTTGCAAATTCGAAACATTTTTATTGCTAAATTACTTTATTTTGTACATTTCGTGTTAAAGTAATTGTTAAGATATGGCTATTTTTTGAACAGACAAAAAAATTTTTTTTTAAATGCTGTTTTCTATTAATTTATATTTAACAAAATTATAAATTGTGCTGAAATGTTATTTCATCATCATTCATTTCATCATTTCATTTTTATTTTCGATTATTATTATACAGTTTAACACAAAAATTATAAATATTGAAAAGATCAAGAAAAGGAAGAAGCCGCACAACGTCAGACGTTAAAACATGCATAAGATAATCAGAAAGTGAAACTACAAGACAGTAGAAAGCATGTCCGCAACACCTCAATCAGATAAAGATATAAGAAGGGAAAAAGAAAAAAATTAAATAATAATAATATTATCAACAAACTGAACGATTAAACAACCAGTGCATGACTAGGCTGCGTAATGACGATGGGTGGCACAGCTAGCCAAGATGGGAATTTAGTTTAACTGAGCAAGGTGAGTAAAGAAAAACCACCCATAAAAAGAAACCTCTACAGGTCCGGAAACCTTTTCTAAATGCAACTGGTGACTATAATACAATTGTGAATAATGTTTACACTTAATATTCACATTTAACTACTCTAATTATTATCATAAAACTAACTGTTGAAAGTTAAGGACAAGCTAGAACTGTAAACCAAAGTCATATGATGTTGTTTCAAAGATGCAATATCAATACAGACAAATTACTTTTTTTTTACATGCATAGAAATTAGTTTTATTTACTAAATTCAACAATAAAAATTTTTATCTTAGATGTGAGCATTTTCATCGGAGCCAAATCTAGTATTGGTCAATCAAGTTGGTTGTGGAATAACGGAACAATTATAAAGAATCCCAATTTTCCATCATCAAGCTCATCTGTTTGTCAAGCTATGACTTGGCCGTTAACATATACAGACGGAATAAATCTATTTCCTAAAAATTGCCAATCTGGAAAATCTTATTACGTTGCTAAGCTTAAATGTAAATATCAATTTAATTTTTTTAATTTTAATCTTTCAATGCGTAATGTGTCAAATGGCACATTACATTTAGGACGTTGCCACTAAATTAGAATATGTAAACATTGAATAAAAAAAAATGCTTTTAAATTACTAAAAGCAACTTTATTGTTTCCCAAAACGTTTTGAAAAAATGATTTATTTATTTTTCATTTTTTTTATTTTATTTAATCTCCATATTTATCCTCCTGACTCGCAGGAAAGCGACGGAGGCGCTAATACATAGGCTAAGCAATTACCCCGACCTGCTTCCGGAGATACCAAGATATTGCTGTCCGCTTGTAAATTAATAGAGATATGACTTTAATTTGAAACTGCTTGCCAAGACCTCCAAGCAGGGGAAAGTGCCGTAAAGTGTCTTTCCAAAGAACACAACAGAATGGCACGAGTGAGTTTTGAACCGAGTGTATGTTGATCACAAGCACGGCGCCTTAACCACTCGACCACGCTGCCAAACCACTCGACCACGCTGCCGACTCGACCATTTGCATAAGGTAAGTAAAAAAGACCAATCTATACTTTATCTTTAAAAATCTTTAGCTTATGATGGTTTGAGCAATGAAGGATAAAAAAATTAATAAACCAATATTTTGCTGGAAAAAAATGTGCAATAACTGTTGCTATTTTTTGCGTTTTGAAATTATTTGAAGTCAGTACTGTTTAACACAAAAATATGGGTTAGCTTACTCTAATGTTTCTTTAAAAGCGTTTTTTTCAAATAGGTAGTGGTGGCGTTAACTACAGGGCAAGCCCCGGCAAAAAAAGGGGTACATGGTAAAGGACATAACAGCTTGTACAAGAATGGATATTATGCAGAAAAATACATTCTTTTATTAATACCAGATTAAAATATGAAATAAAACACAAAGAGATAATGAACTAATATGAAACATTATAAACATTTTCCGCTTACGTTAACCCTTTTCAGATGAATAAAATGTAAAGAAATTTGCCATCAAATTTAAAGATTAAGATCAATGACCTGATTATTTAGTTGCTTATTAAATTGGTCACACGAGGCTTTTATAACTGGGAATCAGTGAATAATTGATTAAAAAATACAAAGGCATAGTAACAACCGCAAAACCGATACAACAACCATAATCTAAATAACAAAAACAGCAATGTAAAATATATTGAAGAAAAACAATGATAAATTAACAAATAATTGTCAATTAAATCCAGGGTAATGCTTTTTTATTAATGAAGCTTTGAAAATTTTGACTTAAAAATTAAAATTACATTTTTTAATTACTTTAAAATAACTTAAGTTGTATTTGATATTAGCACAAATGTTGCAAGACATGATATGATTCTTAACAGAGCTTTTAGTTATTAAAGCAAGAATAAAAAGTGCAAGTACAAAACTGCATAAAGCATGGTCACAACATCATGATTTATTAAAATATAAAAAAGAAAAAAGAAAAAAAGGAGAAGGAAAGAAGAATCTTTTATATAACAAGAAAATAATCAAACTAATTAGAAGATTGTATAACCAAAGCATGACTAGTCTGCGTAATGATGATGATGGGTGGCACAGCTAGTCAAAATAGAAATTTAGTTCAACTTAGCAAGATGAGTAAAAAAAAATCAGCCATAAAAAGAAACCTCACCAGTTCCGGAAACCTTTTCTAAATGGATATAGTAACTATAAAAAATCAATTAAACGAATTATAGATTAACCCTTATCTACCTAGGATGTTTTCTTTGTTGACTAGCTAAGGGGGTCCTCGGAAGACCCTACGTTTACATGTCCAATATTTTTAACAGACGCTAGCTGCGCACTTGATTTTTTTATATGTTGGAGAAAATCTATTCTAGTTTAGTCAAATCTTTTTACTTTTAATATATTTGCTACTAGTCTCTTATTTTTATAAAGTTAAAGGTCCTCAAATTTTCGTTTATTTGCTTTGTTGTATTTTTTGTTAATTGCTTTGTTACAAAGCAATTAACAAAAAATCAATATTGCCGCAACACTAAATCTTCACGTTGCCGCTCATGTGACTCTGTGTAAATAGGATTATCGCATGCCGCAGCAAAAAGTGTACAAAAATCATGAGGTAAGTCGAAAAATAGCCTGTTACTCTAAACTGCGCATTGGATTTACTCAAGTGAAATATCAAAATATTCAGGAATAAATTTTAGAAAAAGTTATAAAATTTTAGGTTTTATCATCAGAAATTTACAAGTTATAATGTTTTTAAAAAAGAGAGGTTCTTTGAGGACCCCACCTTAAGTAAATTAGGGTTAAGCAAAGAGTTTATACAAAAAATGTAAGGAATTAAACATTAATAAATAAGCAATCAGTTTACGATATACAAAATAACATAAAAAACTATTATGCTAGTCGAAGTTGATGGAATTGAAAAAATTCTATGTAAAATGAATGATCCGTTTCAAAAAAATAGAAAATAATAAAAATTATAAAATATAAAAACATTTTTCAACTCAATCCATGAATAAAAAAATAAAATTTTTACCAGACCAGCATAATAGCAAAATAAACAAATCAAACAAAATTATTAATTTAGTAACTGCCTTGAAATTTATAAAACACTTCTAAAAATAAAAAAATTAATTGCTAAAATTAAATAATAAAACATAATCAAAAAGAAATTTTAATTAAAGAGCAAAGATAAAAGTGAAAAAAAATTCGTTTATCTAAAAGATTGTTTTAAAATTATGTAGTCAAATAAAAATTTAAGAGTTCTGTATAACTCTGTGAGTAGACTTGATATCTCAAATATAAACAATATAATAATAGATATCTTGATATTTTATTATTATAAACAATTATTGATATTGTTTGAATTGCCTTTTTTTAAACACAGGATGTACAGTAGCAAGTTTAAAGCAGTCTATAAATGCACGTTTACTTATAGCAAGATTGAAGACATAGCTAAGTGCTAGTAGAAAATTGCCAGGTAAAGATTAGAAAACTTTTATTGGATGTAATCTGGCTCTGTACTTATGTCGTTTTTTAAGCTTTTCATGACGTTAAAGATTTCTCGAGGACATGTTGGCCAAGTAAACATTGATGGGAATGCTGAAGATTTTAGATGTTCTGAAAAATGTTTTTTCTTGCAAGGTAAAGAATTTACTAATTCATTTGAAACATTTGCAAAATGTTTATTAAAATAATTTGCTATTTTTAAAGGATCATGAACAATTGTTTTATCGACATTAAGGCTTCTGCAACCAGATTTATGTTTTTTTTCCTACAATAGAGTAAATTAATTTTCAACTGCTTTTAATGTCTTGTAAAGGTCGTTGAAATTTAGATTATGCTATTCTTGTTTTTTTTTTTTTGACAGTACAAAATCTCAAATTTCTGGCTTGCGTAAATCCCTGCCTTGTTTGTGAGTTTTTATTATTTATATATCTATTATACAGTTTTTTTTGTTTAATAGACTGTAAAGATCAAGATCAAACCATTGATTTTTTTTTTAAGAAATTCTAGTAGAAGAAAAATTTTTCAAAATCAATGGTATAAAGCTTTTGTAATTTTTGGAAGCTGAAATGTGGGTCAGTATCACTTAATATTGGAGTAATATCACTTTCTGAAAGAGCTTTAAAATATAGTCTTACTTTTTGATCTATAAAATAGCAGCATTGTTGGGCATGTTGGGAAGCAATTTTGCTGATGGAAGTGCACAATATGACAGGAAGTTGATCCGATATATACTTGATTAAAACACCACAATTTACCTTCATGCTGGCCAAAGTATTGTTCCATATATAATCCAAAAACGTTGCATGATTTTGTAAAATTCTTGTAGTCTTATTGATAAGAGAGCAAACACATTACTAAACATTTGATCTACAAAATCTAAAATCTGCGGGTTTTCACAGTCTATTAAAGTCTTTCTTTTTATAAGTATTAAAGTATTATTTAAAATACTTAACAAAGAAGAATGGGATACAGTATCATTGCGTGGAGTCCTATAAATGCATCCAAATGTAATTTTTTTATTTTTGAATTTATCGTCAATAAACAAAAATTTAAAAAATTTTTCCTTTGTTATATTTAAATCTAGTCGTGTTGAATAAACCAAATTTTCTTTTACGTAAAAGCCAACACACCACATCCCTGAGTTTGAATTCTTGGGTTAGAAATGAATGAGTAGTCAAGAAGATTTATTATTGACTCTAAATGATTTAACTTTAACCAAATGATGTGGTTGGTAGTCGAACTCGCTATTACCAATCGAATTAATTTTGATAAACGTGCACTTTTATCGCGCTTTGATTGATATCTGATGCAGCGGCTTTCTGTTTTCTTTCTTGATGCAGTTGCAGTTATGTTGTGGTAGTTTATGTTTGTTTGGTAATCGTTTATCTAGAAATCTTATGTTATTAATTTTATTGTGCTTGGGCGTGCCCTGTTTTTAGTGTATTAAACTTTAGTTTAAGGCAATGTTGCGTGCAGTAGTTTTGTACTGTAACACCAAGTTTTAGTTACATCTCTAAGGCTAAGTGCTAAACTGAAAGATGAGAAGAGTCCTTAAAATTTTAAAAAATTTTTATGATTGCTTAATGCTCTTATATTTAAACATAAAATTAAAAAATTACTGTTTTCATTAAGAGTTAAAAAGTAGAGAATTAGCATCTACACCGGATATATATTAGTCATTTGCATTGTGAAAAAAGTTAATTTCATTACCATTGAAAAAATTTTTATTTGCTATTGAATGTTCATTATGTGTTGATAAAATTTTGAATAATTAGATGATTGCCAGAGTAAAAAATATTAAAATTATCAAAATCAGACAATTCAGCAAATTCTTTATCTAAACAAGAATTTAAAAAAAATGTAAATGAACAAAAAGTGCACTTCCGTATCATACTTTTGGTGGTATAAAATTTATCTTCAATACAATTAACATACAAATAAAACATAAAAATATTTTTTGATTGTTTTTAAAATTTAAGGCAAATAAACCATTTTTTTAATTTTTATGTTGGTCATAAACAAATTGAAAACTAAAACAGAGAATTGTAAAAAGTCAAAAAAACAAATAAATAAATAAAATTCCAGAGGAGATACTGTTTGGTTTTTTGGAAGAGAATGGCAGTTTAGGCTAATATATCCTTTTGCCTATTTATAATTTAAAAAATATAAAAGTTATTTAATAATTTATTAAGATTTTTGGTTAACGAAAAATAATTTAATACTTAAATTTACTCAAAAATTAACTTTCCTATGTTTCCGAAATCTTCAAGTGCTTGTCCTTTTTTTTGTAATATTGTACATTGTTAAACGCAAAAGCTTTTTTGACCTTCATTATCAATAAAAATCGTTTCTTGGTCAACGATTCTGTAATCAAGAGCTTTTGGGATGTCTTTAGCTTCCTTTTGTTTTAAAATACCAAATTTTAGACTAATATTGTTACAAACTTGATGATAATTGGAAACGGACTACCTTTCCTGGATGGTAATAGATGACATAATTCAATATCATTAGATGTTATTTGATAATTTTAGTCAAGTTTGCAAATAAGATTGTTGGTCTCTTAGGACTCAAAAACAGGATACTTCCCTCCAACTGGTTGCTTTGAGCATTCATCTACAATGAGGTAGTTTCGACGTCCATATCGCTTTAAATCATTTAGGAAATTATGGGTTTTCAAAGAGATTTTAACAGCCCTTAAACAATTGAATGGACTCGAGCAATGGGATTCTCAAAGTTTTAAAGTTGCTGGCTTTGATTTGAAACACAAGAAAAGCAGCAGCACTGGCAGAATCACTTAAAAAGTGTTTAGCAAACCTTTATTAAGTAGATTTAATTACCTGTAACTTTTTTATCACAACATCTAAACGTAACTTACATTTGGCCATCATGGATAAACAAAAAATATTTAATCAATTATCAACAAAATTAATACTTAACAACAATAATTAATCACAAACCTATTTACCAATCAAATTTAATCAAGCAAACATCTTATTCAAATAAATTGACATACCTACGCACAGTAAGTCAAGCTCAAATCACACGAACAAGAAAACTGATACATAATATTTGAAAAGAGTGCAGAAAGAAAGCAGGTCTTCAGTTGAAAATAATGGGATACTTTAATGATTTTTAAGTAAGATTTATTTTCAAAGTTACTTTAAGCTTAGAGTTGATAATGTTTTCTAATTTATTGGTATACTGTTTTGATTTATAGCCAAAATATGGAATATTAATATTATAAACATGATCACGACATGCAGAATAGAAATATAAAAATTTTGCATTAAACTTTCTGAAATATTTAAAAAAATAAATAAAGTGGGTAACCATTAGACACAAACATCTTTTTAGTATATCAACTTCATTAAAAAAAATTGTTGGAACATATTAATTTAGCTCTTTATAGTAAGCAGTGTTTTAATCTAAATTTTAATTTTTTAGGGCAATTTGCACTGTAATTTAAAAGTGAACCAGTATGTGTAGGCTTGTATAAATAATATTAACACATGTAATTAATACATGTAATATTGACAATATGATAATATTGACACATGGATATGAGCAATAATAAGGCATTTTGATAAAGTCGGAAAATTTGGAATGGAAAAATCTTGTCGGTTGCTCCAGAGATGATGCACCATCAATGTTATATTGCCACTCCAGTTTTCAAGCTTTTGCAAAGAGAAGAGTTTCAGCAAGCAAGGGTGTTCATAGCATGCTGATTATTGTTAATTTCTTCCAAGCAAGAGCATTAAACGGGTTTTTAAGAAGCTATGTGGAGACTTGGATTTTAAACACCTGGTACTTCTGTATCACACTTAGATCTGCTGGCTCTCAAAAGGGAATTTTATTGCTCAGTCGTCTGCGCTCAGCTCAGTCTTTTGCGCATAATTGTCAAATAACTCAATCATTACGCATATATAGGTGTTTCAAGGAAGAACTATCACATAATAGATATAAAAATTCACAATTCGGCTTCGGAGTGTCTGTGTGTTGCTGTTACGTAAAAATAGAAAAATATCATAATCAAATTTAATTATCTTATAAATGATAAATAATGATGAAATAAAGTTTTAAATGGAGCAACACTTAAAAATTTTTTAATTTTGAACAGTTAATGCAAAATTTAAGAAATTTTACCTTCGAAAAAGCCATGTTTTTTTCAGTGGCTTTTAGGATTTTTTCAACACGTGATGAAAACGTTTGTAAGTTTAATTTTTCATCTCTATTATATAATGTTAATTAACAATCCTTTTTTTTTTGCAGTATTAGCAAGTTTGCATGAAGTACAATGTAATGAAACAGCTTTGATTTTATCGTGGAACTCTTTTAAAGAAGCTTTTCAAAATTTTAATAAATTTCAAGCAACAATTAACGTATTTAAAATTTTTATTTTTAAATTATTTTTTTATTTTTAATTTTGTCATAATAGATTTTCACTCATTTTATAACTATATTATTAGTTTTAAACCAATAATTAATCTTTGTTATTCTCAAGAATTTTCTATTATTTTTTTTTAAATAAAACTTTTTAAATTAAATTGAAACACTCAAAACATTTTAAAGCTTGGTAGTATTTAATTACTCGAATCTGAATTAATGACACTTAAGTTCAATTGATTTAAGTATAATAATAATTAATCTTTGTTATTTCAAGTATTTTCTATTTTTATTTTTTAAATAAAACTTTTTAAATTAAATTGAAACACTCAAAACATTTTAAAGCTTGGTGTTATTTAATTACTCGAATCTGAATTAATGACACATAAGTTTAATTGATTTAAGTACAATAATAATTAATCTTTGTTATTTCAAGTATTTTCTATTACTTTTTTAAAATAAAACTTTTCAAATTAAATTAAAGTACACAAAACATTCTAAAGCTTGGTGTTATTTAATTGCTCAAATCTGAATTATTGACACTTAAGTTCATTAGATTTAAGTATGATAATAAATAATATAGCCAACATAAAACTCATTTTAAAGCTTTTTGTTTGACATTCATCAGGAAATAAACGTCTGTATGAAGAAAAAATAAAATTAATTGTTTTTTAAAATTGAACAAAGTAGTAATTGGTTGTTAGGGAAGTTGTCACAAGACGTAATCAGCGCAAGATTTTCAAGTTTTAAACAAATTAAATTACACATTTTTTTAAACAAATGACGCCTTTTCGAACAACCAATCATTTTTTGTTGAGTGTGTAGCGTGAGTGGTTTTTGGCACACGAGAAAACTTAAACCCTTTTTATTAAAAGGGGAACGAATTTCAAACAAACAGACCAAACGGTATTAAAATTACGGAACTATTTCAAATGCAAATCTTCACTCAGAAGCGTTGCAGAACAATGAGTCTCAATTAAGTTATGCTTCAAAGGTCGCTTTACCAATTCGGTTGTTAGTAGCCAGTTTCGTTCTATTTCGCTCTGTCTATGTCTTGGTCTGGGAATGCCCGAAACTCGGTCCAACCAGAATATATGAATATAATGAATCATTTAATTATGAGTTCAAACTAACAAAATTTGATTTTGAACTATAAAGTTTTAAAAAAACACTTGGCTTTTCTTTTTATTGTTTTTTAAGGTCAAAATCGACAATCGTAAACTTCAGTTTACAAAGGAAATTCCCGACACAAGTGTAATAATTAAAAACTTGAACCAAAGAACACATTACAAAGCCGAGGTAAAAAAGTTTTGTTGGTTTAATATCATTAAACATTTAATCATTCTACAAACTTAGACTATAGCATAAGTAGCAAAAATTTAATCAGCTAAATATCAAGACGAAACAGAAAAATAATAATTAATAATTTAAAAAAATACCCAAATAGCTTTACTTGAGTGGTGGAGGCTGTAAAAGTTTTTTTTAACTTTTTATCTTCAGACCTAGTTGATCTAGCAAGCACTATTTTATAACAACCGTTATAAATTTCCAGCAAACTTGGCATAACAATTTTGTAATTGATACATAAATTTTTCAATAATATAAAAAAGAAAAAATAAATTACGCACAACCAGAGCCATAACTATTGCCGGTGCAGCCGGTGCAATGCACGGGGGCCCCAGCACGAGGGGGCCCTGCATTGCTAGATTTTATTGTAAAATATTTTTGTTAAAAGCTAAAGTAAACTTATTATTATTAAATGTCACACTTTATCAATAATTTTAATTTATAGTTAACCAGCTAATTTATTTAAAGTATTTCTTAATATATTTAAAGTTTTGATTGTGACGTATTCATTTAATTGTGACCTAGTCGTGACATAATCGCTACGCTACCCTCACTCAAGTCTGTTTGGTAAAATAAGTTTAAGCTATAATGATCATATAGCAAGATTTATCCGCTTTATTTTACCTTGTTATTGTTAATAACTTTTGCTTTATCACGAACGCAGTCATACCTAATGTGGCGTGTTGGTTACGAGATAATTCTACAATTTTTACCATAGTCCAATAATTTAATAGTATCATATGTTACACAACTTGTTTAACAACATTTTAACTTGGTGCTTTGTGACTTAACAGTAACTGTCTGGCTGCTTTTTATCGCTGTAAAATAATTAATTAAGAAAATATAGTATCTTCTCGAAGTTCTAATTTTTTCTGCTAAATTTTGCCCGCTTCAGATAAGTAGGTAAATTTGTAATTTGTGCTGTGAAAGTCAGCGTTTTGTTGTGTTACTGTTTTGCCTGTGTGACATGAATTAGAGTTTTAAGGGTTAGTAAGATTTATCGCCTTAGTTTGTGAGAATAGTGATTATTCTATTTGAATAAGCTACATAGATTTAGTTTAGCTATCGGGTGCTAGACGTAATTCTATTAGTCAGTGACCAGATTTCTGATTTCTCTTAATAAACTTCTTTCGTCCAAAAAAGTTTTGATTTGAGTGATTAAAAAGTTATCTATTTGAATCCTTTTTGCTAGATATACCGTAGCCCTTACGCTCGAAGCAGTACTATTTTGTGAGCCGGAAAAACAAGAACAAAGAGAGTTTGTCACATTAAACTTTATTAACCGTTTTCAAAATTTTATTAAATTTTTTCTTGTTGCAGCCTGCCCCCATGACATCCTTGCTCTGCCATTATTTTGATTTGAATACTGCAATCACAAAAATTATATTGAACCGTGCAACCTTGATGAAATTTTATTCCAATTTTAATCTTTCATTTGCAGGCTCAATAAACTTAGCTTTAGCCCCTTTTACCAGTTCAACTCAATACTTTTTTGACTCATTATTTGAATTGAAAAATCTTCCTATAACGCGGAGTCGTTAATGATTCCTGTGTTGAGAAAAGAAGCTCAATTGAATATTAAGTATAGAAAAAAGGGGGATCCTATAATAGATGTTTGCACCGGGACCCCACCTGACGAAGTTACGGCCCTGCGCACAACAATATGGTGGTTGGCAGACCCATTTTTTTGAAGACACAAAGTAGATGAAACAAATTATCAGCTTTTAGGAATCGATAACTCAGAAGTAAGGCATTTCAGATTATATCTTAAACCATTGTTCAAATTTTATCTTTTGAACAACAACTACAGGTAGCAATTATAGATTTAGCTTTTCCGATCCAGTTACAACCTCTACGTTTATTATTACAACCTTTTTTTGTTAAGAGTAATGTTTTTTAAGCAATAATTTTCTCAGTCTATGTATCGTACAAATGGATCTACCACTAATTGCAAGTTTGGACCTGTTTCAGTTTTCAATAATTTTTGATTATTTTTGTAACTTCTATGTATCTAAATTATTACTTACTTGTATTAACAACTAAGTAGTAACATATTTTATATTACATATACATTGAGGGATTGTTCAAAGTTTGTCCTTTCAACAACAGCTACTGGCAGGACTGGTTATGGTGTTCCCGATCCAGTTAAATCAGCTTATGTTGATGCTAGTTTAACTGAATGCGTAATTTTCTGGCAACATTACTTTAATCATGCAAAAATTTCTTCCTATATGGTAAGCCAATTTTTTCAAAGACTTTAGTTATTGTAAAATTGGTAGATAAGCCTAAAAAAATGTTAAATATTGCTTTATTCTAAAGATTTCTTCTAAAATAATTTTCGCCAAACGATTAATATTAATCTTTAAATCCGGTTTTTTTTTACAATTACTATCTATTGCTAGCTTCTGCAATTGATAATTTTGTGTCACTCGTAGAGTGTCAAGATCAAATAAATTTTCAAGATAATTTGTTGTAAACGCTACAAAACTTTGTTGTAAAGATAATTATTATTGGAGAAAAACAAAACCTGCTTTCTAGTTCAAACAACTGTGTTCCAGTAATTAAAAATAAATTTCCATGCAATTTTTGTGATGCTTATTGTATTATAATAAGAATTAAATTGCAATAATTTTGAAAAGATTTAGAATAAGTCTTAAAATGTCAGCAATATTTTATTTTTTATAAAAATCTGTGTTTGTACAGTTTTTAAAATTTTCCTAAAAACTTTTTTACAGTTGTCACAAAAATTATTTGTAGTTCACGTAAAATTAGGGACCATGAATGCATAAAATTGACCTCACAAAAAATTAGTAACTTTATATTTTTTGGCAAAAAGTAAACACAAAAAATTTTATGAATCGCATTTAGGGTAAAGACCTTTTTTTGTATATGAATCAATTAAAAATGTTTTTCTGTTAAACATAATCGGTCAATACCTAATGTCAAAAGCATAAACTGGTCACAATCAGTAAACAGTTTCATAATTACAATTATTTTTGTCTAATTTTTTTTTCATGAAATTTTTTTAATAAATTTAACGTGGTTTTTAAAGAAAACAAACAATTCAGGTTTTAAAACATACATTTTTTCGGTTTCTATTGCTATGTAACATAGAATATGTAAGATAAGCTCATTTTGTGCAACATCTACAAAATCTCTGACAGGTAAAGACCGAAAATAACCTTCTTCGAGGTATAGCAGAAATTGGAAAAAATTTAAAATTATCTAATTTGTAATTTTCATTTTGATTTTATTTTTGTATCAACAATATACTGTATAAATTTATCAGCATAGGAATTTAAAAAATTTTAAATTAAAGTATTTTAATATATAGATTAAACAAATGTTTAACACAGATTTATATTCAAAATAAGACAGCATTTACCAAAGCTGTACATGAAGTAAAGGTTTCTGAAGCTGGAAAACGAAATCGAATTCAAAATTTATTTCATAAGTTGACTTTGCTACAACTTGAATACAACGAAACTTTTTATTTTCAAGTAAGTTATAGTCATACTGGTTAATTTATTTTATTACATAAAGTAAAGAAACGCAGTTTGAGTGTTTTTATAAAGAATAGGTGTTGATAAAACTATGTTTGTGAAATTTATTTAATAGCGATAAATTTAAAAAATGACTGGAAAAAGACAACCAATTTGGTGGCCAGTACATTTAGGTCTAAATCTAAAGTAAAAAGAACTCGGATTTAATTACGTTATTGTGAGTTGCTTAAAGTACAAAACTCTAACTCAACTTCTTTAAATCAACTTTTTTTATTCAGTTTATTCATTTACTTGTGATTTTATTCTTGACATTATAAAACTAATAAATGATTTAAAGTTAGTTTTAGGAGGAAATTATGCTTTACTAAGCATGGTGAATAACTAAAAATCATTGATTGAAAGAAAACTTAACTTAAAACTATAATCTTTCGGAATCTGGCCTAAATAGGCCGAGGAAAAAAGCTGGTGTTCACTTGTAAAAGAAAAAATATAGTAATACATAAGATATTTTTTAAAAAATTCTGTATCCACATTACAATTATAACAAGTTACAATGCAACACTAAATAAATGAGAAAATGCGCATGCAAAAAAAAAACAAGTAAAATAGCAAAACCTAAATGTTTGCGGCTTCTATAAGTCTCCTCTAACAAAATTAAAACAAAAAACTTTCAATTATTTCTGTCTTTGACTTAATTTCATCAAACTTGTAGAGATTAATTTGAGTTCATCAAATTAAAATACGTAAAACCTTTAATTTTTAATTATTGGACTCATTTTTCAAGCAATTTTTTAACCCTGGAATGCATGACTTTTTTTGTTTTTTAAATGTATAAAAGGGTTTGTGAAACCCCTATATCAGCATTCTACGCTTGCTTATTGCTACATTTAAATCTTATTAAAAATTAAATACTAATAATATCAAATACGAGGTATATTAACTTCATAAATTGTCCTTTAAGAAAACTGTAACGGTGGGGAAAGGCTCAACAGTTACACACTCGTTGTGTACAATAACAATTTTTGACTAGATGACTGTTTTGTATTAAAAGCCAGGATAAAGCCACAATAAATAGTTAACCAGATATGTTGCTTTGTTGTTTAATAGCTTTAGTTTTACCCAACATAGTGTAAACTAATACAAGTTATTGCGTCAACATGAAAACTGATTGCCATATGAGTATTTGGTATGAATAAAATCATCAAAAGTAAAATATTTTAATAATGGTTGGTAAAAAATAATTTGGTAATAATTAGTATTATAAGAAATTGCAGAATATCAAATAATACAGAAATTCAATGCATTTGTAAAAGTAGTCAGTCATTTTGGAACTAAAAATGATAAATGCACAGTAAAAAAGTAATAAAAAAGTGTCATGCGATAACGCAATATATACAAATTTTTAGGTTTATCAGTATTCTTTTGTAACAACTAACAAGTTTTTCTTGTTGCAAAAACCACCAAAAGGCAAGTGTAAAAATTTGTGAGTAAATCGTCTAAAATAAAAAAAAATACGCTAAGCAAAACACTGCAAAGAGTCTCACAGACCCTTTTATAGAGCAGTGATCGCCAAACTTTAAACCTTCATGGACCACTATAGTATTTTATTTAACACACGACTAATATGTAGTTACAAAAAAACTTCTGAAAATATTTTAGTACAACAATAGTTACATAATATTTAATCTTTAAAATTCACATTAGAGAAAAAATTAAATGTAGACCCAAAAAGGTCTTCACGTCTAAAATGACCTATAATAGTGTTTCTCAAATTTTTAAGAAAGTAGCGTGAGCTGTTTTGGCAAACAAGTAAAACTTAAACATCTTTTACCAAATAGGCGCAAATTCAATTAAATACAGAAATAACGTTTAAATTTCAAAACACAAATTCAGTCGAGTCTCAACCAAAACGTTGGAAGGATGAGTCTCAAGATAATTTTTTGATTAGCTCGCTTTAATCTCTGTCTGTATCTCCTTCATTCTGACTGTCTCTCTCAGGACCGGCGATTCGGTCCAGCGAATATGTATTGTCGAAGTAAGTTTAGCGAATTTCTATTGTGACGCCTGATCTTTTTCATAGATAAAAGTACGAGGCGTTAGTTCACGTGATCCAGCTACATCCTGTTTGCAGGTGTGTCGAAAATAACTACACAAAAGACGGTAATGGCCTTGATGGCACGATCAGCCAAGAATCAGTCGGGGGGAACAGCGGAAAGGCGGTATAAAAATAAAGTAGTAAGAAATAAAAATTTTAACATGACGGTTGCCATGAGAGCAGATAAACACTGTGCAGCGAGCGGAAGAGCGGAAAATACATTTGCGGAAATACAATATTTGCGGAAAACTTAGCAAAATCGAAGCAAATGCATGCACAAAATCAGGTTTGGGGCGATGAGTTCGCAACAAGAGTTTTCAGGTCCGTGGCCTCCTTACAGAGATTTTCAAACGCCTGTGGCCCCTGCGTAGAAAACTGTACCAATACTCAAATGTAAACCAAAAAAAATTATAACTAAGAAACAGTCTTTGAGTTCTTGATTTTTTCCCAAAATTCAAGTGAATACCAGAAAAAATGTCATCACGTTAAAACTGTCTCTGATTCTTTTATTTTTCTCCCAAAATTTAAGTGAAGACTAAAGTAAATATGTAAAAAGGTCACCACTTTAAAACTGTCTCTGATTTCGTCATTTTCGTCCCAAAGGTAAATTGAAATCCGTAAAAACAATTTTGCTCATGTCCTCCCGGTAAATGCCGCATAGCCTCTTTGGGGACCCCAGGGCCCTTTTCAGAATACCTGACAAAATATAAAAATTAATGAATAAAATTCAAAGATTTTTGGACTCGGATTAACCCTCCGTCTACCATGAAGTCTGATAGACCCCAAACGCTTTTTTACCGTTTGACTACTCTTTTAGTTTAAATGGTACCATATTAAAACTTAGTGACTTTGTGCATGTACCTTAGAACTATTGCCAACATAAACCTCAGAACACAAAACTAATTTGTAATATGCCTAAAAAAAAAGTAGCATTGTGTACCATTAGGGTCTGACAGATCCCAACTGCTTTGCAATGTAAATCCTGCTGTTACATGGACACAAACGTTTTGACAACGTTGTTTCGTTATTGAAAGCACAAGAATAAACTACTATCTGTAGGTTTTTTTACTATAACAGTATAAAAACCACGAATGTTAAATGATTATTTATAATATTTTTGTTTGCTTCTCGAAATCTAAATTTTCTTGCAAAAAAAATTATACAAGAGTTTTAAAATACAAAAGAGTAAAATTCTAATATGGAGAGAAGAGTGATAACTGTTGATAATGCTCCCAAATTAAAACGATAGCGATGTAGCCTTTGCGACAGAAACAAAAAGCCATTTTGCTTGCTTTGTGTGCAAGAAAGTATGTTTGCTGGGAACAGTCCAATACAATTTGTCAACATAGCCGTAGATGTAATTACACTGAACTATTGATTATGGCAGGTGCTATTTGTTACTGTTTTTGATTTTTTGATTGTTGATTCATTCATTGTTGTTGCTGCTGTTTATTTACTGTATGGTTATGCGCTGTTTTGTTGGTAAATGCGATTATGATAGCTAAATCAGTATTTCAACTTATCAAAAATTTTAACTGGTTAAAATTGATACAAAGATTTAACAGCTGTCAACTGAAAAAATGTGCATTATGTTTGCAAAAGCTAATGCCAAAAGTAATATGAAATGCTAGTTTATTGCGCCATTTAGTTATCCTGCATGAAATGCAAACCTAGACCATCATAAATCACAACAAACCTACATGGGGTCTAATAGACCCCAATGGTTCACAACGTCAGTTTTTTTTGTGGTAGACGGAAGGTTAAATCGTTAGTATCTTTTTACTTTGTGCGGATTATCAAATATTTTCCATAAACAACCAATTGGGGATCGCTCCTTTAGAAAAATAAAATTTTTTTGTACAATGTCACGTGATCTCAAATAAAGCAAAATACGTCAAATAAAGGACTTGTTATTGCCCTTTTTTTGGGCTGATTGTCAAATTTTTTCCATGAACCACCAATCGGGTACCACGTTTTTAGGAAAATAAAATTCTTACACAATGTTACGTGACACTCGAAAAAAAAGCAAAAAGCGTTAAAAGAAGTAAAACTACACATAAAGCCGAAAATAAAATAAAAATAATGCCCAGAAATAAAACCACTTTCATCGAAATTTGTTTATTAAACAATTCATCTAATAAACACAGAAGTGTTAAATAGTTATAAAATGACAAGTCCACTTTTAAAACCTTCAATTGCTTTATTAATCCTTAATAGAAAGCGGACATAAATATTTAATAGAGAGCGACTATTTATCAAAAGTAAATTTAAAATATACAGAAGTAAGATATTTAGTAATAATTAAAACTATAACATTCAGCAAGATATTTAACGTTTTTTACATTTAAAAGATTCAAAGTGTTTCTTCATGCGGGAAAGTAAGTTCCATAAAAAATGTGAAAGGAAATTGTACTTTGCTGTTTTTACCAACGGTATGCGACAATAATACTCTTTCTTGCAAGTTTCCACTTGGTGCAATTATTGGAATTATCTGTGTTCTGATTATTCTTATTTTGATTTTTCTAATTTACCGGTTTCGAAAAAGGTTTGTAACTTTGTAGTTGAGATGTTTATTTTGTATACAGCAATAAGTGTGTTGATGTATGAATGTTTATCTTATGTATCTAATTGCCTAATAAACTTAATTTCTTTGCATTCTCATAAAAATTATTTCAGAAAAAATACATTAAAATTATTTTTTTATAAACTATAATGAAGGACAAAGTGCCCAAAAACCAAAATCTTAAACATTTGATAAAATTAGATATAAAGAATTATTTTTGTCAACAATTTTTTGTTTTCAAAAACTTACATGTTCACAAAAAAAATATAACTTAAAAAAGTCACTAATTAAGTTGTTTCAGTTGTTTTAAAAAAAACATTTTATTTTCTTAAGTTTAAAATGGAAGAAAAAGAAAAAGATCACCAGCAAAATAATTGTTTAATCATGTTATTAATATTTTTTTGTTTTCAAAGCATTACATATTTTTATATCCTTCAATCTACTGCTCATGGGTAAGACTATACTTCTTGTTGCCCATTTAAGTCTTTAAAATTATAAATCATAAAATTTTAAGTTGTTGATAAAGCGTTAAAAATTGTGGATAATTACGTTGAAATTTAGAAAAGCAAATTACTATTTAAATAGTCGAAACAAAATTTAATTTTTTGGTACTG
Source organism: Diplosoma virens (assembly GCA_963680785.1). Taxonomy (NCBI): domain Eukaryota; kingdom Metazoa; phylum Chordata; class Ascidiacea; order Aplousobranchia; family Didemnidae; genus Diplosoma; species Diplosoma virens. The sequence continues at coordinate 11,370,775 of OY796888.1, forward strand.
GTCACTACTGATCAACACAGCATTGACGAGTACAGGCGGAAACAGTGACACTGTTTGCTTTTATGGACAATTTCCACAAGTTGTAAGCTTAAAATTACTATTTGTTTTTAGAATTAATGAAAAATTTGTCATTTCCTACTGGCAAGAACAAAGCGAACCCACAGGTCAGGAGTTTTTTTAGTCTTTCATCTTTTCTAAATTTTCTATGTGAAGCATTTTTTTTTTTAAAGAATTTGTAATACAATAGTAAAACTTTATATTTTTAATCCAATTATCATTTTATACAAAATTATTTATGTCTTTGCAGCAGAAGCATCAACTGAAAAATCACCAGCTTTTTATGTTTCAAGTCATGTTTCAACAGAGCAGCAAGTACGTAATTTGGAAAAAAAAATTTTAAACACCTGTAATATGATAATATGACATAATGAAATAACAATCAAGTAATATGAGGAAATAAACACAATCGATTAAAGTTATAGTCAAACTTGTTTTGCAGATTGCAAATCATGAAAACTCACAAAAGCAACCGCTTAATGAAGACAGCTCGACTCGTTATGGTAATTTTTCTTGTTACTATGATCTTAATTTCAAAAACACTAAAATTGCTACCCCTGATTTATATACAACCTTTGGCTACCAATTGATCTGTTTCCCCAACTAAGATTATTGGAAGAGATCTCAATATCTTAACTAAAAGAATGTTTGAATTTAACCTTTACCATATTTCTTTCTAGATACAAAATGTTTTGAAATAAAGCAGAAAAATAATTTTAAAACATTAGTTAAATGCGTTAAATTTAAACTAAGATACATTTTTTTATAACTCACTCTGTCAAAAGTGTTGGTAAAATATTAAGAAATATTTTGAAAAGTTTCGTTTTTATAGAGATTTTGTAAAACTATTATCAAATTAAAACCCCTGCTCTTACGCAAGCATGCGAAAAACGTTACGACAATTAAAACAGTTCAATACAGAAAAACAAAGAAGATTTAAAATGTATTTGAAGTTCAAAAATTACAGAAAGGTTTAAATGGAAAGTGTTTCCTGTCATTGTTTTAATAAATATGCATTGCAAATTAAATTTAAAACCAATTAATTTCTTTCTACTTGTTTGCAATTTCCGGGCTGGGTATCAAATCTAGCAGCGGCTTTTTTAAATGATAACATTGTATCATTTTTTATCATTACAATTGATATTCTAAACAATGTAACAAAAAAAGAAAATAAATTTTTGTATTTTTGCAGAAAGCGTTTTTTTGCCATTTAATTCACCTGCTGATTTCAAAAATCACTTCTTAAAAGAGAGTTCATTAGGTTTTAAAAACTGGAAACAACAATTTCAGGTTTGTTGTAAAAGCTTTATCAAAAATCTGTTAACTATAATAATTTTTACGAATTAAAATACTTTTAGATTATTCAAAAACAAAGTCTTGAACAAGAGCCAGAGCATTTTAAAGCCGCTAAAAATAAAACTTCCAATCGTTTCAAGAATATTTACCCATGTAAGTTTAGAAGAATGATGCCGTTTTGCCTTTCTGACAAAAAAACTGATTTAATTATTTTATGTTTTTGTTGTTTTTAAAAGTTAGGTTTATTTAATTTCTCAAAAAAAGTGGATTTTAGACAAAAATGATCTCATCTTTTTTAGTTGTCGATAATTTTGTTGCAGCTCATGTTCACTTTATTACAAAAAAACCTTTTTTAGCTCGCACCAGAGTTGTAAACGGCCGACTAGTTCAGGCCCGAAAAAGCCCGAAAATTAAGTTTAATCAAAAACACGTTTGAGCTTTGTTTTTTTGTGTCTTTGATTTAACACTTTTGTGTTTTTGATTGAATAGCTGGACAACGATCTGGCTCGCACAAAAACATTGATTTTCGACAATAATGCAAATGTTGTTTTTAGATGACCATGCCATTGTTCCATTGCAACGTCACAATTACATCAACGCTTCGTTTATTGAAGTAAGTGACGTTTTATCGCTTAATTTTGATACAAAACATTAAATGTGGCTTTCTGGATATACAGGGATTTAGGGACTCCAAAAGATTTATTGCAACTCAAGGACCTAAAGCGAAGACAATCAATGCTTTCTGGGAAATGGTTTGGTTTCAAAACTCCTCCATCATTGTTATGCTCTGCAAAAGCAATGAAAACAACAAAGTAAAATAAAATTTAATAGTAAAAATCTGATTTATGGTACTACGACAGTTATTTTGAAGCAAAAATTACATTATCAAAGGTTATGAAATGACAGCTTATCAAACGACAGTTTATTGAAAAAAATTTTATTAAAACGAAAATTTATCGAAAAGCAGTTGACTCAATTCTACTTGTTTTTGTGATTGAAACATGTTTTTGTTATTTTAAATTATATTTATTTAATCAGAGGACAGCTGTTAAAAGCTATCATGGCATGTTTTTCCATTATGTAGCTTTGATAACTAGTCGTTCCATACACTGTAGTTCTATAAACTGTTAGATCACGTTGGAAAAAGCTGCATTTCCGTAATCTAACTTGGACATGGGTTAAACAAATTGTTTCTAATTTTTTAACCTGAAAATACGCCAACAAAAAAATTAGTTTTTTGCATTCATGAGAGCAAAGCTAAAAAAAAATTTTCTGTTATTTTGTGTTAAAAGTTTGTGTTTTGGATTTACTACATAAAAAAACAAAATAAAATCACAACTCGAAGTGGAAGCCATAATCTGTATTTTGCAAACAGTAAGAGAAAATTTGTAAATGTGCAGAAACGTACTTAAACGCAATTAACGCTCATGTAAAATACTTAAAATTATCTGCAAATCTATAATCTAAAACTTAAAACGCACAAAATTATCTTTTTACAACAAACTGTCAGAAAACAGTTTTAAAAGAGAAAAAATTGGTGACTTAGACTTAACCATATATTTTGGCATCCAACCATTTAGCGTAAATTAATAGCAAAACTTCATAAAATCACTTTCCGAAACTATTATTTCGATCAGCTTTCCAAAGAAATAAACTTGAACATATGATATAAAAACAGTACGATTATTTTTTTCATTTTCAAAACAACATTTTTTTTAAAAAATCTTTTGCGGAAAAATTTTCATAATAAGAATCCAAGTTTCCACTGCCATATTTCCGCAACAGTGAATAAGTGCTCGACTTGGCATGCTGGTTATGTATTTTATAACAATTAACTTCCGTGAAGCCCTAAAAAAATAAGATGCCAAATCAAATGACAAAAAAGAGCAAAGTCATGAAAAATAAAGCTAAAAGTGCCAACCATTAATTAACAATATTGGCCAAAAAACATTATTCAAAACTTATACAAGCACAAAAACTTTTCTTAAATGAATAATCTTCTACATTTTTAAAAAATCCAGTAGATAATTGGTTTGTAGAGAGAATTTCAGCTTTAAAATCATTTACCCTTATGATTTTTTTTGGAATTGCTTTTTAAGACCGCCAAGGAAACGAAAGTGACTTGTGGTGCTTTTTCTAAAAAAACGACAACATGGCAAGGGTTGGGTATGAACAAAAGTTGTGTTGACCATGTCCTATTGAAACAGCGCCCCCTTATTTAATAACTCTGTCAACTTTTCGTATTCTCTGTCTCGAAAAAACTTCAATTGCGATTCTTTTTCTTTTTACAATTAAAGCAATTTTAATGCATGATTACTTTTAAAATAAACAACAATTAAAAATTTTTAAAACATACTTCAACTTTTACTATTTTCGAAATCATATTGAGATAGTTGGTTGATGTTTACTTTAAACATAAACTTTTTCGACTTTTTCTGAAAACCTGTATCTTTCGCCATTTTGCTGCAAATCAGCTTTATAATCATAAACGTTATAATGATTTTCATTACTTACGTCTTACAAAGACTAAAATAAAATCCTGTAGCGCAATGTTCCCCATGGTTTTTCAAAACAAAAGATACCAAAAATGAGCAACTTTTGGCAGCAAATAAAGTGAGGATTTTTTGGTTTTCACTGAAATTTTATCTTCCTAGGAACTAAAATTCACTACTCAAGTTTAACTGAAGACCAAAAAAGTAATCACTTCAATCCAACCGGATTTTGCGGCCGAAACAGTTTTACATGCGCAAGGGATGACTTTTTTAGTCGCCAATTAAATTTAATTTGAGATTTCTAGTGCTCAGGAAAATGAAATCCAAATACTTTCGTTGACTTGTCCTGTGAAACACCAAACTACTGTCATAGATTGCAAATAGAAGTATGTATGCTTAACATGCAAACTCGTTATATTTTAGTCAATCAGCTTTTAATGTATTATTGTTAATTTTAAAGCATTGTTTTTTGATATAAAATGGTATCTACTGTATAACAATTAATATTACATTTAGTCGAAGTGTGAAATTTATTGGCCGAGACAAGACGTACCAGTTGTTAGCGACAACTTAAACATTTATCTTACTGATGAAAAAATCCTTGGCGATATCTTAAAAAGAGAATTCTGCTTAACAAACACGGACACTCAAGTAATTATTAGAAAATTAATTTTATATAAATACCATTGTTTTACATCAATTTTACACATTGCATTACATTGCATATATTTTTGATATAGATTGGTACAATCATACAAATAAATGTTTATGTTTTGCTTCTTTCGCGAAAAAAATCTTTGTTGCAATGATCACCAAGCCATGATTAAATATCTTTTTATTGAACAAATAAATTCTATTTTAATTTTCGTTATATTAATTATAAAAGAAGCAAATAATTAATTTTAGAATGTAGAGATTCGCTGTCTATTATGCAGTATGGTAATTTCTTTATTTTTTATGAAAAATATTTGGGCTTTTTAGGAGCAAAGACACGTGATTCAGTTTCATTACATTGGATGGCCAGATCATAATATTCCAAGCACCACTACTAGCATGGCAAAACTGCGTAAACTTGTCAATGAATCTGATTTTGAATTGGAAAACAAAGGACCAATTATTGTCCATTGCAGGTAAATTTGAAAAAAGTTTGAAATAGAGATTATCACGTTGAAGCCTAATCAATTTCAAGCAAAGATTTGGTTGTAATTGAATTTTACAAATAGTTTTTACTAAAATTTCAAGTGCTATTAAAGTATTTCAATTTTAGCAAAGACCTTTTTTGGTTTTAATTAACTTTTTTCTTTTTAATTTTGCTAACAATAAATTAATAATGATTAAATAAGTAAATAAATTCTTTGATAGTTATATTACTTAAAGTATTTACTAAAAATTACTAATAAAAAAAAATTATTTTTGTGTTGAACGCTCTTGATGCAACTGCTTTTATTATTTCTACTACATTTTATCGTAAAAACATTTCTCCAATACACTAAAATTTATATTTGTTGAAAGTGCCATCGGAACAAAAAAGTGCTTTTTTTCTAAATTTGCCCCTTTGCTAAATTACTGTTTTTTGCTGTGTGGTTACAGTTTTCTGAACTTTTGTCTGAATCGATGTTGTTGACTAATGCAAGCAAATAAACATTAGCTTTATTCAACTGAATGACGCTGCATCTACCATCTGTGATAGTAACAACTAAAATATAGACGTTTTACCGTGCGCTTAACTGCCAAGACAGCCGTAAGTATACCACAAATTATGCAGGGAGATCACGTGTGATTAGTACAGTACACGCGCTCACAGTGCGGGTTCGATTACACGACATTTACCTACGCTTGCAAGAAAGTGAAGATTTCGTTACAGAGAAAAGCAAACACGAAAATAGGTAGGGCTAAGAAAATAAACAGTAAGCAAAACAGTCAAACTATTTGTACTGTAATGTATCGGGGGAGTCGTCTTTGGTGACTGGAGCGCCAATTTAATGGAGTTTGCAGATCAGGTTGATTATCCGAATCATTTGTTCTAAAAAGATGATGCGAACCACTGTCTGTTTTTTCTAATGTTCAAACGAAAATTTCTTTAGTTTGCGAAACACTCTGGGACTCATTTGCTTTTCCTGGACCCGCTGGAGTAGGTGCAATATCGGTAACAGAAACAGTAACCTCGCGCCCTTCAGGGGATGGTAAACGGCGTAATTCTGATTAGCGTGAAGCTAATCCATTTCTTCTAAAACAGGATTATACTTATCTTGTACATGTTTACGCACATGCACAGGTCCAGGTTCAGTCATCCAGATTGGAGTGTTGCTACCAAACATAAAACGACGGGGAAATTTTTAAAAATGATCATGAGGAACTTCATTTGTAGCTGTGCAAAGTAATGATCGCGATGAGTAAAAAATTTCTGGGATGACCATCTCCCAATTAGCGGTTATGCCATTAAAACGTTTGCACTGAGAATTACCACGAGGGTTATACACGGAGGAAAACGTAGTTGCGATTCCCCGTTCGTTTAAAAATTCTTTAATCTCTTTTGTACAAAATACTTTGCATTATCTCTGTGCACAATAGCACAAAAACTAGATAAACTATACAATGATCTCAAACACGATATAATTATGCGAGAACTGATATCAGGCGAAAACAAAGAAAAATTGTGAAAACTCATCGACAACAGTAAAAATGTGATAATTTTTGGTTTTTGAAGACGGAGGATTTTTAAAATCCATACTTAACCTTTCGAAAGGTTGCAAACTTTTAATTAAATTTACAACAGGCGGTTTAAAAAACTTTAGCTTAATTTCACAACGAATTGCGCATGCACTAGTTATCTTTTTTACGTCTCAAGCGTCTCAAGCTAAATTTCTTTGTCGGATGTAATGATACATTCTATTTATCTCCGGGTGACATAAATCCGCATGAATTCTATAAAGAGGATTTACAGTTGTAGCAGCACAATATACTCGCGGCAATGCGTCAGAAATAACATTAAACTTTCCTTGACGATAAAACGATATCAGAACAATATTGACTCAATTCTATTCTCCACCGCATAATTTTGTGATTTTTTTACATTGAGAATTGCAGAACCTAAAAGACATAGAATTTTGATCTATTACACTGGTCAACAAAAAAAATTATTTTTTTCTTGCATGGACTTTGAGAACGGAGTTAGGGTAACTTTGGGGTGCTGAATCCGAATCTGAGCTCAGATTTTCTTTATCACATCACGTTTTTGTGCAATTTGCATGCTTGTAGTGCTGCATTGTGTGAAAATTGCTCATTCTCTCAGATGTTTGATGCCATTAATCAAGCACAAAAGCAACTTCAAAAACATAGTTTTTAAACCAGTTTTGCGAAATGGGAAATAAGGCCATAATATTGTTTATGGCGACGGAAAGTTGTGAGAAACTCAACTTCTTATTTCGATGTTGGATACGAGAACAAGCCATGAAGCCTAACCGTTACAAAAATTGCACTTTGCAGACAAGGTAGTAAGGTTAAGAAAGGTTGTTCTTCTGAAACATATGTTTGTTTGTAACAGCAATAGTTTTTAAACAGGAGTGTTTGTTAATATGTTACAGGTTCAGTAATATTTAAAAATGGTGAATTTCCTATTAGGGCAACAAAGAGGTCATATCAAATATCCTTGCTTTTTATGCTACTGGGATAGTAGAGCCAACGAAGAGCATTGGGTAAGAAAAGAATGACCACCAAGAAATACAATAAAACCTGGAGAAAAGAATATCGTCAATAACCCCTTGGTTGATTGAAAAAGCATCATTTTGCCGCCACTACACATCAAACTTGGACTAATGAAGCAATTTTTCAAAGCACTTGATCGTTCTGGAGACTGTTTTGGATACATTTGCTTAACCTTTCCTGGCCTTAGCTATGAGAAGAAAACAGCCGGGATATTTGATGGGCCTCAGAACGTTGCTAAGGACCAGTATTTTGCGACTACAATGACTGTCGTTGAGGTTCGAGCTTGGAAAGAATTTTCTAAAGTGGTCCTTAACTTCCTTTGGTAATAAGAGAGCTGAAAATTATATAGAGTTGGTGGAGGAGCTTCTTCTCAGCCTACAAGACCTTGGGTGCCGAATGAGCATTAAAGTGCACTATTTGCACAGCCATCTCAGCGCATTTCCCGCGAATCTTGGCAACGTTAGTGAGAGCGTTTCCATCAGGATGTCAAAGTGAGGGAAGAACGTTATCAAGGTCGATGGAACTGCAACATGATGACGGATTACTGCTGGAGTTTGATGAGAGATGTCTCTTACGCAGTTCATAAAAGATTAGCAACAAAAAAAAGTTTTTGATGCCATAATGTGATTTCGTTTGTGCGAAATTATGCGTTGGATTTGTGTATAGTCGTTCTGATTGTTGCCATGTGACAGTGTTACTTTTTCGTATATTTTTTGCTTGGTTTTGCTTAAACCTGCTAATGTAATTTTGTGAAAATGACACAAAACGAAAAAACTTTAAGATTTCTATTGATGTCGTACCTGTGCTGAGCATAATGCTCCAGATTGTGTATACGTATTTACTATTTTTATATGATGTGGTCAATAATACACAAACACGGTTTAAGGTTACAAATAGCTTTGAAAAGTCATTTTGAAGGAGATGCTGCCTTCCATTGTAAACATTATTCCATTTAAGGGCACTTAAACGCAAAGTAAATTTTTTAATTTTGGGCAAATATTAGCAATTTTTTAAAAAATTAACTTTTCATATCTCAAAAACGTGACGTGATGAGCAAAAACTAACACCAAGTTTGGATTCAGCGCCCCCAAATTACCCAAAATCAATTGAAAAAGTCCATGCAAGAAAAATCGTGTTGACCATTGTTATTATGGTAAATTTGCGTGGCAATAAATAGTGCGACCATCGCCGTACCGCTTCAACAATACCTGCAGCTTTCTTTTCAACGCTTGCATAATGTTTCTTTTTTGAATTGAGCGTTTTTGACCAAAAGGCGACGGGTCGAAGATTTTGCTGAAGAACTGCAGATATGGCAACGTCGGAAGCATCGCTTTCCAATGTAAGCATTTTCGTTTAAAGGAAACGTTCGCGATTCTATTAGGGGTTTTACTTTTCAAGAGAATCGAGGCAAACATTTTGCATAATATGAGGCCGATTGCCCTGCAAAACTCTTTTTTGATTTTGGCACCGGTATGTCGAACAAACTTTTACACGCTCAGGGTCTGGGAGCAGTGTATGATCATGGATTTGCTAACCCAATAACGAAATACAATCGGACAAATACGTACATTGGTTCTATTAAAGCTAAGATTATGTTTCGCTGCTGTTTCAAAAAAATGCTGCAGGTTTGCATCGTGGTGTTGCCACAAATAGTGATGTTATCGAGGTATGCAAATATTTCTTTACAATTATTGCGTTCAATTATGTTATCAATTATCCGTTGGAACCACGGAACTGCATTAGTCAGACCAAACAAAATTATTTTACTCTAATAAAGTTTTCCATTAGCCTCAAAAGCTGTATACGGTTGGTTGGTCTTCTATTAGAATTTCCACCTGGTGGTAGGCATTTTTCAAATTTAATGTGCTGAAGTGGGAGTATTGCGCCATTTTATTTTCAAAATTTTGCATGTTAGGCAGTGGATAGCCATCTAATAGCGTATATTTATTAATGATCTCACTATAATCAATGCAATTTCTGTTTTTATGGTTGTCTCTAGCCACGACAAGAACTTGTGCGCGCCAAGGAGAAGAGCTTGGTTTTACAATTCCTTTTTTCAGTCTTTTCTTGTTGTTTCAGCAATAAACTTTTTGTTTGCTAAAGAATGCTTACGCAATTTCGTGATTATAGGTTTGCAGTCACTTGCTAAATGTTCGAACAATTGTAGCACAACATTCGTCTTAATACATTTCAGCGCATTAATACATAACGAAGGTCTTGGACCACCAAAATTAAATCGAGTGGGATCATGTAATTTTAAAACATTTTGCCTAAAAATAACATTGGTAAGTAAATCTTTAACATGCAGTTTTACATTGCAGTAGGCTCCATTTTGCAAACGAATCGTCGACAAACAAACGTCTTTACTTTGAAAACAGTTTCCGGTTACAGCTAAACCAATCTCGTTACTCTCGTTACTACGCTGAAATCTATTTGCAATAGCAAATTTGTGATTGACATAAATCAACGTTGAACCGGTGTCAATTAGGGCATTCGCGGCAACATTGTTTACCAATATACGCACATCTACAATACCAGGGACGCCAGCGATATCGTTTATTATTATTATTAGAAACAATTTAACAGTTGAGCCTTTTAACGGGGGAACATTGTCCCGCAAAACTTCCATAGCTACCCCATTGAAAACACTTCTTTGGGCGGGATATCGGAAACTTTTTGTGGAGTTGGTATGCACCGCAGCGTTCGCATTTCTTTATCTGCTGTCAAATTACACAAGCATCACAAGCTTTTCGGAACAAAACGGCTTAAATTTTTGCAAGTCTCATTTCACAACTTTTGATTGCAGAAACGGGATTATGATGATGATGATGATATTTTATTCACGCTTAGTAACAATATTTAAATATATGCAATATACATTAAGCAAAGCATGAAAAGGAAACGCGACACAACGACGAACGTTAAACATGCAGAAAGTAGAGAGAGGGGGTAAGAAAGAGAAAAAATAAGCACGGCCGCGTTACCTAATTCAAACGAAATATTATTATTTAAAAAGACAAAAGACACAAAAAAAATGACAAAAAATGTGCAGTGCAGGAACGGTTATGTAAATCATTGGGAGGCACAACCGCCCTATATAGCTAACTATAAATTTAGCTCAACTGAGCATGGTGAGTAAAGAAAACCTCCCGAAAAGAAACCTCACCAGGTCCGGAAACCTTTTCTGGATGCACTGCAAATACAAACATCAAAAGAAAACAAAATATACTTATATATATATATGTACATTATGAAGAGAGAATAAAGAAGTATAAAGTTTAGAAAAGAATAGAACATGCCAACTGTGTAAATTGATTTGAATAATCAGTTAAAAAAAAAAATAAATAAATAAATAATAAGGTTGATTGTCCATTCAACGGTTTGAATTTGTTATATCAATTGATTCCAATTTTCTTTCGTAGCATACACTCTTTCTTGATAGAGATTGAAAATGTTTTGAAGATTGTAGCCTGATTGAGAATTGATAAGAGAACCAATGTTGATGATTGTTCTTTAGAAAGACATGTGCTTGAATTTCCTGAATTCATTTTTATCTGAAATAAAAATGCTTTCCCGCAGTAAGTAGCTCACTGAAATCATTAAATTTAGATCTTATTGAATATTTAATTATACACTAATTCTAGTTTACAGATGTATAAAAGCAATACCTTCATGCACTGTCAAGTTATGGCGCCGAAAAGACAAAGCGCCATTAAGACGTGGTTATAGTTTTATAACTTAATTTGTAAAATCTTTTATTGATCCTTATTTATATTGATTCATTGAGTAGGAATTTTTTAAGATTGTTTCTGAAACATTTGAAAGTCTGGTTGCTAGTTTTTAAATTGGCTGGGAGAGAATTCCAAATGAAAGGGCCTTGATAAGAAAAAGATTGTTTTGCAACAGTTGTTTTACAATGATGTGTTATGTATTGAGCTTTGTTTCTTGTATTGTATTTGCATGGATTTAAATGCAAATTACAACTAAAAGCAGGAGATTTGTTTCCACCTTGTATTAGTTTGAACATAAGGGACGCCGTTTCCAATTTATATAATTGATTTATTTTTAAAATGTTGCATTGTTTCATAATGTCATTTATGTTGGAACAATAGGGCAATTCAAATATCATTCTCAAGAATTTGTTACAAATTTGCTGAAGCTTTGTAATTAGAGTTGAATTACCAAAACACCAGTTTGAAATGCAATATTGGAGGTGACTGTTAATTAGAGAATGATACAGAAGGAGTAGTGAATCCTTGTTTACAAGTGATTTTATTTTGCACACTACACCATAACAGCTTCTTAGCTTTGAAATCAAGTATTTCAAGTGTAGACTCCAGGAAAGATTATTGTGAATGAATACACCCAGAAATTTTAGAGAATTTACCTGATCAATTTGTCTATTTCTTATTGATAAAGAATGTTTACCTCCAACATTTGAGTTTGGAGTACTAAAAAGCATAAATTTAGTTTTTTCAATATTTATTGACAATTTGTTAGAAACCAGCCACCGATCAATTAATTCCATCTCTGATTGCATGAATTGGAACAGAGTTGATGTATTTTTATGGCTAGTCCAAACAGTTGTATCGTCAGCAAACATAACGGCTTTGCTTTTAGTTAAGCAATTGTTAAAATCATTCACATATATAAGAAACAGGAGTGGGCCTAAAATAGACCCTTGCGGAAAACCCATGGTTGATGAATTGATTGAGGATGATAAAACACCAGAACACACAACTTGTTGTTTTCTGTTGAGTAAATAGTTCTTGAACCAGATATATGCTAGTCCTCTTATTCCATAGTGGTCGAGTTTTTTTAGTAGTATTTCAATGCTAATTGTATCAAATGCTTTTGATAAATCCAGGAAAATAGCAAGGCTTTTTTCGTTTTTGTTGAATGAATTGGTGATGCTATTTATGAGAAGCGAAATAGCTTGGGAAGTAGAACATTTTTTTCTGAAACCAAATTGATTTTCGAAAAAAAAATTATGTCTGTTTAAAAAGCTAATTACTCTGCGGTACATTATTTTTTCTAAAATTTTGGAAATATTTGAAAGTAGGCTGATAGGCCTATAGTTATTTATGTCACTAGCATCACCTTTTTTATACAAGGGTATGATCTTGGCAATTTTGAAATCACAAATTACTTTACCAGTAGAAAGAGAAAGGTTGAATATATGTGAAAGTGCCATGATAATATTATCAGGAGAAGATTTCAGTAATTTAAGTGGGATTTCATCAAAACCTGCACTTAGTTTTGGTTTGCTGTTTATAAGTATATTTTTTACTTCCATAGGGCAAGTAGGCCAAACATACATAGTTTCTTGAATTTTGTTTCCAAGGTATTCAGAATAATTATTTTCATACTTAGGGAGTGTACTAGTATATTTATATGCAATGGATGAAAAATGGTCATTGAATAGGTTAGCTAGTTGCTGTGGATCAGTTATTTTGTTGGTATTTGTGTAAAGAGATTTACACTCAGGTATATTTTTCTTCCCCAAAAGGCTATTGAGAGTCCTCCAGGTAGCTTTTATGTCGTTTTTATTAGATTCCAGTTTATTTTTAATGTGTTCTTGTTTTTTTTGTTGAATCTTTCTAAAATAAAGATTGCGAGCTTTTGTAAACTGTCTTTTTGTTTCAGGGGATTTTGTTTGCATGTATTTCTTAAATAATGCTTCTTTGTTGGACAATAATTTTTTGAGCTCATCATCAAACCAGTTATGATTCTTTCTACTGTCTTTGATAACCTGTTTAGGAAAGTATTTGTTAAACAGATTCATATAATCTTTCAAAAGTACCTTGAGGCTTGTATCTGGATCTGTTTCTTTTAATACTGGGTCAATATTGACTTTTTGAAGTTCATTGTTGAAAAGAGTTATTTTGGCACTTGAAAAGAATCTTTGCATCTTAGGTTCAGATTGAGGATCAATGCTGTTTGCATAACTCAGGAATAATGGAAGATGATCCGAAAGGGGATGAGTTATAATTGCTGCACAAATAGATTTGTCCAAACTGACATTGGTCCAGATGTGATCAATCAATGATCCACTATTTGCATTGAACCTTGTTGGTTTTTTAATAAGTGGTATAAAGCAGTTTTCAAAGAGCATATCTGCATAGTTAGCTATGTGTGGATCATCACAATTCAGTAAATTATAATTGAAATCACCGAATAAGAAGCAGGGTTTATTTTTAATTGAATTGAGAATATTAATGAGGTGCTCAAGAAATAATGCATGACTTTTAGAATTTTTAGATGGTGGTCTATATATTACACCACAAATCATTGTTGAGTTATTGGATTCAATTTCAATAAATAATGATTCAAAAATTTTTTCATGCATTATGGTTAAATCTGATCTCATTGTAAAGTTAAGTGAACAATTAACATATAAACCAACACCTCCTCCTCTACTTTGAGACCTTGAATTTGAAACAAATGTATAATTATAGAGGTTAGTATGTGGACCGGTTTGATTTTCTTTAAGCCATGTTTCTGTTATTGCTAAAATACTTGGTTGCATATTAATTGATTGCAAAAAGCTTTCCAGTTTTAAGAAATTATGAACATTATTTAGTGATCGCACATTTAGGCTAAGTGCAGTGAAAGAGATTTTATTATTTTGATTTGATAGAAGTTTGGGTATTTTATCACTAGGAATATATTGTTCATCATTCAAGATTGAATCATAATATATACTAGGAATATCAAAATTATTAATTTCTGGCATTACTTTAGCTTGCGTAGAGTTAGCATTGCAATTTATCAAAGAATGATATGTAGGCCTATTTATTTTTTGAGACTGAAAGAGATTAATGAATTCTTCATCAGGGATGCTATTGAATGGAAAGGAAGGATTTATGCAATTTCTACATTTCCAGTCATTATATGAACTGTTAAGAGTTTTTGTTGACTTATCAATTTTAACAGTGCATGATTTATGAAATGAATTAAAACAATTTGAACATTGTATTTGTCTATGATTTTTTCTTATGTGTTTCAAACAGAAATGACAATTTAAGCAGTTGTTTGACTTTATCCTTGTTCACTAATGTTAGGGCTTAAAATATGTACAGTGATTAAATTGATTGAATATCTATGAATAGAATTATGGTTTTATTTAGTTAGCATATATAAAGAACAGAATAAGAATATTAAACAGAATTAGCAAGTTATAAGCAGAGCTAGAATTCTATTACATTTGCAACTAAATAAATTAATAAAAAAAAAAAAAAAAAAAAAATATGATATTTAAATAATAATATGATTTTTAAACTAATCTATAATATACGTATATGAACTAATAAATAACTAAATAAACTTAATAATATATAAATAAATAAATGAATAATAATAAATAATTAAATAAATAACTAATAAATAAATAAATAAACTAATCTATATATAAAATTATGTGACTAATTTATCAATATCATTAAAATCATCAATTATGTACCTTTTATTTTTGTGCATACAATATACATTACCATTAAGTGTCCAAGCAGAACCCAGGCCAAAGGTTTGCTTAGCACTTCTTAGCAGTTGCAGTCGACGTCTTGTTAAAGATTCAGTTATGGATAGTTTTTCATCATCATTTTTCTTTGCCTTAAGTTTTTTCTTCATTGCATATATGGCATTCCGAACAGATCTTCGTACAAACTTGATGATGATTGGTGTATTCGAACTCTTCTTCCTGGAAGGAAGAACATGACATGTGTCAATGTCATGTGTTGTTATTGCAGGTGAAATCTCAAGTTTAGAATTAAGTTTATGAATAACATAAGACTCAAATTCTGAATAACTTTCCTGAGCTGGAATTTTACATCCATGAAGAATAAGACAATTCCTACGGCTGTATTGCTCAAGGTCATCGATGCGTCTGCAGTTTTTCCAAACATCTTCCTCTAGCTTTCTAAGTACATTATCCATGTTCTCGATGGCCTTTCGAATACTTTTCAGTTGTTCTTCTTGATTTACTACTGAGCCTGAAACAGAAGAAGCAGCAGCAGCAGCAGCAGCAGAAGGTTTTTGAGTATATTCCTTCTCATACCTGGTTTGAGCTTCTTTAATAAATTTTAATTCTTGCTGAACAGACTTCAGCATCATCTGTAGGTTATCCGCCATCACAATATAAGTAAAATTTAAAAATATTAAAATAAAGTTATAAACTAATTGTAGCTAGCCCAAATCAATACAACTACAAACTCATTTTCTTAACAAGTTGCAAAACCTTATTCAAATAGAATCAAGATTAACTTCAATAGCTTTACCATCAGTCGCAGTATAACTCTCCAAACTTTTCTGAGCCGTGTCAAAGCATCGGACTTGATTAAATATGGCTTCCAATGTCATCGAATCGTCTCTTGTATTCTCTAACAGTCTAGATTTAATTGATGTAGATAGTAGACCAGATATGAAAGCATCGCGCATTACTTCACTTCGACAAACATCAGCGCCTACTGATCGGTAATTACAATTTTTTTGTCAGTTGTTTCAGTTTCTGCAAATAGTCGTCTAACGACTGCGCTTGCTGCTGCTTGCATGTCAATTGCAAATGTCTTGCAAAAATGATATTGCAAGGTTTAACGTAGTCTTTCCAAGGTTTGTATTGCTTTTTGATAGGTAAGACATTCATTCACATAATCGTAACTGTCTTTGCTGATATAAGCAATTAAACATTTCAAATTATCTTTATTAGATATTGCAGGCTTAGCAGGAAAAGAATCTATGAAATTCGAAAATGTACAATACCAATGCCTCCACTCTTTACAAGCTTGCTTCAAATTAGGATCGGTATTGAAAACGCTTGGTTAAATAAACTTGCTATCCGTTTCTTTTCAGTTGAATAAATTGTTGTAGACTAATCCAAACAAATAAACATTAGCTTTTTTCAACCTAAAGATGCTACATCTACCAACTGTGATAACAACAACTAAAACATAGGAATTTTACCATGCGCGTAACTGCCAAGGCAGCCGTAAGCACACCACGAATTATGCAGGGAGATGACGTGTGATTAGTACAGTACACACGCGCACAGTGCGGGTTCGATTACACGACAATCGACATTTTATAAGCTTTACAAATTATTAAACAGTAGTAGTAGTTTGTTTTTATTTGCATCCAAAAGAAGATTTGATAACAATTGAGTAGTAGTAGTAGTAGTAGTAGTAGTAGTAGTAGTAGTTTGTTTTTATTTGCATCCAAAAGAAGATTTGATAACAATTGAAAACAAAATAAAGCAAAGGTTTCAAATAGGGAGACGGCAACTAAACGATATACGTTATAACCTGCACAAAAAAATTGTGCATGTCCACCGCACCAGTGCCAATATATTTTTTAATATATTTTTAAATATATTAAATACATTTTTTTGACCCAACTCATTCAAAGTCATTATTTGAATTGAGGACTTGAGTATAACTCTCTTAAAGTCCGAGTTTGGAATCGAGTTATTACAAATCTGTCTCGTCCACAATGACATGAGCTTAATATGTTTAATAAGCTGCATGCCCTCACTAGCAATGTTGGATCGAAATGCTTACATAAAAACGTGGTTGCTATTTCACAAACACACTTTCATTTTTCTTTCTTCCTCGTTTGCGGTAGATGGGCAGGATCTGGATGGTCCACTGAATGGCCAGACATGTTTCAATCGGCCAGGTCATCAGGTTTTTGTTGACATCTGAGAGAGCACGAGTTCCATTTGGATGTGATAAATGGGGCAAGATGCTAATACGTGCTCAGTTGTCTGCTCCTTTGCGCGCCACACTCACATGCCGCCGAAGAAGCCATTCAACGTTTGTACATTTCTGAGCCAAATAGAACTACGTTAATCCATGCAGGTCTGGAAAATTTAATTTTTCATAATATGCAATTAATATTATTGAAGATGAAGTAATGTTAAAAAACATTGAATATAACCCTTTGTTGAAACTTAAATGTTGCTGAAAGTGACAATTTTGGGAGGTTTTCAATTCCCACACTTTGCTATCGTTTAAAAAATAAACGTTTCTAAATTGCTTTTTCTAGACCCACATCCCTTATAACTCTGCTAATTTTTAGAACCAGGACACAGGCGTTGGTTACAATTTGCAATTATCTAATCCGGTTTTTGTAAATGCCAAGATAATGCTGTTCAGTTGAAATTTGGTATTTAATTTTTCATTTTTTACAAAATTATTGACCGAAATTTAAAGCTGCTTGTTGGGAATGCTGAGCAGAAGAAAGTGTCGAATAGTGTTTTTTTCAGAACAAACCAGCACCACGAGGAACTCAAGGTTAAATTGAGATCGTATCGACCACGGCTTCAATTAAAATGCAATTTTGTCCTACTGGACAACACTGCCGATCATTAGAATTAATCATTTAAAAAGATTTTTTATTATAAAGCGCTGGAGCAGGACGTACAGGAACTTACATCGCAATTGATAATCTGATTGAAGAACTGAAAGAAACAAACAAATGTGACGTCATGAAAGCGGTGCTTAAAATGAGAAAAAACAGAAAAGATATGGTTCAAAATAAAGTAAGTCCAATCAGCTCAACGAATATTTAATCGATAATTGTGTTGCCTGGTGTAGTGATATGAAACATTTATGGTAGTGTATTGTCTTTATAAAAGTAGTGAAAGAATAAATATCTTTTGAGCAAAGCTGTTAAAAAAAGGAAATATTTTTTACAGACGCAGTATCTTTTCATACACAAATTAATTATTGAAAGTATTATCTTACCAGAAACGGAAATGGATGTAAATGATTTTATTGAAAACGCCAAAGAAAAAAACTGGTAAAACTTTTTTTTTGTAATATAAGCACAATCATCTGAAGCACACACCACACAAGATTTCATTTTGAAGAACTTACAAATAAGCAAAAATTATTCTTCATGTAGATGTGTCTCCCAACCTTTTTTTTGGCCATGCTCCGCCTAATCACCTCTAAAATTCTGATGTCCCCTCCCATATGTTGATATATAATTCTTATCTAAAAAGTGAACTCCATTTTAGGTGATGCTTAAAACACCAATATTTCGATTTAAGCTTTTATTTTAAATTTAAAATTTAAAGTTTTTTTAAGGCTTAAATTGCTTTAAAGCCTTAAAGGGGCTTAAACAAATTTCAAAACAACATGGCATTCATGAAAAACCAAAAATAAATAAAAAATAATTAAAGTTCTGAGCAAGAAATTACCAAAAAATAAAATATTATGGATTGTCTTTTATTATATTTATGTTTGTAAGAAACAATCGAATAAAGTTTAAAGGCATGTAATAGAGAATTGAAATATTTAAAGTTTTAAACAAAAACTAATTTTAAAGGAAGCTTTTTATTGTAATACTTTGATCAGTACTTTTACAAAATCAAATCGGTACTATTACAAAATCAAACCCCCTAACAATCAAATTGCTCCCTGTGGGACGTACGCCCCAAGTTGGTAATTACTGATGTAGATGTTAAATTGCTTCATTAATCATTTTTTTAAAGTAAATTTGAAATGACTACGTTTTTCTAGTATTTATGTTCCTGTAAGCGTTGATTCTTCTTGTCCCCACTTTAAATTCAATAATTATTATACGTGGCATCTGTCCGCTTGGGGTGCTACTGTATAGTTTGGCGCGAGATTCTTATTTTTCTTTTCCGCATAACGTGTTTACTGCAAGCATAAAGATGTGCTTCGCTTCAGTTTTGGTTTGAAAATGTGTCACCCGCATCATATAAGGTAATTGTTGTTTATATTTTGTATTCAAGTTTACACTCTTGTTTTTGGGTTTGAATAATAATAATAATTTTCACACAGTTGGCGGCTGAGTTTTTATTAAGCCTTTCTCTTTCAGTTGCCAACTGTCCTGTATCGGTTGTCCCGGTTGTCCCGGTTGTCCCGGTTGTCCCGGTTGTCCCGGTTGTCCCGGTTGTCCCGGTTGTCCCGGTTGTCTCGGTTGTGATGGCTGTAACGGTTGTTTCGGTCGTTAAACGATTGTATTGTTGTGTTGTGCCACGGATTTTTGTTTATGCTTTTTCACATCTTTTACATTTTTTCTTTAATTAAATCTCTTTATACAACTGTATACGGACTGGCAATTTTAGGTAGTAGTTAGGATTAACTTCTACATAATACAGGACAATACTTCTACTTGTATGGTAAATATACAGAACAATTTTACTTGTAAGTTACTGGACGTCTTAACTTGTAGGTTCTACTGGAAATTAGCCTTTAAGATTTTTTCCTGCTTTTCCTTGCTGGTAGGTTTAAGTTTTAGTATAAGTTTTTAACGCTTCTTTGTTTTGACATTGCCTTGTGTTTAAACTAGAGAGAGGATTATGGATCACTGTCTAACTGAACCGCTAAACAAACGCACGAGTCGTTCGTTAAACTATCTTCCGGGTCTAGTAAAGCAGACGCCCGCACATAAGGATGTTGGTGAATCCAAATATAGAAAACCCGCAAGCGCAGTTTATAACGTAGATGATGGTTATGCTGCCCAGACCACATGGGATCGTGGTCGTGAATCTGAACAACCGCATTTTGAATCACCAAGACATTATGTCACGTTAGACCAGTGGCCCACTTCTCCTCTTTCCCGTTCGCCCAGACGTTTAGATTATCAAGAGAAAAATCCCAATAATCGGCAGGAAGGCTACAACCAAGCTACTATTGATGACTTAATAGGCGCCATGCACCTTATGACTAGTCAAATTAATAGCAGACAGGCCCGACCACCAGACCGCAAGGAAATGTTCGACGGTGACCCCTTGAGATATAAACATTTTATCAGGCACTTTGATGCTTATACGGCGAGAAGTGTAATTGACATGTCTGTTCGCCTTGACCTATTAATTTCTTCATGTACAGGGGAGGCCCGTGAAAGTATCGCAGATTGCATTATGGCCCGAACGCCTGAATTAGGTTACTTAGAGGCCCGTAAGACCCTTGAAACGCAATATGGACAAGAGCACTCGATCGTCACAGCCCATGTAAGGCGTCTTACCGAAGGCCCTCCTTTAAAACAAAATGATCAGGTGGCTCTGTCGCAACTTGCACGTGACATGCATAATTGCGAGATTTGTTGCGCTGGAATAGCGAGTGCTGGATTAGACACCCAGCACACTATCTCTTGTATATTTAAGCGTCTCCCACGTTACCTTCAAGACAAGTGTCTAACGGAACTCGGACCACTACTAGAGCAGGGTGGTGCGATCACCTTTTCCCAACTATCTTCCTTTATACAGAGGCGAGCACAAATCGAAAAAAGCTTCTTAGGGCAATTAATGAATCGGCGGTTGGATAAGGTGCAAACGGAAAGCTCCCCCACCTTTCGACAGTCTAAGAGGTTCGCAGTCAATGCAACTCGAAGTAACTTTACTACTGGAAACACTAGTGTTGACGCCCGCAGTAGACCTTGTGCAAATTGCTCTGCCCAACATCCATTGTGGAAATGCGAGGCGTTTTTACTAAAAGATGTCGATAGTCGCTGGTCTTTGGCAAAATCCGCTAAGCTGTGCTTTAACTGTTTGGGGAATCATGTTGCAAGAAACTGCAAATCTAATTCCCGTTGCCGCCATTGTCGTGGATTACACCACAGCCTGTTACATAGAGACTTGCGACCCGCTATGAGCCAAATGGCAAACCCCGGGAGCTCTGATGGGGCCGGTGACTTATCATCAACTGAGACGAGAGGGGAGAATAGCACTGCCAGCCCTGCAGCATATTCTACTGGAGTAATTTCTAATACTCGTAGCAAAGTTAGGTTAAAGGTAATTCCTGTTAAAGTTTGGAGCAGCTCAAACCGCAAATGTGAAAGCGTTTACGCATTTCTGGACGAGGGATCAGACACAACACTCTGCAGCAAAGCGCTACTAAATCGATTGGGCGCTAAAGGTAAAGCTGTACACTTTTCACTGTCCACTGTCAGTGGTACTGATCACAAGCATGGTCATGATGTAAAGCTTTTTATTCAAGGTTATAATGAGGCCACGGTCATTGAACTTCCTAGCGTACTTAGTGTTCCTTGCTTGCCTGATCTGAAATCGAGCATTCCCTCGGACCAAGACCTTATCTCCTACGCTGATGTGCTACAAGGCGTTTCTCTTCCAGAAGTTTTAGGTGGGATTGAATTGCTTATTGGTGCTGACATCCCCGAGGCTCACCGCACACTAGAGTATCGAATTAGCCAGGTTGGCGGTCCCAATGCCGTTAGAACAATGCTCGGTTGGAGTTTAGTTGGTCCCACTAATGAACGCCTAGCAACTCAGACCCCTGAATTTCGGGTAAATTTCGTATGCTCGGAAAGCTCTATGCTCCACGAACAGATGCAAAGGGTTTATGACACCATGCATAAGCAAATGATACAGATGTATCAACAAGATTTCAACGAAGGCACAGATAGTTCAAAAATGGCTATGTCTGTAGAAGATCGTAGAGCCCTCGCTATCATGCAAGATTGCACGCAACTCCGGAACGGACACTATATCATACCCCTACCCTGGAAAAGTAATCAGGTTAAACTACCACGCAATCGCACTATGGCAGAAAGGAGACTAGCATACTTAAGAGCAAAACTCCTCAGAGATAAAGATTTATTTCATAATTACAAAGATAAAATTAAAGAGTATTTAGATAAAGGGTATGCTCGCAAAGTCCCAACTGACTTACTACCTTATACTGACCGCACTTGGTTTATACCACATCACGCCACTGTAGGAAAATTTCGGGTGGTTTTCGATTGTGCTGCGAGATTTCAAGGTGTTTCTTTAAATGATAACTTGCTCCAAGGTCCAGACCATACGAGCAATTTGATGGGTGTTCTTTTACGATTTCGCAAAAAGCCCATAGCTGTGGTGGCCGACATTCGAGGCATGTTTCATCAGGTAAGAGTTGAACCACGTGACTGTGATTCTTTGCGCTTTCTTTGGTGGCCAGATGGTGATCTGTCGGTACCACCGCAAGAATACCAAATGCTAGTTCATTTATTTGGAGCTACCTCTTCTCCTAGCTGTTGTGGTTTTGCACTACGAAAAGTTGCCAGCGATCGTGCTTCCGAAGTTGATCCCCTGGTAGTAAATTCTATTTCACGCAGCTTCTATGTCGACGACTTTTTAGGATCATTTGCCAGCATCGAGGAAGCAGAAAAGGTCATAAGATCGCTCAAAAAAGTCCTCAAAGAAGCAGGGTTTGATTTGACTAAATTTCGATCTAATAAAAATGCAATATTAAAAACGGTACCTGAAGAAGATAGATTAGGTGGCGTATCAAACCTTGATTTAAACAAAGCTTCCAGTGACAGAACTTTGGGAGTGTCATGGAATACACAGACCGACCAGTTTGAAATACGCGTTTGTATCAAGGAAAAACCTGTCACCCGTAGGGGCATACTATCAATGATGAGTCAAGTCTTTGATCCCATGGGAA
Organism: Diplosoma virens; assembly: GCA_963680785.1. Taxonomy (NCBI): domain Eukaryota; kingdom Metazoa; phylum Chordata; class Ascidiacea; order Aplousobranchia; family Didemnidae; genus Diplosoma; species Diplosoma virens. The sequence continues at coordinate 11,393,738 of OY796888.1, forward strand.
TCATCCACCCCTTCTTACTTCCTGCTAAACGCTTAATGCAGGAGTTGTGTTCAGAAAATTTAGGATGGGATGACGAAATCTCTGAAGAGAAAAGACAGGCTTGGTTTCGATGGCTAGATTCGTCCCAATGTTTAAATAGTGTTAAGTTTCCTAGGTGTTTACACCCGCCTAACTTTCGACCCGCTACATTTCAGTTACATTGTTTCTGTGACGCCAGCAGTGTTGGTTATGGAGCTGTGGCGTACCTCCGGATGATAGACTCTTTAGGCGCTATCTGTTGTTGTTTCCTTATTGGTAAGTCTAGAGTAGCCCCGTTGAAGCCCGTCACTATCCCGCGTATGGAGTTGACTGCAGCAGTCGTTGGAGTCAACTTGGTAAAATTTTTAAGAAATGAGTTAGATCTTGAGCTTGAAAGTGTCACCTTTTGGACTGATTCCACCTCAGTACTTCAATATATTAATAACACCGCAAAACATTTCCATGTATTTGTTGCCAATCGTATAGTCGAAATTCACGCAGGATCTGACCCATCTCAATGGCGACATCTAGATTCCAAGTCCAATCCAGCGGACATCTGCTCTCGCGGCCTTATGCCAGAACAACTAACAAAGCCGAAGCGTGGTTTGTTGGTCCCCCTTTCTTGAAGTTGCCCGAGAAGCATTGGCCTGAACAACCCACTCTCTCCCCGAAGCTTGACGGCCTGGAAATCCGCACTAGGACGAACGCTACTCTCGCGCAGGGCACACACAATTCTGCCCTAGATCGATTACTTAACTCTTCTTCATTTAGTGGTCTTAAAAGAAAGGTAGCTTGGCTGCTGCGCTACAGGCAGTACTTACTTGCTAAAAGCCACCCAAACGTATTGGTGAGTACTCGCTCTCATAGCCTGACAGTTTCAGAATTAGAAGTAGCAGCAAGAGAGATTATTAAACTGGTGCAAAAGCAGTCCTTTCCTGAAGAAGTATCTAAATTGGCCAGATCGGTAAGTTCTAATTCGTGTCAACCTGACTCATTGAACGCCAAATCGTGCTCAGTGTCGAAACATTCTTGTTTAAGAAAACTTTGTCCTATTTTTGTTCAGGGCTTAATACGTGTCGGTGGCCGCCTCCAAAGATCTCCGTTTTCTTTAGATGTTAAACACCCTATTATTCTACCAAAAAACCACCATGTTACGCACTTAATAATTAAGTTTTTTCATCAAAAAGAGGGTCATAGTGGGGTGCAACATACTCTTGCAGCTACAAGGGCGCAGTTCTGGGTCATAAACGGTCATGCCACAGTACGAAAAGTCTTAAACGAGTGTAGAATTTGTCGCTTAAAATATCCAGTTAGTGGTTCACAAATTATGGCTCCACTTCCCGTACATAGGGTCACTCCTGGCAAACCTGCTTTTACCTGTGTAGGCGTAGATTACGCTGGTCCCTTTTTCATAAAAGCTGGGCGCACTACTCTAAAGCGCTACCTCTGCGTATTCACTTGCTTAGCCACTAGAGCTGTACATTTAGAGCCCTCCTTCTCTCTTGATACTCCTTCCTTTCTTCAAACTTATCAGCGGTTTATAAGTCGTCGTGGCACACCACAAACAATATATTCGGACAACGGCTCCAATTTCGTCGGCGCGGTGAAGGAACTTCGAGACGGCTTCAAACGACTCGACAAACAAGCCATATGCGATCGATTGAGTCGGCAATCCATCGAGTGGCGCTTCAATCCTCCGGCCGCGAGTCATCAAGGAGGAGTGTGGGAGCGTGTCATCCGCAGCGTTCGCAAAATCATGTTGGCTCTTACAGATCAGCAGCGGCAGCTCACCGATGAAGAATTCTTTACCTTTGCAGCAGAAGTAGAGAGGATCCTCAACAATCGACCTCTCACTTCTGTGAGCTCCGATCCTACCGACCTAGAGGCTCTTACACCAAATTCGTTGTTACTTTGTCGATTGGATGATTCAATCCCGCTCGACGTATTCATGAAGGCGGACAAATACAAACGGTCTTGGAGATTCGTGAACTGGTTGGCTGACCAGTTTTGGTTAAGATGGACGAAAGAGTATTTACCAACCTTACAAATTCGTCAAAAGTGGCTTCAATCAGCCCGAAACCTTCGTGTCGGGGACGTGGTCCTGGTGATCGACGACGTCGGGAAGAGAGGTTCTTGGCCGAAAGCTCGTGTGGAAGAAGTTTTTCCTGGCAAGGATGGCTAAATACGGTCGGCCAGGGTTCGAACTGCGACATCCTCTTTCCTACGGGACACTAGAAAACTATGTCTGCTTGAGGCAGCAGAATGACATTCTTCGTTATCCGCGACTGTACAGTACATTTGTGATTCGTTCTTGTTTTTTATCCCCGCCTAAAGTTTCATCAACGCTTAATATTAAATAATTTCTGGATCGTAATTATTTGGGGCCGGGATGTAAGCGTTGATTCTTCTTGTCCCCACTTTAAATTCAATAATTATTATACGTGGCATCTGTCCGCTTGGGGTGCTACTGTATAGTTTGGCGCGAGATTCTTATTTTTCTTTTCCGCATAACGTGTTTACCGCAAGCATAAAGATGTGCTTCGCTTCAGTTTTGGTTTGAAAATGTGTCACCCGCATCATATAAGGTAATTGTTGTTTATATTTTGTATTCAAGTTTACACTCTTGTTTTTGGGTTTGAATAATAATAATAATTTTCACACAGTTGGCGGCTGAGTTTTTATTAAGCCTTTCTCTTTCAGTTGCCAACTGTCCTGTATCGGTTGTCCCGGTTGTCCCGGTTGTCCCGGTTGTCCCGGTTGTCTCGGTTGTGATGGCTGTAACGGTTGTTTCGGTCGTTAAACGATTGTATTGTTGTGTTGTGCCACGGATTTTTGTTTATGCTTTTTCACATCTTTTACATTTTTTCTTTAATTAAATCTCTTTATACAACTGTATACGGACTGGCAATTTTAGGTAGTAGTTAGGATTAACTTCTACAGTTCCAAAATTATTATTTTCTTTATGTATTTAGTTTTTACTGTTAAAAATGGTGTACAGATTCTACAGAATGCAAGACTTTAAATATTTCTAAAAAATACTTCGAATGCTTCTATAAATTGTACAAGTTAATTTTTTATTTTTTCACATACGTATTTAAAGGATTGATTATCGTTCGCATGAAGAGTTTAAAATTTTATTTAATCCTATTCTTTCTGCACCACTTCAAACAAATGCTATAAGTGAAAGTGATTACTCAAATATCAATGAAACACAAAAAGGTGACAAAGTTATATTATTATTACTACTTAAGCTTAATCAATTGCAAGAAACTAGTCAAGTTTCAAACCATTTTTATCCTGCTTTCTTTAACCGCCTATATATATCAAAAATGATACAATATGAATAAATAAGTATCAATTGAAGGGTACGGGACTATTTGGCGAAACCGTTTTGACATCGCCGTTTTGGCGCGGCCCGTTTTGGTGCGGCCCGTTTTCACCAGTCTATTTGAAACTAGCAGGAAGGTTTGAATAAAACAGTATAATCAATCACCCTAACCCTAACCTAACCTAAACCCTAAACTCTTTTTGAGATTTTACAAATAAGAAAACGTCGCACTGCCACAATGGCTGGCACCAAAACGGCTGCGCCATAACGGCTGGGCCAAATCGTCCCATCCCGTCAATTGAATTGGTTGAAGTAGACTTTTATAATTTTTATCAACATTTCGATTAAGTTGGTAAGAGCTATGAATAATTTTTTTCTCCTTTATGTACTAACCGTAGTCTTCACTCGATAAATTTTTAAACCCACAAATTTCTATCCAAGTATGAAATCCATACACTGTGTCATAGAATTTGTTTTAAACCAATTTTTTTCATGTTTCATTTTTTTCTCAAGCTTCTCAAGTTTTTTTGCAATTTGCTTTTAAAAAATGTGGGTGCTAGAAAAATGCAAACGTTGTTTTACCATCCCTTGATTTTCAGGTTCACAGTATCAAATTTTTGTATACCAAGAAGAAAGCCGAATTGCAATGGATGCTCATCTTGTTCAGGTAATTTGCTTATTCACAATTTTGCAAAGAAGAGTAATATAAGAACACGTCTTTTAATACGCTATTAAAATAAATTAAAATAAAATTACCTATTTTTTAAGACGTTTTTTCTCTTTTTGCCTTGTTTTATTTTGCAAATTATTATTTTAAATATTTTTATTTGGCTTTATATAAAAGTAGGTTCAGTAGTCACTTAGAAAATTGTTTTACTCTGAGATTAATTTAATAAATAAAAAAAAATTGTTTCATCTACAAATCATACACATGTATAATGTAATTTTAACTATAAATTTGCCCTTTTACTTTTTTGGATATGTTACAAAGCTTTTTAACCCCTCAGGTTTATTCTTGTCAAGAAGCAATGATTCTTTCATCTTCCCCAAAACAAGGAAACGAAGAGTTATTTTGGGAGACAATTTTGCAAAAAAATGTTAAATATTTTGTTGGTTTAGAGGTACAGAAACTTTTGTGCTGTGAACTAAGAGTTTTAAACTTAAATTAAAATTGCATTTGATGTGTAGGACAATTGTAATATTACCTTTCATCTTACAAAAGAAGATTCGCTACTATCTTGTGGAAATGTTAAAATTGTACTTAAGCAAATTCATCGAAGTTTTCAGTATTCGGTGTATGATTTATGTGTCTCGTCAATCTATCAGGCTAGTATTTCATTTTAGATGTGACCAAATCTGAAAAAAATTTAAAAAAATGTTTTTTTTCTGCATACTACAATTATGTTTTAAAGCAAGGGTGGGCAAACGTATTTAGCTCGAGAGCTGCATCTGAAAATTGAATTTGATTGCAGCCCCACTGATCACGTGATCACTAAAAAATGATCTTTACTTTAAAACTGTCTCAAATTTCTTAATTTTCGTATTTAAAGATCAGTGATCGCTGAAAGCAATTTGATTGAAGACAAAAAAAATTAATTATTTTTTTAATTATTTGTTTAAAGCCTTCGCGCGCGCCACAAAAGGTTGTTGCGTAGTTTTCCCACCTTTTTTTTATACAATGATTTATTTATTTACAAGTATGATGACTGTTATACTGAGTTATTCGACAAAACTTGTTTTCTTATGTTATAAAGTTCTTATTTACATTTTACTAAGAAGAATGGAAAAAAGAAATGAATCCTTATTCATAATAATGAATATTTTGTTTGAAATACAATTCGTAAACACTGTTAATTATAATTTCAATCGTCGTCGTCGTCGTCGTTTGAAAAGGTATCCACTCCAGGTCAGACACAAACAGGACTGGGGCCGAGGGTTTATTCTTTTACTACCCCAGACTGCTGCACTGCCTGGATCAGACGCTGGCAGTGATGTCATTAAGCCAGCATCGAGTTTTGTCATCCAAAACCGTCATACCGCGTGCTTCATGTGGTGCCCGATGTATAGGGCACGCTGTTAGTACATGGTCTGCGGTTTGCTCAGAGGCGCCACACTCGCAATTCGGTGAAGAAGCGAGACCCCATTTGTGCATGGACGAATGGAATCGCCCAACACCAGTCCGCAGGCGGTTAAGCTTAACCCAAGCTGCTCGGGGTAAGCCCATCCCAACAGGCCTGGCACCGGTCCGGGGCACAAAAGCACGGAGCCTGGAAGCACATTCACAGTACTCCGTTTTCCATTTAAGATTTGTCCATTCAGAAGCGCGGATGCCAAGTCTGGCAAGGTTGTCCAAGAGATTCCGCGCAGCTGGCACAAACGGGCGTCTGGATCTTAGTCTCACTTGGCGAGTATCTGAGGACCCACTTAACAGACCATACAAAATATGATCGGGGTCCAGAGATCCACGGTAAGCCAAGGAGAGTGTCGCTCCCATTCGGCGAAGCTCAGCTGGCTGGATGCCTGAGAGTATAGGTAGGTAGTCCGTTGGAGTGGGACGCAGGCATCTAGTAACTATGCGCAAGGCGTCATTCAAGACACTGTCAATGAGGCGAGTGTGAGCACTGCGACACCAGACTGGCGCACAGTACTCAGCTGTTGAGTAGACTAGAGACAAGATGGCTATGCGTAGTGTTTTAGCGCCAGCACCCCATCCCGAGCTCACGAGTCGCCTCAACAGTGTGACGCGCGAAGATAGTTTTTTGCGCAATGCCACTAAATGGTGACGAAACGTGAGCGATCTGTCCAGTTTTACCCCAAGGTAAGTAGGGGTTGGACAGAACGGTAAAAGTCCACCGTTGTAGATTTTTAGCTCACGTTTGGCCTCTCGGTTATTTAAATGAAAGGCTGTCGTCACCGTCTTAGTGTGACTGAGCTTCAACCTCCAAGTCTGGAGATACGCTGAAAGTGTGGACATGTCTTGGCTTAAGGTCCCCTCCAAGTCCTTCCAGTTTCCAGAAGAATGCAACAATGCTAGATCATTAGCATAAGCAAACTTTCTGGAAATCATGGAAGGAAGATCGTACGTATAGATGTTAAATAGGAAGGGAGCCAAGACCGATCCCTGAGGAACGCCGTTTTTAAGACGGCGTAACCTGCTTTGCTTGCTGTCACCGGTGGTAAGGGTGAAACTTCGATTTCGGACAAGCTCCATGATCATTTTGACCATGTGCTTATCCGGAAGTAGTCTCAGCAGCTTGCAGGTAAGGCCACGGTGCCAGACAGTGTCATAAGCCGCTGTCAGATCGATAAATACGGCACCGGCCTTCTTTTTAGCCTCGAAAGAATCCTCGATATTCTGGGTTAGCAGGACAACTTGATCTACGGTTGACTTCCCGCGTCGGAACCCAGCCTGCTCTCTAGAGAGCAGCGGATCGATTAATGGTTCAACGCAAGCGTAGATAAGCCTCTCGAGGATCTTGTAGGGGACACAGAGCAGAGATATCGGTCGATAACTCTTTGGGTCCCCCACGGGCTTTGCTGGTTTTGGGATCGCGACCACAAGCGCTCTTCTCCAGATCTTGGGAATTTTGAGTCGGCGCAAACAGGAAGAAATGAAGTCACGTAACCAGGACTTCAAAGCAGCTCCGGCATGGAGTATAAGCTCGGGGCAGATGGAATCAGGTCCCGGAGCTTTACCTGGTTTTAAATGTTGAAGGGCAGCAGCAAATTCTCTCTGTGAGAAATTGTCAGAGATATTTACTGCGTCTGGTGTTGTGGCCCTCCAAAGGTCAGACACTTCTTGAAAGACAAGTCGAGATGACTTGCGATCAACAGCCTCGTATTTCCCATTTCTAACCAACTGAGATGCAATAGCATCGGCTGAAACGAGACAGTGACGAGGAGAGTGTCGTGACCTACCAGTAAGGTTGTTCAAAATACTCCACGCTTTACGACTAGAGTGTGAGAAGTCAATGCTCCGAACTGCTTCGGACCATCGATCCCTCCGCTTTTTGTCAAGCTTGGCAAGCAGAGCTGTAGCAGCCAAACTTGAGTTGTCTCCCTGAGGAGACTGCAGAAAGGTTTTATAGAGGGATTCACACTCTGCATCCCAACACGGAATGTAGGTATTTCGATATCCGCGTGGGATAGTCTTTTTGGCTGCTTTCTTAATGGTGTTACAGAAGTCCTGGTAAGCCGCATCCACATCAAGTGAATCAGGCGGCAACAAAGTCTTTGCGAATTTATTCGTCAAAGCAATGTAGTGACTCCATTTGGCCTTGCGGAAGTTCCATCGCTTAACAGGCATGCTTGGCACTGTCATAGCAAACTTTGGTGGTGTAATAAGCGAAGGTCGATGTTGTGACCTGGGGAACTTGTCAAGGACACGTCTATCCGGTAAGCGACTGTTTGGACCTACGCATGCGAAAGCTAGATCCGGATTGGTACCAGTGTTCCAGCGGCCGGAATAAAAACTGGCAGCGTCCTTGGCATTATATAGGAGGGCAAGACAATTAACACTTGCCCATCCAGCCAAGCACTCACCGTCCGGACTGTTGTCATTGTAACCCCAGTCAGCATGACGACAGTTAAAATCGCCAGCGTACAGACAGGGGTGAGGAAACACTGGAAGATCCAAGATTCGCAATCGCGTTGGCGGTGGTTTGTAGACGTTGACTATTTTATAACCATCAACGTCCACACACAACCACTCGATCTCCGATGTCGGTGGAGATTGGTCCAAAAGCGTGTATCTCAGTCGCTCGTGGACAAACGTGGCAAGACCATGCTTCCTGCTTAAAAAAGACTTAGCTAGTTGGTAGTTTGGTAGTACCAACTTCTCTGCATCAGTGCAGTGGGTCTCCTGCAATAGGATGACGAGTGCCTCAAACTGCATAGCGAGATGATGAAGAACGTTCATCTTGCTTGCAGTGAGGCCTTCGATGTTCAGCTGAAGAATAGTGGGTCTTCAGAATTTGTTGGCAATGTGCCCTGAAAAGGACAGATTTATCCTAACATTGCCCCGTCCTGAAAAGGACGTTTGCCGATTAGCAGACCCACACTGAACATCGGAATGGGTGGATACCCTTCCATTTTGGTAGGTTCGGTTTCTGTCTGTCATTTTAAAATCAATGAGCAGACTTACTCACGGCCCAGGCTGCGTGAAAGCACCTACCATCTGGGCCATAATTTCAATGATTTACTTACAAACATTATACACAAAATCAGGTGTAAACATAATTTAAAGAAATCAAATATCAATAAAAACTAACCAGAGACAAGAAATAGAAATAAGAACGAAAACCATAAAAATTAGTGTTAACAGTACACACATTTACAATTTTTTAATGTTACCAGAATACTTTGTTGTCCTTATATAACCTTCTTTGATAGATACGCGCCATTTAGTAGTCTTTTGCAGTATATCAATTCATTTAAAATATCACTTTTTGATTGTTAGTGCGAAGTTTGGTTATTGGTAAAAAATAAACCCGAAGTTGATCAATACTTTGTAGCAGTGCTTTTTGAGCGCATTTTTTTTTCGAACACCTCATCATGAAGTGTATGACAAGTTTTTTTCAAGTTTATTAATGGACAAAAACTCCATTATATTTAATATTGAACAACAGCATGAGCCACCTTTTGACTGTCGTCATCGCACTACATAATCCATAGTGTCCGTTATTTTAATTTAAGAAAAAATGATTTTGAATTTTTTTATTGTAAATTGAATAATAATACTATAGAAGTAGAACTTACTGTAATTTATTTTATTTTGAAAAGCACCATAAAACAAAGGTGCTGTATATCCTTCTATAGACGCTTTATTAAGCTCATCTTCATACTCTAAGCTTAGAGTTTCCCATTTACAGATTGGTTTCAATATTACTGTTTTCTGTAAAGGTTTTTTAATATTTTTGGCAATCCTAAAATGGTTTGATAGTACAGTGCATGAACATTAAAACAATACCCTAAATGGAAATAGCTCAACAAGTTGAACACTAAAGATGGCACTAAAGAGATTTTCCAAATATGGTACTACACTAAAGAGATATGACGACTGCATTTAAGTCAATTATAATTAATTTAACAGTGCTATGATTTATTTTATTCTATATTTTAAATACAATTACCAAAGTAATTTTAGTATCAATATTATTTAGTAGTTGCATTTATTACAGTTAAATTTTGTTTAAAGTTTTCCAAAATAATTTTTCATCTTTTTTTTCTGTAATCATGTTTTTTATAAAAAGATAAAGTATTTTTAAAAAAATGCACAATTGTTTTATAGAATTTTTTTAATACAAGTTTAAAATTACTTTGATTTTGCACTAATGAGATTTAAAATGCTACTCATGTTTAGATTATACAAAAAGAATAAATAGATTGTTTTATCAACAAGTTAGCTTAGGAATTCAAAAGTTATTGTTTGAGAAAAATAAATATCATATAACACCAGTTAAATTTAATCTCATTTTCATCTTATTATAATGCAATTTTTAAAAACTGATGCCAATTTCTTTTGGTAACCAATATGAAATTTCAACATTTAGAAATCCATAAATATTACATACGTTGCTTTGGAATCTTCAAGTAGTTCTAACACTTTTCCTTTTTCAATATGGGAAGAAATTTGGGAAGGGATATTAACCTCAATGATGCAAAACTCTCGATCACCCGTGCTATTGTTCTGCAGGTAGTTTAGCCTATTTTTGTCTTTGTGTTTTATATCGTTGGTTGTACATCAATTAAAACCAAAAGAAAAGCAACAAAAAAATTAATTCAACGTATCCTCGAAACAATTATTTCAAAATATATTTAAAAGATATCACCGTTTTTGTTTTGCTTAATTTTTCAAGAGTTAGGTTAAAAGCTATTTTATTTTTACAGTTATCAATAATTTAAAAGCATTGTCGTATGTGGGGAGCGTTGGTCAAAGCTTCTGATTTAATTTCTTTTCAATGGTAAAATGCATAAAAATCGTTTGAATCAAAAACCGAAAAAACGTAAATAATATTGTATGTGTATATACCAGTACTCGTAAAACGGACAAAATATTTTTTAAATTTTTAAGCAAAAAAGAGTAAGTTTAGAGTTGACCAAAAACTCGTTTCTTTTTCATTTTTGTTGTTATATGCTCTCCAAACAAATGTTTTTGAAATAATAAAATATATATAAAAATTTTATATAAAATTCCGAGCGCGTAGGGTGTACCATTTCTCCTACTCACAACTTCGACTGGCATTATTTCTAAAGATTTTTTCCGAGAAGTAATGAAACTATAAAATTGAAAGATAGCAGAGCGATCAGTTAAATTGTACTTTTTGTTTCGTTCTAAGAATACGCCCAAATGGAACAGTAATACAAATCAAAGTTATACAATTGTCAAATTCACAAGCTTAAAACAGAAAAAATTGGCAGGCCTAAAACTAAGAAGAAAAAAATCTGATAGAAACTAGATTAATTAATCCTTAAAGCACCAGTGTCGAATTTTTTATAGATCATCTGTGTAACGAAAAAAGCCTAATTTTGGATGATTTTACTACTTATGTAAAATAAATAAATAAAAATGCATTAAAAGCAATATTTATTTATCGTGCTACACTAGGTCATGCGTCATTCCAGTAATCGAGCATTAGAGGGTATTAAATAAGGCTGAAAATGGGGGAATTAGACCTCCCTCTTCAAGGTCGTAAGCACATAGTACAAAATCGAAAGACATTTAGTTTTTATACACAAATACAAATAATATACAGGGTGTCCACAAAGTCCTTAGAGACAATTTTAAAAATTTAATAATATTACAACTGAAGTTGGAAATCTCGGAAATGTTTAAATAATATCAAATAGTGAAGTTTTTATTGAAAGCATTAATAAATTTTTATATGAGCCCTACATATTCAGTAAGAGTATCAAGGTAAATGTCTGCTGTTCTTGTCTTTTCATCAAAGAAAAATGGTCCAATAACTTTGTTACACAAAAGTCCGCACCACACATTAACCTTTGGGCTGTCATATTTAATTTTTTTAGTAATGTGTGGGTTTTCAGTTCCGCAAAATCTTGCATTATGCTTGTTAAGCTTTCCAGACACATGAAAAGTTGCTTCATCACTAAAGCAAATGCGGTTAAGAAAGTGACCATCCTCTTCGATTTTTTCAAAAATGTTAACTTCAAATTCTTTTATCTATTTAATTTCAATTAATTTATTTATCCAATTCATCTCTGAAATAAAAAGATGATATTAGCAAAAGCTTTAATAATACCTGATTAATATGCAAAAAAAATTATTTTGATAACACTTCTCAAAATTTTTTAATGAATTTTTAAAATTGTCCAAGGACTTTGTGGACACCCTTTACATTATAATAAATACATAACAGTAAAAATAAATACTCAAATAATCAATGATGGCGTTACAATCAAGTGATAGCCTTAAAATCAGGGAAGACCCGGTGCGACAAAAAAAAACGGGGGGCCACTTTTCAGTCTCAAAAAAAAGTTATCAATTTCAAAGGGCCACTTTTCACACGAATAATATACATTATAATAAATATATAACAATAAAAACACGTGCAAGAATAATCAGTGATGGCCTTACAATCAGGGGAAGCCCACTTCCAAAAAAATAGGGGGCCACTTTTCAGTCTTCAAGGTCAGTTTAAGCTCAACATACTCAGTTAAAGTTCAAATTCAATATACGGGACGTTCAGTTCACTTTGTTCAAATTCAAGTACTCGTTCAGTTCATTTATTTCAAATTCAGTTCAAATTTACTCAGTTTAAGTTCATTCGGTTCATATTCATTCAGTTCAAGTTCAATATACGGGACTTATCTTCATGCAATTTTACCACTGACTTATCTTCATGCAATTTTGGTGCCTTCTCTAGTGCAGCAATGAAAGGCTTTGAATGCCATCTTGAGGTAGATGCAGCATTTGCTTTCTTCTTAGAGGGTTCTGCTCTTCCACATGAAGACTCATAAACATCAACTTGCATCAGGTGTAGTGAATCAACATAATCAATCTCAGCACTTAGAACAGCAGGAACTGCTCAAATGTCCAACAATTTGCTGGATACTGAGAATCAAACCTGTTACGCAGTTTCTCATTGAAAGCACTATACAGTTGTCCCAACAACATTGGGCCATCCAGTGTTGAAGTTTTGCCAATTGACGATGCCACTCCATTGAGGTTTCTCATAGCAGCTCTAAATTCCAGAAAAATCTGACGATTATGGCCATTTAACCGACTTCTCCTCTTTACCTGTTGCATGCATGCTCCAAAATGACGTCTTTTTGTCCATATATTTTTTCCAAATTGTTCCAAATGACATCACAAGCATCACCAGGGTCCATTACGGTGAAGGTATTTCGGACATATTGTTTCGCCTGACCTTCTATTGTGCTCTCTATCCAGTGTAGTAGCATGTCAGGTCGAGTGTTACGTACGTCACGATAGTTCAACAGCAACCGATGCCTGTACGCAGGGTACTCAGCAGCATCTTTCCCATAAAAGCACAAACCAACCTCATTTCGGAGTCTCCAAGGAGGATTCCACATCTGTCGGCTACTATTTATAGGAGTACGAGTATGATTCATTTGTGACTTGATGTTCATTTTTTCATAAGGTTTCATCTTACTCATGTGGGGCTATATCCACTTTTCAATTCACATTCCACTGGCATAGGTGGAGGTTCAATCACATCAAAGTTCTTTGGTGTGGTCTCAGGACTCACATTCCCTGGTGTGGTCTCAGAAAATTCAGATTTCAACTTCACCTCTTCCTTGTCATGAAGGAGATGGTCTTTGTTGCTTTTCAAGCCAGCTAGACTTAATTCTGCAGCATCTGTTGTATTCTCAAACTGATCATCAATTTGCTGGTATTTGTTCAACTGCTAGCTTTTCCTTTCCGGTTCAATATTTGTGCGTTGCACCTCAATTTCTCTTTTTTGAATGGTTAGTGCCTGCATCTTTGATTGCATCTTTAATTCAGATATCTCCTTTTGCAGTTCTTGGATGATCCTCATTGACCAATGACATAGACACTCCATGATTGGAAACTCACATCACGTGATCTGATTTCGTACCGCCCGTTGAACGCTTGAATGCACGAACCTAAATTCAGTCTGATCTAGTTTAGCCAAACAGCTTTATACACTTTTTGAATTAATAATTCAATAAATTAATGAAATAAAAAATAAAAAAATATAAAATGTGAGGAATTTATTAATAAACTAAAATATTAACAAAAAAATTTAATGAAAATAAAGAGTTAATAAGCTAATTGACTATATTTATTCAATTGAATTCATTTGTAATCTTTTTACATTTAAAATATTTGATACATTTTTTAAAAATAACTTTGATAAAAACTTTAAGTCTAAATAGCTGTTCTGCATTCTCATTATACTAAATAAATAACTTGCTTTTTTTTAAATTACTGTATCTTTTTTTGGTTTAATTTATTTAAAGTTTGTTAAATTTATTTATTTAAAGTTAATTGTTAAAAGTTTTTGTGTAATAATCTAAAGCAGTTTTATTTAAATTTTGTAGTGAGCCACCGACTTGTCGCCACCAAATTTTTATGGTATCGGAAGAAATATTTTTATACTTGCGAAAAAAATTATTATAATCGGTTCCAGTTTGTGACACTATTTCTTTCTTGTTTTCAAACAAATAATTGCATTCTTTCAAGTTATTCAGATTGATGCAAATCAATTAGATTCCATTTAGATTTATTTTAAAAAATTTAAATCTCATTAATTTATTTAGCCAACGTTGCCTCTGAATCAATCAATCAAGCAAAATTTATTTTCAATCAATCAAGCAAGATTTTATTTTTTTCGTCCACTACACAGCAGATATTTATATTAAAACTCACATATGTGGTTGACAGTGGCGTGCGATGACCTCTGAGACTGGTCATGCAATTGCCATGCCAAAATCTGATCATGCAATTGGGTATTTTATAGGTAGTTAGTAAGTAAGACATGCAATATTTTACGGGTACAAAAAAATTTTGTGTGAGATTCTAATTTTTAGTCTTAAGATCGTGGCGTTGTAGACCAAAACATGCAATATTTTACGGGTAGAAAAAATTGTTTGTGAAATTCAAATTTTCAGTCCTAATATCATGGTGTTCAAAACCAATTTTCGTCCCAAAATTGTAGCGTTCTCTAAAAAAAAAGATCTTCACTTTCAATTACTCTCAAATTTTATACTTTTCACCCTAAAATTCTATTAGTTAAAATCTATTATGAGGAAAATTAAATTTTAATAACCCATGTTTAGGGAGGCTCATAGGTGCTACACCTTTTTCAAGGGTGATCTGGAAGAAGTTGCGATAGGGTATACTCATTCTTCTTAACATATCGCAGATAAGCTCACAACCGGATGTAGTTTATTCTCACATCCACAGAATGTTGAAATGTTTTGACATATAATAGACGTAAATGGTTATGTAAGCATAGCCTATAAATAATTAACATAAACATAACATATAATCATAGCCATACTAAGCTGGAGGGCAAGGGCGGCAATTGGCACACCGAGACGCATCATTGGCAATTTCCCAATTTTTCCAGCATTGAGCATGCGTTATTTGGGATGAAAGAAGTTTTTTTGTATGTATTTTTTGAGTAGAATTACTTTCATTTTATTGTGAAAAAACCGATTTAGTTTTTAAAAAAGTGGAAGCCTATAATTTTGGTTTTTGAGCACTCGTCGCATAAAATTCCAGCAAAGTTTGTTTCGCTTCCCAATTTTTTTATTCTGGGAACGGCAAACCAGGACACTAGTTAACAGAAAAAAATTCGTCCCTAAAAACTAGTGTTCTCTAAAAAAAAAGTCTTCACTTTGTATCAGTTTCCGATTTCTTGGTTTTCATCTGAAGAACTTTTAATTAGTCTGGATTACTTGATTTTCATCCCAAAACAAAAATATTCTCTTAAAAAAAAATCTTTTCCTATAACACAATGCTTCTCAAACCCTGGGTCGCCGTTTAGTTTGATTGGGTTCCCGACAAGTGTAGGCTAGTTGTGTAATAATTAAACCATTTTCGTTCTTTTGTGTGAATTTGGACCTACTTTTGGGTTGCAACCTAAGGTTGACCCAAAATTTTTACTTTATAAAGAACAAAAATTTGGGACAAAAAAATGAGAAATCCGAGATTATTCAAGTGAGACTTTTTTTTGGAGAACACTATGATTTTGGGACGAAAAATCAGAAATCCGAGATTGAATTCAAAGAAAGACCTTTTTTTTAGAAAATACCTTGATTTGGGGACAAAAATTGGTCTACGTCTTAGAACCCATCATAATTTTTTGTCCTACCCACAAAGTATTGCATGTCAATTGCATGACCAGCCTCAGAGGTCATAAGTTTAGTTCCCTTATTATGCTTGCAATAACGTCTATAAAAAATATTGGGTCGCCAAAACTTTACTCTCGATTTCCGCTTAACATTTGGGTTGCCACAAAAAAAGGTTGAGAAACACTGCTATAACACCTGAAGTACGGTAGTGAAAATTACAGTAGATGATTTCAACTTTTTATTTGCCTCAATCTTACGTCATAAACTTATCTATATTAAAATAATTTTATATTAAGGATATATATTATATTTTATATTAAAGATATATATTAAGTATATAAATATTATATTAAGGATATATATTATATATACACAAAACGAAATTATTTAATAAAAAAAAGTTTATTAACGACGTTTCGAAATTATTACTCATTTCATTATCAACTGCGTAAAATTCTTTATAATTTTACGTGGTCGTGCTTCTTTATAACTTTTCATGGTCGTGATCGTACGTCCTTATATATTGGCTATAGTTTTTATTCTAAAATTTATTCGAAGCTTACTCTCTATCATATCTTATAATTTAATTTATAAAGTTTGTTATTTTTCAAAAATAGCTACATCAACAATCTGACCAATTTTTGTTCACGCTTTTGCAAAAACAAAACAAACTTTTATGTAGTTCAATTTAATTTCACTAACTTGGCACAACTATTAATTTATTAAGCTAAAATTTAATGAAAACTTACACTCTATCAGGCCTTACAATTTAATTTAAAAAGTTTATTATTTTCAACAATTGCATCATTAACAATCTGACCAATTTTGTTCACGCTTTTGCAAAAACAAACCAAACTTTTATGTAGTTCAATATATAAATCAATGTATTTTTTGACGACTCAGTCGTCCAAAGGAGCATTTAGTCAAGCGTACGAGTGCCGACACTCCTGTTGGCGTTCTCTTAATAAAGAAACAAACTGAGAAAAAAGAGTTTCTTATCATGGTATGTATGTCGTTGCTTATTGACTGTACAGAGAAACTTAACTTAGAGGCTGTACCAGTAGATGACGTAACAGTTGGTTTGGATCTGCATTTTGGCTTTCTTGAGGCACAGTCATAGTACCTCTTCAAATCTTCACTTTCTTTTTCCCTGTACTCTTTGACAAGGTTTTGCACCAATGGCCTAGAATGTGCTTCTGGATTATCTTCCAGCCATTGATGGAGTGCATTGTTACAAATGCCATGTGCCCTTAATCCATATTTAAGGGTCTTATCAAGCAAGAGTTGATTGTTTTCTTCTTGCCTTCCAGAATACTCTCTCATAACAACTGTAATCATTTTAAGCTCACGTGCATAGGGTTTCAATGCTCTATGGCTTTTGAAGTAGGTGGGGTCCGGATAATCAACCCACAACAGCCTGACATCTTCCAGCACATCATTGCTGTCAACATTACATTCATCATTTTGTTCACTGAAACCTGAACTGGACTTAGGTCCTTCAGCAGCCTTAGAAGTAAAGATGTCAGTGCCATTATCCTTATTCCTGCTCTCAGGCAGGGTACTGGGTCTACTAACATCATTATGCCCATGTGATGAGCTACATTGACTCTCCATCACAAAATCAACTTCAGTCACAATTACTAGTCTTCCAATCTCAATTAACTAGTACTTTATGAAAACAGGAAGTCTTCCAATCCCAATTAACTAGTCTTCCAATCCCAGTTAACTAGTCTAAAATGAAAATAGAGAGAATGACAGACAGACAGTCGAATTGAAAGATATAAGAGACACAGAAACTCGCTAAATCTTTCTCTCTCTCTCTCTCTCTCTCTCTCTCTCTCTGGTCCTATTTGACAAACGACCCTGAGGGTATGGAGCCAGCTAAACTTCTCTCGCACAGAAGAGGTTACCCGACACAGTTTATATCAATATTGTAATTTAATAATGTTATCGTAACTGGTCCGGCGGCTTTAGACTAATACTTCACAGTCTGAAACAAGTACAATATAAGATTAAAATATAAAGTTAATTTAGCAAATAAAACATCGGTTAATTATCTTCCAAATTAATAGATTAGAATTGATACATAAAGAACGTCAAATATATCTCAGCTAGCACCTCGCCACGAGCTTAATTAAATCAAGACAAAGAAAAATTACGTGACCGTGTTGCCAAATAAAAAGATTGGTGACAAATTAAAGTTTAAGGGCGAGATAACACGTATATCGACAACAGGTAGCTTACTTTGACTTTACAATCATTGCAGACGGTATTCCTTGAGTATTTTTGAAAGCAATTTTACATGATTACTGTGTGATTATACCGTCATTTTGCAAATCAAAAGTTGACTAGAGAAAAGTACAGAAATGTAGTCAAGGATAGAAAAAAATAAAATTGTTTTTAAAGAGCAGTTACAGGAAAATATAAATAAATAGAAAGTTTTTCACTTTTAGAGGGTAATAAATAATTAAAAATAATCGCCTAGCTGATATAAAATTTTTGTTTAATTGCAAACAAAACTGGTTGGAATGTGATTACTATTTGCATTCTATTGTTTGTCTTTGATTATACAAAGTAGTTTTTAAGCTTATTTTTTTCTTTTATATATTCGATATATTTATTGAAGATCTTAGCAAGGTTTGATCTGCTAGTTTTGCTTTTCACTTAAAACTCTTATCATAGTACGTACCTTTTCTGAATACTTCCCGAAACAAATCTACTTGTTATCAAATTATAACCAATAATCTTTATTATTATCAAGTGATGGATGCACACAATCTGGTTTATTTCTTGCATTTATGGCTTCATTTATCCAAATCAAAACAGAAAAAAGTCTGGATATTTTTCGAACTGTGAAAGACCTACGGGATTATAGACCATGTCTACTAAATGATTTGGTAAAAAACTAAAATATGATTGTTCTACGTATATATTTTATAATTCATAATTTTTTTGAAGAAGTATTTCTCTTTTTAAAAAAATATAATTGCTTAAAAATTTAGCAGCAAAATTATATATTTCGTCTAAACGTTTTTGGCCCATTTCAAACCGCCTTATCCAAGAAAAAATAAACGTAAAAGTTTTAACGACAGGCACTTGGATAAATGGCTCTTCCTGCTTTATATAAAACAATATTAGTAAGCAGTAAGCTACAAATTGTTTAGCGATATAAGTGTACACTGTACAGTGTTAGTTAAAAACACTCAAGCGTATTTTTCTCTCATGAAAACTGTTCAAATGCGCCGAAAACGTTCAAGGGTTTAAAACAGCGGGATCAAAATATTTTGTTGTTAAACTTTGTCTTATAATAAAGCTTCGGTGATATCTTATTTCAGTTTTTTTCTTAAAAAACATTTTTTTGTACATTCGAATTGATTAGATTTTTTTCATAACTATTATATAAAACATAGTTTCTTCTCATAGATGTTCAGAAAGAGGGTGTAGTTGCATCCGCAAAGTTGAAGTTTTGCTCATTAATTAGACAAAAATTTTTAGTATGTGAGCAACACAATTTTGGAATTAACTTCAAATTTTTTTAAAATTTTTGCTTTAAATTTGAAGAGAAAAGGCACTTTGTTAATTTATTTAAAATTTGAAGAATTCTTTGTATTTACGATTTCGATTTAAAAAAACGAATAGACTAAATTTCTTCTTTTTTTTTATTTGAAGCGTAATATTATTCTTTTTTGTCTTTGTATGCAAAAAGTAGAAATTTTGGGCAAAAAGTATTTGCACCTCCAAAAATTTTCGTTCCCGTGCACTTGCATTTTCGATAAAGATTTTTTTCAAAGGACAGTACTTTTAGGTCAAGTCACAATTGTTTAAATTTATACTGCTAAACGTACTTATATAAACATTATTAATGATGTTATTTCAGGAATCATACAAGAATTGTTACAAGCTAATCAACTATTATCTGAATCTTACGTCAAAAAAAAGCCAACGGTTAAATTATGAAAATATCTAACTTAATTCTGTATTTAAATATATAACCGTTATAATAACTTAGTAAAGTTATTCAAACTGTAAAAAGCAGTTTTAGCTTACTGAATGTTTTAGAAACGACAAATCTGTGTTGAAATCGTGCCTGTCAATTTTAGATGTGTTTATTATAATTTTATGTATTAAAGTGATGATATCATAAACTTGTAGCAAAACATTTTTATAATTTTGTTTTGTAAATATCTTAGTTCCTTTATTTGTATAAATCAGTTGTCTTATAAATTAGTCTGTTATTTGCAATTATTTTCTTTTATTTTTTCCTTGCTATTTACTTCAAAAATTGTTTCAAACATCCATTTTATTTAATTATTTTATTAAAAAATGAAAATGTTGTTTGAAATTTTTAATTAATTCTATAGAATTTTGCAACGTTGCCTCGACTCAAGTCCACTTGGAAATTTTTAAAGGGCTCAAATTCAACCCTGGTTCGTTTGAAAAAATTCGTAGAGCAATTAGGACTAGATTTGAGTCAACTTAAAAAACGACTCAAATTTATAAGTTTAAATTTATTTTTCTGAAACATATTCATAAAAATCTATCTTAGACATGCAATTATGTTTTGTAAAGTATTTAATCAATGAAATTATCAAAAACTATTAAAAAAGCATTTAGGTAAATAGTTCTTTGAACGATTATCTTAGTGTAATTTTAATTTTGTTAAATTAAGATTTAAAATAAGATCTACGCTACTATAACAAGTTTTTTGCAGTTGTAAATAATTATGACTGACAAATTAAAATTAAAAATCTTATTTTTGATATATCTATTTTTTCCTGCTGGGCATTTTTTTGAAACGCTCATACATAAAGTTCCCAGACAGCAATTCATGGTCGAAAGAACGTCGGACCGACGTCAACTTGCGGCAGTTTCTCCGACGCTTTGCTCCTCAGTCCAAGGTTGGATGAACCCTGGTTGGCCAATTGATGTCCACCAGACGTCGAATCAGCGTCGGGCCAGCCACGTCAAACGGGCTACCGTCTATGGAACAAAATGGCACGAATTCAAACCGATCGACCACGAAAAAATATTGCTTTTTTTTATGTGTATGTGTGTGTGAATTTAAAAATAATTAAATTTTGCTAAAATTGTACAATCCTGATGAAGGCTAAAGTAAACCGAAAACGTTTGTCTTTGTAAATAAATTTTTTAATTGTTTGTTTAAATAAAATATGAAGAATGCTAAATCCACTATGGCTGCTTTTTACAATATACTCCTTAGGTGAGTAAAATGAAACTGAATAGAGAATATAAAACTAAATAACAAATATATTTGAAAAAAACAAAGCAAAAACAAATATATAAACTATGACAATAGAGAGAATAGTCAATAATTCTGGATCATAAGTTTGATTGATAGAAAAGATTGAGAAAAAAATAAAAAATCATACAAATAACAGTTTTCTAAAATAAAGTCAATGAAAAAAACTTTTAAAATGCTATCTTTTTTAAAGTTTTTGTGGAATTTTAGGTATCAAATCGAAGAAAAAAAATTTTAAATATGGATTTTATTTTGCAGATGGTTTCTTTTAAAAAAGAGATAGGAAAAGAGTGTAAACAGTTTCACGGTTTTTTCCAATTTGAAAAAGAGAAACTCTGAATAAAGAAGCGAGTTTGAGAGTTAGAAGGCAAGAATTACTTATGAGATGTGTGTGGTCAAAAAGAATGGTTCAAACAAAGTTATTTCTGGCTGTCCGGTAAGGAATTTCTTTCTCCAAGTTGGAAAAAAAGATTTAAAAAATGAGGTTTTTAGCGAGGTGTTCTAGGTTTGTAAAGTTGAAGATTGTGGAAAAAGGATAAGTTCATTGTTGATGTATGTAAGATTTTGGAATTAAGTTTTAAAAGAATTTTAAGGGAAAAGATTTAGTTTGTTTACAGCTGAAAAGATTTTTTTTAGTAGGTCCATAAGTTTGGTGAGGGTTGGTAGGGCTCAAAATTAGGGTAAATAAAGTTATTAAAACGACGAAATTTAATTTACTTCCCGGATTTAGTTCCCGGATTGAGTTTAGCAAAGGTCATCCAATATTAAGAGTACTTGCAATATCAATATATGAGAAGAAATAACGGTTTGTAGATAGAATGTGGGATCAGGAAGAATGGAAAATGTTCCCCATATGATACAGCCAAAAGAAAGATAAAGCTTTGATGAGATTTAGGAAAAGATCTAAAGTTAGAAGGGCTTATTACTTTAGAGGTAAGCTTAGTTTTTTGTTCTTGTAAGATAGCAATATGGGAAGCTAATTGTTTGGCTTTACTTGATCTGAATTAATTTCCAGAATGTTTGTGTGATGCAATGTTACGGATTTCTTTGTTCAAAGATTTTTTTCTGAATAAATCCTTGTTGTTGTATGGAGTTTCCAATTCTTCATGAAAGATTTTTGTTTTGATTGAAAGATTTTTATTTTTACGTTTCGATAAAAAAACCAGGTGAGTTTTATTGTGCTGTTTAAAGTTTTCCCAAGGCGATAAGGCAGTGTTTCACAACCTGTGTGCCGCGAGAGATTTCTAAGTATGCTCCAAAACTTTTAAAAAAAAATTAGACCATTGCTCCGAGACCATTTTTTAGAGAACAATACTTTTTAGGGAAAAAAGTCAAGAAATTTATTCCAAGTGCGCCGCGAATTTCAGAAAGAAACCTAAATACGTATGCTGCAGACGAAAAAGGTTGAGAACCATTGCGATAAGGAGTCAATAAAAAATAAAAAAATTTTAAGTTATAGTTGTATATATTGATTAATACAGGAAATAATAGAGATTAATAAATAAAATTAATTAATTTCCAATAAATTGAGCAGGTTGTTGAGAAAGATGAGAGATTTAATATGAGGTGCGGGGAAAGGTATAGTCTGAAAAAAAAAAGATTTAAGTATTAAAAGGGATCATTTGAAACCCGAGCTTTGTTGAATGAGGTGAGACACAAGAGAAGACTTTTTGCTTAAACCCTTAGCTTGCAACATTTTGCGAGAAGCTCTCTTGAAGCAACCTATAATAAAATTGCCTGATCAAGCAAAAGAATTCACTTTACGTACAAATGGTTCCAACAACGGGATTGGGGCAGTGTTGATGCAAGATTATAAAGAAAAACTTAACCCCATCGCATACCCAAGCAAAAAGTTAACAAATGCGGAGACTAAATACTCCAGCTCGAAAAGAAGTGCTCAGCGATAATTTGGAGTGTGGAAAATTTTTGTCTTTTTTTAACCGGCAAAAAAGTTTACAGACCATAAACCCCTCTCAGTTCTCTCAATATGATTCGGTTCCAAAAACAATTGCATATACAGGTGCTATTTACCCCTACTCGGACATGGCTTTTTGCTAAAGGACATTGCCCGCAAAGCAGTGATGGCTTTAATGAGGTGGGAACAGTGCGGCCGCACCGGGTGTGGATTTTTGTGCCTTGTTTGTTTAGATAAAATTGGGCGCGACGTCATTAGTATTGATAAAGGGCTTGACCGCGTCGTCATCCGCGCTCATTCGCGCGGAAAATAATAATAAATCGCTTGACCGTTTTGACATTTTTGCTTCTTTGGACAAAAATATGTAACTAAAACGCTTTGTCATCTGCGCCTTGAATATATTGGTTCTGAAGAGTCAATACTAGAAGCAAAAACTGGTCTGCTGAAATATTGAAATATTGTTTTGTAATTTGGCCGCAAAAAGTTGGTGAGTTTGTTTTTTGTGAAAAATTTGTATAATTGTGTTGTTTTATATATAATTGTAAAATTAAATGATAGCTTAGTGCAAAGTATTTTATAATTAGCAGCTTGAAATGCATATATTAACTTAATAGTAAATCTTAAATTTGTGCATTAAGTGTTTAACGTTGGTGCCGCTTAATGTATCACTGCTTATATATTAATATGTTAATTTTTTTTAGAAAACCGTTAATCGTCAATTGTTCGTTGCCGGAAAATTTGTCGAATAAAATTTTTGGTGGCTTACTATTTGTTGTGGATAACGCGTTCTGATCCTCAACAAGGACATTCCAGTTTTTACAAATTCTGTGCGACTACCGCGTGGCGTGGTGGTGCACACCAAGCTCCCCTAAAATACATCAAAAAGTAACCCCTACACAAGAAATTGCTCTATTTTTTTACAGCAGCACCAAGACGTTGATGGTATGTCAAAAAGAAAAGAAAAAAGTTTTGAATCAGCAGCATGCTTGGCTTCTGCTTGTTAGGTTGTGTCACTTGTGCTTGTTAGAGTAAACACTTTTTTTTTAGAGATTACTGTGTTTTGAGACACTAAAAAGTGACCTTACATGTTTTGGATTACTCAATAGTGCTGTTGTTTGCTTGCTGTTTGCATTATTTTTGAATTCAGTGTGTAGTGTTCTTAAAAATATTATTGCTAATAATTTTTTTACAGGGGCGTTTGTGACACTTCATTCACAATTCTAATCTTAACCTTATAATCAGGGCACCGAATCGGATCCGTAAAACCCTATTAACCGTTATTATTTCTCGAACGAAACAGGAAGTGAACTCGAAAAATTAAAATTTACTGAACCCAACCCTATAAAATTAAATTTGCAAACATGAACCAGAGCTGAACACGTAAATTTTAACTTTGCCGAACCTGAACCAGAATCAGTACTTTTGTTTGAACAATTCCGATACAGACACTCTGATTTTAATTTTTGATTTATACACTCTACATAGGCCTGGATAAACTACATTTTTATGAAAAGTTGCCACCATTTGTTTAATTACTTATTACTTCTTGTGAGGCAATACAGAGACTCAAAAGCGACTTTCTAGGTCAGGGATGTCCAATCTGCGGCCTACTTAATGTTTTTATACCACTCACTGCTTACTCAAATTTTCTAGTAATATTTTCATAATTGTATCGAATTCGATGTCTGTAACATATTGTTTATGCCTCAACAATATTGTTAATTAGATAAATATATAGCGCCATGGACAGGCCATTGATTCAATAATGTGTGAATGTTTTTCTTTGTTTAATATATATTCTCTTGTATTCTATTGGAATAAACTGTAATTCAGCCAGGACCCAAAACAAGAGAACAGAACAATGTCACTGTCATAGTAACGTATAGGGAAACAAAGTGAATACGTCAGTTGATTGCTGCGTCAAGTGACGTCCAATAAACTGATCTACAAAAACGTTTTTGGGTAGAGTTTATCATTAAAACGCTTGCCCCAAGTATCATTTTCAGTATTTACATTGTTTTGCAATTAAAATAATTTTGATTATATTATTTCCAAACGTTTTTTACAATATCTAGTGATGCTTGTTAATAACTTTAGTGGTAGTAAAGATAGTAAGTTTGAACCATTGCGGAGTGGTTTGTAATGAGATTACTGTAGTAGCAGCGATGCTCCTTGTGATAAAAAAAGAATCGTGTAGATTTATTAAGAGGGCCGAAAGAGAATCAGACATTTTTTGAGGTCTAATCTAGGAATTTAACATGTGGTCAGGGTCCAGGGTTACACCGTTAGCCAAGGAAAGTGTCGCTTTTAGTAGGCGACGCTCAGCTGACTGGATGCTTGAAAGTACTGGTAGGCTGTCAATTGGAGTGGGACGTAGGCATCCAGTGACAGTGCGCAAAGCGTCATACAGGACACTGTCTATAAAGCGAGTGTGAGCGCTGCAATACCAGACTGGTGTGCAGTACTCAGCTATTAAGTAGACCAGAGATAGGGTACCGGTGCGCAGTGTTTAGCACCAGCATCCATCCTAGCCTGCACGTTACTTCAGCAGTGTAACGTGCTAACATAGTTTTTTGCTCAATGCCAACAGATAGTGACGGAATGTGAGCAATCTGATCACAAAATAAGTGGGGTTGGACAAACTATCAAAAGTCTAATGCTGTTGTAGATTTTAGCTCACGTTTGGTTTCTTGGTAATTTAAATAAAAGGCTGCCATCACCGTCTTAGTGTGACTAAGCTCCTCAAAGGCCTTTCCGTTTTCAGAGGAGTGCAACAATGCTAGATCGTTTGCGTAGATAATCTTTTATAAAATTTTGGAGGGCAGGTGTAGACGCAAAAATAAAGGAGTTGAAAAGAAGGGAGCCCAAGCTGATCCCTAAAGAACGCCGTTTTTCAGACGGCAACTTTTGCTTTATTTGCTGTCACACTTTATTCGTAATAATTTTAAGTTATGGTGATATAGTTTGTTCTCCGTCTTAAAGTATTTTAAAGTTTTATTATGACTTAGGAATTGCTTGGGCAAGATATAATCGCTCTTGTGCTGTTTAATGTAAATATCTGCTATTTGCTTACAATTGTTTGTACGCATCTTTTTTTTTTTCGCCAGACAGTAATAACGTAATGCGTTTCGTCAAGTTATTTTCTTTTAACACATGACCGAGTTTAAACTTTATTGCGAACGTTCTCATGTACGATAGAACTGACGTTCTAATTCTGGCGCATTGGATCAAAGCGTTTTCTGTGGGGGATTCGAGTTGAGTCCAGCGTTCTCTAGTCGATTTGTCATCATGTGACATTTGTCTATATATATACGCTCGCTCGACCGCATTCAGAGAGAGATGATTTGAAACGACTCGAGATGAGTGATTCGAGAGAGAATAGCGTAATCTGGTTGAGCGTTGATTTGGGCGCAGAGCGTGGGCGAAGGACCCTTTGATTGTATTGCCTGGATTGGAAAGTGTTGTAAATGTTCTTGCGCCAGTGTTTAGAGATTGGTTCTACGGAGGTAGAATTATCTGTATTGGACGAATTAAGTTGTAGCGCTAATTTTTGCTTAGCACTGGCAGAGCGTGGAAGAGAATTTTCGTCGATTGTGAGTTGCGAATTTCGTAATACATTCGTTTTAGTTAGAGACAGTGTTCTCTATTCGTTTCTGGAGTTCGTTTGCTAGTCTTCAACAAATCAATCTGAGCTTGGTTCAAGCCAACTGTATAAAAGCTTTAGTCTCATAGCAAACTACTTTTTGAGCCAGAAAAAAATAAAATTAGACATAGCTTTGTTTCAGCGTAGGTATTCGGGTTACCTTATTTAACTGGTCCTTTAGGATTCCCAAACAAAGTCTGTGACACTAGCTGTCATTGGTTATAAGAGTGAAACTTCGGTTTTGGACAAGCTTCATAATCATTCTAATCATGTGCTTATCTGGCAAAAGTCTCAGTCACCAGGCCAAGATGCCACACAGAGTCATATGCCGCTGTCAGATCGACAAATCGTCAAAAAAAATCCTCTATGTTTTCTGTCAATAGAACGACTTGATCCACTGTTGAGTTTCCGCGTCGAAACCCAGCCTGTTCTTTAGACCAATGGATCAATAATTGGTTCGACGCGGGCGTAGATCTTGTAGGAGACATAGAGCAAAAATATTGCTCGATAACTTTTTGGGTCCCCTACTGGCTTCATCAGCTTTGTGATTGCGATAACAAGCGCTCTTCTTCAGATCTGAGAAATTTTGAGTTGGTGCAAGCAGGATGAAAGGAACTCACGTAACTGAGACTTCAAAGCAGCTCCAGCCTGGACATTTTAAACATTAATTACGTAATTATTTTAATAGTTTCACAATAATTAATTTTAATTTTATGCTTTAATACTCGTCATTTTGTCATGCCGTCTAATAGTAAAAAGATTAACTTTCATAGACATTTAATTTTGCGGTCCACTGAATGTACTTGAATTTATAATATGGCCCATTATGAAAAAGATTTGAAAACCCTGTTCTATGCGATAACTTAAAGCAAAATTGGTCATGTAAGCTGATTAAAGAAAGCGCAGTTTCAAATAGGTATTACACTAAAGAATTAAAGTGAAAGATTTATTGAAATAAAGACGCATGAAAAATAACCAAAATAAATTCATAAAAAAAATTAAACCTTAAGACTAAGATGATTAGTTTTAGTTTTGTTATGTTGTATTAGTTTAGAAATGCACAATAATATCTTAGTTCAGGAATACAGCAGTTTTTATTGTCGCCAGTCGCATTGCAAAGTTAGTTTTAGCTACTGGCCACTAGTGAGTTATGGTATTTAAAGGAAATTTGAGGCTTACTAAGCGCATTAGCCGTATAAAATGATAAGTTTTATTGATATTATGCTTTTTACTTTTACAGGTTGTAAAGGAACATGCCAACATTTTTTAACTATCAAATTTATTCAAATAAATTTGTAAAACATTGTAATTTTATTAATGATTTCTTTAATCTTGCATGCATACGAATAAACGTGAAAATAAACCTACAAAATCAATCAATTTAATCTACTCTGCTAAGAAATTTGAATTGTCAGCAATTTTTACGAAAAGTGAAATAAAGCATCATGGTTTTAATTGCTTCGAAAATGCTAAACATTTAAGTTAAATTTTTTAAAGAAATGGCTTTAGTAGATTTTAAACCGCAATCGTGTTTATCACTTTTGCTGCCAATGATCTGCTCATGAACCACGTGTGCCGACTTTTTATAACAAACATGCCTTTAAAAATACAATTTATTTTCACTTACTGTATACATACAATAATACTTCGTTTTTGCTGAATTTTAAATTATTAAATTATTTTACCATATAGATCAAATAAAGATTTTTAAACTAAAAACTTCGCACTCCAGAGTAAAGGTGTTAAAGTTTTTTGGAGAATTTTAAAGTTGGTAAAATATCGTAAAACATCTAAAAATTATTTTGATGATTCCGAAATTACAAAGAAAAAAGAAAAAGATTAACGCTAAAGTTTCGTAGCCTCAGAAGTTTTAAAACCTTGCTAGAAAATTTAGAAACAAATATTAAAACTGTTCATAGTTACTTGAAAAAATTTAAAAATTAGCAAACAATAAATTTTTATATGAAAAATTTGATAATATAAATTTTGACAAATTTTTAATATTTCTTGACCTATAAAACTCTGTGAAAAAATTTTGAACAATGAAAATTATAAGGTTGTGTAAGTTTCATGACGTCGGATAAATTCTTGAAAAAAATTTGAATTTTTTTAATCTAGTGGATTATAACGATATAGCATGCAGACAAAATAGAAAGGATATAGGCAGGCTATCGCCTGTGCAGCCGGTGCAATGCATTGCATTGCCGATATATTAAAGGAGTCTAGATAAAGTAGAGAAATTAAAGAGTTTAATTAAAACGATAAAAATTTTCTCAATTTACGTTGAAAGTAGCGCATTTGCAGTTGATTTCAAAATTGTTACCACTAGCGAAGTTACATAAAAAATTAGAAGTCAAGAATGTCATATCGCTATTAAAATTTTTGCGAATTATTGTACCAAATTTTACTTTCACCAACTTTATTTAATATTGTCTGTATACCAGTATTGCATGGTTCGGGTTGTTGCATTGTTGTATTCAACTATAACGCCATAAACTTGTATTCCACTGCAAATTAAAGCACTATGTATACGAGTTACTATGATAAAGCATACGAGCTGGTTTGATAGAGTTTTAACCTGATTGCGTAATTCGTCACTTTGCCTAAATCGTTACTTTTTGTAATCTTCTTGAGGTGACAAATTAGGCAAACTTTACTGTAATTGGTTGTGATCGGTTGTTACTAATTGGAGAAATTTAACTTCAGTTCCATAAAAATAAAAGTCAATGTCATCATTAATGACATCACTGTCTAAATTAAAGCTTTTAGTGTAAAACTTCAAAAGCAAAAACTGCTGTTATGACTTTTAATATCTTTGCCTCAAATAGACAATACTTCAATTATTTTCTCTACTAGTACAAATTTTTTCTAAACATAACACCTTACTGAATTTTACATATAATAAATACACATATTTGAAGTATAAGTGTACCAGTTTTCAATTCTCTACTGTACGAATAAAATGTTCATAACTAAATTTGAAATATGGGTGCTTGAGGCAAAAATATTGTTTGAAAATCATAAAATAACTCAAAAACTAAGCATGCTAGGAAATATACGCTCGTATAATGCCAAATTTGAGTTCAGCATCCCAGATTAGACTTAGAAACGGTTTTAAATGCTAAATTGACTTTTTATAATAGCTGAAAATGCAAAAAACATCTATTTTTTGCATCTGCTAGAGTTTTGTTTTATCCCACATTTTTGCTTGGGGTGCCATTTTTAAAAAACGCTTTGAAAAAAAGTTTACAAGATACTACAATAAAATTTATATTTTTATGATCACACATGGTTGCAAAATAAACTTCCAAAAATCAAGAAAATCTGAAAGGGTTGGTTGTCACCTTGCTGAAATGGCAGGGAATGGTCCTTAAACCTTTTTTGTTGAAATACAGTAGGTTGCTTCAAATAAGGTTTTATATGGTAATGTTAAACAAAAGAGTTTCATAAGAAGCGCTTGGTTTTGATAGCAGTTTTAAAGTTTTTTACTAACAAAAAAGTTTTTAAGTAATAATAAGAAATTTAAACAACTTAAAAGAATAAAAAATTAATTTCAACAAAGAAAAAGTGATCATTAGTTTCTATAAAATTGCTCTTTATCAATTTAGGTAATAAGTCAAAAATAATCAAGTGTAAAAATTTTTCATGCTCTGAATTTTGGTTCAAATAACTTATCGTTGTAAACCACAATGCAAACATTATTAAAGTAAACCTGCGATTATTAAGAACGTAATAATGACGTAAAAACGTATTGCACTTTGTCAGCTAGTGAATAAATAAAAAGTTTGAAACTCAATCAAAAAATAGAAAAAAATTAAATAATATTAATTTTAGCATTCAGAAAATTTATTTAATTTCGTACCGATCTATAAAAGCTGTAAACAATTATTCTACAAATATTTCTATAGAACATTCTCTGATGTTTTGTTTGGTAGTAAGAACATCTAAATGAAATTCATAAAAATATTTTAGTAGGTCTGATATATCATTGTTGGCACAAACATTTGTTGGAAAATGATCGATAGGCATTTCATTATGAAAAAATTTATTTTTTTGTTGGATCTATCTATTGATTGCATATTATAAATATTTAATTCCGCCACAAAAATACCTTAATCTTTGCCAATAATATTTATTGTACATACATTTTTTTTGTTATTTGTATTCGAAATACTGCAATTAACTCATTAACCCTAATCTGCCTGAAGCAGTCTGGGATAGTAAAAGATAAACCCTCGGCCCCAGTCCTGTTTGTGTCTGACCTGGAGTGGATGCCCTTCAAACAATGACGACGATGACGAATCCTAATCTTATAACGTCTATAATCGTCACATAAAGCAGATTTTTTTCAGGGATATGAGCTTGAGTTGTTAATAGAATTGAAAATAATCATTTGTAACCAGTTCATTCAGTAGCTAATGATATAAAAATATTTTGTTTAAATGATGAAAAAATAGTTTTAAAAAACAATAATAAACTTTTTATTGGTTAAAATCAAATTTTTATTGCTTTTGATTTTTAATTTTTTTATTGTGCACTTGGCCTATAGAAGGTTGCAGATTTTTGCAAATACCTTGTGACATATTGAAAAGTTAAGTAAAACCGTCCATTTGGCTTTACTAAAAAGTGTGATAGATTTATGTTTTAAAAGTTGCCATGTTCAAACTATTTTAAGCTACGTAAAGCGGACTTCGTTTGTTGAAATTACGACGCATCAAAAAATACATCAAGAAAACAAGTAAATTAATCAAATATTAATAGTAATAATAATAATAACAATGTTCTTGTAGACCGGCTTTATATCGAAAAATTTTAAAAACCATATGGTCTCAGGGCGGAAAATGTAAGTTAATTTCAGTAAAAAATATTGAAATATGCAAAATATTTCAATATATCTAATGGAATGATATGTTTTGTACAATCTTTAAGAATCATTTACAGGGACAATAAAGAATCAGCTATATACTTTATTCCCTAACATATCTCTCCTTAACGGTTGAGCTTTTAAAGCATAAGCATCTTTAATTACAGTAATTTTGGATCAAAAGCAAATAAACTTCTTGACATTTTTGGTTCCAACCTCCGAAACAAGATGATATTAAAGATCTTCAGTTTTATGGCAAGTTTTATAGTAAGATGATATTAATTTTGTATGGTCTAGATCAGTGGTTCTCAACCTTTCTTCTTTTGAGGCCCATTTTCAGTGGCCAAAATATACTTGGGCCCACAAAACCTTTACTACCAATTTCGAGTATCATAAAATGTTTTTTATTAATATAAACAATAAAGTAAGATTGTCAATAATCAAACTAATCCTTATGTCTTTTTATCAGCTTGTCCAGTTGCACTGCTAAACCTTGGTTTAACCTCAAGCGTAATTCTCCTCTCTTTTCGATTTGTAATTGAGAACGTTTCTTTGTCAGTAAATCATTTACTGCAGAAAATCCTGCTTCAACTAACCAAGTAGTAGGAAAACCAAGTAAAAATGGAATTACTTTTTCAAACAACAACGGATAGAATGATCCTACGCTCAGCCATCCGATTAATCCATTTCTTTCAATATTTGCCATTAATGCTTTGTTCTCCTTTAGCTCAAGAATTTCACCAGCAATAATAGGATCAACATTTTCTTCGCTTAAGATGTCAAAATGTGCTATATCTATAATCCAACCAGGTGGGCTCATTTCGATTATGTCTTTAAACCTTCTCGTCATATCATCTCTTAGGTTTTGCAGGTGATTAGTACAGCTTGCGATTACCTCTAGGCTTGGGGCAGTTTCAGCCAAGTTACAAAAAAAAGCAAATTCATTCTTTTGTAGATGCATTTTCCAGAGACTTAATTTGTTCAAAAAAGAGCGCACTTTCTCAGCACACTCTACTAGATTAGTGTTTTGCCCTTGCAGTGTTTTATTTAGTTGGTTAACATGCTTGAATATGTCGGCCAAATAAAAAATCTTTGCCTTTGTATTACTTTTACTTAATTCCAAAAACAAAGCCTCAGCTTTGTCTTTTTGTTTCTTGCTATGAGCGCTAGTTTCCATGTGATGAACAAAAATAAGAACCGTGTCCCACAATTCTGCAAGACGAACAAGGGAATTCCCCTTAGATAGCCACCTAACTTCAGTGTGTAAGAGAAGTGTCTGGTGGTGTTGATCCTCGCATAGTTTTTGAAACAAGCGGTCATGCAAAGCATTGGCTTTGACAAAATTTATTGCTGCAATTGCAACTTTCAATGCTTCTTCCATCTCATTATCGAGAGATTTAGCAGCAAGATGTTGCCGATGAATAATGCAATGGATTGTCATTATATGGGGTGCAACTTCTTTAAATTTTGCAACAAAACCATTGTGCTTTCCGGTCATAGCACTGGCACCGTCTGTGGCAATCTGCAATAGATTTGATAGAGGAATCCCATTATCGTGCAGGAAGTTATAAACAGCTGCATAAATAGTTTCACTTCGTGTGTCAATTAGCTTGTTTATAAATAACATTTCTTCATGTATCACCATAGCATCAATATATCGAACATAAGCAAGTAATAAAACAGAATTATTTATTGTAGTTTCATCGATTTGCAGTGAAAACTTTGAAACTTTTAATTTTTCCACTAGCTGTTCCTCAAGATTTTCTGCCATTTCATCTTGCCTTCTTTTTACTGTGTCATTGGACAAGGGGATGTTTTTTAAAGTATTAGCAGCTTGTTCTCCTAGCAATTCATGAGCACAAATCAACATTGCTGGTTTCACTAGACTTTCTGCAATTGTGTGAGGCTTTCCCACCTTAGCAATCATTTCACTTACAATGTAGCTGACTTTAAGTGCCTTTCTATTATCATCCCTTGCCTTTTCCCAAAGGAAATCTAAAGTCTTTGGAGCATGCTTCTGGCGTAACTCCACTTTTTTTTCGAAATAGCTGAGCTCTTTCCCTACACAACTAGGATGTTTCAGCTAATTGAGCTAATAATTTAATTCAATTCAGCTAATTCAGCTAATTGAGCTAATAATGTTTCAGCTAATTGAGCTATTAATTTTGAGCTAATAATTTTGACTTTTTCATGGAATCATTGGTCATTATTAGACCACACTCTACACATTCAGGCTTCTCAGAATCAGTAGTTGATGGATAAAAGCCTAGTAACAAAAAATCTTTGTGGTAATTGCGGACAGTCTTTCTTTTTTTCGAACTTGAAGATGCCATTATAGAAAGTTAGGGCCTTAAAAGAAACGTTAGATATTATTAGAATAAACCTAAAATAAATGTTTCCTAAATAAACAAAATTAGGCCATTTGCCTTAAAATCTTATTATAATTAATCAAACAATATTTTAATTGTAAAACTACACTTATACTTAGCTCACGTCTTCTCTACTTTCTTCCTAGCCTACTCTACTCTCTAGCCACGAGTAACTACCAAACGTGGAAAAGCAGCGTCTATGACATCATAAAAGTAATATGAGCGTCATAGTTAAAATATATTAAGAATTAAGACACTTTAACCTAATAACATAAGAAATTATAAAATTTATAGAAACACATTTGCAAAAAAACTAATTATGTTGTATAGTTGGGTTGTACTCACTTGAGCCTAAGTTCATAATATCATAAATTTACTTTAGCATATAAATTGTAAATTTGAGCTATCAATTTATCTTAGGACCTAATGTAGGCCCAATGAAAACTTTGGAACTTCGGGCCCATTTCAAAAATCCTCAGGCCCACTTGTGGGCCTGAGGGCCCATGTTGAGAAACACTGGTCTAGATAGAGAACAAAATTTTAAAAAACTATTTTTTTGCAAATTTTGAATTTTTTTCTTTATTCATGTATCTGCAGTTGAACTATAGTGAAAATATTTTGTTGACCTTTAGTGCCATATTTTTATGTTTCTACAGCACCACGGCATTAGTATAACACAAGATGAAACGCAGTGTTTTTAAAGCAGAACAAAATTGTTTCAAAAATCAATGTTAATGATGTGTAATTTGTTTTTTTAATTTTACTTTTTCACTGCTAAATACTATTTTATACTTTATCAAATGTCAACGCAGTTGTTGCCTCTACTATTTGATAGCTAATTTTGCAATATTTGTATTTCAAGCTTAGACTGAAGAAAAATTAAACAATGCAATCAAAAATTACAGGATAAAAAATTATTCATTAACCAAAAAATCCATAATAAATTTTGAAAGATTTCAAATCATCTTAAAACTGTCAAAAAAAAAACCTTTTCTCGACAATTTGCGTAACATTTTGGCTACAAATTCTTTACATCGAAAAAAATCTCTGATTCCGGAACGATGTAGTAGATAAAAGTATTAGTTTTTACGAAAGATTAGCAAGTTATTTTTAACAAATCGTTTACCCTCTCTGTATCATAAAAGATTAGAGAGAAAGTGATGCTCAATTGGATGATTCAATTGCTCGTTTTAATTGGTTACAATTTAAAGAAGTTAATAGCAGTTAAATAAATTTGTAGATAAAACACTATTTGCCAGCTCGGCTCTTTATATTATTTTATTTGTCAGTAAAAAAACTCTCCGAGTGTCAATGACACAATGCTTCCGACAAAATAAAAAGCTGAAATAAATACGTAGAATCAAGCCTGCAAACACGAGTTCAACAAATTTACATATGTGAAAAATAATCGCCTGATCTTAATGGATTGTGCTGAAGTTTGTTGCTACAAAAAACCTAAAAAAATTTTTATGACATTCTGATGAAAAACCAACAAAGCCACCCAGTATTGGAGGAAATAAAAATTTTGACTTAATAATATAAATTTTGAATTGAGTACTGGGGCTTGTGCGAGCGTTAAATGTTGTTTTATGTTTGTAATTCCAATTTAGGCTATTTTTTGTCTTCTGTTGACGCAAATCTGCTTTAGGTTTCATTTGTTAACCGATTAACTTGGTTTGTTATTGTTTAGTAACATTCATAGTTAATTTGCAAAAAATTGCTCAGAAATTTCTTTAAATATTGCAGATACGTATTATTGTATAGCTTAGAAATTCTTTCAATTTCGTAAGAAAAAGTTTTTATGCAACCAAAGTGCTCCACAAATTTTTTGGCGTTTGGGAACCCTATGCCAACCTGTGCAAAAGTCATGGATCTTCATTTAATAAAGCGTGGCTGCGTGCTGCTCATTGTAATTCTCATGCAGATGTCTGTTTTTGGTGGTAGTTGAAGTAGGAAAAGCTGCCTCACATAAGTATGTATGGGAGACTGACACAAATATTTCACTGTGCTTATTCTAATTTTTATTTCCTCTTTGCACAAAAAAATTCAAAAATGTTCCC
The DNA here is from genome assembly GCA_963680785.1 of Diplosoma virens. NCBI lineage: Eukaryota > Metazoa > Chordata > Ascidiacea > Aplousobranchia > Didemnidae > Diplosoma > Diplosoma virens. Next base: position 11,429,501 of record OY796888.1, read on the forward strand.
TGCCGTTTTTTTTAACAACCACTCCAAATGAATATAGCAAGATATACAAAGAGTTTTCCTTTTGTTTTGTGAGAAAAATTTCCTGAAAAAAATCTAAAAAGCTTAGTTTGCTAAAATGGTTAGTTAATCATTTTACTTGTCAATCACAACAAGAGGAAAACTCTTTGATACATCATACAATATTCAAAATTTTTTTTAATTGTCAGATGTTCAAACACTGTTTCCTTAATTTCAGCTGTATTTTCAATTTCTAATTTTTTTAAAAATCTACTTAAAAACCAAAAAAAAGAAAAGTGTTTGTTTGATATTTTATTTATCCAACAGTCAATCTTTGTTTTGAAAGCGTGAATTTTACTAATTTACGAAAATAGTTAGACTTTTTCCTTTGCAGACTTGTATTGAACACGCACAGCATGCCGAATATTGAAGCCTAATATGCCATTTCAAAAACCCATTCAGAATCACAAAAATTTTTTGCAAACTGATGCTTTAGCTCAGTAAGGAACGTTAAAGTTTATTTTCTTAATTGGAATATTTGCGTCAAAATTTTTCCACAATATAACCAGCGCATGTTGGTATGCAGAAGTAGCGAAGAAGGTTGCCAGAATTCATTTGCTTGCATAGTTTTTGAAAAAACTCTTGCAGATTTTCTTTTACACCACCACAATTCTTTAGTTTGCAACTTTCACAGCTGTATCCATAATAATTTCTAACTTTTTTTTTATTTTTTTATGGAAACAAACGGCTTTACTGCAAATACTTTACGATGAATAATGCAGTGCTTCATTGCATAGTTAGAAGCAAATGCTTTGGCTCAAGCATTAACTACAAACCAAAACCAACATCCAGTTATCAACGCTGCTCCGTCTGTAGTAAGAAAACAATTTTTTTCCCAAGTTCTCTGTTTCTCTGTCATGAGTTTGTTGAGTTTGCCAAAAATTTGTTCGGCAGTTGCAATCACTATTACGTCTATGCAACACAAATATTCATCCACAACAGCAAGCCAATCAACATCAATTATTATTATGCTGACAAGCAGTTGTGTCCTATTTTTTCAGCAGCTGTGTCCTATTGTACAAAGAATCATTTTTGCTTTTAAACGTTGCTTTTACAAAATGTTTTTTGATAAATACATTAAATGATTAGTTGTGTCTTGAAACTTTTCTGGAGCCAGATCAAAATTGAAAAGCCTTTTGCAACAAATCAGACATACAGGCTGAGGAGCAGCGTTCATAGATTGGTCATTAGGCAAATTAAAACGGTACCGCAATTATTTGTCATCCTATTTTATCACTTTGTTATTGTCGACAGTTATATTATGTTTGATCCTCTTGGACGAAGCTGCCAGTTCTGCACTATTCTGTTTATTACATTACGTCTTCTCTGCGCTATCGGTATTGTTTATGCTGCATGTCCAACGATTCGCTTCATCTTCATTTGTCTTGTACAACGAGTATAATTTTGAAATGTAAAATAATAAATGATAAGAAACTAAAACATTTATTATTTTCCAAATATTTAAATCAAGGAAACCCTGTCGAACACTTTAAGTTCACAAAATCCTTGTGAACCTTTAACGAAACCCAGTTTGAAAAGTTCTGTGTTGCCATTGTCGCGTATCTACAAAAAACTAATCTAAATTGTAACAAAAAAAAAATTTTAGTGTTCTTATCAGATTCGTTGTCTTTACAATGATGAATATTTAACACAAATTTATAAAACTTAAAAACATCATACTTAAATCATTTAAAACTTATTAAAAAATTATAAATGTTATTTCATCTCAACACTACAAAAGCCAGATACGTAACTATGGCATAAAAGTGGCAATATTGTTGCCATTTATGTCTAAGTTTAAACCAGTTTCATTCAGTAGTTCCAAACTTTTCTTATTCAAGGTCCCTTTTAAAAAAATTATTATTTTTAAGGACCTAAACTTTTAAAAATGACTGACTGACTTAAATCATTTAAACTTTTAAAAATGACTGACTGACTTGTAATCATTTTTCGGCTTTAAACAATTAAATTACCACAAAAAACCTTCAAATCAATTGTTTTTTACATGCAAAATTTTTAACTCACAACTTTAAAGTAGTTTAAAATTAATTTTATTGATTTTTTATTCGGAATGTGATTGAAAACTTTTTTTTCAAAACTGTAGTAAACTTGTTAAAATGGCAAAAAATGTTTTTAAGTTCAGTTAAAGTTTTTAATAATTGGATAGTTTATTTGCCAGTTTACTATAAAAATACATGGTTTAAAAAGATAATAAGAGTAAACAAAATTAGTTTGAGAAATTATTCGAGTCATATACCCGTACTTGATCCAGCACGATATGATTCTGGCTATGGTTTTTTTCTAGCATATATAAATAGATATTTTTTACTTTACTAAAACCTAAAAATTACATTTTAATCTTTAGGCTCAGATAATCATTTTTAATTTTTTTAAAACTTTTTACCAAAAACATTTATCAGACTTATTATTGCTTTTCCAAAAGTTTTTAAAGCGATTTTTTTTCAAAAATTTAAAAAATTAATCTAGGGAGTAAACTTTTTTTTCTTTTGTAGTTAATCTATGTTGTACGAGGTATGTAGCCTACGCGCGAGACAAATTAACCCAGCAACAGTTTATTTTAGAATTGATTTTTCTTCCTGACGAGGCAAAATTCTGCAACTTGCAAAACTCTTTTTCTAAATCATGTGATTGCTCTACTATTGGCAGACTACATTTCTAATCCAAGTTCCTCTATTGTTGTTCCAACACGAAATTGTTTAAACAGTTAACAAAAATTATAACGAGTTACTGTTGTAATTAGCGCAACTAAACGGTTTGGAGCAAATTCATGCAAATGCTTTTAGCTTGAAAAAATTTTTACTACAATACTTTAAAATAAAGCTAAAATTCATGTGGAATTACTGTAAGGTGTTTTTTTTTCTGTAACTATCGTTGTTAACTAATTTTCCGCAAAACAAAGGAAATAATGATATAGCAAAGCTTGAAAAAAAGCTTGTTTACGTCAAAACACCCATTTTGCTAAGAGCTTATTCCCTGACGAATGCAAGTTATGACAGCATTAGACTAAACTAAAAGAATATTAAGTCAATATGTAGGCTAATAACCTATATCATCATGCCTCAAAAAACTTACTAGGCCTAATTAGGCTACTTATTTATTTTAAAATTATTTATTAAGATATTCTTTATAGTGGTCAAAATAAAATTTTGAAAAAGCCTAAATAGAAAAGAAAGTAAGTTTTTTAAAATCAATCATCCTCAAACTATGTACCTAATTTAGAAGTGTTTTTACTTAAATCATTTTTTGTAAAAATGGCAGCATCAGCGCGTAACAGTCCGAAAATTAAATTAAAAAAATGTTTGATGATTGTCAGATGCATTATTGTTAGAAATGTTATTTCCAAGAAAAAATTGGACGACTACTCCACTTGCATTTAATTTCGAGCTCTTTAATATTTCTCTCGTTTTAATTAAGTTTTTTGGGTGATTCTAACATTATAATAACTGCCCAGTTGCATTTGTAGCTTGTCTTTAAAGCCTTATTCTACGATCGAAAAGACCCTACTGACTTTATTTTAAGCAGGTAATTTTGTTGCCGAAAGTTTAAATTGCACAATAACTGAAAAGTTAACTGAACTATTTTGACACCCACCCAATGGTTAAAATCTCGTTTCGATTTCTATACTTGGTAGGCCTGTTCTTTGTTTTATTTTGGTGGGGAAAGATACCCTACTGCATTTTCTATGCCGGGCGTTTTCAACAAGCAGGTTTATATTAGGTCTTATTACGTAGAAAATAATCAAAAACAAAATTATTACTTACTATGCAGCAAAGGTAGAAGTGATTTTCTGCAACACTTTTTATAACTTTATACTGTCGGTTAAAAATAAAACTTTCTCAGTATTTGATATTAGTTAATGCTTTTTATTTTGAGAAAAAAATTCATTAATTTGTTATTATTATCAAAAAGCAAACACTGTTTTACGTTTGTTCCGCTTCGACATAAAAAGATTTAAAACAGGAAAAAAACAAAATAAGATTCAGCTCGTCTCTATCAACTTAATATCATTGTTTAGAATCTGTACCTGAATTATCGGAATCTGCAAGAGTTACATTCATTTATCTTTTCTGTACCATCTTTAGATTAAACATACTCATTATAAAGCACAAATTTCTTTATTTTAGTATAACGATTGCTAGCTGTGAGGTTTTGACTGCATAAAAAAAAAACCGATTATTATTATTACTTTTAAACTAACTAATAAATGAAATTTTTTAATTAAATATATACAAATTTTTGTAACCGATTTTCAGAAAGACTTTTTTGCCAAGCAACAAATTTTAGTATCGGTACACTAAAAATGACTTCTTTAGAGATCAGAAAAAATTATCATAAAAGATATAGTGTAAATACTTTTATAATTTGATAATTGTTTCCTTTTTTTCTCATAAGTTAAATTTTTCATTTAAGCACAAGTGAAATCAGTCAATAACTTTTTATAAATTTTTTTTAGGCCTAATAAATATATTTAAAATCGTTTTGACTATATACAAGTCATCTTTAATTAAATTTATAAAATTTCAAAATAAAGGAAAGGAATAAAAGTTATAAAACAAAGCAATGTTATAAAAATAATAGATGAAATATTTTTTAAATAGTTTAGATTCTTAATTGATTTTTAATTAAACTTAATTCTAAAATTCAATATCATATCATGTTATAGAATTTTCTCATAATTAAAAAAACAATTTTTGCTTTGTATATAGTATATATCGATTGCCTTATCAGCTATGCTGTAAAACAAATAAAAGTTTAAAAAATTCTTCTTAGTTAAAAATAGTTAGTTTAATGAAAGTTTGGTTTTTTTATATAGGTATCATAATTTTTTATAAAATTAAAGAATTAAATTATTTTTATAAATATGTTTTACTTCCGTATTGTCATTTTATTGTATTCCATTATTCATTGCAAGACAGGTAAAATAAAAAAGTTTTTAAATATTTAACAATGAAAATTTTTGTGTTTCCAAAGCACAAAAAATTGGAAAACAGTTTTTTTAACTAACCATGACACGGGAGGAAGTAGCAATGAGGTCGAGTAATTTCGGTTCGGCGAAAGTCCATCACTACATAAAATGGACGCCTGTTAAATTTTGGGAGAATAAAGGATTTTTGTAATTTTTGCCACGTCTCGACCAGTCTGTCACCTTTCATTTTAAAAGCATTGCTTTTATCATTCATAATTCAAAAACAAAAGATTCAAAGATGAGCTAAAAAACATTTTGACAAAAGTCATATCATGGTTATTGCTATTTATCATCTTGCTTTGAAAGAAAACGTTAAAAGATTTTAACATGGTTAAAACGTCAAGCGATTATCTTTGCTTTTTTTAAAACTGTCAAGATATTAATAATATAATGCTTATCAATTAGAATAATTTATTTTGTTTTTTAAAATATTGTGTTGTGGTGTGATTGTAATTTAAAGAGGCTTTTTATGATTAAAAAACAGGGAAATACAAATTTTTTTTCCCATGCATATATACAGTACAACATGCCGAGAATATAAATTCGTAGATTTGGTGTAATACTATGCTTTAATTTTTTTAGAAATATTTTAAAAAATTTTTATAGCATTCTTATTCAATAGCAGCATCAGCCTGCAATAATGCAAAACACGTTTTTACTCAGAAACACTGTAAAGCACGGGTGAGTAAAGTGCGTTCCGCGGGCCAAATGCGGCTTGCCAAACGCGTCTATGTAGCAAAAGTATGTTCCTGGATTGCTTCAGATTTTTTTAAAAAATTCTAGACACCAGATATAAAACTTTTAAAATTACAACAAATGTGTTTTGAAAGCTATTTTAGTGATTTGTAAATATACAAAATTAATATAACAATATAGCAAATGCAATTTAGTATATCTTTTGTACGTAGAATGCCCAGCTAATTTGATCACAAGAAATACTGAGCAGTTTGTTTTTTCAAATACTCCCCTTTCTTTCAATGAAGCTCAAGAAAAATATCGATTATTCGGAGGAGAAATTGCCATTATAAGTAGTCAAGAAGACAAGGATTTTTTTTGGCCATATTTTAAATCGTCATTGTTGCAAGGTAAATTTATTCAATGGTTTTCTTTGATTTTAAACAACTGCACTTTCTGTGCTTTTAAAAGTAATATTAAACAGACTTCAGTGCGTTTCTGTGGTGAAATAGCAGTAATACACTTTTAACTACAACTTGTAAGATAAGAGTCTCGTAATAACAACTAAAATGTCTTTTCAGGTTTAGCAAATGTCACAATTCTAAAAAAAGATTATGTACCAAATTCGAAGATTTATCGTTATTATAAGTATAGAGAAGTCGGAAGGCGTCTATCTTCAGGTGATTCTACAAATCTCAATCAATTTATTGTACCAGAAATTGGATTACTGTCCAGTATTATGTTGTACAAAAGGTAGGTTTGTCATATTTCCAAAGTATTTTTTCCGACATTTATTTTTTAATTAAAGCAAAACATGCTTTTTAGTTGATTAGCTTTATAAAAAATATATATATATTTTGGTCAGTATTCATCAGGAAAATACTCAATGACGTCGAGTCAGCTGGGTTAGATAATTAACTTACAGACCACAAAATTTTTTACATTAACGTAAATTTTATTTGCCCCAACACACTGTTTCACCTGCCTGGGCTCGTCAGTGGGCGCTTAAAAATCTGAAAAACAAAATAAATAAAATAAATAAATAAAAATGCAGTTTAAACATGCTTGAACGCCGGCGAAAAGCGTAAAACAACAACAAGAGAAAAACTACGGTTGTAATATTGATCGATAAATGAATTTTATTGTCAAACAAAAAGTGTCTTTTACGAAGCTTGCTCTATTGTTTGAAAATAATGGGTAAATATGAAAAGTTTGCATTAAAAATGCGCTAAAATTAGATTAAAGAGTCTGCACGTTGGAAAAACGATAAAAAGATGCTGAAGAAATGCATTTAAAACTTGCAAATATTAGGGTAAAAATTAAATTTAAAACAATAAATTTTTTTACAAAGTATAATTTTAGACTATTTTTAATTTGATAAGTATGTAGTGTAGAGATGGGTTGTTTTATTTGCTGATCAAGAAAGTGGATAAAGGTGTGATGTAAAAATAAGGTAAATCGAGTTTGTAAATATATATAAATTCACTTCCAACGTAATTAAAACTTCATAATTTGGATTTACTTCGATGTCGACATTTTGAGACCAATTCCGAGCGTTTATTCAGTAATTTATTTGGGTCACCTGAAATATTTGTAATTTTTCTGATATGCATAAGTTGCATGTTTTTGAACCACATTGGTATGGAGTTGCGTGTTGTACGATTTTCCATCTTATTTCTGGCGATAGTCCCGATTGTTTTAATTTCCAAACGGCTTTGGATAGTTCAGTGGAGTTAATTTTTCTATTGTCTTTAAAGGATTGGTTATGGTTATTATATCGGAGTTTAAATGATGTTTTGCAGCTACCGTAATAAAATTTGTCAGTTTCACCAGTTTTTAGGGAGGCCTTGTAAACTATTAAGTTTTTGCAATATTTAGTTGGCAATTTTTATCGGCAATTTTTATTTGATCTTCAGTTGCATTGTTTGGTGTCTATTTTGTTGTCCGAGTTGTTTAGGCGTGAAGTGTTTTGCTTATTTATCATAGATTTCACATTTGGCATGCAACTACAGTCAGTTTTATGTTGTTTTTGTTAAAAATTTTTGGTACTTGTTGCTGGGTGGAAAGTGTTTATTGAAAAGGGTAAAAAATTCTTTGCCAATGTTAATGGTGATTTTATCATTGAAAGGAGGGTTGAACCAAATAATCTTTGTTGTCGTGTTTCTTGATCGGTTTTTTGAGGTTGAGTTGAATTGATCTGTTTGTTTTTGTTCTTCTTTTACATAGGTTAATTTTTCCCTATATCCGCTTTTTTCAAGGGCTAGTTGATATTCCGGGATTGTTTTGTTGAATTCTTGTAAGCTGTATGAATTTTTTGATAAGCGTGATGATATCATTTTGGGTAATTGTTTTTTTATATTGGGAGGGTGATTCGATTTTGATATAAAAGGGGTGATTGATATAAAGGGGTATGTCTCTAAGTTTGCGGTATGGTCAGTATTTTCCTGTAATTAAATTTAGGGTGATATATAAAAAATCAGTTTGTAAATGGTTAGATTCTGTTGTTATTTTGAGGCCATTTTTTTGAAAAATTGTCCATATGTTTTTCTTGATTCTTTCCATGATTGGTCCTAATTTGCTGTTAATTAATGCCAAGCCTTCGTCTCTGTATAGCCCCAGGTGTTGATTTTTTATGGTTTTATTAAGTTCGTGTAATAGATGTAGTCCAACTAGTTCACATATTTCTGCCCCATTGTATGAGTCCATTGTTACGTCAAAAGGCTGCCGTTTTTCTTTGTCCACGTACTTTGATCGCCAAATAGTACAGTAGTAAATAGTGCATATTATTTACAAGCCTATATATGTTATATTCAACACTTTAAAAACAATATCTAGAGTTTTCGATAAACAGTTTTACAATTACACATTTACTAACTTTTTAGTTTCAATCCATAAGAAACCAATAAGTTTTTTTCCAGTCACCTAGTGTACATAGTATACATTGGTATGTCCAACAAGCTTTGGCTTTATGTAGTTTGTTTTAACAGCCACATAATAAAGAGCATTGCTTATTTCGTTGATTTAATTTGAGTTGAGCTATAAAATTAGTTTAAATTTTACAATTTAGTAGTTATGTAATGAAAACTAATTTTTTGCATTAATTAGGCTAGACTTTGCAACCAGCTACGGTGGTTACTTTTTTTAATTTTCTGAGCATCATTCACACTGTAGTTCATTTAAGTCCAATGTTACATACAGTAGCTTAAATTAAAACTAAAATTAGTCATACCACCAAACTATTTGTTTTACTAGTTTTTACATAGGTATATCAAGGATGGTTTTTAAATAATATAACCATTATGTACGTTTGTGATAGTGGTAATAATTTTTGATTTTTAGTATAATTAGTTAATAAGTACATAATTCAAAAGTTTTTAGTGCAAGTGCATACTTTTAGTAGATTAAATGGCCTTGATGTGCATGGGGGTTGTGGAATGACTGCAGATACTTAAAAGAAAAACATACAGAAAACACCTAAATTACCAAAATCAAAAAAACAAATAGTTTGATAATTTACAATGAGCTTGAATACTTGCATAGTTTAAATCCTCTTTGAATAACACTTAATGCAAAAACCAAGTTATTGGAAAACAAGAACGTACAGTGCCAGCCAAAAACAATTATTACAGTGTTATATTTTTTTATTATTCTATCCAGTAACCATAAAAGATGAATGCTGCAAGAAGCTATACTGTATCAGAAAGCAATGAGAAAATATTTGTAATAAACTATTGTTGTTTTTCTCAACTAATTGAAAGAAAAAAACTGTCAGAACATATTAACAAAAATTAACTGAAATTCATTTTGTCATAAAACTTGATTGCAATAAGATTGGAGATACAAAAAGTTACAAGACGACACATAAGCAATAGAAGCAAACCAAATACAACTGTAATATTTGAAACAAGAATTGTAATTAGTCTACTTATTTTTACAAAAAATGCTGACCCAAACACAAAAATGGTTTATATTTGTAAATTAAATTAACAAAATCTGCTTGCCATAATACAGTTACCAAATAATTTGGTTGTCCACCTAATATTGGTTTTAATTTAAGCTATGTGACATTGGATTTACACGTATATAAGTTTTTTTAAAAGCAAAATTACCGCGAGCTACAGTTTGAAACGTTCAAAAAAACGTCCTTAAAAAAAACTACGTATCTGAATACAAACAAAGTCTAGCCTAATAAATGTAAGAAGTTATAGTTTTCATCACATAGATTATAGATCGTAAAACTTAAATTAATTTTATAATTCCAACTCAAATCAAAGTCACCGAAATAAGCTATCCGCTTCATGATTTGGTTGTTCAAGCAAACTTAAAAGCCAAAGTTTGCTGGTTTTATTAAGTTTGGTTACTATGTCCATTAAGTTGCTGGAAAAAGGCTTAGGCCTATTAATTTTTATGCTAAATTGTTTGATTTACTCCTTATATGGTCAAAAGCCTTGAACAAGTTTGTTGTAGCTATTTCTCAATATTGCATTTTGACAACAGAATCATTTACGTATGTTTTTCCCAAACTGAAAACGGCATGAAATTAAAACAGTCTTCTGTACCCAAAATAATTTCACGTAATTTTTTGATCTACATTAAAGCATCAAAAAAGCAAAGTTAATAAAAAGAATATATTACAAAACATAACGTAATGTGCTCTTTTTATTACGCTTTTGTTGATTTTAAAGACAAAACTATTTAAATTATACAATAATTTTTAGTTTGTAGAAGTAACAGAATTTGCTGCTTTTCAGAATATTCACTTTTTATTAAGTGACGTACGTTTAAATTATAGATCAATGTCACTAAGCTTTTTTTGAAAAGTGCAATATAACGAAGAATAAGGAAGATGTTGGGCCGAATTTGGCTAACAATATCAATTCCAAATAGACAAATTCGATTTTTTTGCATAAAAAGCTGGGGAGTTGATCAAAAAAAATTTTTTAAATGCAATCAAAGACTAAAAATAGGGAAGACCGGAGCCAGTTGCAACATGGGCTACCGGTTTTACAAATTACCCCTTTGGCGAGGCACATTGTAACGCTTTTTTTTAATATTTAAATGGTAATTCTAACCACTAAGCTTTGAAAATTATTTATTTATTTTTTTGATATTAGTTAAACAGTGATCTAAATTTTTCATATTAAACAAGTATTTTGAAAAAAAATTATTATCATAAAAAGAAAAAAATTGTTACTACGTGCCCCGATCTCCCCTAGATGTATTTTTTTTTGAAACTCCAAAAAAATCTTCACTTTAATACACAATAAATACTTATGTGCAACAGGTCCACTGAAAAAATGCGCTTCAATTTTCAGAAACCAATAACTTGATGACAACCTTAATAGATGAATATATTATCAAGTAGTCTATCGCTTCTGTTTTCCCAGTATAACTTCTTGCAGAAATACAAACAAGTAACATCTGGTCTAGACCTAGTCTAAAAAATATTCTTTCCTGGTTAATTGAAGTTCGGGCATATTGTACAGTAGACTGAGTGTAGAAGCTCAAAATCATTAAAAAAAAGAAAGGTACACCGTACCTTTATGATAAGTGTAGACTAGACCTAAATTGATTTGCGTAGTTTATATTGCTCTTGTTTTAGAACAACAATTATCAGACATAGGTGTTGAAGACCATCAAAATGGGTCACGAATATAATTAGATTGTAAAATTGCGATAACCAGACGTTTAATGTTAGGAAGCAAAAGGTTAAAATTATCGTATTTTAGTCGAATTTGATGCAACAAGAAGTATGATAGTTAAACAAATCTTACCAACAACATGACGTAATGACTTTTTTCGGTTTTAAAGTTAATTTACGACAGGAGTTCTGAACCAGTGGGCCACACCGAGATAGTGTGAAATAGTTTTAAAATATCATATTCGGAGGCTGTTTTTTGTTGTGAAGTACCGATTTAATGAAACAAATAAAAGTGAAGACTAGACACACGGGTCGCCACAATTTCGTTTCAAGCTTTTTTGACCCATGGCGTTAAAAAGGTTAAGATCTCCTGATTTACGGCATCATCAGAGATAAAATTTTGTTTTCAAACCATTTAGAGTCCCAGAAAAACTCTTGAAAAAGTTGCCTTAAACCTAATGTGCACTTTGGGTATAAAACATAGCCAAACTATAAGTTACAGTTTCACTGGTGTATTTTGTATTTTTGGTTTCTTCAGCTATGATGTTGAAATTTAATAATTCTATATCGGCATTAACATTGTCACATTTTATTCACAACTTAATTTTAACTTCATATAGCAATAGTTAGTTAATTTTTTGTTTTTTCGGTAGTTTTAAATTTTATTATGACGTAATCTTCTCTTTTCCAAATACCAAGCAATGATTGCAGAGTCTGCAAACCCTGCTTCATTTAATGTACTTAATTTATTTGCAAGCTGCTTTATGATCGTATAAATATTCGTTTTGTTGATTTATTCTTAGCACGTGACAAGCAGATTAAGAGCACTTGACCTCTGAATAGTCTTGCTTTTTTGTTTTTTCTTAAAGGTTTGAGAATCGTTAAATTATCTCACTAACGCGAGACTTCTAATTACTTAATTCGTTCGATCTTGCCATCCTCTGATTGGCTTTGATAAACTATAACCAATGGTAAACTTTATTTTAATTTTTAATGGGTAATTATTCTCCACTTTCTTGTAATTTCTACCGTAATCGGGCGTTACTTGACGTATAAGCGCACACTTTGTTTTTACTTTATTTCAGTCATTCCCGTCATTCTAGTCAGATTTCAGTTATTGCATTGTAGTTGAGTCGCTCATGTTTTTTACGGCTTCGAGTGGTTGTGCGTGAGGCGTTGATGGTTATAAAATAGTCAACGTCTACAAACCTCCACCAACGCGATTGCGATCTCTTGATCTCCTAGTGTTTCCTCACCCATGTCTTTATGCTGGCGATTTTAACGGTTGTCGTGCTAATTGGGGCTACTATGATAACAGTCCGGACGGTGAGTGCTGGGCTGGCTGGGCAAGTATAATTTGTCTTGCCATCCTATATAATGCCAAGGACGCTGCCAGTTTTGTTCATCCATATCAATAAAAAGTTTGACTAATTATTTTTTGAGAAACAAAAAAACATCATAAGAAGCAGCACCGTTAAAAAGCATTGCTCTACTTAGAGACAAAAAGATTTTTTGACTTACCCGATATGGTCGGTGAATTTTTCTTTTTTGGTGGTGCGGTGTCATATATGTACTAAGTTTCGAACCTTTTTGTTTCTCTGTGTTGTTACTTTGTTAATCGTGTATTTGTGTTCTCTGCCGCTAGCTTGTTAATCGTGCCACTTTATTATGATTGCTTTGTTGGTCTCGCCCTTTTTAAACATCTTTAGTTGCTTGGATTTCTATCTGAATAAGATTCATAACGTGATCTTTTTTTTTAACCTTATTTATAATTATTGTGTTTCTTTTATAGATTTGTAGCGGCGTTTTCTTAGTTAAATAAAAGCAATACTTTTATGCTCAATGTTAAATTACGACAATTTATTTAACTAAGAAGTAATTCTAACAATGGATAAGTTGATGAGACCCCAGCGTCTTAGTTTGGATCCCAACTCCCCGTCAGCGGGAAAAGAATGGAAGCATTGGATCCGAACCTTCGAGAATTATTTGGCATCGCTCCCAGAGAGAGCCGAAGATGAAATTCCTGTAAACAAGCTTCATCTTCTAACCAACTCGGTCGCTTATGATGTTTACGATTCCATCGAAGAATGCGTCACATTTGAGAGCGCGATTCGCGTGTTAGAAAATCTGTATGTCAAAACACCGAATGAAATATTTTCCCGTCACTTACTGGCAACAGCTCGACAAGCTCCAGGGCAGTCACTGAATGATTTCGTACAAAAATTGCAAGGTCTCGGCAAAGATTGCAATTTTCGCCCTGTCACCGCTCAAGTCTACCGAGAGGAAATGGTCAGAGACGCATTTATCAACGGGATAACTTCAAGTTCAATCCGACAACGACTCTTAGAGAATCGCGTGTTAACTTTGAGAGACGCAGTAACGCAGGCGAACACGCTGGAGTTGGCCCAGCAAAACTCGCTAGCCTATGATGTCCCGAAAAATTTGACTCGCCACGTTGCTGCAGTCACAGAAAAGGATCAATTTGTATCCAAATCTCAATTAGAAGAAGAAGAAGAATCTCAATTGGCATCTGTTCAGCCAAGAAAGTTCAAAGAAAAAAAATGCTTCTTTTGTGGTACTTCCTTTCATGATCGCTCGTTCTGCCCTGCTCGAAGCGCTGTTTGTTATAATTGTAAGAAAAAAGGACATTTTGCAAGAGTGTGTAAAAGCAGACAGTCAACATCTCCCGGTGTATCTGCGATGGTTCCCACAAACCAACTGTGCGCAACTCAGCTAGCTCCATCGTGTTTGCCTCATGCTATGGTGACTTCCAATATTAATGGACACGAGCTATCAACGGTTATTGACACAGGCTGTTCGCTAAGTTTCATCAATAAAGAAACGTTGAAGACTATCGGTTTACGAATGACACGTGAAGGACGAGACGTAACGATGGCAACCACAGACTTGCATTGTAACGTAATGGGCAGCTGCATAACAAATCTCAGTATCAGTAACAAAACTTACAGTCAAGTAAAACTTGGAGTTTTAGAAAACCTATGCAGCGACTTTCTTTTGGGGAGCGACTTTCAGCAAAAGCACGAAAAGGTCATTTTCAGATATGATGGATCAAAAGTAGAACTGGTACCTAAACTGGAAGCTGGAATCTGCTCTACCGTGGCCTCAAGAGTCAAACCAGTATCACTTTTTTCGAACTTGCTTCCAGGCTGCCATCCTATAGCAACTAAATCGAGAAGACACAATACATTTGATTACTCGTTTATTGAAAAGGAAGTTGAAAGATTAAGGAATGATGATATCATTCGTCCCAGCAACTCCCCTTGGCGGGCGCAAGTACTGGTAATCAGGAACAAGGAAACACAGAAACCAAGGATGTGCATCGATTACTCTCAAACTATTAATCTGTTTACTCTTCTCGATGCGTACCCCCTCCCTAAAATTGACTCGGTTATTCACCAACTGGCGAAATACAGGCAGTTTTCCACGTTTGACTTAAGAAACGCGTATCACCAAATTTCCATTTGTGAATCTGATAAACAGTACACAGCCTTTGAAGCAGCCGGCAAGTTGTGGGAGTTTAATCGAGTCCTCTTTGGTGTAACCAACGGAGTACCAGTCTTTCAAAGAGTAATAGATGATGTTGTGGAAAAGGACTCTTTAAAAGACACATTTCCTTACCTCGATAACGTGACAATTGGAGGTTTTTCCAAAGAACAACACGACAAAAATGTTGAGCGCTTCTTGGAGTCCCTAAAGAAAAGAAATCTCTTACTAAACCACAAAAAGACCATTTCATCGGTCGACGAAATTAGCATCTTGGGTTATCGCGTCGGAAACGGGTGCATAAAACCAGACCCCGACCGATTACGTCCTCTTCTAGATCTGCCGGTTCCCCATAATGCAAAATCACTCAAAAGAGCGTTAGGATTATTTGCATACTATGCGAAATGGATTGCGAATTTTTCCGAAAAGATCAAGAACCTCAAAAATACAAAAATATTTCCCATGGATGAAAGAAGCGTCACCGAATTTGAAAGTCTGAAAAAGGAAATTGCTGGTGCTTCCTTATCTGCAATTGATAAAACCCTACCATTTGTAGTGGAATGCGACGCTTCGGAAACAGCAGTTTCGGCAACCTTGAATCAAGGCGGTAGACCAGTTGCTTTTACGTCAAGGACTCTGCAACCTAGTGAACGTCACTATCCGGCCGTGGAGAAGGAGGCAACCGCCGTTATTGAAGCCGTTAGGAAGTGGAGGCACTTTCTGGCCAGACAACACTTCCATATTGTTACGGACCAGCAATCAGTGGCCTTCATGTTCGATAGCAGGAAAAGAACCAAAGTGAAAAACAACAAAATTCAATCCTGGCGTCTGGAACTGGCATCATTTTCTTATACGATTCGGTACCGTCCAGGAAAGGACAACATCGCGCCCGACGCCTTATCTCGTGCAATCTGTGGTATGACTTGTGCAACTAATTTGTATAATTTGCATAATAATCTTTGTCATCTCGGTGTCAGCAGGCTGCTTCACTACGTACGTTGTAAGAATCTGCCGTTTTCTGTAGTCGATGTAAAAAATGTTTGTTCGTCGTATAAAATTTGCGCCGAAGTCAAACCGCAATTTTATGCTAAGCCTAAGTATTCGCTCGTAAAAGCAACACAGCCTCTCGAGCGCATGTCTATCGACTTTAAAGGTCCTTTACCCTCTTGTAACCGTAACGTATTTTTACTAGTGATAGTCGACGAGTATTCGCGTTTTCCGTTCTGCTTTCCCTGTCCAAACATGCAAGCGCAAACTGTAATCAAACACTTGAATGAACTGTTTACGTTGTGTGGGGTGCCGGGCTTTATACACTCGGATAACGCCACCGCTTTTAAAGCAACAGCAATTAAAAACTTTTTAAGTTCAAAAGGGGTTGCTACAAGCCATAGCTCCATCTATCACCCAGAAGGTAACTCGCAACTGGAAAGAAGCATCGGGAGCATCTGGCGAACGGTTAAACTCGCCTTAAAAGCACGTCTTCTGCCGATTAATCGATGGGAGTCGGTTATTCCAGAAGTCCTACATTCCTTGCGTTCCCTTCTTTGCACTGTGACCAACGCAACCCCACACGAACTATTTTTTCGATTTCAAAGAAAAACCTTCTGCGGACCTTCTTTACCCACCTGGCTGATGCATCCCGGTCCGGTCTTGGTACGCAATTTTACCCGCGGAAGCAAACATGACGACCTTGTACAACAAGCCGAGTTGACCCACGCCAACCCAGCATATGCTAAGGTTCGATATCCCGATGGCCGAGAAGCGACTGTGTCTCTAGAAGATTTAGCTCCTGCGCCAAGAAACGCCGTCGACAAAACACGTTTTAATGAAGTCAACGCTGACAGGTCACCCATTCAAACTGAAGTCTCATCAACATTCGATAACGCCGTTGATAACAGAGTCTTGTCCAACGAAGCTGCAGACAATAAGGAAGAAATTGAAAACCATGCTGCTGACGAAGTGCAATTCGTTCGCCCGAACGAATTAGATACTCCCCTCAGAAGGTCGGAGAGGCGCAATAAGGGCGTACCACCTATGCGTTATGGAGACCACCTCTCTTTTTAGGAAGGGGAGAATGTCATAATATGTACTAAGTTTCGAACCTTTTTGTTTCTCTGTGTTGTTACTTTGTTAATCGTGTATTTGTGTTCTCTGCCGCTAGCTTGTTAATCGTGCCACTTTATTATGATTGCTTTGTTGGTCTCGCCCTTTTTAAACATCTTTAGTTGCTTGGATTTCTATCTGAATAAGATTCATAACGTGATCTTTTTTTTTTAACCTTATTTATAATTATTGTGTTTCTTTTATAGATTTGTAGCGGCGTTTTCTTAGTTAAATAAAAGCAATACTTTTATGCTCAATGTTAAATTACGACATGCGGCAACTTCTTTTGCGTTTCTTATGATTGTTTTTAATGCCGCAGTGCCTTATGACCTTTGCAACATTGAGCTTTGACCACTCAGTGCTGCGGTACCAAGCCCATGGCGACACCTTGAAAGTTTTGGCTCGCCCCAAAATATTGACTTCAAGCTAAAGGCTAAAATTTTTTCTCTAAAGTAAAATAAATATATTAGAAACGGGCCATAAAAATTTATTTAAATCTTTTTCGAAGTCTGACCTTACACTGCCATTGTTTTAATTTGTATTTTTGTGATTAATTTTACTGAAAGTGTTTTTTTCTCGCACTTATGTGTGCTTGTTAGATAGTTTTGAAATAAAAATTGCGATTTAAAAATCGACATAATATATTCCCGCAATTAAGCAACTAATTCACCTACTTTCGATATAGTCCAAAAATGTAACAAAAGAAGTTAAAATTTGAATGTGAAATTATAAAATAAACCGATGATAATATTGGACTCCAAAATCAAACGCATTCTTTTACAAAAAACTAAATACTAAAAGTTAAGAATGTCCGCTGTGCAATCAAGCGTGTAAAAGGCACATTGTAATGTCGATTGCAAATGACAACAGTCCAAGTTCAATTCCTATGCTCTTATAATTCAATTATGACCTTCACAATAACACTTGATAAGACTTTTTTTGTTTTTCTCTGCCTTTTTGATTACGATAAACTTCATTATAAAATAATAAATATAAAAACAAAAATTTTTAAGCGGACAGCAATATTTTTATAGTTTGGAAACCGGTTGGGTCAATCGTGTAACTATGCCTCTAATTTAACAGCCTCTTTGTTGATATGCAAGATAAATAGTTCATACGTTATGAATTTTTACTTTCAACTAAAAAAACAAACTTGCAGTATGTGCCAGTAGCGCAAATTATAAAAAAATTGTTTCATTTGGCTTGTTGCAGGCTGTTAGAGAAAACATTAAACAGCCCAACTTGGCAAAATACTTTATTTTGTATATTTACTTGACTCCAATTATTATCAGGTATTACCACAACTTTATTTGGGAATCCGAAAGGACTAGTTGAACTAGGTAACCCAAATACTTATGCTGAAGTAAAACTGTTTTCTTTTTTAGTTTTTTTCCCAATCTAGAAATAATTTGCCGCTTAACTTAGCGAATTTTACCAGATAAAACAAATGGTATTGGAATGAACAAGAATTCTTACCGTGAATTACTTATTTACCAATCGGACAAAGAAGTTGGTGACGTCACAATACAATCACATGAAAAGTACAAAACTGGTCATGTAATTTGTAAAACAGAATTCGCTTAACAATTTCAGAAGATGCCAAACTTTTCTTCAATTATCTAGAAAAAATTACGTCATCTCTGCCACAATAATCATTGCAATGGCTTAAAACTTTAGCCAATCAATGTGCTTAAATAAGAGTAAAACAACTCTGAAACTACACTTATAAGAACAACCTGTAGACAAAATAAATTAAGTAGATAGTGGTGTACCGATAACATATTAACTACGTCACAATCAAACGCTTAAAAATTCTTGCAAAAAACTGAAAATCAACTACTGGTTTATAAAGTTAAGATTAGAATTATGAAGTATGACAGGATAAAACCGATTACCAACAAAACGCGACACTATCAGTCAGTCTTACTTTCATCCAGCAAAGAAATAAACAACTGATTTCTTGTGATTATTTTACCTATCATTTTTCCTATAGTACAGTGGTTTTCAACTTTTTTTATACCGTAACCCACTTTTCAACCCAAGGTAACTCCACAACCCACTTCAATGAACAGAATTTAATTCCGTTGCAAGAATCTAATGATCTGTAAAAAAAAAGGTCTTCATGTGGAATTTGTCTGCTATTTTTCAATTTTCTTCCCAAAAACATAGTGGACTCTAAAAGTCTTTACTTGGAATTTGCTTCCGATTTCTCAATTATAACGACATTATTATACGAGTCTCATATTATTTTCATTCTGATTCATGCTCTGTGGCCCACTGAAAATAGCGTCAAGGTTCACCGGTTGAAAACCACTGCTGTAGCATTTTCTCAACAAAATTTTATAATGAAAGTTTTTGAAGTGCGCTGCGTTCAATAAAATTCAAAATACTAAATAGAATTTTTTTATTTAGAAATACCTCTTTATACCAAATACCTATAATATTTTGCTGGTATTTTGGTCGTGACAAAATCTGGAGTAACTGCACCCATGGATGGAAATTTAACTTCGAACTGTATGGAGCTGCAGCCGACACTGCTAACTCTATTACAATATATAATTATCTCCTCGTCCTTCCACATACTTCCTATTTAAGTAGAGATGATCAGAAGCAAGATAATTTTAATATTCGAAAAAATATCTACATACCAGGTAAACAAGTAAAGATGCCAATACGTTTAATGAATGATGCTTCAAAAAGGGTATGACAAAAAATAATATTAGTATATGCATCTATATTTGATAAATCATTTTTTGTAAAATAAGTGAGTTTTCATTAACATAAAAATTGAAAAAGTACTTTATTGCAATTAATAGCTTCAAGTTGTAAAAATATTTTGGTTGGCAGCATATTGCAAAGTAAATCGCAATAAGCGTTTGGATTAATAATAACATTTGGAAACTAAATAAAAACATTTCATATGGGGCTCACCTAAACTCAAACTAAAAATATCATTTTAAAAGATTGCACTTCTGTTTAAAAAAAATTAATTGTAAAAAATAAAAATGACAAACAACCTACTTTTGTGTAGGAATCACACAAAACAAAGCTATTAAGTATTTTAAGATAGTTTTAAAAAGCCTGTTCATTCCTTGAAGACTTTTCATCTGACACTCATCAGGAGGAATCGTCAGAATGAACTGAGAGCAATTCGATCGTGCTTATATAGGTAAAGAGAAGGAGTCTGATTGGTAAAAAAAGGCAGCCAAACTGGAATAGAAAAGAAAAGGAAAGAAAAAAGAGAGTATGTCTGATTGGTCGAGGGAGACGACCAATGAAAAGTGAAAGTAAAAGAGCGTTAATGAATGAGTTTTAAACTGTAAAGAAATTCCTTGTGTCGACAGAGATTGGGTTGAAAAGATTTGATAAACGTAGCTTCAAGAGCGGAGAGGTGGAAAGAAGTACGTCCTCGGGCAAGGATGGAGAATAGAATCGAGCAAGGATAGAAAATTCTCTATCCTTGCCCGAGGACGTACTTCTTTCCACCTCTCCGCTCTTGAAGCTACGTTTATCAAATCTTTTCAACCCAATCTCTGTCGACACAAGGAATTTCTTTACAGTTTAAAACTAATTCATTAACGCTCTTTTACTTTCACTTCTCATTGGTCGTCTCCCTCGACCAATCAGACGTACTCTCTTTCTTTTTTTCTTTTCTTTTCTTTTCTATTCCTGATTCGTTGGCTTTTTTTAACCAATCAGCCTCATTCTCTTTTCCTGTATAAGCACGATCGGATTGCTCTCAGTTTATTCTGACGATTCCTCCTGATGAGTGTCAGATGAAAAGTCTTCAAAGAATGAGCAGGCTTTTTAAAGCTATCTTAAAGCTTTGTACCGCTAATCAACTCTTCTATTAAGTATTAAATATAATTTGTTGTACAACAAAGTAATTTTGTAAAACCAGTGACTTTCAAAAAGTGTCATCACGTATGTGAGTACAAAATAAAAACTTTCAACCAGACAGCAAGCTCTTGGTATTTCTAAAAGCAAGTCAAGATAATCGCTTGACGGGTTTCTTAAGTTTAACGCTCCTTGCGCTGTATTGCAAGTTGGGAGGATAAATAGAAATGGTATGATGAAGTCCTGGTGATAAAGCAAAAATGAAATAAAAATAAAAAAATGTAACAAGGAAATATAGTATTGTACTTTTGGTTTTATAAAATATAATCTTTCGTGATGTTTTTAAATAAAGAGTTATTTTTGGTAGCATTGTTTATACGTTTAGTTTCAATATTATCCCAATGTTTCAAAAACGCAAAATCAATACAGACAAAATAAATCTTCTTTATATTCATAAAAATTCAACAATAAAAAATTTTATTTTAGATGTGAGCATTTTCATCGGAGCCAAATCTAGTATTGGTCAATCAAGTTGGTTTTGGAATAACGGAACAATTATAAACAATCCCAATTTTCCATCATCAAGCTCATCCGTTTGTCAAGTTATGACTTGGCCGTTAACATACACAGACGGAATAAATCTACTTCCTAAAAATTGTCAATTTGGAAAATCTTATTACGTTGCTAAGCTAAAACGTAAATATCAGTTTATTTTTTTTAATTTTAATCTTCTAATGTTCAGTATGCCAAAAGGCACAATATATTTAGGACGTCGCCACTAAACTCGATTATAAAAAACTGGATTACAAAAACATTGAATAAAAAGATATTTTTTAATTACTAAAAACCACTTTAATTTTTCCCGAAATGTTTTTGAAAAATTATCTATTTACATAAGCTAACTAGGAAAGACCAATTAAATTTTTTTTAAACCTTTAGCCTATGAAAACTGAGCATTGAAGGTATACATTTAAGGCATACAACAATATTTAAAGCAGTGGTTTTTAACTTTTTTATTGCCTGCCTCTCCTTGCTTATTCTGAATATTTTTATTTCTTGGCAATGATAGTACATACAACTTGAATCACTAAAAAAATAAGGAAACACACCAATTCAGAAATGCATTTACTAAACTTTCAATTTAATGCAATACTTATCCTTGCTTCTTATTTAAAAGTAGCCGAATTTTACGGGCAGTCTGTGCCGAATATGACGTCTTCAGATAGTGCACATCGCAAGTCATCTTCAACGTCAAGTTTATTTCTCTGTTTGCTTTTAATTTGCAGCAGAAAAGAAAATCCTGACTCGCACAGATAGATCGACACAAACGACATAAGAATGCGGAGAACTTTTTTTGTTGTTTTGGGTTAAGACTTTTTTATCGCGATCCAATATCATGGCAGAAGTTTTTTTCGTATTCTTGCTGTGCAGTAGAATCATTAATGAATTCCAAAAAGTAGTCCTGGCATTCATCTGCAAGCTTTTAAAAGAATAGTCCAGGGTCTTTATCAGTAGTTTTCGGAAAATATCTCTCAAACTCGCTTTCAAGATTTAAAAAATGTTTCATAATTTCATTCTTCATGCAATCGGGCATGCCATCCAGTCTTGCATCAAAGCTTATGTCCGACTTTTCAAACATTGTGTAGTTGTGTATTTTCACGTTTCTTTTCCAGTTGGCCAGTTTAAACTTAAAAGCTTTCAGCGCATCAACAAATTTAATGATGTTGTCTGTGTGTTACTGTTACGTAATAATAAAGAAATGTCATCAATATAAAATTTTTAAAGGTAGCTCCAGCAAAAGAGCTAAACTGAATTTGTTTGATTTCGCATGAAAGTATTAAACGCACAAATTCCTCCCCTAAAATCATGAAATTCATCTCTGGGAAGAAATTTCTAATTTTTTATCGTTCTATTATTTAATTATATAAATTATATATTATGTGAATTCTATTTCTATGATATAAATTTAAATTTTATCTTTTATCTTTAAAAATTTCTAATTTTTTATCATTTTATAAATAATAAATAATGATGAAATGAAGTTTTAAATGAAGCAACACCCCAAAATTTTTAATTTTCGAGTTGTTACTGCAAAATTAAAAAATTTTTACCTTTGAATTAGCCAAGTCTTTTTTGTAATGACTTTAAGGTTTTTTAAAAATAATATTGAAAAATTTCGTAAGTTTATATTTTCATCTTTACTGTGTAATTTTAATTAAGACATCTTTGTCTTTGTAGTGTTAGCAAGTTTGCATGAAGTACAATGCAATGAAACAGCTTTGATTCTATCATGGAACTCTTTTAAAGAAGCTTTTCAAAATTTTAGTAGATTTCAAGCAACAATTGATGTATTTCAAATTTTTATTTTTAAATTATTTCTAATTTTTTAATTTCTTCAAAAAAAAAGATGTTTGTTCTTTTTTAAATTATACTCGTATCATTAATTTAAGACCAATAATTTATTATACATTTTTGAGCGTTTTTTTTTATTTTTATTCAATACTTTAAAGAATCAAAACATTTTAAAGCTTGGTATTATTTAATCATTCGAACGTAAACTCATGACACTTAAAGTCATTAGATTTGAGAATAGGAATAAATAATCTAGGCAACAGAAAACTTATCTCAAAACTTTTTGTCCAAGACTCGTCAGGAGATAAACGTCAGTTTGAAGAAAAATAGAATTAATTGTCTTTTAACACTGAGCGAAGTAATGATTGGTTGTTAGAGAAGGCGTCACAACACGTAATCAGCGCCAGATTTTCAAGTTTCAAATAAATCAAAACATGTATTTTTCTAAACCAATCTGCCTTCCTAAACAACCAATCAATTTTTCGTTTAGTGCTATAGGACAATCAACATTGCATTTTTCTTTCATTCCAACGTTTATCTTCTGACGAGTCTCAGACGAAAAGTTTCGAGATGAGTTTTTTGCTTGCTATATTCAAATTTTGTACACAAACCAGTTGTTTTAGGTTAGAATAAAGAAAAATTGAGCAGAACAGAGTTATATAAAGTAAAAAAAGAAAGTTCTGATCGGTCAGGAGTGATTGACTTTTTAAAAATTTATATAAAATTAAGAGTTCAAAAATTACAATAGCAGGATTGCTACCTATAAAACTAAGTCCTAGCAAAACTAAATTTGTCACTGCAGTTTAATTTTCAGTTGCAACCAATTAGACCATTCTAATTGTATATTCAATTTCGTGGTGCCTTCATGCTTTACTCTTCAAAAAACTTTGTTATTTAGTAACAACTGCAATATGTAGAGAGAGCATTTCAATTTTGCTTTTAGTTTTTGAATCCTTCACTGCTTATTTATTTAAATTTTTTGAAAAAAATCGATGAGTTAATTAACAATGAAATCAAATCTGTTTTGCAATCTTTTTTAAAGAAATTAGGTTAACCTTCTATCTTAAACAACATTGATTTGGATAAATTGATTTGGAAGCAATCCAAGTGTTTTTTTATCTCTATTAAAAATGTGACAAATGCTTTTCAACAACCAGAAAACATATACTTTTGTTATATTGCAATAAAAGCTCACTTGAGTTTTGTTTACAAGTTCAAGCTCGAAATGTTAAAAAATTTTAACGTCAATTATTTCATTAAATAATGAATTTAAACTAAAAAAATTTGATTTTGAACTATAAAGTTTAAAAAGAACACTTGGTTTTTATTATACGTATTTAACTATCTTTTATTGTTTTTTAAGGTCAAAATTGACAATCGTAAACTTACTTTTACAAAAGCAATCCACGAAAGAAGTGTAATGATTAAAAACTTGAACCGAAGAACACATTACAAAGCTGAGGTAAAGAAATTTGTTGGTTTAATATCGCTATACATTTAATCATTTTACAAACTTACACTATAGTATAAGCAGCAAAGATGTAATCAGCTAAACATTAAGACAAAAGAGAAAAATAATAATCAATAATTTTTTTTGTCAAAACAAATACCAAAATAGCTTTACTAGGGTTGTGGTAACTGAAAAAGTTTTTATAAACTCTTTATCTTCAGACCTAGTTGGTCTGGCAAGCAGTGGATCATAAAAACCGCTCAAACGTTTAGCAGTCTTGCATACAACAATTTGGTAATGGGTGCACACAGTCTTTTCAATAATATGAAAACGAAAAAATAAATTACGCAGAACTTGCGCACGACAATATGGTGGTTGGTTTTAAAAACACAAAGTAGACAAAATGAATTATCATCTTTTAGAAATTGATAACTCAGAAGTACGATGTTTTAGATTATACATACACCTTGAACCATTGTTTAAACTTTATCCTTTGAACAACAGCTACAGGTAGCAATTATGGATATGGATTTCCTGATCCAGTTACAACCTCTATGTATCTGAATTATTATTTACTTGTATTAACTACTGAGAGTGACGTATTTTAGATTATATATACATTGAGGAAATGTTCAAATTTTATCCTTTCAACAACAGCTACTGGTAGAACTGGTTATGGTGTTCCCGATTCAGTTAGATCTGCTTATGTTGATGCTTGTTTAAATGAATGCGTGATTTTCTGGCAACATAACTATAATCATAAAGAAATTTCTTCGTATAAGGTAACCCCATATTTTCATAGTGTTTAGTTTTTATACATTTGGTATATAGGTTTAAATAATTTTTTTCAAATTGGTTAATTCCAAGGATTACTTCTAAATTAATCTGTGCCAAATTATTAAATCAATCTTAAAATACTTCTTGTGTAGATTTACTCCAAACTCTTCAAAATTTTTGCAAATTATGACCAAGCATAACTTCGCTTTCTTCTTCTACAAAAGCTATCAGCGAAGCTACTTTTGGAATTTTGTTATCTTGAAAATTAATTTGATCTTGATATTCTACAAAGGACACAAAACTATCAACTATCTATTGCTAGCTTCTGCAATTAATAATTTTATTTTACTCATAAATTGTCAAGATTAAATAGATTTTCAAGATAATTTGTTGTAGACACTACAAAACTTTGTTGTAAAGATAATTTTTATTGAAGAGAAATAAAACCTGCTTTCTAGCTAAAATAACTGTTGGCGGTAATTGAAGATAAATTTCCATGCAACTTTTGTTTTGCTAATTGTAATGAAATAAAAATTAACTAGCAATATGTATTAAAAGGTTTGAAAAAAGTCTCAAAATGTCAAAAATGTTTTACTTTTAATAAAAATCTATGTTTGTACAGTTTTTAACATTTTCCTAAAAACATTTTTACCATTGTCACAAAAACAGTTGTGGTCTATTTAAAATTAGGTCAATGAATGTATAAAAGTTTACGACACAAAACATTTTAGTACCTTTATATTTTTTTGCAAAAAGTAAAAGCAAAAATTTGTGAGTCGCATTTGAACTGAAGACTTTTTTTTGCGTAAATCAAGTAAAAATTTTTATAGGATTTATAAGATGAGCTTATTTATGATCAGTTAAGATTAAAAAGTCTTCTTCGAGGTATTGCTGAAATCTGCAAAAAAATTTAAAACTTTTTTGTTTGTACTTTGCTCCCGAATTCTACTGTTGTATCAACAGCACCTAAATTTTTACGCAAATTTATCAGATTAAAAATTTTTAATTAGAATTTTATAAAATTTATAATCTGATAAATTTGCATAAAAACTAATATATTAGTTTACAAATCAAATCGGGAATGGGCAAACCACGGCTTGTGACAACCTTTTGTACAACGCGCGAAGACTTCAAACAAATAATTAAAAAATTATTGTTTTTGTCTTCAACCAAATTGTTGGTCATATCTTGCAGCGATCATTGATATTTAGGTACAAAAATTAAAAAATCCTAAACGGATTGAAAGTGAAGAAGTTTTTTTTTTCTTTTTTTTTAGAGATCGCTTTTTTCTGGGCACAGAAAGTTAAAAATAAATCCAAGACAGATTTAAAGTGAAGAGTGTTTTTTACAGATTACTATAGTACGGTCTGCAAACAAATTCAACTTCCAAATGCCGCCCGTGAGTTAAAAAGTTTGCCCACCCTGAATTGGACTAATTTTTATTTACAGATTTATATTCAAAATGAGACAGGATTTACCAAAGCTGTACATGAAGTAAAGGTTTCTGAAGATGGAAAACGAAATCAAATTCAAAATTTATTTTATAAGTTTACTTTGCTACAACTTGAGTACAACAAAACTTTTTATTTTCAAGTAAGTTTTAGTCATACTGGTTAATTCAATCTATTATTCAAACAAAAAAACGTAGTTTAAGTCTTTCATAAATAACAGTTGTTGATAACACTATGTTTGTTAAATTTATTTGACAGCGATAAATTGGAAAAAATGACTTAAAGAAGACAGCCAATTGGATAGCCAGTAGATTTAGGCCTAACGCTAAAGTAGAAAGAAGTCGGATATAATTACCGTATGTTGTTGTAAATTGCATAAAGCAAAAAATCGAACTCAATTTCTTGAAAACAAGTTATATTTAGTTAGGTTTTTTATTCATTTACTCCTGATTTTATTCTTCACATTATAAAACTAATAAATTATTCAAATCAAGTTGGGGGAAGAAATTTTGTTTTACTAAGCATAGTAAATAATTGAAAATAATTTATTAAAAGGAAGCTTCATTTAAAACTATAATTTCGCTGAATCTTGCCTATGTACGCTCTGGTAAAAAGTTGGTATTTAATTGTTAGAAAAAAGTACAATAAAACCGAATATTTTTGAAAAAAATTTTGTATCCACATTGCGATTATAACAAGTTGCAATACAGCACTAATTAAATCAGAATTCCTATTCTTGCATCACACTTAATTAATATATAAAAGAAACAAACAAAATAACAAGACTTAAACGTTTACAGCTTCTATAAGCCTCTTCTAACAAAATAAAAAAAATAAAAAAACTTGCAACTATGTCTTCTTAGAGTTGAGTTCATCAAATAAAGTGAAGTTTAATTTGAGTTCGTGAAATTACTATGCAAAAACTTTTAATTTTGATCATTGGTGTCATTTTTCAAAAAAATTTTTTACCCTATAATGAATGAATATTTCTTTTACTGCATAGAAGGGTCTGTGAGGTCCCAATAACTGATTTATGCGCTTGCTTATTGTGATACTTAAATCTGATTAACAATTTATCTCTAACAATACAAAATATATTAGCTTCATAAATTGGCATTTAAGGCGCTGGCAATGTAGAGAAAGACTCAACAGTTACACATTTATTATGTACATAACAATTTTGACTATTGGATGATTACTCTGAAGTAAAATTTAGCGTAAACTTGCAATATAATGGTCAACTATCTACTTTGCTTTGTTGATCAATAGCTTTAGTTTAATTCAACATATGTGAAACTAATACAAAAAAATTGTGTGAACAAGCAAATTTATAGCTATATTGGATAACCAATGACAAAAAGTAAATTATTTTGGTATTGATGGTAAAAAAATAATTTGGTAATGTAACCACATAATATCAAACTCCAAAACGCAAATGCAAAAAAAAGGTGTGTTTTGTAAAAAAATCAGTCATTTTGCGACTAAAAATGATACATAAACATAAAAAAGCAATAGGGGTCTGTAAAAAAACTGTTATGTGATAATGTAATATGTATAATTTTCTAGATTTTTCAGTATTTTTTTGCAACAATCAACATGCTCTTTTTGTTGCAAAAATCATCAAAAAAAAGTGAAAAATTTAAAAGAAAACCGATTAAAAAATTTATAATAGTCTAAAAGCTAAACACACAAAGTTTCTCACAGAACTCTTTATACGCTATAGAGCAGCGGTCCCCAGCCTTTAAAACTTCATGAACCAATTTTATTTTTTTATTTAGTCCACAATTGATTTAAAGTAAGAAAAAATTTCTAAAAATAGATTAGCAATTATTACTTTAATAATATTAAACCTTCCAAAGTCACTCTAAAGATAAAAACCAGAGTAGACAAAAAAAAGCAAAAAACGTTATAAGACGCCAAACTACAGATAAAACCAAAAATACAAACCAAAATAATCCAAAAAAATAAAATCAAGTTTATCAAAATTTGTTTATTGAGCAGTTTATTAAATAAACACGGAAGCATTTAACGTTTATAGAATGACAAGGTCAGTATTGAAATTTTTAGTTGCTTCACATAAACCTCTCATAAAGAGAGGAAATTCATGCATCAACTACATTAAACCAAGTGAACTCATTCATAAATCAAGTTATGAGTATTAATTTCTCGACAAGCCGGCAAAACAAACTGCACGATACAGCAATCATCTCAAATGTAGTCGTATAAAGTCAAATTAAATTATTCGGTCAAGTTACGTTTGTCTGCCGTCTTTGCAATTTCCCGAAAAACCTTTTTTCTGGCGTAATTACTTTCTCTTGTAACATATATTATATTCATACTGGATTTTACCTTTATAACAACATTTTTCTTCGATTAGAAAAATAAAAAGTTATCTTATTAGTAAAAAATTAGTTAGGTGTCTCTCCATTAGTTTCTCACACAAAGACTTTTGTTGTTTTCTGGAATAGTTTCTAAATCCCCTCTGTAACGCCTCCCCTTTAATTGGTTGTCTGAAAATTTTGATTAATATTTTAACTAATTTTTAAAAGCAAAAAACTTAAAAGTTTGTGAAATTTAATATATCAAGATTAAGGACAATTAAAGTGATTAGAATGGCCTCGCATATAATCATTTTAGATTGCTTAATATGATTTTAATTTTCAAATTTCGTCTTATTAATATTTTACTTTTGTGCCACACTTTTTATAGCTACACACGCTTTGGCAAAACCACTTTCACTTTTACTTATTCCATAACAAAGCTGTTAAATTTTATTATAAAAACTGGTAAAAAGTTGCGCTAGTTACAATTTCTCAAAAATAGCTAAAGAATTACACTTTTTTTATTTCAAAGCTACACCAAATTACTTGATTAAATTTGCTTCAAGTGGCAAAACGTTCTCAAGTACATTGCCCATGAGCAATGTTTCTTCCAATTTTTAGCTGTGCGTGTGCACAGAAATTTGTTCGAGTGCTGACTTTATTCTTTTCTTGCAAAGTAAAACTTAGACTATTGATTCTGATTTCTCAATTTTTGTCTCAAAAACGTAGTGATGTCAAAAAAAGAGTAGAGTTTGCACAGAAACGAATTTCTGTGGGTCGAGTCGGCATTTCTAGGAATCAAACCTAGAGCTGTCAGACTGAAATAAGAAATAGTTGCCACTACACAAACCGGTTGGTCATATTATAATATTATTGTTATTGTTGATAGGCGTAGAAAGAGGTTGGCCTAAGTACTGTAGTTGAAATATAAATTATGCTGACGAGAAATAAAATCATTCTTGATCGTCATCAATGATTAATTTAATAAACTTAATTTATGTTTATTATTTAAATTTTATTAATTTTTGAACCATCATCAGACAACGTTCTCTATCTATCAAAAGTAAGTTTGGGACATACAATAGTTAGATATTTAATAATAATCAAAACTATAATCATTCTGCAAGATATTTAACGTTTTTTACATTTAAAAGATTCAAGCTGTTTCTGTATGCCGGAAAGAAAGTTTGAAGACAAAAGTGAAAGGAAGTTGCACTTTGCTGCTTACACCGACGATTTGCGACAATGATAATCTTCCTAGCAAGTTTCCACTTGGTGCAATTATTGGCATTATCTGTGCTCTGATTCTTTTGATTTCGATTTTTTTAATTTACCGGTTTAGAAAAAGGTTTGTAACTTCGTACTTGAGAAGTTTATTTTATGTGAAGCAAAAACGTGTTGACGTCTGAATGATTATCTAATCTATCATGATTTAAACCCTTTGTGTAATGTCAAGCAAAACTGCATTAATACTTTTTTTTTTTCATAAAAAAATTTACTGGAGGACGAAATACCCGGCAAGGAAAATTTTGAACATCTTACAAAATTAGATAAAAAAACTGTATTGGTCAACAACTAATTTTTTTTTTAAAATTTATAGTTTTACAAAGAAAAAGTATTGGTTAAAAGATCCATTAATGACATGTATTGTTTCGGATGTTATAAAAAATATATTCCTTTTTTTTAAGTTTAAAATAGAAGAAAATATAAAATATCTACATAAAAACAATTGTTTAAGCATATTACTAATATTTTTTTTGTATCCAAACTAACGCATATTTTTGTCTCGTTCGATCTATTGCTCATGGGTGGGCTGTACTTGTAACGCATTTAAGTTTTTAAAATTGTAGATCATGAAATTATAAGTCGTTAACAAAGCGCAAAAAATTGTGGATAACGACGCTGAAATTTCAGTGTAACAATTTCATGTATGTTTTTAGAATAAATCAAAAATTTATTGTTACCAACTCGCTAGAGCAAAGCCCACCTACAGGTAAGGAGGTTTTTTGTCTTTCATCTTTTTAAAGTTTTCTATGTGAATCGTTTCTTTAAAACGAAGAATTTTTTAATATTATAGTAAAGCTTCACATCTACTGTTCACTTAACCATTGCTTTCTGCAAATTGTTTTTGTCTTTACATCAGAAACATCGACTGAAAGATCACCAGTTCATCATACTTCAAATCATGTGTCAGCGGAGCAACAAGTAATTTGAAAGATATTTGTTTTAAATACCTCTCATATAATATCATGACATGATATAGTGACAATCACACAAATTGATAAAATATAAACAATCGATTAAAGTTATAATCATTGTTTTATAGATTGCAAGTAATAACGTCTTACGAAATCATCCGATTCGTGATGCAAACAACTCGCATCGTTACGGTACTTTTTTTTGTTATTGTAATTGTGATTTTAAAAACAAATCAATTTCTACCCACATGTCAACAAATAAGACCTGTGCCAATCAATTGATTTTGTTTCCCGGTACTAAGAATCGCGGAAGGGATATCGATACTTTAACAAGAGAATGCTTGAATTTGATTTTTAGCGTACTTGTTTCTGGATGATAAATATTTTGAAATAAAGCATTAAAACTAATTTTTTAAGTTTAAGTTTAGTTAAATCCTTTAAACTGAAACTAAGATATATTTTTTTATAATAAACTTTGTAAAAAGTGTTGGTAAAATTTTAAGGAAACTTTTTGAAAAGTTTTATTTTTAATAGAGATTTTGTAAAACTATCTAAAAATAATCTAAATAACCTACTCTCACGCCAAACATGCAAAAACGTTTAATCAAAACAGTTCAATACAATTATGACAATTAAAACAAATCGACATAGAAAAACAAGCAAGACGTAAAATGTAGTTGAAGTTTAAAAATTGAAAGTTTTAATGAAAAATGTTTTTTGTCATTATTTATGATAAATATGCATTCGGAATTTAACTTCAAACCAAATATTTTATTTTTACTTGTTTGGAACCTCTGGGTTGGGCATAAAATCTAATATTGACTTTTTAATTGACAAGACTGCGTTATTTATTGATTATTTCAACTGATATTGTGAAAGATGTTGCAAATGATTAAATAGAAATTTTTGTCTTTCTGTAGAAACTGTTTCTTTGTCATTTAATTCATCTATTGATTTGGAAAAAGACTTTTTGAATGAAATGTCATTAGGTTTTCAAAACTGGAAACAACAATTTCAGGTTTGTTAAAAAAAGCTTTATGAAAAACCTGTCAACTGTAATAATTTTTATAAATTCAAATATTTTTAGACTATTCAAAAACAAAGTCGTGAACAAGAACCAAATCATTTGAGAGCCAGTCAAAATAGAACCTCTAATCGTTTCAAAAATATTTACCCATGTAAGGAAATGGTAATTTAAGCCTTTTGAATTTTCTGAAAAACAAATGATTTTTTTTTATTTGTTTGGGTTTTAGTTGATTTTACACAAAAAATAACTTTAATAAGAATCCGTTTTCTCATTTTGTTTTTAATTTTAGATACTGTTTTTGCAGCTCATGACGACTGTATAGATATATATTTTTTTTAGCTCGTACTAAAACTGTAATATTTGAGAAAGATTCAAATGTTGTTTTTAGACGACCATGCCATTGTTTCATTGCAACGTCACAATTACATAAACGCTTCGTTTATTGAAGTAAGTGATGTATTCACAAGTATTTTTGATACAAACCATTAAACCTGATTTTTTGGATATATAGGGGTTTAGAGACTCCAAAAGATTTATTGCAACTCAAGGACCTAAATCAAAGACAATCGATGCTTTTTGGGAAATGGTTTGGCTTCAAAACTCTTCTATCATTGTCATGTTGTGCAAGGCCAATGAAAAGAACAAAGTAAAATAAAATTTAATAGTTTACAAATGAAATATAGTATTATGACAATTCATCGAAAGAAAGCTATATTGAAACAAAGTTTATCAAAAGATAGTTTATTAAACAAATAGCTTTTTGAAAATCGTTCATCAAAACGACAATTTATTGAGAAACAGCTTAATTCTACATGTTTCTGTGATTGACCATTTCTTTGTTGTTTAAATTTAATTTATTTACATAAGAAGGCAGCTATGAGAAGCCATATTTTCCCATTACGTAGCTTTGGTAAGCTGTCGTTCTATAAACTGTTGGGTCACGTTGAAATAGACTACATTTAGGTAATACGAGTATAACATAGACAAATGTTTAAAAAACTGTTTCGGATTTTTTTAACCTGAAAATACACCAGCAAAAAAATTAGTTTTTCATATTAAGAGCAAAAGTAAAAAAAGATTTTTGTTTTTAAAAACAGAAAGTTGACAAACAGAAGCACTTAAGGCAACGCTTATCCGTAAAAACGCGTCATACATTTAGCTAATATTTAGTAGATTTAAGTCACTTAAGCAGTGCTTCTCAACCTGTTCTGCGGCATAGTAGTGTGCAGCGATAAATTTCCATGTGTGCCACGAAACATTAGTTCATTGCTCTGCACACTTTTTTTAGTAGGCACTACTTTTTATGGATAAAATTAAAAAATCCGAAACAGATTCAAAGTGAAGACCTTTTTCTAAAGAACACTACAAAAATCAGGATCTCTATTCTGGTCCAAGTGGAATTGGAATGATTTGGAAGCTTGCAGGTTTTCTTCAAACCCTTTTCTAACAAAAAAAAAAAAAAATAACAGTATAAAACTCGAAAAGTAACTAAAAACATACTTTTTCTCTGAAAGCTGAGCTAGAGATTTTGATTCTAATAAACAACAGGCATAAATTTTATCTGCATCTTTCTAAACCGGCTTTAACATTTTCATATTTTTATGATGATGACAGTATCAACATTTGAGTAGAAAGTGAGCCATACAATATTATAAATAATTAATAAAAATCTTTTAAGTTTTTTATGTTAAAATTTTGGGATTCATTACACAAATAAACAAAATGAAATTTCAACTCGAAGTGAAAGCAATAATCTGTATTTCGAAAACAGTAAGAAAAAAATTTATAAACGCGTAGAAACTTACTTAAACATAATTAGCGTTCACGCAAAATATTTAAAACTATCTGCAAACCTATAATCTAAAACTTAAAGTTGATAAAATTATATTCTTACAACAAACTATCGGAAAACAGTTTAATGGGGAAAATTGGTGACTTAGACTTAAAGTAAAAGATTTAGCAAACATTTTTGTTGGCTACCAAGAAGCGAAACTTTTCAACATCGCCAAAAGACCGTTGGTGTACTTCCGGTACGTTGATGATACTTTCGCCGTATTCAACAATGAAGAAGACTGCAACAATTTCTTCATCCAGCTCAACTCTCTCCATCCCTCACTTCGCTTCACCTATGAAAAGGAATCTAATCACTCTCTCCCTTTCCTTGACGTGTTAGTAGAAAGGCATGATTCAGAATTTCTTACTTCAGTATACAGGAAACCTACCTTCACTGGCCAATATCTACGTTGGAACTCTTTTAGTCCACAGAAACGGAAAATCAATCTAATTGGTACTCTCGTTCACAGAGCTTTTATGATTTGTTCTAAAAGCAAACTGGACCAAGAACTTGGCAAAATTCGTTCAATTCTTTTGGAAAATGGCTACCCGGAACGTGTAATCAATTCGGCTTTCAAGCGAAAACTTCAACAAATAAATTCTAACCTGGTCCACACAGTAAAAAAGTGCCCTGTCTACCTACACATCCCATGGATTGGAAACGTTTCGATGAGGTTCGAAAAGCAGATTACGTCTGCTGTGAAACGCTGCTTTTTCTCCGTCGAACCACGTGTTATTTTCAACACCCGACAGCTCCTTCCAGCGATTAAGAAAGACGTGCTACCTTCCCATCATCACAGCAATGTTATTTACCAGTTTTTGTGCCACTGCGATAGTCGGTACGTTGGTCGCACGTCTCAACGGCTAGAAGAGCGAATTAAACAACACGTTCCTAAATCCATCACCAATCCTCATACCTCGGCCAACCGCCAAAGTCTTTCCCGCTCTTGCAAAAACAACATACGCCCACAACAATTTCACGAATCCGCTATTGGTCAACATCTTCTTGACAACGCCCAATGTGCCCTCCATTACAGCAACGAAAAATTTTCTATTCTCGCTCGAGGTCGCTCTTCCTTTCACCTTTCTGCTCTTGAAGCGACTTTCATTAAATCTCTCAATCCTTTTCTGTGTAAACAAAAAGAATTCGTATACTCTCTCAAAATTTCTTAACCTTTCTCTCATTGGTTGACTCTTTCAGCCAATGAGAACTGTACTTTCTTCCTTTATAAATTAGTTCGGTTTCAATTCTACTTCATTCTGACGATTTCCCCTGAAGAGTGTCAGATGAAAAGCTTTGGGAAGAAAAATCTTTTACTTCAAGCAATCTTCAAATTCTGTACCACCAAATGTTTACTTAGACTTAACCATTTATTTTGGCATCCAAACATTTAACTTAAATTATTGGCATAAGTGCATAAAATTACTTTCCAAACTTATTATTTTGATCAGCTTTTTGAAAAAATAAACTTGAACACATGATATAAAAGCAATACCATTACTTTTTTGATTTTCAAAAACACATTTTTTTAACAAATCTTTTGCGGAAAAGTTTTCATATGAAGAATCCAGGTTTCCACTGCCATATTTCCGCAACAGTGAGTAAGTGCTCGATTTGGCATGCTGGTTATGCATTTTATAACAATTAACTTCCGTGAAGCCCCAAAAAATAAGTATGCCAGATTAAATGACAAAAAAGAGCAAAGTCATGAAAAAAAAGCTGAAAGAGCTAAACATTTATTATTATGATTTGCAATAGCCATATTTAAAACTCATTAATTTTACGCAAAAACTTTTCTTCAAATAAATATTCCTTAATATTTTTAAAATATTCAATAAACGATTTGTTTGTATAGGAAATTTTAGCTTTAAAATCATTTAAAATTCATAATTTCTTCAGCAATCTGATCATAATGTAGAATTTCATTTTTTTGTATACATATTCAATTTTTATGTTGTCACTTTGCTTGTATATTTCTGTATTTTACAAAGTGATTGTTTGACTCGAAGACCTCACAGTATCTTCGCAATCACCTTGTCGCAATTTATGAATTTATACTAGTATTTATATTGTTGACTATATTTACCTATTTTGTTTTTGCGACGAAATAAACTAAATTGATTGATTGATTGATTGAATTGCTTTTTAAAACCCTTAAGAAAATAAAAGTGACTTGCCGTGTTTTTTCTAAAAAAGACCACAACGTGACAAGAGTTGCGCTTGAACAAAAGCTGTGTCGACCATAGGGTCACTATTGAAATAGCGCCTCCTTATTCAATAACTCTATTAACTCTTCATACTCTTGTGTCCTTAAAAGCACTTTAATTGCGATTATTTTTCTTTTTACGATTAAAGCAATTTTAATGCATAGTTCTATTACTTTTAAAATAAACAACAATTAAAAAATTTTTAAAACAGACTGCAACTTTTTACTATTTTCGGAAGCATATTGAGATAGTTGGTTGATGTTTACTTTAAACATAAACTTTTTTTACTTTTTCTGAAAACCTGTATTTTTTGCTGCAAATCAGCTTAAATAATCATAAACGTTACAATGATTTTCATTGTTTACGTCTTACAAAGACTAAAATAAAATCCTGTAGCGCAATGTTCCCCATGGTTTTACAAAACAAAAGATACCAAAAATGAGCAACTTTTGGCAGCAAATAAAGTGAGGATTTT
This sequence comes from Diplosoma virens, assembly GCA_963680785.1. Lineage (NCBI taxonomy): Eukaryota > Metazoa > Chordata > Ascidiacea > Aplousobranchia > Didemnidae > Diplosoma > Diplosoma virens. The sequence continues at coordinate 11,466,397 of OY796888.1, forward strand.
TTGGTTTTCACTGAAATTTTATCTTTATAGGAACTAAAATTTACTACTCAAATTTAATTGAAGACCAAACAAGTCATTACTTCAATCCAACCGGATTTTGCGGCCGAAACAGTTTTACATGCGCAAGGGATGACTTTTTTAGTCGCCAATTAAATTTGATTTAAGTCTTCTAGTGCTCAGGAAATGAAACCCCATTACTTTCGTTGACTTGTTTTGTGGAGCAACAAACTACTGTCATAGATTTTAATTAGAAATAAGTATGCTTAACAAGCAAACTCATTATATTCTAGTCAAATAGCTTTTAATATATTATTGTAAATGTGAAAGCATTGTTTTTAATATTAAATGATATCTATTGTATAACAATTAATATTGCATTTAGTCGAAGTGTGAAATTTATTGGCCGAGACAAGACGTACCAGTTGTTAGCGACAACTTAAACATTTATCTTACTGATGAAAGAATCCTTGGCGACATCTTAAAAAGAGAATTCTGCTTAACAAACACGGACACTCAAGTAATTATCAGAAAAATAATTTTATACAAATACCGTTGTATTACATCAATTTTACACATTGCATTACAATGCATCATATATTTTTGATATAGATTGGTACAATTATACAAACAAATGTTTATGTTTTGCTTGTTTCGCAAAAAAATCTTTGTTGCAATGATCACCAAGCCATAAGTAAATATTTTCTTGTTGAATAAATAAGTTGTATTTCAATTTTCGATATATTTATCATAAAAGAAGCAAACGATTAATTTTAGAACGTAAAGATTTGCTGTCTAATGTCAAATATGGTAATTTTTTTGTTTTTTAGGAATAACATTTGGGTTTTTTTAGGAGCAAAGACACGTGATTCAGTTTCATTACATTGGATGGCCAGATCATAATATTCCAAACACCACTACTAGCATGGCAAAACTGCGTAAACTCGTTAATGAATCTGATTTTGAATTGGAAAACAAAGGACCAATTATTGTCCATTGCAGGTAAATTTGAAAAAAGTTTTAAATAGAGATTATCACGTTGAAGCCTAATGATCACTATCAAGAAAAAATTTGGTAGTAATTGGATAATACAGTTAATTTTTACTAAAATTTCAAGTGCTATTAAAGTATTTTGATTTAAATGTTTTTTGGTTTTAATTAACATATTTTCATTTTAAGCTTTGCTAAAACTTTTAAATAAATTAATAATGATTAAATAAGTAAATAATTTTTTTTATTCTCTTAAATGATTATTTTGCGAAACATTATATTCTAGAAACCAAAATTGTTTTACGTTAAGTAGCTTGACCTTTGTAGTAGGTCTTACATAAGAAACAGTGTGGCAAAATAGAAACTGCAATTATTTAAAAGTTTATAACTTTAGTCACTTGTTTTCATACCTTTTTGTTAGCTTCATAGCATGTTCTAACAATAAGCCAAATGAAGTTTAGCTGAACTAAGTCGATACAACATAGTAAAAGATAATTGTTTTTAGCATCGTTGCTTATAACGTCCATTTAGTTAAGGTTTCTCAGTCCAGGTTTGTAAGGAGTCAACAATTAAATGACTCAAATCATTCGAGTCCCAAAACTTTTGACTTTGAGTCAATTTTATTATCATGAGAACAGTAATTCGAGTCAAGTCCGAGTCAATCAAAACTCGATTCCATTTGAGTTCTAGTTTGAGTTCAAGTTTTTATCCACAATTTATTATATTCAGGTAGTTGTAAAGATAAAGACTTTACATTTTGTTCTTTATTTGCTTTTAAACTGATTTTTTACCTACGTCGTAAAGTAAAGCATTAAATATTCAAGATATATTATTTCCTAGTCAGCTATAACTGCTTTTTCTGTGTGTGTTAGGTTTATAAATGCGAAAAACATTTTGGTCAAAGAGAAAAAAAACTAAAAAAGGGAACTTTTTTACAAAAAATTCTAAGGCATCTTTAAACAATACAAATTTAAGTAAATTGAAGAAGGGATTTACGAAAAATTAGTAATATGCAAAGAAATTATTTTTGCGTTGAACGCTTTTAATGCAACTGCTTTTTTTTCTCTATCACGTTTCTCGTAAAAACATTTCTCCAATATACTAAAACTTACATTTGTTGAGAGCGCCATTGAAACAAAGAAGTGGCTTTTTTTTAAATGTTGCCCCTTTGCTAAATTACTATTATTTGCTGTGTGGTTTCAGTTAAGTGAGCCTTTGTCAAAACCGATATTTTACAAGCTTTACAAATTTAACACAATGCTTCTATGCTGCGAATTTCAAAAGATTCTATCTGCCCTTCCCACTTTTAGCGCCCATTGATAAGGATTAGCAAAGATATTTTTTTGACCCAAGTCATTTACTTCGGAACTCGAGTCAAGTCAAAGTCATTAGTTGAATTGAGGACTAGAGTCCAATCCTTTTAGAGTCCGAGTTTGGAATTGAGTTATCACAACTCTGTCTTATCTACGATACCATGAACTAAATATGTTTAATAAGCAGCAATCAGTATGACCTCACTGGCACTGTAGGATCAAAATGCTTACATTAAACCGTGGTTGCAATTTCACAAACCGACTTTCATATTTCATTCTTCTTTCTTCCTCGTTTGGGGGAGATGGATAGGAGCTGGATGGTTCATTAAATGACCCGACATGTTTCTATCGGTTAGGTCACCAGGTTTCTGTCAGTATTTGAAAGAGCATGGGATCTGAGAAACCATTGGATGGTGATAAATGGGGCAAGATGTTAATATGTGCTCAGTTGTCTGCTCCTTTGCGCCACACTCATAGGCCGCCGTAGAAGCCATACAACATTTGTGCGTCTCTGAGCGGAATAGAACTACATTGGTTTGGTTAAGCTTGACTCATGCAGGTCTGGAAAAGTTAATTTGTCATAATATTTAATAAATATTATTTAATATGAAGTAGCCTAATGTTGAAAAAGCATTTAATGTGAGCCTATTGTTGAAACTGAAAAGATGCTGAAAGTGACAATTTTGGGAGATTTTGAATTCCCCACTTTGCTATTGTTTAAAAAGTAAACGTTACCAGAATACTTTTTCTAGACCCACATCCCTTATCATAATTCTACTAATTTTTAGGACCAGGACACAGGCGTTGGTTACAATTTGCAATTACCTTATGCGGTTTTTGTAAATGCCAAGATAATGCTGCTGGGTTGAAATTTGTTATTCAATTTTTCATTTTTTGCAAAATTTTTGACCTGAATTTAAAGCTGCTTGTTGGGAATGCTGAGCAGAAGAAAGTGACCAATAGTGTTTTTCTCAAAACAAACCAGCACCAATTGGAAGCCAAGGTTAAATTAAGATCGTGTCGAACACGGTTACAATTAAAATGCAATTTTGTCCTACTGGACAACATTGTCGACCTTTGAAATTAATCATTCAAAAGGACTTTTTTATTGTAAAGCGCTGGAGCAGGACGTACAGGAACTTACATCGCAATTGATAATCTGATTGAAGAACTGAAAGAAACCAACAAATGTGACGTCATGAAAGCGGTGCTTAAAATGAGAAAAAACAGAAAAGATATGGTTCAAAATAAAGTAAATCCAATCAGCTAAACGAATACTTAATCGATAATTGTGTTGCTTTTATGGTTTTGAGTTAATCAATAACTGGTGTAGTGATCTGAAATATTTATGGTACTGTATTGTCTTCATAAAAGTAGTGAAAGAATGAAATACTTTTCGACCAAAGCTGTTAAAAAAAGGTATTATTTTTTACAGAAGCAATATTTTTTCATACACAAATTAATTATTGAAAGTATGATCCTACCAGAAACGGAATTGGATGCAAACGATTTTATTGAAAACGCCAAAGAAAAAAACTGGTAAAACTTTTTTGTAATATAGGCACAATCATTCAAAGCACCCACCAATTAAAATTTGAATTTGAAGAACTTACAAATAAGCAAAAAATATTCTTTATGTAGATGCAAAATTTTTTATTAATCATTTTTTTAAAGTAAATTTGAAATGACTGAGTTTTTCTAGTATTTATGTTTTAAAATTATTATTTTCTTTATGTGTTAAGTTTTTTTACTGTTAACAATGGTATACAGGTTCTACAGAAATGCAAGAGTTCAAATATTTCTAAAAAATATTTCAAAAGCTTCGACAAACTGTACAAGTTAACTTTTTTACTTTTATTTCATACTTATTTAAAGGATTGATTATCGTTCGCATGAAGAGTTTAAAATTTTATCTAATCTTATTCTTTCTGCACCGCTTCAAACAAATGATTCAAGTGAAAGTGATTACTCAAATATCAATGAAACACAGAAAGGTGACAAAGTTATATTATTATTACTACTTAAGCTTAACCAATAGCAAGAAACTAGCCAAGTTTCAAATCATTTTTATCCTGTTTTCTTTAAGCTACTGCATATATCAAAAAATGATAAAAAATTAATAAATAAGAATGAATTGGTTGAAGTAGGCTTTAAAAGTTCTTAGCAGCTTTTCTGTTACGTTGGTAAGAGCTGTGAATAATTTTTCTCCATTATATACCAACCATAGTCACAATTGCAAGAAGTATTATGGTTCCTCTAATACCCCGTTTTAGGCTTGACTAGGTAAATTTTTAAACCCACAAATTTCTATCCAAGTATGAAATTCATCCACTGTCTCATACTCGTAGAATTTGTTTTAAACCAATTTTTTTCATGTTTCATTTTTTTGTCAAGCTATCAGGTTTTTTGCAATTTGCTTTAAAAAAGTGTGGATGCTAGAAAAACACAAACATTTTTCTAGCATCTTTTTCCATCTCTTGATTTTCAGGTTCACAGCATCAAATTTTTGTATACCAGGAAGAAAGCCGAATTGCAATGGATGCTCATCTTGTTCAGGTAATTTGCTTATTCACAACTTTGCAAAGAAGAGCAATATAAGAACATATCTTTTAATACGCCATTAAATAGAATAAAATCAGCTTTTTTTAAAAACTATTTTTTTTGCCTTGTTTAATTTTGCAAATTGTTATTTTAAATATTTTTATGTAAATTTATACAAAAGAAGGTAAGAAAATTTTCAGTGGTGATTAAGAAAATTGTTTTACTCTGAGATTAATTTCATAAACGAAAAAAAATGTTTAATCTACAAATCATATATATGTATAATGCAAATCTAACTAAAAATTTGCCCTTTAACTTTTTTGGATATGTTACAAAGCTTTTTAACCCCTCAGGTTTATTCTTGTCAAGAAGCAATGATTCTTTCATCTTCCCCAAAACAAGGAAATGAAGAGTTATTTTGGGAGATAATTTTGCAAAAAAATGTTAAATACTTTGTTGGTTTAGAGGTATAGAAACTTTTGTGGTGTGAACTAAGAGTTTCAAACTTAAAATAAAATTGCATTTAATGTGTAGGACAATTATAATATTACCTCTCATCTTACAAAAGAAGATTCGTTGCTAACTTGTGGAAATGTTAAAATTGTACTTAAGCAAATTCATCGAAGTTTTCAGTATTCGGTGTATGATTTGTGTGTCTCGTCAATCTATCAGGCTAGTATTTCATTTTAGATGTGACTAAATCTGAAAAAAATTTAAAAAATTTTCTTTTCTGCGTACTAAAATTATGTTTTACAGCAAGGGTGGGCAAACTTATTTAGCTCGAGAGCCGCATTCAAAAATTGAATTTGTTTGCATCCCCACTAATCACGTGATCTCTAAAAAAATGATCTTCACTTGGAATCTGTCTCAAATTTCTTAATTTTTGTATTTAAAAATTGGTGATTGCTGAAAGCAATTTGATTGAAGACAAAAAAATTAATTATTTTTTAATTATTTGTTTAAAGCCTTCGCGCGCGCCACAAAAGGTTGTTGCGTAGTTTTCCCACCCTTGTTTTATACAATGTTTTATTTATTTACAGGTATGATGGCTGTTATACTGAGTTATTCGATAGAACTTGTTTTCTTATATTGTAAAGTTCTTATTTACATTTTACTAAGCAGAATGGGAAAAAAAATGAATCCTTATTCATAATAATGAATATTTTTTTTGCAATACAATTCGTAAACAATGTTATTTACAATTTCAATGATTTACTAACAAACATTATACACAAAATCAGGTGTAAACATAATTTAAAGAAATCGTATATCAATAAAAACTAACTAGAGATAGAAATAGAAATAAGAGTGAAAACCAAAAAAAATTAGTGTTAAACCTACCATTAAACAGCATCTACACTTATTTACAATTCTTTAATGTTACCAGAATACTTTGTTGTCCGTGTAGAAATTTCTTTGATAGATACGTGCTACTTTGTCGTCTTTTTTGCAGTACAGGGTGTTTCAAAAAATTTGACATCATTTGACATGTAAATATTACAAAAAATACAAAGTCGAATCAACTGAAATTTAACAGGGTTAATGTTGAGCTGAACAAGATTTATTTCTGTAAATTTGAATAAGAAATTCAAAGGCGCGTGAATTTGATGAAAGGTTTTACAAATGTTCAATATGCGCAGGGCATGTGACACGGCACACATAAAGTGGGTACTCTGGCTCCTCCTAAACATGCTTTAGCATGTCTTGGGTAATAGTCTCCAGTGCGATGGTGTTTCTTTGTTAACTACCTGTCTTGCACGAAAGTTAAACTAGAGATTGTTACCCAAGACATACTGCAGCATGTTTAGGAGGAGCCAGAGACCCACTTCACGTGTGCCGCGTTACAGGCAGTGCGCATATTAAACATTTGCAAAGCCTTTCATGGAATTCAAATGCCTTTAAATTTCTTATTCAAATTTAGAGGAATAAATTTTATTCAGCTCAACTTTAAACCTGTTGAATTTCATTTGATTCGACTATGTAGTTTCTGTAATATTTAAATGTCAAATGATGTCAAATTTTTTGAAACACCTTTTATATCAATTTATTTAAAATATCACTTTTTGTTCGTTAGTGTGAAGTTTGGTTTTTGGTAAAAAATCAACCAGAAGTTGATCAATACTTTGCAGAAGTGCTTTTTGAACGCAGATTTTTTCGAACACCTCATCATGAAATGTATGACAAGTTTTTTCAAGCTTATTAATGGACAAAAAACTTCATTATATTTAATATTGAACAAGAGCATGAGCCACCTTTTTGACTGTCGTCATCGCACTACATAATCCATAATATCCATTATTTTTAATTTTAATCTAGGAAAAAATGATTTTGAATTTTTTCATTATAAATTGAATAATAGTACAATAAAAGTAAAACTTACTGTAATTTTATTTTATTTTGAAAAGCACCATAAAACAAAGGTGCTGTATATCCTTCTATAGACGCTTTCTAAAGCTAATCTTCATATTCTAAGCTTAGAGTTTCCATTTACAGATTAGTTTCAATATTACTGTTTTCTGTAAAGTTTTTTTAATCTTTGGCAATCCTAAAATGGTTTGATAGTAGAGTACATGAACATTAAAATAATACGCTAAATTTAAAATAGCTCAATAAGTTGAACACTAAAGATAGCACTAAAGAGATTTGCCAAAGATGGTATTACACGAAAGAGATATGACGACTGCATTTAAGTTAATTATAATTAATTTAACAGTGCTATAATTGATTTTATTTTTCATTTTAAATACAATTGCAAAAATAATTTTAGTATCATTTAGTAGTTGCATTTATTACAATTACATTTTGTTAAAAGTTTTCCAAAATAATTTTTCACCTTTTTTTCTGTTATCATGTTTTTTATGAAAAGATAAAAATATTTTTAAAAAAAACACGATTGTTTGATAGAATTTTTTTAACATAAGTTTAAAATTACTTTGATTTTGCACTAATGACATTTAAAATGCAACTCACATTTAGATTATACAAAAAGAAGAAACGGATTGTTTCATCAACAAGTTAGCTTAGAAATTCAAAAGTTATTGTTTGAGAAAAATATTTAAAATATTATGTAACGCCAGTTAAATTTAATCTCATTTTCATCTTATTATAATGCAATTTTTAAAAACTGATGCCAATTTCTTTTTATAACAAATATGAAATTTCAACATTTAGAAATCCATTAATATTACATACGTTGCTTTGGAATCTTCTAGTAGTTCTAACTCTTTTCCTTTTACAATATGCGAAGAAATTTGGGAAGGGATATCAATCTCAATGATGCAAAACTCTCGATCACCCGTGCTATTGTTCTGCAGGTAGTTTAGCCCATTTTTCTCTTTGTGTTTTATGTCGTTGGTTGTACATCAATTAAAACCAAAAAAAAAGCAACAAAAAATTTAATTCAATGTATCCTCGAAACAATTATTTCAAAATATATTCAAAAGATATCACCGTTTTTGTTTTGCTTAACTCTTTAAGAGTTAGGTTGAAAGCTCTTTTGTTTTTACAGTTATTAATAATTTAAAAGCATCGTCGTATGTGGGAAGCGTTGATCAAAGCTTCTGATTTAATTTCGTTTCAACGCTAAAACGCATAAAAAATCATTTGAATCAAAAACCAAAAAGACGTATATAATATTAAATGTGCATATAAAACGGACAAAACATTTTTTAATTTTAAGCAAGAAAGAGTAAGTTTAGAGTTGACCAAAAACTCGTTTCTTTGTCTGTTTGGTTTTTATATGCTCTCCAAACAAATATTTTTGAAAAAATAATTATATATAAAAATTTTAAATAAATTTCCGAGCGCGCGGGGTGTACCATTTCTCCTACTTACAACTTCGATGAACATTATTTCTACAGATTTTTTTGCGAGCAGTAACAAAACCATAAAATTGAAATATAGAAGAGCAATCAGTTAAATTGTACTTTTTGTTTTGTTCTAAGAATACGCCTAAATGGAACAGTAATACAAATCAAAGTTATACAATTATCAAATTCACAAGCTCAAAATAAAAAAAATTGGCAGGCCTAAAATTAAGAAGAAAAAAATCTGTTTGAAATTAGATTAATTAAATAAAATCTTTCAACTGTTTCATGATTAAATGATTTTTGTGCTAAGAGTTTGCTCTGATTTTAAAACACTTGTGAACTGGGTAGCTTATTTTGACTTCACAACCATTGCAGACAGTATCTCTTGAGTATTTTTGAAAGCAAGTTTATATGATTACTGGGCGATTATGTTGTCATTTTACAAACCAAAAGTTAACCAGAGAAAAGTACAGAAATATGGTCAAGATTAGAAAAAATAAAATGCTTTTTAAAGAGCAGTTACAGGGAAATATAAATAAATAGAAAGTTTTTCACTTTTAGAAGTAATGAATAATCAAAATAAATCGCCCAACTGATATAAAATTTTTGTTTAATTGCGAACAAAACTGGTTGGAATGTGATTGCTATTTGCATTCTATTCTTTGTCTTTGATCATACAAAGTAGTTTTTAAGCTTATTTTTTTCTTTTATATATTTGATATTTAGTCACAATTTTAGCAAGGTTTGATCTGTTAATTTCGCCTTTTACTTTTCGCTTCTTATCATATGATAAGAGTTTTAAGTGAAAAGTGAAATTTATTTGAAAGTATTTATTAGAAATTTATTAGAAGTATTTATAAACTTACCTTTTCTAAATACTTCCCAAAACAAATCTACTTGTTATCAAATTATAACCAATATTATTTATTACTATCAAGTGATGGATGCACACAATCTGGTTTATTTCTTGCATTTATGACTTCACTTATCCAAATCAAAACAGAAAAAAGTCTGGATATTTTTCGAACTGTGAAAGACCTACGGGATTATAGACCATGTCTACTAAATGATTTGGTAAAGAACTAAAATTATTATATTTTATATCTCATAATTTTGTTAAAGAAGTACTTCTCTTTTTAGAAAAAATATAATTGCTTAAAAATTTAGGAACAAAATTGTATATTTTGTCTAAACGTTTTTGGCCAATCTCAAACCGCCTTATCCAAGAAAAAATAAACGTAAAAGTTTCAACGACAGACATTTGAATAAATAGCTCTTTATGTTTTATATAAAACAATATTAGTAAACATTAAGCTACAAATTGTTTAGCGATATAAGTATAAAGTGTTAGTTAAAAACACTCAAGCATACTTTTCTCTCATGAAAACTGTTCAAATGCGCCGAAAACGTTCAAGGGTTTAAAACAGCGGGATCAAAATATTTTGTTGTTAAACTTTCTCTTATAATAAACTTTTGGTGATATCTTATTCTAGTTTTTTTTGAAAAAAAATTTTTTTGTACATTCAAATTGATTAGATTTTTTTCATAACTGTTTTATCAAATATAGTTTCTTATAGATGTTCAGAAAGAGGGTGTAGTTACATCCGCAAAGTTGAAGTTTTGCTCATTAATTAGACAAAAATTTTTAGTACGTGAGCAACACAATTTTGGAGTTGCCTCCGAATTTTTCTTAAATATTTGCTTTACATTTGAAGAGAAAAGATACTTTGTTATTTTATTTAAAATTTTAGAAACTCTTTGTATTTATTTCGATTTAAAAAACAAATTGACTAAATTTCTTGGTATCTTTTATTGGAAGCGTAACATTATTCTTTTATGTCTTTTTATGCAAAAAGTAGAAATTTTGGGCAAAAAGTATTTGCATCTCCAAAAATTTTCATTCCCGTACACATGCATTTCCGATAAAGATTTTTTCAAAGTACTTTTAGGTCAAGTCACAATTGTTTAAATCAGCGTGGTTTAACTACGGGCCCGTAGTTCACAATATAAATCTTGTCGATCACAAGCAGCGGCAACCTTGTATAACAAGGCATGGCGAGCTTATGGGACAGAGTCAAGGGTTGAGACCGATTCCAAGTGAAAACCTTTTTCTTTTTTTTTTTTTGAAGAATGCTATGATTTTGGGACGTAAATGGGTATTTTTAGCCGGCTGAGGCCCGCAAGCTCGAATAATTTTGAAAAGTGGCCCACAAGAGTGCAGGAGTTGGACCACCCGATTTAAATATATACTGCTGAACGTACTGATTTAAGCATTATTAATTATGTTGTTTCAGGAATCATACAAGAATTGTTACAAGCTAATCAACTATTATCTGAATCTTACGTCAAAAAAAAGCCAACGATTAAATTATGAAAATATCTAACTTAATTCTATATTTAAATATATAACCATTATAATAACTTAGTAAAGTTAGTTATTTAAACTGTAAAAAGCAGTTTTAGCTTACTGAATGTTTCAGAAACGACAAATCTATGTTGAAATCGTGCCTGTCAATTTTAGATGTGTTTGTTATAATTTTATGTACTAAAGTGATGATATCATAAGCTTGTAGCAAAATATCTTTATAATTTTGTTTTGTAAATATTGTAGTTCCTTTATTTGTATAAATTGTTGTCTTGTAAATTAATCTGTTATTTGCAATTATTTTATTTTATTTTTTCCTTGCTATTTACTTCAAAAATTGTTTCAAACATCCATTTTATTTAATTATTTTATTAAAAAATAAAAATGTTGTTTGAAAATTTTAATTAATTCTATGGGACCTTGCAAGGTTGCCACGACTCAAGTCCACTTGGAAATTTTTAAAAGGCTCAAATTTAACCCTGGTTTGTTTGAAAAAATTCGTAGAGCATTTAGGACTAGATTTGAGTCAACTTAAAAAACGACTCAAGTTTATAAGTTTAAATTTATTTTTCTGAAACTTATTCAAAAAAATTAAATTTTTGACATGCAATTATGTTTTGTAAAGTATTTAATCAATGAAATTATCAAAAACGTTTAAAAAAGCATTTAGGCAAATAGTTCTTTGAGCGATTATCTTAGTGTAATTTTAATTTTGTTAAATGAAGATTTGAAATAAGATCTACGCTACTATAACAAGTTTTTTGCAGTTGTAAATAATTATGACTGACAAATTAAAATTAAAAATCTTATTTTTGATATCTATTTTTTCCTGCTGGGCATTTTTTTGAAACGCTCATACATGAACTGGTCGTAAGAACGTCGGACCGACGTCAACTTGCGGCAGTTTCCCCGACGCTTTGCTCCTCGGTCCAAGGTCGGATGAACCCCGGTCGGCCAATTGATGTCCACCCGACGTCGGATCAGCGTCGGGTGAGCCACGTCGAATGGGCTATCGTCTATTAAACAAAATGGCACGAATTCAAACCGATCTACCACAAAAAAATATTGCTTTTTTTTATGTGTATGTGTGTAAACTTAAAAATAATTAAATTTTGCTAAAATTGTACAATCCTGAGAAGGCTAAAGTAAGCCGAAAACGTTTGTCTTTGTAAATAAATTTTTTAATTATTCGTCTAAATAAAATATGAAGAATGCTAAATCCACTATGGCTGCTTTTTACAATATACTCTTTAGGTGAGTAAAATGAAACTGAACAGAGAATATAAAACTGAATAACGATTATATTTAAAAAAACAAAGCAAAAACAAATATATAAACAATGACAATAGAGAGAATAGTCAATAATTGTGGATCATAAGTTGGATTGACAAAAGAGAGTGAGAAAAAACTAAAAATATCATATAATAACAGTTTTCCAAAAAAGTCAATAAAAAACTTTTAAAACGCTTTCTTTTTTAAAATTTTTGTGGAATTTTAGGTGTCAAATTAAGAAAAGACAAACCTTAAATATGGATTTTATTTTGCAGATGGTTTCTTTTAAAAGAGAGATAGGAAAAGGGTGTAAACAGTTTCACAATTTTTTTCCAATTTGAGAAGGAGAAACTCCGAATAAAGAAGCTAGTTTGAGAGTTAGAAAGCAAGAATTACCTATAAGATGTGTGTGGTCAAAAAAAATGTTTTGCTTGGGAAGAAGGGTAAAAGTTTTAAAAGTTTGGTATAAAGCGACTTCAAAGCCAAGATGATGAAAATGGTCAAAAAAAGAAATACATATTTTGTATTTAGAAGCGATAGAAAAAAAAGACCATTTTGCGTTTAAGAACGAGAAACACCGCTCACACATAGTTATTTCTGTCTGTCCGGTAAGGAATTTCTTTCTCCAAGTTGGAAAAAAAGATTTCAAAAATGAGGTTTTTAGCGAGGTGTTCTAGGTTTTTAAAGTTGAAGATTGTGGAAAAAGGACAAGTTTATTGTTGATGTATGTAGGATTTTGGAATTAAGTTTTAAGCAAAAAGGTTTAGTTTGGTTAAGTTAAAAAGATTTTTTTTAGTAGGTCTATCAGTTTGTTGGTTGTTAGGGCTCAAAATTAGTGTAAATAAAGTTATTTAAAAGACAAACTTCAGTTCCGAGGTTGAGTTTAGCAAAAGTCGTCCAATATTAAGTGTCACACTTCATAACAAATAATTTTAATCACAACGATGTAGTTTATTCCTGTTAAAAGTAATTCGAAGTTTTATTACGAAATAATAATCGCGTCGCCTGAAGCGCTAATCTTTTACTGCATATTACTGTATAATGCCTCGATTCGTTGGATTTATTTCTTGTCTTTCTCTCTTTTTGCTGACAGTAATGACGTAATATGTTTTTGTCCAAGCGCCATGTGGAATGTTCGGGTATATGCTATTTGGCTCGACCAAAAGCGCTTTCCCTAAGAGAGGTAGAGAATGGTCTAGCGTTTGCGAGTAATTCGTCGGCACGTGCCTTTTATCTATATAAATGCGAGATGCCAAGCGATAAACACAGACGTAAACAGAGACAAAAAAGAGAAAGCGGACGAGAGAGACGCTTAAAGCAAAAAGTGCTTTGAGAAAAAGTAAAATTTGGGGCGAGTGTTGAATTTATTTTGCGCTAGCGTTTTGGAGTTGTGTTATACGGAGGTAGTATCATTTGTGTTGATTGAATCAAGTTATAGTGTTGATTTCGCTTTGCACTTTGGCAAAGCGTGGAATAGAAATTTTGTCGTCGTGATTTTTGCAATACATTCGTTCTGATTAGAGACAGTGGTCTCTGTTTCTTGCGAAAAATAGCCTTCAACGAACTAATCCGAGCTTTCGTTTAAACTAACTGTATAAAAGCTTCAGGCTCATAGCAAGACTACTTCTAGAGCTGGAATAAAATAAAATTAGACACAGCTTTGTTTCAGCGCAGGTATTTGGATTACCTAACTCAACTGGTCCTTTAGGTTTCCCAAACAAAGTCTGTGACATTAAGAGTGAGGATTATTAGCCTGCAAAAGATAAATAAGTTGCCAAGAGCTGGCAGTGAGACATTTGAATCCGACGAAGAAAAAGAAATTCCTCCGTCAGCTTTGCAAAGGTACAAAAAAAGATAGTTTAAGGGATTCAAATTTGTTATGCTTCCAAAAACAATAAAAAACATTTTAGTGAGATATTTGGTTTGTCTTGGGGTAGGAAAAACGACTCTTACAACAAAAAGGATTTTGGAAAGTACGTGTTGATTTAGGAAAAGTATTTTTAAGTAAAAAAAAGCTGATATCAAAGCACGAAGTTTGACATTACTTTCGTCTTGTCAGCGTCTATTTTTAAACCGAAATAGTAAGCAAAGTCATTTAATGTTTCTAGAAGAAGAAAAAAGAAGTTTGGATTTGAGATGAAGATAGTAAGTTTTGATACAGAATTTCTATTCCAGGGATAAAAAGGAGCATTGCCCACTAAGCGGGCATCTTTGACAAATGCCAAGTATAATTGAAATAGAGTCAAAAAGATAGCCACTGATAATGAGTTTAGATTTGGGTTTAGAAAAAATGACTTTAATCCATAAACGAAGATGGTAAAACATTTCATGTTTTTTTATTGTAACAAATAAGAAATCATGCAAAAGATAATCGATATTTGGATTATAGCAAGAGGTTGGCCGAAATCAAGTTCGAAATTGATAGCTCATTTGATATTGAGATGATTGTTAAAAATTTGACGTTTTGGTAAACCACACCGGTAGTCGGGAGAGATGGTTGTGATGGAAATGTGTTGAGAAACCCATTTATTAGTATTTTGTAATTGTAATTGTAATCGGTACTTAAAAGGGAAATGGAACAAAAATCTTTGACAATTTAAAATGATAAAATTTTGGGAATAAGTTTTACAAAAGCCAATTATTCAAAATGGGAAAGTTTGCCTTGAATAAAAAAATTATTAAAATTCTCTTGAAGCTGAGGAATAGTAATATTCATTCATTCATTCAGTCATTCATTCATTTTTATTCTCGATCATTATTAAACAGTGTTACAGCAAGCTTTACTTGAGTTTCGAAAAGCTTTCTGTTATCTATGATTCTTTGTTATCACTTACCTTCTATTGCTTTAATTAAGCCTTTGCTTTTCCACGCCGCATTCATTTTGCCAAACAACTATCTTTAAGCACGTTTTTATTTTTATTTATTGTAAATCGTTTTTTGTATTAGACACAGTGAGTTATTGAGAAAAATTGGGTGTAAGTAATTTGTTACGAAGAAAACTGTTACGAAGTAGACTGTTTGAAATTATTTGTTTTAGCAGCAGACGTACGTATATTTGGAAGTAAAACAATTTAAAATCGCATCGCTCGCATCGCATCACATCACACGCAATCATCGCATAATTCGGACCACATTGTATCATTTGGATCACATCATATTGAAATTATATTTAAATAAAACTGTTTTTCTTTTTTATTGGTGCGCATTTTAAACGTTTTCAAATCTGCTACAACAAACAGTTTAACACAAAAATTATAAATATTAAAAAGATCAAGAAAAGGAAGAAGCAGCACAACGGCAGACATTAAAACATGCATATGATAATCAGAAAGTGAAAGTACAAAACAGCAGAAAGCATGGCCGCAACACCTTAATCAGATAAAGATATAAGAAGGGAAAAAGAAAAAAAAATACATGATATCAATATTATCAAACAAACTGAACGATTAAATAACCAGTGCATGACTAGGCTGCGTAATGATGATGGGTGGCACAGCTAGCCAAGATATTTAGCTCAACTGAGCAAGGTGAGTAAAGAAAAACCACCCATAAAAAGAAACTTTACCAGGTCCGGAAACCTTTTTAAAGAGAAACTAGTTGTTTGAAAAGAAACTGAGTTTTTCTCGAGCATTTTTACAAATTAAATAAAATTAAATTAAAAGAATTTTGCTCCCTCGAGTACAATTAGCGTGGCTTTTATTTTTCTTTCTGTCTCTTATTGCAACTAATTTTGTTTCTTTTTTACTCTCATTCCAACCGGTTTGTCTTCAAATTAGACTCGACCCTCTTAACCACTTGACCATGCTGCCCGCAACTTTTTCCATGTTTTATCTGAGAGGAAACAAAATTTTCAAAAAACTAAACCAAAACATAATATAGGAGTAATATCGTTTTCTGAGAGAGCTTTAGAGAATAGATTTTCATTTTGATCTGTAAAATGGCGACATTGTTGGACATTTTGATGGGAAATTTTGCTGATGGAAGTGCACATTATGACAGGAAGGGGATCGGATATAAAGTGGGTTAAAACACCACAGTTTATCTTCATGCTTACCGATGAATTTCTCCATATATGATCCAAAAAATTGCATTATTTTGTGAAATTCTTGTAGGTTTATTAATAAGAGGGGCAAACCCATTATCAAACATTTGATCTACAAAATCTAAAGTTTTTCGCAATCAAGTATATTGTAATTAAAGTCACCTAATAAAAAATAATCTCTCTTTTTTATACGTTTTAAAGTATTATTTCGAATGTCTAAAAAAGAAGAATGTGAAATAATATCATTGCATGGAGCCCTGTAAATGCATCCAAATGTAATGGTTTTATTTTTTAATTTAACATCAATGAATAAAGATTTAAAAATTTTTTCCTCCATTCCATTTAAATCTAGTCGTGTTGAATAAACTAAACTTTCTTTCACATAGAATCCAACACCACCTCTCTGAGTTTGAATTCTTGGGTTAGAAATGAATGAGTTGCCAGGAAGTTTTATAATTGACTCTAAATAATTTGGCTATAACCAAGTTTCAGTTACAGCTATGAGGCTAGGTGCTAAAGTAAAAGAAGATCTAATATTTAAGTAAAGTAAAAGAAAATCTAAAGTAAAAGTTCTTATAATTTTGAGAAAATTTTAAACATTGCTTAATGATCTAATATTTAAACATAAAATTGAAAAATTACTATTCTCATTAAAAGTGTTAAACAGTAGAGAATTAGCATCTTTACTGGATAAGTATCGGTTATTTACATTGTGAAAAAAGTTAATTTCATCACCATTGCAAAAATCTTCATTTGATATTGATTGATCATTATATATAGATAAGTTTTTGAATAAGTTATTTAGATGATTAGCAGAATAAGAAAGGTTGGAATTACCAAAATCAAATAATTCAGCAAATTCTTTATCTGAACAAGAACTAAAAGGAAATGTAAAGGAACAAGAAGTGCACTTCTATAGCATATTTTTGGTGATACAAAATTTATCTTCAATGCAATTAAGATAAATAGTCTGCAAACATATAGAGCATGATAATATTTTTTGGTTTTTTTTAACTAATTTAAGGCAAACAAAGCATTTTTTAATTTTTTTGTTAGTCATAAGAGATGAAAAATTAAAACAGAAAATTATAAAAAATAAGAAAACAAACAAATTCCAGAGAAAGCGCTTTTTTGTTTTTTTTGGCAGAGAATGGCATTTTAAGCTATTACAGTATATCACTTTGCTTACTTAAAATTAAAAAAATAAATAAATAAACAAAAAGTTACTTAATAATTTATTAATAAATTTATTTTATGAAACATAGTTTAATAAAAAACAAAAATTCAATAAGTAATTAACTTACTTATATCTCAAACTCCTTAAGTACTTGCCTTTTTTCTTTGTAAAAACAATATACTGTACCACTGTTGGTCCAAACTTTGTTGAACCCAAAAGTTTTCTTGGCTTCCATTACCAGTAGAAATCTTCTTTTGGTCAGGGATTCCGTAATCGAAAGCTTTTCTTGAGATTTCTTCAACTTCTTCTTGTTATAAAACACCAAATTTTGCACGGATCTTCTCACCAACTTAATGATGATTGGAGAAGGACGACCTTTCCTAGATGGTAAAACATGACATATGTCAATATCTTATTTGATATTCCATGTCAAGCTCAATTCTGAGCTTTTTGGTCACATATGACTCAAAAACAGGATACTTCCCTCCAACTGGTTGGTCTGAGCATCCATGTACTATTAGGCAGTTCTGACGTCCATATTGCTCCAAATCATGAAAGAAGATTTGGGTTTCTCGAAGTGATTTTGTCAGCCCTTCAAAAATGGTAACAACCCGAGCATTGCATTCTCAAAGTCTTGAACTTGCTGGCTCTAACCTAAAATACAAGAGCAAGCAGCACCACGGGCAGAATCATTCAAAAATTGTTCAGCATACCACTTTTGTGTAGATTTGATTACCTGTAAATCCTTCATTACTACATCTAAAGATAACTTACCATTCAAAGATAACTTACCACCAGCTATTGCAAATTGATGAAAGATATTCAGTTAATTATCAACAAAAACAATAAATTATTTAATATAAAAGTAATACTTAAGAATAATAATTGAACACAAGCCTTTTTGTCAAGCAAAAATAATCAAGCGAACATTTGAAACTTATTAAAATAGAAAAGCCTTAATAGAATGAAGAGGTAAAGCCATCGTTTCCCGGGTAGGAGTGTTTGTTTAATAAAAATAAGACTTGTCAAATTTCTTCCTGGGTAATAAAGAAAAGGAGAGAGGGTCAAGCCGAAGAATTTGTTCATAAATGGAAGAAATAATTGTTTTTAGATAGAATGTGGGATCAGGAAGAATAGAAGAGGTTCTCCATAAGATGCAGCCAAAAAAAAGATAGAGTTTTGATGAGATTTCGAAATATATCCAGAGTTAGAGGGTTGCTTAGTTTACTTTGGGGATAAGCTTAGTTTTTTGTTCTTGTAAGATAGCAATAGGGGAAGCTAATTGTTTGACTTTTCTTGACCTGACTTAATTTTTTTATTTTATCTCTGTATTTATCCTCCTGACTCGCAGGAAAGCGACGGAGGCGCTAATACATAGGGTAGGCAATTACCCCGACCTGCTTCCGGAGATACCAAGATATTGCTGTCCGCTTGTAATTTAATAAAGATATGATTGTAATTTAGAACTGCTTGCCAGGACCACCAAGCATGGAAGTGTGCCGTAAAGTGTCTTTCCCAAGGACACAACAGAATAGCGCGAGTGGGTTTTGAACCGAGATCATGTTGGTCACAAGCCCGGCGCTTTAACCACTCTACCACGCTGCTAACATAATGTTAATTTCCAGAATGTTTGTGTGATGCAATGTTACGGATTTCTTTGTTCAAAGTTATTTTTCTGGATAAATCTTTGCTGTTGCATGGAGTTTCCAAATTTTCATAAAAGATTTTTGTTTTGATTAAAAGATTTTTATTTTTACGTTTCGATTGAAAAACCAGGTAAGTTTTATTATGTTGTTAAAATTTTTTCAAGTCGATAAGGTAGTGTTTCTCAACCTGTGTGCCGCGAAAGATTTCCAAATGTTACCCAAAAATTTTTAAAAAACATTAGTCCATTGTTCCGAGACCTTTTTTCAGAGAGCAATACTTTTTTAGGAACAAAAATCAAGAAATTTGGTCCAAGTGTGCCGCGAAATTCCAAAAGAAACCTAAATATACATATGCTGCAGGGGAAAAAGGTTTATGAACCACTTAAGGAGTCCATAAAAGATGAAAAATTTTCAACTTATAGTTGTATATATTGATTAATACAAGAAATAATAAAGATTGAGTCATGCATAAAATTAATTAATTTCCAATAAGTTGAGCAGGTTGTTGGGGAAGATGAGAGATTTAATATGAGGTGCGGAGCAAGGTATAGTCTGAAAAAGAAAGATTTAAGTGTTGAAAGGGATCATTTGAAAGCTGAGCTTTGTTGAATGAGGTGAGATCCAGGAGAAGACTTTTTGCTTAAACTTTAGCTTGCAACACTTTACTAGAAGCTCTCTTAAAGCAATATTAAAATGGCTTGATCAAGCAAAAGAATTTACCTTACGTACAGATGCTTTCAACAACGGGATCGGGGCAGTGCTGGTGCAAGATGATAAAAGAAAACTTAACCTCGTTGCATGCCCAAGCAAAAAGTTAACAAATGCGGAGACTAAATACTCCAGCTCGAAAAGAAGTGCCTCAGCAATAATTTGGAGTGTGTAAAATGTTTGTCTTTTTTAGGCCGGAAAAAAGTTTATTTTGCTAACAGACCACAAACCCCTCAGTTCTCTCAATATGATTTGGTTCCAAAAACAATCGCATATGCAGGTGCCATCTGGTTGCTTCCCAAAAAAATTGCATATGCAGGTGCCATTCGGTTGCTTCCAAAAACGACCGCATATGCAGGTGCTATTTATCCCTACCAGGGCATGACTTTGTAGCAAAGGACATTGCCCACAGAGCAGTGATAGCTTTGATGGAGTGCGAACGGTGCGGCCGCCCCTAGGCCCCCTAAAATACATGAAAAAGTGCCTCCCCTACACAAGAAATTGCTCTATTTCTTTACAGTATAGCAACAGCAGGACGTCGATGGGTAAAAAAGAAAAAAGTTTTGAATCAGCAGCATGCTTGGCTTCTGCTTTTTAGGTTGTCTCACTGGTGCTTGTTAAAGTAAACACTTATTTTTTTAAGGATCACTTTGTTTTGAGACACTAAAAAGTAGCTTTCCATGTTTCGGATCACTCAATAGTGGCCCCCCCCAGATTGAAGACCTTTTTTTTGAGATCATTTTGTTTTCCTAGACTAAAAATTGCTTCGGCTACCTTTTTTTAGTACATAGTGGCTCCCCCTTATTTTTCTTGCACCGGGCCCCCTTTTTATAAAGCCATCACTGCCGCAAAGATACAGTTATCGCTGGCTGGCTACCTCAGTCGTATAATGTATAAAGGTTTTGTTCTGTGACCTTGCTTATGCTTGTTGTTTGCGATTCTTTTTAAATTCAGTGTGTAGTGTTGTTAAAAATATTATTGCTAATAATTTTCTTTACAGAGGCGTTTGTCACACTTCATTCATAATTCTAATCTTAACCTTATAACCAGGGTGCCGAATTGGATCCGTAAACTCCTATTAACCGTTTTTATTCCTTGAATCGAACAGGAGCTGAACCCGAAAAATTAAAATTTGTTGAACCCAAATCCATAAAATTAAATTTGCGAACATGAACTGGAGCTGAACCAGTAAATTTTAATTTTGCCGAACCTGAACCTGAATCTAAATTAGAACTTTTGTTTAAGCAATTTCCATACAGGCACTCTGATTTTAATTTTTGATTTATACGCTGTATATAGGCTGGATAAAACAACATTTTTGTAAAAAGTTGTGACCATTAGTTTAATCACTTATTACTTCTTGTAAGACAATACAGAGACTCAAAAACGACTTTCTAAGTCAGGGATGTCCAACCTTCAGCCCACTTAATATTTTTATGCGGCTCACTGCTTACTCAAATTTTCTAGTTATATTTTCATAATTGTATCAAATTCGATGTCACTGTCATAATAACTTATAGGGAAACAAAGTGATTACGTCAGTTGATTGTTGCGTCAAGTGACGTCCAATAAACTAATCTACAAAAACGGTTTTGGGCAGAGTTTATCATTAAAACGCTTGCCCCGAGTATCATTTTCAGTATTTAGATTGTTTTGCGATTAAAATAATATTAATTATGTTATTTCCAAACATTTTTATAATATCTAGTGATGATTGTTAATGACTTTAGTGGCTGTAAAGATAGTAAGTTTGAACCATTGCAGAGTGGTTTGCAATAAGATTACTGTAGTAGCAGCGATGTTAATTGCAACAAAAAAAGAATCGTGTAGATTTATTAAGAGAGCCGAAATAGAATAGACATTTCTTGAGGTCTAATGTAGGAATTTATCAATGGTCAGGGTTCAGGGTTACACAGTTAACCCGTTAAGTGCGCATGACGTATATATACGTCAAGGCTAAACGCTCTCTCAGTGCGCATGACGGATATATACGTCTTGATTGTTGCAGCTTTTCACAGCGCGAATTATTTCGCTTCTCGCACTTGCTATATTCTCGCACAAGCAGCAATTATAATCGATCGAGACGAGAAAAACAGTGAGATGTGAAATTAATTACGCACTGTAACTCGGATAACGAAAATCTAATTCCGCACTTAACGGGTTAACCAAGGAAAGTGTCGCTCTTAGCAGGCGATGCTCAGCTGACTGGATGCTTAAAATTATTGGTAGGCTGTCAATTGGAGTGGCATGTAGGCATCCAGTGACAATGCGCAAAATGTCATACAGGACGCTGTCTATAAAGCGAGTATGAGTGCTACAACACCAGACTGATGCGTAGTATTCAGCTGTTAAGTAGACCAGAGATAGGACAGCTGTGCGCAGTGTTTAGGCACCAGCACCCATCCTGAACCTGCAAGTTACTTCAGCAGTGTAACGCGCTAATATAGTTTTTGTTCAATGCCAACAAATAGTGACGGAATGTGAGCAATCTGTCAACAAAATCAGTGGGGTTGGACAAACTGGTAAAAGTCTAATGCTGTTGTAGATCTTAGCTCACGTTTAGTTTCTTCGTAATGTAAATATAAGACTGATGTCACCGTTCTAGTGTAACTAAGCTCCTCAAAGGCCTTTCCGTTTTCAGAGGAGTGCAATAATGCTAGATCATCTGCGTAGATAAACTTTCAGGAAATTGTGGAGGGCAGATATAGACGTAAATATAAAGAAGTTGAAAGGAAGAGGAGCCCAGACCGATCCCTAAAGAACGCCGTCTTTCAGATGGCGACTTTTGCTTTACTTGCTGTCATTGGTAATAAAAGTGAAACTTCGGTTTTGGACAAGCCCCATAATCATTCTAATCATATGCTTATCTGGCAGAAGTGTCAGTCAACAGGCCAAGATGCCACACAGAGTCATATGCCACTGTCAGATCGACAAATTGACAAAAAAATTCTCGATATTTTCTATTAATAGAACGACTTGATCCACTGTTGACTTTCCGCGTCGAAACTCAGCCTGTTCTTTAGGGACCAATGGATCAATAATTGGTTCGACGCGGGCGTAGATAAGCCTCTCAAACACCTTGTAGGAGACACAGAGCAAAAATATTGGTCGATAACTTTTTGGGCCCCTACTGGCTTCATCAGCTTTGTGATTGAGATAACAAGCGTTCTTCTCCAGATCTTGGAAATTTTGAGTCAGTGCAAGCTAGAAGAAAGGAACTCACGTAACTGAGACTTCAAAGCAGCTCCAGCCTGGACATTTTAAACATTAATTACGTAATTATTTTAATAGTTTCACATTTTTCTTAGATTCCTAATTAGTTAATTAATTTTAATTTTATGTTTTAATACTCGTCATTTTGTCATGCCGTCTAATAGTAAAAGGACGAAATATCATAGACATTTAATTTTGAGGCCCACTGAATTCACTTAAATTTATAATTTGGCCCATTATGAAAAAAGGTTTGAAAACCCTGTTCTATGCAATAACTTAAAGCAAAATTGGTCATGTAAGCTGATTAAAGAAAGCGCAGTTTCAAGTAGGTATTACACTAAAGAATTAAAGTGAAAGATTTATTGAAATAAAGACGCACGAAAAATAACCAAAATAAATTCATAAAAAAAAATTAAACCTTAAGACTAAGATGATTCGTTTTAATTTTGTTATGTTGTATTAGTTTAGAAATGCACAATAATATCTTAGTTCAGGAATATAGCAGTTTTTGTTGTCGCCAGTCGCATTGCAGAGTTAGTTTTAGCTACTGGCCACTAGTGAGTTATGGTATTTAGAGGAAATTTGAGGCCTACTAAGCGCATTTGGCGTATAGAATGATAAGTTTTATTGATATTATGCTTTTTATTGTACAGGTTGTAATGGAATATGCCAACATCTTTTAACTATCAAATTTATTCAAATAAATTTGTAAAACATTTTAATACTATTAATGATTTCTTTAATCTTACAAATAAACGTGAAAATAAACCTGCAAAATCAATCAATCTAACCTACTCTGCTAAGAAATTTGAATTGTCAATAATTTTTACGAAAAGTGAAATAAAGCATCATGGTGTTAATTGCTTCCAAAAAGATAGAAATTCAAGTTAAATTTGTAACGGAAAAGGCTCTAGTAGATTTTAAACCGCAATCGTGTTTATCACTTTTGCTACCAATGATCTGCTCATGAACAACGTGTCCACGGTGCCGACTTTTTATAACAAACATGCCTTTAAAAATACAATTTATTTTCACTTACTGTATACATAAAATATTACTTCATTTTTGCTGAATTTTAAATTATTAAATTATTTTACCACATAGATCAAATAAAGATTTTTAAACTAAAACCTTCGCACTCCAGAGTGGAGGTGTTAAATTTTTTTTGGAGAATTTTAAAGTTGGTAAAATATTGTAAAACATCTAAAAATTATTTTGATGATTTCAAAATTACAAAGAAAAAAGGAAAAGATTAACGCTAAAGTTTCGTAGCCTCAGAAGTTTTAAAAACCTGCTAGAAAATTTAAAAACAAATATTAAAACTGTTCATAGTTACTTGAAAAAATTTAAAAATTAGCAAAGAATGACTTTTATACGAAAAATTGAAAAATATGAAAAAACTCTTGAACAATCAAAATTATAAGTAAGTTTCATGACGTCGGATAACCCTTGAAAAAAATTTGAATTTTTTTAATCTATAGTGGGTCCAAAATTATAACAATATAGCATGCAGACAAAATAGAAAGGATATAAACAGAGCCGTAACTATCGCCGGTGCAGCCAATGCACCGGAGCTCCAGCACGAGGGGGCCCCGCATTGCTACATTTTATTGTAAAATATTTTCGTTATAAGCTCAAGTAAACTTATTATTATTAAATGTCACACTTTATCAATAATTTTAAGTTATATTTAATCATCTAATTTATTTGAAGTATTTCTTAATATATATAAAGTTTCGATTGTAGGGATAAAAATCGAGGTGTTTCATTTGTTTGGCCCGCCAATATTTTTGATGAGCCAAAATAGCCCTAGGCTTAAAAAGGTTCGACGCCCCTTTATTAAGGTGTCCTGGAATAGCGAAACAGAAAGTTGGTAACCCTAGGTCTGGGGTGAGTAAAAAAAAGAAATTACATTACGAAAACAATCACATAACAACAAAACAACTTTCTTAGAATCACTACTTTAAGCAGACCACAATTCATGAGAAAACACTTAAAAACACGATGTAACTAAAACAACACATTTCTTTGACTCACAAGCCATGAAAAGATAAAACAACAAAAAAATGCACCATAGAAACACCCTTTTACGGTAAAATAGCTTACACTCATCGATTTACAAACCCACAAACTACAGTGCTAATTCGCTGAGCAAGAAAAAAATCAATATAAAAAAATAAATAAATAAAGTAAAGAAGAAAAAAATAATAAATAAATAAAACACTTTAAAACACCATTATTTCTTACAACACATTGTGTAGAAAAACGGAAATTTAGTCCGAAATGGAATAGTCCCATTCGCCGTACCGGTTTGGTGGCACAATGTTTCGTTTCTGTTTGGGCCACCGCGGAGTTGCCTCTATGTCCTCACTAAGTTTACTTGGTGACAACTGGAGATAATCATCAGATCTGGGAAGACAGTATTTGAGCAGGTTGTAGTGATAACGACGCGTTTTTTTTCTATTTGCGCCTGGCTGAATGCGTTCTAATTTATACAATACACCAGTTCGACCAATGACCTTCCATAGTCCACACTAAATGTCACCCATTTCTTCGTGTCCGAATGAGACCTTGAACTTTCAGTTAATTTTAAATTGCTTGAAACTTGATTTGTGGACTTGTCGTCCGGTTCTGACATATAGCGTAATGAGAGGGCGATAGTAATTGTCGTTAGATGATGCTAAAAAAAGATTATAAAAATCTTGCCCAGTCGCTTGAGTTGCGTAAGCATGAGGAACATCAATAGATACTCGTTCTCGCGACTCTTGACGGAAGTAATATTCGTGCAGCAGTGTCATAAAAACGATTGATAGGGTTATGTGCGGAAGAGAATTTTGGATGAAGCGGAAATGGCAAATCCGGACATGCGGTTGATTCAGGACTACGTGATGACATTGAGAAAATTCCGGGTGCGGCAAGTGTTGAAATACATTGGCTCGTTGAAACGCAGGGTGAGAGCGGTTTTGTTTCGTCGTGCTGTCGTCGACGACTGAAATTGAACTTGCAAGGTTTTTTTCAAACAAATTCGAAGCGTGTTGAAAGACGGCCTTTTCTTCTTGCTGATCAACGTCCACGCCTCCGGCATCAGTCGGCGCTTTCTTCATAGCTTCGATGGGTTCGATACAAATTATTCGTCTGCAACCAGCTTTAAGATGAACATCGGTGGTCAAGTGTACCCTGGGATTATGCATAACTTCTTGAATTTAGCCGGCAGCCTCTTACGGCATTTGTGAGCAACCCTCAAATTTAACAGGGGTATCAGAATTATTGTTTCAAAAGTAGACGGAATTAGTCGAGTGATCGGTTATGGAACCTGCTTCTTTCATCAAATCGCTGCCAACAAAACCATCAGCTGTAAGATTTTTCACAACAACTAGGGGCCAAGTAAAAGATTTTTCGTTTGAAAATGTCTGACTTTGGACAAACTTTTCTGCACCTGCATCTGATTACCATCTGCGGCAAAGAGCTGCGGCCCCGAGTTTAATTTTAAAGATAGCTCTTCGAGTAAGAGCCTGTTCCAGGCAGTCTTACTAATCATGCAGCAAAAGCATCCAGAATCCCACTCAAACCGAAAAAAGGTGACGAAAATTTGAAGGGTTACACCTATATTTAAACAAAAGTTTGGACTATTTATAAACTGTGGTAAGGCGCTCTTGACGTCGTCTCTATCTGTCGGCCTGGCGCGGGAGTTTATGGGCGGGTCGGTGGCAAGCCTTGATCTAATGTCGGCGTTGCACGCATCAATCAAATGTCCTTTACTTTTGCATTTAGGCCAAAAAAATTGCAAAATGGAAGCAAAAACGCTTAATGTAACCGGGTTTACGACAACAAAAACAACGGCCGAAGAAAGGTTGCTGACGGTTAAAATAATTTGGGCGCAAAGCGCCTGTAGTTCCTACATTAAACACACGTACGGGTGGCATAGGCGGCTCTTGCACAGAGTCAATTCTTCGAAATGCCTCCTCGTAATACATGGCAACTTGTAATAATTCAAAAGGAGGATTCATTGTGCATTGGGCCCATATGAAGCAGTAGTTTAGAGGGTAATCCATGAAGAAAAACATAACAAATGTATTGGTCTCTTTCCGATATCCGAGTCTTCTAACCAGCCGTTTAATGTCATTCAAATATGCAAGCATCCTTTCAGTTGTTCGTTTTTTTCTATTCATTAATTCGGCAGAGTAAACTCTATCATTTATGAGTGTGCCATAAGTTTCTTGCAGCTGGTGCTTGAGAGCGGCGTAGTCATGATGCATATACTCAAGGAGTAACGTAAAACAGTCTTTTACTCGGTCACCCAACTTGGAATTAGCCGCCGGCATTTATCAGCAAGATGACCGTCAGCAGTAATAATTTCGAACTGCCGAAGCCACCAGTCGGTATCCCTATCAGCGTTAAACACCGGAAAAGAGGGGAAGAGGCATTGTAGGCCAAGCGAGGGTGACAGTGGTTGACATGCTTGGGGAGGAGGCAACGACGGTGGAGATAAAGTTCATGTGTAATATACGGTGGAGAAGAAGTAGGGTTGAGTTGATCAGAAGTAGCAGGAAAAGGTTGAGAGATCGGATGTGATGTATTAGGCTTGAAAGCCGAGGGAGGTGTAAAACTACTAAGTTGTGGTGGAGCCGAATGAGAGGTACAATAGTTGTAGCAGTCACTCTTGTGCTGTCTAAAACTGTGTACAGCTGAGAAGGTGGGTTATTACGGTTAAGTGGGGTAATTCCTTCCGAGTGTAGATCAATCAGTAGATTATCCATGCGTACGGTAGGTAAAGCAAAAAAAAATAACAATAACTTAAATTGAAAAAATAAGAAAACAGCTTAAAACACAGAAGAAAAAAATCAAACAAGCTAGAATTAAAATAAATACGGCACCAAAGTCCGACGAGTCCCCAAATAAATGTCCCGTGTCTAGGGTCCGAGTTCAGTCTTTCATGCGGCTTTTGTTTTCATCCACTTGAATACAACAATACTTCAATAACTTTTATCTTATAAAATTATTCAAAACCATTGAATTAACCTTATTCAAAGAGAATCCACCAAACCTTATTCAAATAGAATCGAAAGTAATATTTACAAAAGCATAATTTAACACAACGAAACATCCCTAACCCTAATCTAACTAAACAACTAGCACATCTAAACATAAATGAAACACTTCCTAAACGTAAACTAGCCAAATACATCTGACCACGTTGTGCGAATAAATGAAATATCAGGTTACACAAAGCACATTGTTACGTCACTATCTTAAACATCACACCTCCAGAATTCTAGTCTCCGCTCCAGTTCTTCCCTGGTCTCTTCGCAAATCAATTTATCATCAGCAAACACCATTGTCTACGGTGGTTCTCTCCTTATTTCGTCCGTTAGCCTATCCATAATCAGAGCAAAGAGAAACGAAATTAACGCTGATCTCTGGTGTAGTTCGACTTTGACCTTGAAACTTTCTGTAGTTGTTACTGCACACCTTACCACTGCCTCGCTTTTCTCGTACATATCCTGTACAAGTCGCATATACTTTTTCCCCATTTCTGATTTTCCCATACAGTACCATAGTTTCTCCCGCGGAACCCTGTCGTAAGCTTTCTCTAGCTCTACGAATACACAATGTAGCTCTCTTTGACCTTCTCTGAACTTTTTCATCAACATTCTTACGGCAAACATGGCATTGGTGGTTCCCTTTCCTGGCATAAATCCATATTGCTGTTTACTAATTTCTACTCTATCCCTTAGCCCGGCTTCAATAATTCTTTCCCATACCTTCATTGTGTGGTTCATTAGCTTTATTCCTCTGTAGTTTCCACAGCACTGTGTGTCCCCTTTGTTTTTATAGATTGAGATAAGCACACTCTTTCTCCATTTTTCTGACATCTCTTTCTGGCATTCCGTTCACGCACTAATAGTCTATTGAACAGACTGGTCAAAAACTTCACACCCATCTTTCCCATGAACTTCCAAACTTCTACTGGCAACTCATCTGGCCCAACCGCTTTACCTTTTTTCATCCTTCCAAGTGCGTTCCTTACTTCTTCTCTGCTGATGCCATTTATTTCTTCGTTAACCACTTCTGCTTCCTCTGCTCTAAGCTCTCTGTTATTTTCCTTGTTCATCAGTTTCTCAAAGTACTCCTTCCATCTCTTTAATACTGCCTTTAAAATTACCATAACATTACCGTTTTCATCTTTTATAACCCTCACGTGCTGTACATCTTTCCCTGCTCTGTCTCTCTGCCTAGCCAATCGGTACAACTTCTTTTCACCTTCTTTTGTTTGCAATCTAGCATACAAATCGTCATACGCACGTCCCTTTGCCATCGCAATTGCCTTCTTTGCCTTACTCTTCTTTTCTTTGTAGATCTTTTAAGTATTTTTATTTCTTATTTTGTCCCATGCTTTCTTTTCTTTTATGCTTTTCTGAACTTCCTCATTCCACCACCATGTCTCCCTGTCTTCTTTTCGTTTCCCAAATGTCACTCCCAGTACGGTTTCAGCTGTTTTACTTAGCATTTCTGCTGTTTTGTCCCATTCATCAGGTAACCCATCTTCCCCTCCCAAAATCCTGGCCACCTCTTGTCTAAATGCTTCTTGACAGCTTGTCTCCTTCAGTTTCCACCATCGTATTTTTGGCTTTATTTTCTCTGGTTTTTTTTTTCACCATGAGAGCCATTTTGCATACCACCATACGGTGCTGCTTTGCGACGCACTTTCACTATTACCTGACAATCGCACATTTCCTTTAAGTTCCTGGATCCTTCTGCACATCACATAATCTACTTGGGTACTTTTTCTGCCACTTTTATATGTCACCTTGTATTCATCTTTCTTCCTGGAATAAAGGTTTACAATCACAAAATCCACAACCATTGATTTTTCCTTATTTCTTGTTCCAGCCCCGTACCTCCCCATTCTTTCCTTGTGCCCCACGTTTTCTTCGCCCACATGTCCATTGAGGTCCGCACCTAGAACTAGCCTCTCCTCTTTTTTATCACTTTCTATCAACCCATCCAGGTCTTCCCAAAAATCATTTTTCTCCTCATCTGTTGTTAACCTGTGAAGCACACGCGCTTACTATATTTAGGATGGACCCTTTTACCTCCAGTTTCATGGCCATTAGTCTGTCTGACACCCTCTTCACCTCCAGGACATTTTCAGCCAGCTCCTCCCTGACCATTATCCTTATCCCATTTTTTCTTTGATCAGATCCATTGTAAAATAGTTTGCATCCACTCCAATTGCACCTTGCTCCTTGCTTTACTCCCTTTCCACTTTGTTTCCTGTAGGCACAATATGTCTACATTTCTTTGCTCCATCATGTATGCAGCTCTCTTCCTCTTCCAGTCATTGTTCTAATATTTAAGGTACCCACCCTTAAGTGTGAGCGTCTTCCTTTACACCTTTCCTGCTGCCTCTTCACTCGCCTTTCTCCTCTTGTTTTATTCTTAAAAATCGCCCCATTATGTATATTTACAATCTCCTGAACAATCTCTTTAACTTGGCTTTAATCCGGCTCAAATAGCCGAAGAAATAACGTTTCTATAAGCATTTTAAATATTTTACATTTATTTACAAGAAAATGGCAACACTGCTTAATTTCGTAATTCTTAAAGAAAAATCCAGAATATTCGATTGACCTGTTAGCCATTGTGACATGTGTGTGTGTGTGACTATACGAGCAGGTCAACTGCCCGTAGGACTCTATAAAAATAAGTGATGGGTCGGGCAAAAATGCACACTAAAGTAGCCTACTAGCTCTCCCTAGACACACCAGCCACCTGATCCACCAGGAAGAAATATATAATTTGAAACAAAAGGCAGTAAAATCATAGAATTAGATTATATACAGTACACAAATTACTCCAAGTTACAAAAAGCTACTAAGGTAGCAATTTAATAGAAAGATTGACCGAATCTAAAACATAGAAAGCAAAAGTTAAATTATTGATTACTGGTCCGAACGATTAACTT
Organism: Diplosoma virens; assembly: GCA_963680785.1. Taxonomy (NCBI): domain Eukaryota; kingdom Metazoa; phylum Chordata; class Ascidiacea; order Aplousobranchia; family Didemnidae; genus Diplosoma; species Diplosoma virens. Next base: position 11,497,436 of record OY796888.1, read on the forward strand.
TGTAAATTTCATTTTCCGTTGCCAAATAGATCGTAAAACATTGAGTCATTTGGCGCTTGTGACGTAACAGATGTTACAAGCTGGCCACGTTTAATTTTGTATTGTAGCAATCTTTTTCAATGCGTTTCCTTCGAATAAGCAACTTAGAAATTTACAGTTCAGTTTTTAACTAAAGAGAAATATTGGAACGGTTGGTTTATCTATTTAAATAAGTTGAATTGTAAAAGTAATAGAAATAATTAAAGAAATTGAAGTGAATTATATTGGAAATTAAATTAAATAGTTAGACTGGACTATTTGGCTGTTTCTTTTCACAGTACAGCTATTCCCAAACAGTTTAGTTTCTGTGGCTGTCGCAGACTCCACGTGCGTCAGGAACATAGAAAAAGATAAATTTCTAAGTGAGATAAAATTATATCAAGATAAAATTTCTGAAAACTCCAGTTAAAAACGCAAAGCAATAGCAAGTTCTGAAGAGTGAAGATTCAATCCGTTTTTCTCAAATTCACACTCGCTAGCTGGAAGAAAGAAGCCATCTTACCAGCAGCTGTCAATCAAGCAACTACAATCAAAAAGCAAGCATAACGAACAGTAGGATAATTGTTATTAATTATATTATTAACCTACTTGATTAACTATATAACAAATTTTGCGTTGTATTAACTGGCAAACTGCGTGATATATTTATATTTATTTCACCTTTTCAAGTTATAATTTATTTACCGTCGTGTAAAGTAATTTTCATTCCTTACTTACAAATTAATATGGCTGAAGGGTCTAGCCCAAAGCAGTCGCTTATGTCTCGGGACGTTACCGATGATAGTCAAAAGGAAATGCGAAATCACCGTGCTAAAGTACGGGAATTAATGTCCGCTGGCGAATCTTTTATTGCGACACTTAATGAAAGTACGGGTTACGAAAATGTTGCCCTTATTAATGATAAGTACCATGCGCTCGATGCCGAGATACTTGCGTGTCAGGGGCAGGCGTCTGGGGAAGGTAAAAGCGAAAGTCAGGGGATATACAATCGTTTGGGAGCACTGAGACTGAATATCATAGATGTTTATCAGAAATGGCATGCTAGCGTTCAAAACAATAGTGGGCTCACTCCGCTAGACATTGAAACACATTCATCACAAAATCAAATGCTCTCGAACACTAACACAAACATGCCAAACATCGAACCCTCCGACTCTGTTAGCAATGTTGGGAGTGGCAGCTCAAGAAGTTGCACATCATCGCAACTAGCCAGAAAACAAATCTCGCTGCGGCTTAAAAGACAAAAAGCTGAATTCCAGCAAAAACAACGGGAAATTGAATTCGAGCTCAGACAGGCTGAACTAGACGCCGAGGAGCAAATGTTGCACTTATCAAATCCAAACTCCGTTGTAAGTGCTCGTTCACGAAATCAACAAACGGTTTGCAAGCCACTTCCCCATACGCAACCTAGGAAAAGGCTTTGTGACGTTACACCTGAACACACAGAAGAATTTGCTAATGCTCAACCACATGCTCAATTATACAAACCACTAGTGGAAAGTATTGCTAACACAAAGTCTACTCCACTGCGAAACTACAGAGGGTACTCTACACAGCACGACCCTTATTCACAGAATAGGGTTTCAACACTTAAAAATCAAGAATTCCAAGGAAGCCCTCACAGTAGTAATTCTTCACATATTGCCCTGCAAGAATACCATATTCTATTAGAGGAGGCTCGCGAAATCAGATACTCTGGTCGCAACCTTCCCTTCATCTTTTTCCAAAATCAGATAAGAGAACTGATTAAGCGATGTCCCATTTCACACCGTAAAATGGATCTTCTCCATGCTTCCTGTCAGGAAGGCGCGCGAGAAGCCATTTCGGCTCTGGTGCCACCTGTACCAGGTTGGGATATAGACACACAAATCACGCGAGCCCTGGAAGGACTCAGACTTCGCTATGGATGCTGCAGTTTTCTTGCGGAACCACTTGTAAGGCAAATTCGTTCAGGAGCAAAATTACCCCGTATGGATGCAGGAACCTTAGAGAAACTAATCTCTGACCTTAACGACTGCGAACTGTATGCCAGGGCCCACCAACAAATGCACAGTCTTGACAGTAACTTTATTGTCGATGTGGGTGAACGACTCCCTTACAACTTTAAGAAGCAGTACACATATTTCTTACATGATAACTTTGGCAGCACGGAGCAACCATCATTCGACTCTTTCAAACAATTCCTTAACAGAGAGCTACAGGTTGTTAAAACAACTTTTGCAGAGCGATTTTTGTGCTCTTCTGACAGAGGAGAGAAGAATCGATCTACGCAACGGGCTAAAGTACATCACACAAATGTCCAAACAAAAACGGGAAATTCGGCGACAACAACGTCTATAATAACAAGATCAGCACCTGCAGCAAGTGCACCAAGTGAAGCATCTAAATGGCAACAATCTCCTAGGTGTTTCATGTGCTCCACTGAAACATCAGAGAAACGGCACTTCTTATACAATTGCGATAACTATCAACGTTTGACCCCAGAAGAAAAACGAAACGCTATTATTCAGGCTCATCGTTGCCTTAGTTGCTTGCAGTCTCACTCTGTAGAAGATTGTAAGTTTCCTTGCAAATGTAAGCACTGCAAACAACGCATGGCAGTGCCTAAGCATACTACTTCACTACACGAAATATATAATACGTCCTTTCCCACATATCCCAGCGAAAATGTCAGCTCTACTGAAAGGGTGGCTGTTGGGGCCGCCTCACTCCCATCTTATAATCAAAAGGCTAGTACCTCAGTGGTGAGGAAGATAGAGGCACAACAAACAGGTATTTTGACACGTGTATCTGCTGTACAAATAAGCAACCCATGCACAGGAAAAAATACCTTGGTTTATGCGCAGCATGATCCTGGGTCACAAGTGACACTAATATCTAAAACACTATTGGAAGAACTCGATCTTGTGCCTGTAGGAAAATCACAAATTACCCTACATACAATTTCATCCAGTGAAACAAGCGAGCTGGAGAATGTAGTGTTCAACCTCAAATCACTACACAATAACAAACACTTTCTTGGGCTGCAGGCAATTGATAGTCTCACCATGGTCTGATGAGGGCTACACTCTGCCTCACTGTCAGGATTTGTCGGAGTACCCACAATTTGATGATGTCGTTCCATACATGATTCCTGAGCGTTCGGGTGTTGATGTTCTGATAGGTCTTGACAACTCTGCCTTAATGAGGGTTTTACAAGAGCGAACTGGTAATGAAGGCAAACCTCATGCTATTGAAACCCCACTCGGGTGGATAGCATCTGGAGGAAAATTCCAGAAAGGAATGAATTGCCAAACTCACAAAATTTCTGTAAGTGACAATATCAGAATTAAAGAATTAGAACAACTTGTTCGTGAATTCACAAAAGAGGACGAGGTCATACAGCCCTCGGTAAACGACAAAAAAGCTCAACAACTAGTCGAAGATAACATTAGAGTCATTGATAGTCGATATCAGATACCTGTTCCTCTAAAGGAAGACATCATAAACTGCCAAGTAATTACGAATTAGCTAGAAGACGTGCTAATGGACTGCGCAAGCACATGTTACGACAACCTGACCTACAATTATCTCTTGTTAATGCCATTCAAGGACTTAAAGAGAACAAATTCATTATGCTCGCTGAAGAAAACACGGATCAGCAAACAAACTATCTCCCATACTTTATTACAAATCAAGCAAAACCCAGAGTTGTCTATGACGGCTCTGCTAAGTGGTCGGGATGGTCCATCAATGATTTTATTTATTCTGGTCCTGACATGCTTAACATTCTAGCCCATGTTTTAGCAAGATTTCGCATAAGAAAATATGCAATAATGGCAGATATTACCAAGTGTTTCTTTCAAATTCTTTTACCTGAACACCAACAGAATTTATTTAGAATCTTGTGGTACGACAATGATGACATTTTAAATGGAAAGCTTAAACCATATAAATTTACTAGACACGTCTGGGGTGTCGTCAGTTCTCCATACATCGCTTGCCGTAGTATAAGAGAGATAGCCAAGGAAAATCCTACCAATGCCAGTAACCCCACTCTACACGCGATTCAACATTGCATGTACATGGATGATCTTCTAGTTAGCACAGACACCCTAGAAGAAGCCGAAACCATAGCCACTGAGTCTATCAATCTTCTGGCCAGCCGCGGTTTTCAACTTGTGAAATGGACTGCAAACCAAGCGGCCAAGTCCGTCCTTGCTAATGTAGATAAAAATAAACTGGCATCATCCGTCAGAACGATCGACCTGAAAAAAGATGAGGACCCACTTCCACAATTCAAAGCAGTAGGTTGCATTTGGAATGGTGAACAAGATACTCTGAAAGTCGAGTTTGGCTTTCATCTGCTCGACAAATATACTCGACTAGTTATGTTAAGTCAAATCAGCCAACAATATGACCCACTGGGATATACTGCTCTTTTTCTCTTGAAAGGACGCCTCATTCTGCAACAACTCGCTGTGGATCAGTTGAGCTGGGATGAACCCGTCCCTGCAAAGCATGAGAGAGCGTGGAAAGATTGGAGTCAAACACTTCTTAAATTAAAAGAAATCTCTATTCCCAGATGGTACTTTGCAAATGCTCCACAGGTTAAAGTTACCGTTGAAACTCTTTATGAGCTGCATGCATTTTCGGATGCATCCATGGAAGCGTACGGTAGCGTAATCTACCTTCGTAGAATCATTGATAATCATGCCCATGCGGCGTTTGTTTATGGAAAAAGCCGTGTAATTTTGATACATCAACAAAACTGGCCTATAGCAAGAAAAGAGCTGGTAGCTGCTGTGATGAGTGCAGAACTCATGGCAAGCGCTGCTAAAGCTTTAGGATTACCGCACTACTCTCGACATTTTTGGTGTGATTCTAAAGTAGTTCTTCAATGGGTCACTAACCCTAATCTGAGATTACCAAAGTTTATTTCACGTCGTCTGGAATTAATACGCCGAGTCTCTTCCTCAAATGATTGGCGTTATTGCGAAACCGAAAGTAATCCTGCAGATGTGGCCACGAGACCTCTAGCTAACAAACACTTTGAAACCCGCACAAAACTTTGGATCGAAGGTCCACAATTTCTTCATTTGCCACCTGATAAATTCAACGTAAACAGTATTCCTTTAACTGTACGTGATGCTCGAATTGAATTGAGAACAACTTTTTGCAAAGAACCAAAGACAACACTCACTCGTGTCATACAGACTTCACCAAACCTGTACACTCTGAAAAAGAGGTTGGGATACCTTGCTGCCTTTGTAGAATTTGTGATTGCAAAAGCAAAGAAACTAGAGTTTCATAAGCCACGCTTAAACGCTATATATCTTGAAAAAGCATTACACTCTACAGTGCTATATGTGCAGCGAAAATGTTTCTGCACAGTTTTCGACAGCTTGCAAGCAGAATCTCCTGACTCTTTGGAAGATGCAATCAAACGGCTAAACGCTAAAACGTTATCAAATTCTGAACGCAGACACCTTAAAGATTTACGCTCAATCCGTTGTCTTCGCCCCGCTGCCTTTCTAGATGGAACACTTCGAATCGAAGGAAGATTGGGAGAAGCTGATCTTCCCACAGACGCAAAACATCCTGTCATTCTCCCATCACGACACCCACTTACTAGGTTAGTGATACTGAATTGTCACCAAGAAATTGCACATGCAGGGATTCAATACACTCTGATGCTGACTCGCCAAAAATATTGGATTATAAAAGGATTGTCTAGCGTCAGGCATTATTTAAATCAGTGCAACGCTTGCAACTTGCAAAAGGCGAGGCCCGTTCGTCAACTTATGGCGGACCTCCCTGCTTCTAGGTTGGCTGCTCACAATAAGCCCTTTTTTAATACTGGCTGTGATTACTTCGGCCCATTGCCATACAAAGAAGGCCGAAGTGAAAGGAAAGCATGGGGGCTACTTTTCACCTGCTTATCAACCCGTGCGATTCACGTTGAACTAGTCACTTCTCTTAACTTGAGCAATTTCATAATGGCCTTTTCTAGATTTGTAGACCTGCGAGGTTCTGTATCTAGTATGTACTCGGATAATGGAACTACTTTCAAAGCCGCCGCCCACGTGCTGCCCGAACTTCTTGAGGCAGACAAACTTCAGTCGTTTTTTAGGAAAAAGAAAATTTCGTGGGAATTCATTCCACCATATAGTCCCTCTCAAGGTGGCGCTTGGGAGTCCCTTATAAAGGTGTTCAAACGCACACTCATACAAGTCACTAAGTTTCCTAGAACACCTACCTTGGTTGAACTGCAAACATACATCTGCAATGCTACGCGCATAGTTAATGATCGTCCACTGACACCTCTTTCTGACGATCCGCGTGATTACACTGCAATATCACCGTCTTCACTCTTGACACCTTTAAATGATCCACACACACCGCTTGGACAACCACACAATAAGGATCATCTCCGACGCGATTATAGATACAACATATCACTTGCACAACAGTTCTGGGAGCGTTGGATAAGATTTTACCTTCCCCTGCTCCAAAAACGTAAGAAATGGTTAACGGTTGCTGACAATCTCCACGTTGGGCAGATGGTGGTAGTCAGGGGTCCGGGTGACTTCAACAAAAGGGGAAATTATAGGCTTGGACGTATCTCAGAGGTCCTCCCACAAATGCGAAGGGGCAAAGCCTTGGTACGTCGAGCTAAGATTGCAGTATCGTCTTGTGATTGTAATGGTAAACCCGTTGTTACGTATATTGATCGTGACATTTCGAAAATTGCGCCTTTGGAATTGGAGTAATGCTATGTGACATTATTGTGTTCGTTTACGAAATCACTTATACAGTATTGTACATACACGCTTTGACAGTTTTGTTGCATCTTGTTTAATTGCCTTTTCATTTATCGTATACGTATATGCCTAGAACTTAACTGTTGTGAATTCTTTGTGTTACTTACCTTGTTTGTAAATTTTGATACATCGTTCTCCCCCTTGTTTAGTTATTTTACTTTATGTATGCGCTGATGCCGACACACATAATGGGGGCCGCCTATGGTCCGAACGATTAACTTTGTAAATTTCATTTTCCGTTGCCAAATAGATCGTAAAACATTGAGTCATTTGGCGCTTGTGACGTAACAGATGTTACAAGCTGGCCACGTTTAATTTTGTATTGTAGCAATCTTTTTCAATGCGTTTCCTTCGAATAAGCAACTTAGAAATTTACAGTTCAGTTTTTAACTAAAGAGAAATATTGGAACGGTTGGTTTATCTATTTAAATAAGTTGAATTGTAAAAGTAATAGAAATAATTAAAGAAATTGAAGTTAATTTTATATAGGAAATTAAATTAAATAGTTAGACTGGACTATTTGGCTGTTTCTTTTCACAGTACAGCTATTCCCAAACAGTTTAGTTTCTGTGGCTGTCGCAGACTCCACGTGCGTCAGGAACAATTACCTTAGATTACCAGATGATCCTGTCACTAGCAGGACTACTTCCAAATACAGCAACCAGTCACGAACGCTGATTAAATTAGGTACGTAACCCGGATGTAACAATTTTTGACAACAAAAAAAAAGGGCAACGAAATAAACAGATTAGCCCTAACAGTGACGTAATAATGGTTATTTGTGATTGACTTGATCTTAGTAAGTTTCAGAACATTCGAGCAACTTATGACCGATTGATATAAATAAGGCTCGCTCAGAAGTGTGATTATTATACATTTAGTACCTCAATATTGAAAATTTGTTAGCTGTGTGAATTCATAGTTTTTGATCGCAAGTCTCTGGTTGCTTACGATTCTTGTTGAAGAATTAAGCTAGTGAGCTTAACCTGCTATTGATTTTACACTGTTGTGGGCTCCTCAGTGGATTGGGGCATATTTTTTAATAAAGAAGTTATTGTGGTAGTCTGAGCTGTGGTTTAGCTAGACTATATTTTTGCTGTTACTGGTTCCTAGGGCGGTCCAGTAAGAAGATTTAAGAATTTTATCTTGTGATAGGCAGCCAAGATTGTGTTGTCAGTGAGAGCCTTCTTGCAGGCACCGAAAGATTAGAAGATTAAACTACTTACCGAATTACTGACTTAATTTCTACAAAATTTTAAAACTAATTCTGTGGAAGTAAGACCTCTCTTTCTACTCTTGCTTTCACTATGTTTAGCAGTAGCATAATTTCAAAAGGTGCTCTGCTGTGCGACACCTGAGGCGGTTGTTGGTAACCCGGGCCGCGACCGATCCAATATGGATTTATCAAAAATACGCATTTGTATAAATCGGGCAAAAAAGTTTTATGCCGGATGCCCTTCCTGCTGCAACCCTCCCCATTTATCCGGGCTTCGGACCGGCATCAAGAAACACAGAAATGTGCCTCTGATGGCTGGGTTTGCTAGTGAAAAAGCAGGACGGAAAAATTTAAAGTTTTTAACTACCCGCAAGTAAATTACGTTAGCCTATTTAATTGCCCTCAACGTATTGTGTTTATTAGTTTGCGTCTTTTGTGCTGATGTCAGTGTACTGTACGTCAATTCTTTTTTGGTTAAACTATTTATCCGCATTGCATAGCACATCTCCATTTTGCTGAAATATCGTTGACAGTGCTCACAAAGCACCTTTTTTCAAAAGGTTGCACATAATTTTTTTGTTATTAGGCTATAAAACGATTTTGGTTTGCGACGTTTATTTGATTAAACTTTTATTAAACAATTAAAAAATTGTTGTTGTGGCTTGCCTCACAAAATTCTTGACATGTCATTATTTCAACTTGAATACATTGCAATCACAAAAATTATGTTGAACTGTGCAACCTTGGTGAAATTTTATTCCAATTATAGCCTTTCATTTGCAGGCACAGTAAACTTAGCTTTAACCCTTTTACCTGTTTAGCTCAATGCTTTTTTGACTTATCATTTCAATTGAAAAATCTTTCTATAACGGGGAGGTCGTCAATGATTCCTGTGTTGAGAAAAGTAGCTCAATTGAATATTAAGTACAGAAAAAAAATGAAGGTCCCATAATAGATGGTTGCACCTGGGCCCCACCTGACAAAGCTACAGCTGTGAATGTGCTGTATACCAGATTCAAACACAAAATATTTTTAGAAGGGTAATTTAAAGGATAAAAGTAATTGTTTTTTGAGCATTCAAGTATATAATAAAGCTAATATATTCTGCTCACTCATATTTGTTAAGTTTGGACTTCGTAACAAAATTGTGCAAAATTATAATTTGGGAAAAAATATTTTGCCCTTCTTTCCATAATTATTTCTACGATCCACAAGCCATTTTTTTTTAGTTTAGACGCTTGCAAAAACTGACGGAAAAAATATTATATAAAATTTAGGGATTGAGTGAAACTCGAATCGAAAATTCGTAGTAACTGCTATTGATTTTTTTAAACTGAAGCCGAGCCGGAACTGAACCTTTAAAATTAAAATTTGCTGATCTTGAATTGAAACTGAACCCTAACAATAAAATTTGCTGAACCTGAACCGGAGCATTATTTTAAATGGATTGACGCCCTGTTTGTAACTCTGAAGTTAATTTTTAGTCTTTTGCAGTAATTTTTAAGCGTTTAATAACGTATTCTTTTTCATTGCTAGGGTTGTAGTTATAATAGAGTCCATTTAAAGTAAAGTTCCGATTCAAATTCTGCAAATTTTATTTTTACGAATTTATTTTTGGTTCAGGTACGTTCTGCAAATTTTATTTTTACAGGATCAGTTTTAATTCAAGTTTGAAGAATAATAACAGTTAATACCAGTTTTTGAATACTGTTCGGCTTTGGTTTGACGCCCTGTTGATAGGCCAACTTTTAAGGACAGCCCCGCTACCGCTTTTCAGAAAACCGAGTGGGTAACAAACAGATGCTATTAATATGATGATGATGATGATGATGATAATGATAAAATCAAATTACAGGTTCAATATTTTCAAACAACATTTCAGATATTTTCTTCATGAACTAAGTAAACAGTATATCTTAAAGTAAGGCCTAAAAATTCAATTTCAATTTTTGACTCCATTCCTGCTATGCAACAAAGCAAGAAGCCTATTCTTATACCCAGGGGCGCCGGAAGCGGGGGGCAATTGCCCTCCTGTCTTTTAATATTCTGAAAACACGGGGCACAGGGGGCAGATTGTGCCTTTTGAAATTTTGTCTTACAGAAATATTTTTAGATCTGCTCTACATTTAACTTATGTAATCTCAATCACCATCAAATGCAACGATGTTTCTAAAATTAAAGACATCCGTAAAATCATGGTACAGTAATGAAAATCGCGAAAATCGTAAGTTTTAGGTAGTGATAGATTTTGGGTGAGGCGAATGAGGCAGATGCTTGTTTAGAGTGAAACAACGATTTTGAGTGAAGACCTTTGATTTTGGGACGAAAATAGGAAAATCAGAGATCGATTACAAGTGAAGACCTTTTTTTTTTTTTTTAGAGGACGTTATGATTTTGGGGCGAAAACAGGAAAATTGGAGATCGACTACAAGTGAAGACCTTTTTTTTAGAGAATACGCTAATTTGATTGCGACATGGTTGCTATAATCGACTTTTGTTGGAGTGCCTTTTTAACAAAAAAGTGCCCTTTTTTGAAATTTGTCCCCCCTGGAAAAAAAACTCCGGCGCCCCTGCCTATACCTGTATTAATGTTGAAGCTTTCCCACCTTGCATTTATGCTCCAAGCAATTCAATAAAGTAGTAGCATTTGCTTGCTTTTTTCTATATCCATACAAGAATCGCACTCGTGTCGTGAACCTTGTGATAAATATGATTTTGTTTCTTCAATTTGTCCGCGCCACTTTGTTTCTTGATTTTTTATTAGTTGCTTGTTTTAAAGCTAGATGCTGGATTTGGAAAGCATCTTGATTTGGGTATCGTCTTCGTTTGTTAAATACAAGTAAAAAGGTTGTGTTTTTGTGTAGTAATAGGTGGACAAAAAAGAACAGCTACAAAGTTTTGCGCCAACCCATACTTATATATTAAATTTTGTTCATGTTCATATCCAGATTTTCAATTTCAAATTACGGCACAAAAAATTGGATCATTAAATTACTTTTTAAAAAATTTAGTGTTAGACCGTTGAGGCTTAAACAGCAGTATTACTGTAGATTTGGGTTGAAATATTTCTCTGGCATAATATCGTACCTTTTTTACGGTATTTTTGTGTGTATTATAATTTTGCAGGAGCAACTTAAGTTTTTTGTAAATTTGTAAGAATGAAAGTTAAACAAACAACTAATATTTTGACAAGACTTAGGTCTATTATGTCCAACTCTGCTTATGCTTTGCACGCTCTTATTGTTCCTTCATCTGATGCTCACCAGGTAAAAAATATGGTTTATAAATTAACGTATATTTTACTTATTTGTAGGGAATAAAATTACCCAACTATTTGGGTCATTTCAGTAAGCAACTGTGAGCAAACTGACCTGGAATACCCTTGTGGTTACTATTATTTCTGAGAGATTCTTTTTTTCTGGTTTTTATTGCCTCCTATTGCAATACATGGGATTCCGGGTTAGTTTCATCAATAAACAACAGTTACAGTCTTTTCTTAAAGAGACCTAACTATTCATACTCTATTTGTAAACAGTCTTGTTTACTGTTTGCCATTAATAACCGTGCAGTCTTTGGGTATTTCCCAAAATTTGAAAGGTGACCAACTAAACTAGGAAAACAGTCAATGAGAACTTTTGTAAGTTAATACAAAGCTGATACATAACCAGAGAAGACAAATTAAATATACACTATTTAATTTATATGTACATCTATTGTAATATTTTTCATAAAGTATGATCAATTCCTTTTTACAAAATGATAAAATACATAAGCAATAAACCAACTTTAATGGTTTTAGATTAAGAGTTTAAAGAACAATGTACCATAGTATGCTGGTTAGCACACCCATTTTTGTTATGGTGACAGACATGAGATTCATTTTGTCAATTCACTTGTTCTGGTTGCCTACCATTTGAGGGTCTCTTTAAGAAGTCACCATAAGCCATTTTTGTTCATGAAACTAACTTGAATCCCCTTGTGATCACTATCACTTTTTGAAAGATCCTTTTCCTCTTTTTTTTTCATCCTGGTGCTGTAAGGGGATTCTGATTGGTTTCATTAAAAAATCACTTATATATAGTGACTTCTTGAAAAGACCTGCATTTGATTTGTAGCCATTTTGTGCAAGAAAAAAGAAAGAAAATAGCCAGTTCACTTCATTTTATCAATTAGTTTGTCAAATTTTTTTAATTTATATGTTAGTTTTCACGTATTAAATAAGACTTTGTTTACTTGTTTAACACATTCGCTGCCAGCACTTCATTGCCCGCATTAACGCTGCGTGCCAGACATTTTTACTGCGAATGCAACCAAAGCAAACAAAAACCGTAGATCTATGTGGCTGGCACTCAACTGTTGTAAAGTCAAAACGTAGATTTACGTGGTTTGGCAGTGAATGTGTTAAATTACTATGCATCATCCTTTTAACAGTAGTTTAATCATAAAAACTTTGCTTTCCATACCAATTGAATAATTTCATTTAGCAAATACTTTTTAATGAATGTAGAGTATAATGAGTGCTTTATTTTTATGCTTTATCCTTATGTTTTTTGACAAAATTTTTTGCTTAGAGTGAATATTTAGCTGAGTGTGATTTAAGGCGAGCATTTTTGTCTGGATTTACTGGTTCTGCTGGTACTGCTGTCGTGACATTGTCAGAAGCAGCTTTATGGACTGATGGAAGATACTTTCTGCAGGTATTTCTAGTTAGTTACATTTGTATTTATAGAATAATGTGTCTTTACTAATGTGACTAAAATATTAGAAATTTATTGATTTATTTTTATTATTAATATAAATTACCCTGCTAAATGTTTGCAAGTATTTACAACCTTTGTAACTTGTTATTAAAATCTGCAAATACCATAAAACCTCTAATTGAGCACCATCCTGTTTTTTCAAAAATCGCCATAAGCGATTTACTAACCCGGATTCCCCTGCGGTTACTATCGCTTCTTCAGAGATCCATTTTCTCTTGGTTTTTTTTTATTTCATGCTAATGCTGATGCTGAAAGAGGGATTTCGGGTTAGTTTCACCGCAAAAAGAAATCGCTTACGGCAACTTTTTGAAGAGACAGGGTGACGCTAAATTAGAGGTTTTACGGTATATATAATTTATGAAGCATTTTATTTTGTATTTAGCAATGTATTTAGAGAACCTATTAATAATTAGATGTTGGGTTATTGTATTGTGCAGTAAATAAGCTCTTTATTTAGGCTGATGCAGAATTAGATAACAATTGGAAGTTAATGAAAATAGGATTGAAAGAAACTCCCAGCATTGAACAATGGCTTTGTTCTGTCCTTCCACCAAACTCCACTGTTGGAATTAACCCATTTCTTTATTCTTCAAGTATTAATTTTGTATTGCTTTTTTGCTTTGCTATGCTGTTTTTAACACTAGGTTAAAAGGATTTTTTTAACCTAAAATTGTTAAAGTGTCTTCTAAGACACTTTACTGATGAAGATTTTCTGCAATGCATATTTTTTTTAAAAAATACATTAGCTATTTCTCTGAGTTTTGTCAAGAATGCATTTGAAAGCAATTTACTTTCTAGAAAATTAGGTTGGTATGCAGAACCACTTAGTGTGATTTGTAAATAGAAGGATGTGAATTCAATGTCCAGTCTACTCAAGTGATGTGTTGTGCCCTTTTTTAAGGCACTTTACAACAAATTTTTCTATACATTCTCTTTGCTTATCTACAATGGTGACTCTGCTAAAAATAGAAAACAACACATAGGCCAACAAAACTAAACAATAACAATGAGTATTTAATTTATTAGAACATTAAAAAAGAGAAAACAAATTCCATTAGAAAAATTGTCTATTGCAATACACTGATTGTAGTTTTAAAAATGTCAAAAGTCAGACTTAGTTTTAGTTGTAAAAAATAGTCTTCTAGATATCGTTGTGCAAACAAAATTTTTACAAAAATCAAACTTCTAAAGCTAAACCAATCAGCATAAATATTGGCACAAAAATTTTTTTACTTGATTTAATTTTTATTTGGGATATGTTTAGACTATAGAAACTAGTTTTTTTTAATTCAAAAATTTTTGGGGTATTTTTTTATATGTTATTTTAGACACACTGGGTCTTAATAATCACTTTTAATAGAAAATTCACAATTTTTTATAAAATATTATTAATTATATTCTTTGTCACAAGTTTTTTTGAAAATGCAAAATAACAAAATCAAATTAATGTTACTATTGATCATACAACAATTTGTATATTTTACTGATAAATTTTTGCTTTTTGAGAAAAGATGAACATCATTGTATTTCTTAAGCAAGATGTTGCTTTGGTTTTAACTGTAAAATTTACAATGCTTGAAAAATCTTGGTTGCACAGTTCTTGTATGCAACAATCTCAGCTAGAGCAATCACACATTCATCCATGCAATCATTACAAAACACAAAAAATAAATTATATAAAATGTAGCAACCCTTTAAATTTCATGAAAGTACAGGTACATTATTTTTCTAGAATAAACTGAAGAAATCACCCAAGTATCTATTATAGTTTTGTATTATTTCAGATATCAGTGGACATGTAAATTATTTTTGCAGTTTACCTCAATACTGAACCTCCATAATTGCTTCTACTGGTAGTACGGTTTTAAGCAATCTGTTAATAACAGTATGATTATAAAACCACCAAATCTTGATAATATTGCATTAATACAGCTATTGATGCAGACAATCAATATGGTTGCATTCAAATTCTACTCTTGTCATTCCGTTTTGTTATTGGGAAAAACGCTTTAAAGCACTTGCCTCTGCTTGCCAATCTTAGCAAGCAGCACTAAATTTAACTCTTATCTCTTGAATAAAGCTAACAATATCTTGGTACCTCTGAAAGAAGGTTGGATTAATTGCTTGATGATTGTCTAACAATACCTTTGTTGTCTTGTAATTCAGGAGGATAGATAGGAAAAAATTACTGAACTGCTAGTTGTAGATCATCTTGTAACCTGCTAGTTTGTGATTTACCTTCCTAGGTACAGGTTGTTCTTAATGTTTGAATTGTGTGGAACTATAAAATAATGAATTTTAAAGTTTTAGACCTACTGTCTGGTCCATAATAAATAGTTGTCTATGTGCTGCTTTTAATATTTGTTATATTTTGTAACAATATTTCAAATCTAGATGAATTGATTCTTTCAAAAAAAGTGTGGGATTTGCTTTTTTGCAACTTCAATCAAATAGATCACTTTAATAAATTAAATTAGACCATGAAGTGTTATTTAATTGTAAATTATTGCCGTGAATAGTGCAGATGACTTTGCTTAATTGTACATGTTACTTTTTTGTAGAATCGTGGAACGCATTAAGTTCTGGTTTAATTAGGAAAGGACACAACGTAGTTGGAACTGATGTCGATTTGGTTGATCAGGTTTTTTAAATTGTTAATTTAGTTTAGCGTACTTTTGTTTAATTTTTATTAGATTAATTTTTTGGTGGTTGATATTTAGGAAATGTCTTGTTTATTTAAATTTTTTATAGAATATGCATAATCAGAGATGAAAAGACCAAAAAAAAGGGTCATCAACTAAATATAAGGGACGGTTTTTGTAAAAAGTTGATCGAAAAATGGACCCCTTTTGAACAAAATTGGTCAAAAGAGGTCCATGGAGAAAAAAGGTTGAGAACCCTTGCTTTAATCCAAAAGAATATTGAAAGCAACTTGATTTGCTAAACTTCAACAACTTGTTATTTTCCAAGGTTTGGGACGAGCGCCCTGGAATGCCAAACTCACCTCTCCTCATTGTCGATCCAAGTGTATCGGGAAAAATTAACACAGAAAAGATAAATGATTTGCGTCAGCAAATGAAATCGAAAGCTGCAGAATGGCTTGTCATCACCGCCCTTGACGAGGTCGCCTGTGGGTTCGCTTTTAATGTTTCCAATTTTTTTTCAATCTCCGTTATGTTGTCATTTGTAGGGTTATTGAACTTGCGTGCATCGGACATTAAATACAATCCTGTGTTCTTCGCTTATTGCATTATCGGAAGCAACTCAACTCAGTAAGATAGACTTTAATTTTTATTTTTATTTCGCAACTCGACTTTAAATAAAGTTGTTGATTTTAAATTAGTTGCCACTCCAAGTAAAGAAATTTCGTCACTCGTTTAGAATTCAAGTTATGTTTTTCTCTTTTTTTTCATGCTCGTAAGCTTTCCACGTTTTAACTCTTTATGTCCTAAATTATCTAATTCATGTAATTTTATACGATTTTTTTATACACGTTTTCTGACACTTATAAGACATTTTGGTAAGAAATTAAAAAAAAAAATACATTTCGCTGATTTTTGATGTAACGAGAGTTGCCAGATGCTTTTAAAACTGTTTTTCTTTGGTACTTTAAAGTCTCGTCAGGAATAATACTTATCGTAAAAGTTATGAGCACTTTTGAGAGGTGGTACTTCAAAGTACCGTCAGTACATAAAGGGTTAAACTTACGTATATGAGAAACCAAAGTAGTAGAAAATAGGAAGTTAAAGTGCCAAACCGTGTCCGCCATTTTGGTTCAGAAACGTATCTTTCGTAATACCCTTGGCGAGCCAGCGAGCGAGTATTAGGAAAACCTTATTAGTATATATTTTATTGTCATTGGTTTTTAAAGATTCTTGTAAATTTTGATTTAAAATACAAGTCTAGAAAAAATAAATTTATCTTAAATGTGGTATTCAATGAATTTTTTCAACGTGAGCAGAGGTTTGAATTGCACAAATTTAATGCTAGTATCTTAAAAACTACATAAGTATGTAGGCTTTGGTGCCATCTTAAAATCCATGGTATCTTAAAAACTGCATAAGTATATAAACAGATTTTTTTCCTTGGGTCACACTGGAAAGAAAACGTTACCGACCCCTGTACTATATTATCAAAAATAGTTCGGCACGCGCAGCTAACAAAATTCAAAAACTGGCACACTGCGTTGAAAAGGTTGCCGACCCCTGGATTAGCTTATTTAATTGAGAACGTGATTGAGTTACAAAATTCATCAACACATTTTGTAACCCCTTAAATTGTTTTTTTTTAAACTAAGATTACTGGTGTAGTTTTTCTCCTTAATGATTAAAGTGCTACATGTTAACTAAACTCATCGAAAGTGCTACATGTTAACTAAGCAACAAAGACTTTTTGTGAACTAAATGCAAAATAACTGAAATTTTATTTGAGCAATTTTTTAAATGTTGAAAGTATGTCGGCCTTAGAGTAGATGTATGTGCAATTACAGTTAGGCTTATAATTTTTTTTCAATCCTTATCTGCCCCAATCAAGTGCGGTAGAAGATTTTTTTGGAGGGGCAAAATTTAAAAGAAGCCACTTATTTGGGTGAAAAACACTCTCTACAACGTCAAGTTTTAGCGTAGACTATTAAAGAAAACTTTTATTTGAAAGTTGGATGAAGACCTAAAAAAAAAGATCTTATAAAATGCAGCTACAGAGTTTCATTTACTTGGTTTACGTATATTTTGATGAGCCGAAATGACCCTTGGTTCAATAAGAAAGAAAGTATCGGTAGTTGATGAACATCATTCTTTATTAGTCTTTGCACTGCAAAAGGTTTTCATCTTTGAACTCAAGTGAAGAACTTTTTTTGGTTTTTACCAAGTTGTTTAGTATTTTCTGCATTTTACGCTAAAAGTTACTTGTGATAAAAGTACTTTTTTGAAATTTTGCGTTAGTTAATATTGTAAACAAATGTCTGTTGCAATTACTTTTCTAAAATTTGTAACTATTATCAATTGATAATTTGCGCTGATCATTGAAGATAGATGATAGTGAGACCCACGTTATAGCTATATTTTCACTTAGAAATTATGAACTACAAATTGTACTGTAGCAACAAATCAATATTTATAAATCGTTTTTCATCAAAAACAGGCTCAATTGAATATTTTTATAACTTTTTAAAAATTAATAAAAACAACCGAACTTTTATTAACAGCTTCATGAAAGCCACATAGTAAATTTTAAACCTTTGCATTTGATTGCGTTTAATTGCCTAAATTTGTTTCTAATATATTAGACAAACCTTAAAAATACTGATTTCCAAGTTTTTTTGCTAGGTTATTATACATAATTACAAAAAATATCCCAAAAATTTTTAACTTTAAATGTTTTTCTTGTTAAAATCGAAAGGTGTGCATATATTCGTCTGAACAAAAATGGCACTCATGCGACAATTTCTGTTAGAGTAGACGAATCAGTTTTCTAACTTCTTCTTTCGATTAACTTTGTGAATTATCACGTCATTGAGTTTGCTTAGTGTTTTGTATTTCTTCAATATGAATTTTTCTCTATTAAACGTGTTAAAAGTCAGTTTATGATTTATATTAGTAAGCTTAGTTCCGTGTTAGCACTGAACACTGAACAATTTCCTTATTCCATTGCTTTGCATTGCGTTTCCGTTGCTTTGCTAAAGCAAAAAATCTGATTTAAAATACACAATGAGACTATCAGTAAGATGGCCTTGCCCAGCAGTTATACTACATTCAAAACAATGACATCCATGTTAGTTCCTCTGTATTTGTGTTTGCTTCGCTGGCACTTTTGTGCCAGCAAAGCAAATTAAATTAATCATTAACTTTTAATTGAATCGTGCGACATTAGAGACCTGCACGGGCCGATATTTTGTGCCCCGCACTCATAAGTATTTTTGTATAATCCGGCCGTCCCCCAACTGTAACTGTATCATCCTTGAGCATCGCAATCAAAAAATAATTTTTAAGAGGAGTTATTTATTTTCAAAATCACTTAAGTCGCCCCTCGTTCCCCAGCCACGGTTGATGGCCCTGCTTTTACCCGTACAAGTCTGTAGTATCAACAAATAACTGAGTAGTTGAATAGCATGTTACCTTGGTTGTCTTGATCTCAAAGAGAATAAGCCCTTTCGAGATTAAATATAAGAAGGGGGCAAAAGTACTTTTTTTTAGAGAGTTTTAGTCGGCAGCGTGATCGACTGGTTAGGAGCGCCGTGATTGTGATCGACATTGTCTTAATTCAAAGCCTACTCGCGCCCTCCTGTTGTGTCCAGGGTAAAGACACTTTATGGTGCTTTCCCCTGGTTGGCAAGCAGTTCTAAATTTCAGTCATATTCCTTTAAAACAAAAAAGCCGTGTAAAAAATTTCCACCGAACAGCGATGACTTAGCGTTTCCAAAAGTCTTCGTCCCATGTGCAGCGTCTCCGACGCCTTTCTGCGAGTCGCGAGAATAAATGAGGAAATGAAATGAATTTGATGCGTTTGTAAACCGTCTTTTAGCCTTTTTATCAACAAGAACCGTATTGTCAATGACATAAAGAAGCATCTCACCGATGACGTCACAATCCATGAATACGATCAAATGCTGTCGTTCCTTCAATCTAACTGCTCTTCATCCAAAACCTGGCTTACTTCCAACTCCAGTCATGCCGTCGTGTCCGCGATTAAACCGGTTTGGTTTGCTATTGTTTTTTGATTAATTGTATTTCAAAGATTTTTGTCGCTACTCAAAACGATTTTGAAGTCTCTTCAAAACTTTATGTTAGATTTGCATTGGTTTATCTGTGGGTGGAGAAATAGCGTGTTATTGCAATACCTTTTTTATCGCGATTGTTTTTAATCTGAAATCGGGAATTTTTTGGATGTTACCCACAATTTATTTCTAAAAAAACATTTGCATCACTAAATCATTTAAATAACAAAACAGCTATACCCAATATAAATAGCCAAAAAACATATTAAGAAATTTTTTAAAATCTCCTGAGTCCTGACTCTTTTTTTACTCTTTTCCCACCTTGTTCCGTAACCCAGTTTTTTTCAAATCAGTCAGAACAGCTTTGATCTTTAAACGCGACGCTTTTTACTTCACACTACATGTCTCAGCACAAGTATCGATGGCGATGAATAGCATTGAAAGTAGTTGATCTACTAGAAGCAAATTTTGCTGAATAAACAAGTTTAGAATTCGACTTTGGAACTTTAAAACATTTTTGATCGTTCATTCGTCATCAAGTCAACACTCAAGTGAAAATAAAGTTGCTTTTTAGGAATTTCGGATTCTAAACATGTACAGTCCTGTCTGCTTGGCCAAGAGTATCAAAAATTCAAGTGAAATTGCCGGAATGATATCAGCAAACAACAAAGATGCCGTCGCCCTTTGCCGGTTTTATCACTGGCTTGAGAGAAATGTAAATGTTTTTTCGTTTATTTACTTTTTTAGTTGGCAATAGACATGACTCAAAATGACTCGATTCACAAAATGAACACATCGATCTTATGGTTAATCTTTTTTTAAAGCGTGTCAATTTCAATAAATTCCTTAGGTTCCTTCGCAAACTGTCACTGAGTGTTCTGCTGCGTCACAACTTCAGATGTTTCGAGAAGAAGAAGAAGGTTTTGTGTCTCCCAGCTTTGAAACCATTTCCAGTTCCGGAGCATCTGGTTCGATTATCCACTACAGGTTTGGAGTTTATTTGTAAAAGTTTTTTTTTCTCGTTCGAACTTCCAAAATTGCATTTAGTTATTGGTGAAAGACTCAAACGCGAGGGTGTATATATAGTCAAATAATTTAGATAAGAACTTTTTTCATAACGATAGCGATTTTTTCTGTGTCAATGATAGTATTGTCACGGATTGAAATTGTATTAAATTTTGCCCAGAACAAACACTGTGTTTTTAGCCCTTCTCCTGATGACGACAAACCTGTGCTTCCCGACCAGTTGTACTTGTGCGATGCCGGATCGCAGTTTCGGTATGTTAAATTGTCCTATGCATTTATAGTAAAAGCTCTGTCTCCTATTCATTAACATCGGTTGCTGGTTATCTTGATATAATCTCGGACTGATTTTCTATCACATGACCTTGACGTCACGAGGCTGCTTGTAGATGAGGAAACCAGTTAAAGCTCAAATCAACGCGGCCATTTTCATTTCCACCAACTCTTTCTGTCATATTCTTCATCAAGCATTCCATATTAAAATGGCTTCATTTTTCAGTATCATTATTCATTCCTCAGAATTTCCCCGACATTGGTTTTTGCTGTTTTATTTTTTATGCGCTCACAGTCCGTTATATTTACGAGATGCGACCATTTGACGACCCGACTTCTCTCGACACTTCATGTGCTGATTGTTACGAGCGCACCCGCTGCTACATTCCTGTTACAAACTTTCCCTATTAGATTTGTTAATCTCGACTTGTTTGTAAAGCGAAGGAACAACAGATACAACGAGAACTATGCATTTCGGAAATCCAACTGCTTTTGAAAAAGAGTGTTTCACTAGAGTGTTGAAGGTGAGTGATTTGCTCGATTAAGTTGTATGCAAATTGCGTAGTGTAAATTTGAGTTTATTGTATTGATCTACGTTAACAATTTTCTAAGAAAAATTCTTAAACCATGATTTTCTGAAAAGCAATTTCTTAAATTTGAGAAAAAAAAACGTCGAGTACGATTTTTTGTTGAATAACTTTCACAATTTGCGTTTTTTATTTTTTCAACGACCCTTTTTTCGACTTCGAATCAAACAGTTGTCAACGACCATTGAAATTTACAGTGACAGTAAACAAACAACGACCATTGTTCACCGTCACTGCAAATTACAATTGAAAACCGTACAAAGCAGTTTTTTATGTTATGATACTCGCTAATTGTCACAGGGTCATATTGCTCTCGCCTCTGTCGTCTTCCCAAGTGGCACCAAAGGCTTCTGGCTCGACACCCTGGCTCGCATGCACTTGTGGAAGGCGGGTCTGGACTATCTCCATGGTACCGGACACGGGGTCGGAAATTATTTGAATGTACACGAAGGTTGGGTTTGTTCATGATTGGCCGTAACCGTGGCTAAACAAGATCTGTTATGGATCATGTTTTCATCTACGCGTTTTTTTGTATATTTTCCTCATATTTTTATTGATTGGCACTCGTAGTCTGTCACGGTGTAGCCCGAACTAACACTGAACTGCCAAACAATCTTAATCATTAATTATATTTTAAATCACTCTCAGTCTTTTTTAAATAATTTGAAAGTTTTTGAACCTATGACGCGATAGTTTTCTGATTTTTGAATTGTGACCAGTAGTTTTTTAGGAATTTAAACCACCTTGATCTAGCTCAGTCGTTTTCACCGGGGTTCCGTCAGAACAGTTCAGGGGTTCCGCAAGTTGTCTGTGGAAGATGAACTTCGTGTGTGTCTATCAAAAACACGACCCAATCTTAAAGAGTTGTGCAAGAAACATTAGACTCAAGTTTCTCATTGAATTTTTTACGAGAATAAATGTAATTTTTTACAGTTTGTATTAATAATTTCAGAGACCGATTCCAAATGAAGACCTTTTTTTTAGAGAACACCCTGATTTTGGTACGAAAATAGGTGTTTTTACCCGGTTACGCCCGCAAACTCGAATAATTTTAAAAAGTGGCCCACAAGAGTGCTGAAGTTGGACCATCCTGGCATAAGACAATCAAATTATTGCACAGGGGCTCTTCAAGCCTCTGGAATGTTTCATTGGGGTTCCGCTCCACCAAAAAGGTTGAAAACCACTGATCTAGCTGATTGACCAGAATCATTTTTTCCGATCTTATTTCTACTTGTTAATTGTAAACGGTATTCGCTTAAAAAAATTTGTATCCTTAGGTCTTATATCATGCTTTAAAATCTAAAAAATTGTAATTAAACTAAAAACGTTTTTGTCGTCACCTTAGTTATATATATTTATGTATATATATATATATATATTTTTTTTTTTTTGTGCCAAAACTTTAAATATTTAAAAAAAACAATACGCATTCAAACAGTCAACTAAACTAAAAAAACTCCCTTGAAAGCCCTGTACACCGCATCCGGCTGTTACGTCCTTAAAAGTTTAGTAAGCCTTAGGGTATACAATACACCTGGTTGAAAAGCACGGTTCTAAACTATCTTACGCAGCCTTTGCTTTTATGATTTTAATTAAGTCAAAGAAATCCACTTTCAGGACCTGTCGGTGCTTACATCGGCAACAGCGACAGAGTGGTGTCGGCAGCGGCCGATGTTGAAGTGCGGAGTGGAATGGTTATTACTGACGGTGAGTAAGGCCGCTTCTGACCAATTTATCTCTGATTGTCTTCCAAATTGGAAGCTATCTGTCTAATGTTCGATTAGTTTTTTTTGTATTGGCATAGCTTCGTATTCATATTGGCATGATTGCTGCTTTGTTTTTAAGCGTAATCAGCAATGTTATGCAGCATTGTGATCCCATAGAAGAATTTGTTGCAAAAATGGAACCGCACCTGTAAACTGATTATTGGACTCGCGTGTTCTTGCTCTTAAGTTAGAACACTGGGTTGACCGCCAATTTTGCACAATTGTACTTGCTTCCACTTTCAAAGACATTTCGAAGTTACCTATCACTTTCGTATAGCGTTTATTGATATCAATGAGATTTAAACTTCAGCACCCTAAGCATTTTATTTGTAATCAATTGTTTTGTTAATTCAATTTTTCTCTTTGGCTTATACCTAATATACCTATGTAATTTAATGTTAAATAATGTCTGTGATCATGCTGGCCTTTAATATTTTTATATTGAAACCAAATTAACTGCTGTAATATGCAAATTGTTCGGCTTCAATCTTTGTGAACTTTTTTTTAATGACACGTTTTGAAGTATTTTGTTTTAATTTCCGATGTGTTGTGTATATTCCGAGTTTTTGGAAACACAAAAATAAAACACCGTGTTTTGCGGTGTGTTAAAGCATTTGATTACATTATGAAAGTTCAATAAGCAGTTTAATACGACCGAATAGGTACATTCATTACAAATAGTTGTATGTATATTGCCCGAGATACTAGTCGTATTGCACACATTTACATGGTCGTACATAAAGTATGTTGTTTGCCTCATTCGATGATAAACCATTTTGATATGGTTGTTAATTAAATTTGCAATTAGCAATCGATCTTTTTTTAATAAATCGGTTTTCCATTTTTTTCTTTATGTTTGGTAGTTTGTATTTGTTTGGTAATAGGTTATCTAAAATTCTTATGTTATTAATTTTATAGTTAATATGCATAACTGACGAGCTCTAACAAGAGCGAAACTCAAATCTGGTGCTTCTTATTTTTAAGCGGCTTGATTTCTAGTTATTACTTCTATTATCATCGTCGTCGTTTGGAAGGGCATCCACTCCAGGTTAGACACAAACAGGACTGGGGCCGAGGGTTTATCCTTTTTCTACCCTAGGCTGCTGTACTGCCCGAATCAGATGCTGGCAGTGATGTTGTTAAGCTAACATTGAGTTTCGTCATCCAAAACCATCAGACCTCGTGTTCCATGTGGTGCCCGATGTATAGGGCACTCAATTAGAATGTGGTCTGCAGTTTGTTCAGCAGCGCCGCACTCGCAATTCGGTGAAGGAGCAAGACCCCATTTGTGCATGGACAAATGAAATCGCCCAACACCAGCTCTCAAGCGGTTGAGCTTAACCCAAGCTGCTCGGGACAAGCCCATCCCAACAGGCCTGGCACCGGTCCCGGGCACAAAAAGACGGAGCCTGAAAGAATTTTCACAGTACTTCGCATTCCATTTATGATTTGTCCACTCAGAAGCGCGGATGCCAAGTCTGGCAAGGATTTTCAAAAGATTCCGCGAAGCTGGCATAAATGGGCGTGTAGATCTTAGTCTCTCTTGGCGAGCATCTGAGGACCCACTTAAAAGACCATGCAAGATATGATCAGAACCCAGAGATCCACCTTGGGCCAAGGAGAGTGTCGCTCCCAGTCGGAAAAGCTCAGCTGACTGGATGCCTGAATGTATAAGTAGGTGGTCCATTGGAGTGGGACGCAGGCATTCAGTGACTATGTCCAAGGCGTCGTTCAAGACACTGTCTATGAGGCGAGTGTAAGCACTGCGACACCAAACTGGTGCGCAGTACTCAGCTGTTGAGTAGACAAGAGATAAAGGCGGCTATGCGTAGTGTTTTGGCACCAGCACCCCATCCCGAGCCTACAAGTCGCCTAAGCAGTGTGACTCGCGAGCATAGTTTTTTGCGCAATGCCACTAGATAATGACGAAATGTAAGCGATCTGTCCAGTTTTACCCTAATATAAGTAAGGACTGGACAGAACGGTAAAAGTCTATCATTGTTGTAGACTTTTAGCTCACGCTTGGCTTCTCGGTTATTTAAGTGAAAGGCTGCCGTCACCATCCTAGTGTGACTGAGCTTCAACCTCCATGTCTGAGATATGCTGAAAGTATAGACATGTCTTGGCTTAAAGTCCCCTCCAAGTCCTTCCAGTTTCCAGAAGAGTGCAACAATGTTAAATCATCAGCATAAACAAACTTTCTGGAAATCATGGAAGGAAGATCGTACGTATAGATGTTAAATAGGAGGGGAGCCAAGACCGATTCCTGAGGAACGACGTAACCTGCTTTGCTTTGTAGTAAAGGTAAAACTTCGGTTTCAAACAAGCTTCATAATTATTTTGACCATGTGCTTATCCGGCAGAAGCCTCAGCAGCTTGCAGGTAAGGCCACGGTGCCAGACAGTGTCATAAGCAGCTGTCAGATCGACGAATATGGCACCGGCCTTCTTTTTAGCCTCAAAAGAATCCTCGATGTTATGGGTGGTAGAACAACTTGATCTGTGGTTGACTTACCGCGTCGAAATCCAGCCTGCTCTTTAGGGAGCAGTGGATCGATTAATGGCTCAACGCGGGCGTAGATAAGCCTCTCGAGGATCTTATCGGGGACACAGAGCAAAGATATCGATCAATAACTCTTTGGGTCCCCCACGGGCTTCATTGGCTTTGGGATCGCGATTACAAGA
The DNA here is from genome assembly GCA_963680785.1 of Diplosoma virens. NCBI lineage: Eukaryota > Metazoa > Chordata > Ascidiacea > Aplousobranchia > Didemnidae > Diplosoma > Diplosoma virens. Next base: position 11,523,299 of record OY796888.1, read on the forward strand.
GTTCTTCTCCAGATCTTGGAAATTTTAAGTCGGCGCAAGGAGGAAGAAAGGAAGTCACGTAACCAGGACTTCAAAGCAACTCCAGCATGAATTATAAGCTCTGGGAAGATGGAATCAGGTCCCGGAGCTTTACCTGGTTTTAATGTTGGAAGGCAGCAGTAAATTCTCTCTGAGAAAGTGTCAGAAATATTTACTGAATCTGGTGTTGTGGCCCTCCAAAGGTCAGACACTTCTTGAGAGACAAGTCGAGATGACTTGCAATCAACAACCTCGTATCTCCCGTTTCTGACCAGCGGTGATGCAATAGCATCAGCTGAGACGAGACAGTGACGAGGAGAGTGTCGTGACCTACCAGTAAGGTTGTTCAAAATACTTCATGCTTTTCGACTAGAGTGTGAAAAGTCGATACTACGAACTGTCTCGAACCATTAATCCCTCCGCTTCCTGTCAAGCTTGGCAAGCAGACCTGTAGCAGCCAAACTTGAGTTGTCTCCCTGAGGAGACTGCAGGAAAGTTCTGTAGAGGGATTGATACTCCGCATCCCAACACGGAATATAGTTGTTTCGATACCCGCGTGGAATAGTCTTTTTGGCTGCTTTCTTGATGATGTTACAGAAGTCCTGGTAAGCCGCATTCACATCAAGTGAATCAGACGGCAACAAAGTCATTGTGAATTTATTTGTTGAAGCAATGTAATGGCTCCATTTGGCCTTGCGCAAATTCCATCGCTTAACAGGTATGCTGGACACTGCCATAGCTTGGTTGTGTAATAAGCGAAGGTCGATGTTGTGACCTGGGGAACTTTTCAAGGACACATCTATCCGGTAAGCGACTGTTAGGACCTACGCTAGAAAAAGCTAGATCTGGATTGGTGCGAGTGTTCCAGCGGCCGGAGTAAAAACTGGCGGCGTTCTTGGCGTTGCATAGGAGGGCGAGACAATTAATAATTGCCAAGCAGCCAAGCACTCACCCTCCGTGCTGTTATCATCGTAACCCCAATCAACATGACGACGGTTAAAATCGCCAGCATAAGGACAGGGGTGAGGAAATACTGGGAGATCCAGAGATCGCAATCGTGTTGGTGAAGGTTTGTAAAGGTTGACTATTTTATAACCATCAACGTCCACACACAACCACTCGATCTCCGATGTCAGTGGAGATTGGTCCAAAAGCGTGTATCTTAGTCGCTCGTGGACAAACGTGGCAAGGCCATGCTTCCTGCCCAAAGAAGACCAGCTGGTTGGTAATTTGGAAGTATCAACTTCTCTGGATCAGTGCAGTAGCTTCAACTCTTCTAGAAAGATGACGAGTGCCTCAGACTGCAGGGCAAGGTAATGAAAAACGTTTATCTTGCTTGCAGTGAGGCCTTCGATGTTCAGCTGAAGAATAGTGGGTCTTCGGAACTTGTTGGCGATGTGCCCTGAAAAGAGCAGTTTTATCCATGCATTGCCCCGTCCTGAAAAGGACGTTTGCCGATTAGCAGATAGACCCACGCTGAACATCGGAATAGGTGGATACCCTTCCGTTTCGGCAGGTTTGGTTTCGTTCTGCCATATTTGAGAGCAATAACAGACTTACTCACAGCCCAGGCCACGAGAAAGCAGCTGCGATCTGGGCCATTTCTATTATGTTTTATTAATTATGTTTCATTTCGATATTATGCCAATTCTATTATGTTTAGTCGGGTCTCGTTTTTAGTATATTGAACTTTAATTTTAGACAATGTTGCGTGTAATAGTTTTGCAGCACATCCCTTATTTCTTTAGTCAAGCAATACTCTCACTTTAGTTTGATTTGCACTGTTTACGAAAAGAGTTTTTCCACAAACCAGTGATGTGATGGTTTACTCGCACTTCGCTGCAGCACACACTCATAAAACGTGTTTCACAGAACCCGGATATTATGAGGATGGAAAATTTGGGATTCGTATTGAAAACGCCCTTTTATGCCAGAAAGCAGAAACTAAAGTAAGCATTTAATGGCTGTTGGTATGTATCCTAAACTTTGTTTGATTTGTCATCGAAATAATTTCCGCGAGTTGGCGCTATTGCTTTAAGATAATATTTGTAATGCATATTCCGCAAGTTGGCGCTATTGTTTTAATCACCACTTTGTTTTAATAATAATTATTCAAATTAAAAAACGCGAGTTTAGGTTAAGCTTTTTTGCGTAAATCATTAAAAGCAATAATCATAGGTAAAATACCCTTTCAGTTCTGCTCAAGATTTTCCTATTCGGGTTCCCAGTTCTAAGTAAATTAAAATTACGTAGTGCTTTTTGTGCTTTTAACACAAGCAGCAATTTTTTCCTACAATAAACCGAAACAATGCCATAAAATAAAAATAAGTGTAGGAATAAATAAACTTTTAGCCAATCTGCAACCAGCATTATACTTTCCAAAGTTTCTTCATCATCGCACAACCAGTGCAATAATGCTCGTTTTCTCGCATAAAGTACTCATTGTCTTTTTTTTCAAACTACTGTATTTAAGAATCACGTGAACTACCTGACGTATGAGGCGTGACGACTGTTTTATTTTTAGCACAACTTCCAAGGCAAGACTTTCTTTAAATTCGAGCCCATCGCGTTGGTTCCAATTCAACCGAAACTGATCGAACAAACATTGCTGACTCCGGATGAGGTAAACATGACGTCATCGTTTATTTAAAGCAAACTTGCAAACTGCGCCAAGACGTATTATCAAGATGAATTATTAAAAGCTGATTGGCATTAAATATGATGCGAAAGCTGTCGAATCTGACAACGCGTAGGCTCGGTTTGTTTCGAATTGTTGCTGAACCATATTGAATAAGTTGTTTTAATTTGCTTTAGAAAAAAATTTCATGTTGCTTATAGGCATTAATTGCTCTGATACATTAGGTCAGTGTTTCCCGAACTTTTTGAGCCACGGACCCCCTATTTGCAAATCTTTTTTTCACGGACCCCAATTTTGTGTCACATCAATTTTCTGCCCAACCAAGGAAGAAAGATGATTAAACAAAAATAAATAACACAAAATCCGTTAAAAAAATAAATCGCTGTAAAGAGGCCTACCATATTTCCGACCGAACAAACCGGGACGCTCATTGATAGAAAAAAATTCGTCCCTAAAAACAAGTGTTCTTTAAAAATCTTCAAACTTTAAATCTGTTGCGAATTTCATAATTTTTGTGCCTGAAACAAAGTGTTTTATAATAAAAAATAATCTTCAATTCTGTTTCATGGTTTAATTACTTTACCAAGCACACAGGGGATGGACAAGATAATTGAAACAACACCTTACTTATTTTATTAAAATGGAGTATAAATGTTCAATAATGTTGAAATCTGGGGACTGTAGTGACCACATAAGATGTTCTACTTCACTAGAAAGTTCCTCGGGCCATTTAGTTACAACTTTAGCTTTGTCAATTGGTGCATTATCATCTTGAAGATTGTGTTTCCCTCAGGAAAAAATTTCTAAACCATTGGATGAAGTTAATGGGCCCAAATTTTTATTCTTAGTCGCGGCTATTGATTCTGCCCTGAAGGAAAATTTAGCATAAGTAATTTTAGCATAACATATTTAGAGAGAAAAACAATAAGTGAAAAGCATTAAATTACACAATATTTTGACAGTTTTACATACTATATGTTTCAAAACTGTGATGCTACGGCACAAGGTGTTTCCATTATTTTGTCCAACCAATGTATATATTTGACAAATTTTGTCATATCGTCGCGGACCCCTAGTAGGGAAACCCGGCATTATGTAAAAGTGCTGAGTCTAATTAACGAGCTAGTTTGAACACGTGATCGCAACCATTTACTGTTGACTGAACGTTTTCAGGTCACGTGGATCAACCACTACCACGAGCGGTGTCGCAACGTCATTGGCCAAGAACTAAAGAGCAGGAAACTTATGGACACCCACGAATGGCTTTTGGAACAGACCAAGGGTCTTTGAATCGTTTATTCGTTTCAGTTTTCGGATCTTCAATTTAAATCTCGAAATCATTATACGCAGTCGTTTGGTGCCTTTTTGACGTCACTAATCGCGTTTACTCCAAGCTTATTTGCGCATACCTTTCATTTTTCTTTAGAATGATTCTGCATTTGCGAATTAACAAAGTTGGTTTTTGTTTTATAAAAATAGCGATGCTCACAATGAACACCTTATAATTTTGTTGCTTTTTGAAATTCTGAATATCATAATAGGGTTATAATGCAACTGTAATTTATTTTTTGATTTTTTAAAAATATTGCTGCTGTTTATATATTGATGGCAATTTTTTTATGACGTCCACACTAATTAGTGTGCAGCAATATTTATGAAGAATTTATTTCGTTCTTATTAAAAAAAAGTCATTCACTTATTTTTTGCAATTGCAAAAAGCCTTTATTTTCAATGTTAACACGTCATTGACTTGAGTTGCAGAAAAATTTCTTGATTATCTCAATTAAAAATAGTGTAAACTGTAACTGATGGCGCTTAGACCACTATTGAAAGTATTCCAATTACGAAAATAAGTCAAGAAATGTTTAGTGTTACAGCATTTTGAAGACGGCTTAAAATCCAATAGACTTGGTGGGTTTAAATCACGAGATGATTTTCATCACCTAACTCAAGCAATTGATCATTTTTATTTTTTCACAACTCCTATAACAATTAAAAATGTCACAAAAAAATAAGCGATTAAAAACGAGGCGGATTGGAAAGATGCGAATTGACCTCACGGTCATCAAGTCAAGCAACCACTCACTGTCAAATATTTTCATGTTTTGATTTTTACAATAATAAACATAATTACGTACCGGTATATATTTTGGCTTACCGAATCATCAGTTATAATTTTTTAAATAATTATAAAAAATGTTTACCATTTTAATTGAGCGCGGTGAGATAAAATATTACTTAAGCTATTTTTAAATAAATTTTAAGAAAGCCTTTTAGCTGGCATGATTCAGATCTTTACTCCCTAATATTTTCTGCACCTTTGCAATGTGTTACTACAATATGTAGGAATATCATGTTCTGCCGATAGTCTTTAGCTTCGGCTTAACACTTGTTGGAAGTTGATGTTTTATTGCAGTTGAACACAAACTTAAGCGATTTTGTGTTTATAATTATCGAGCTTCAATATTGCGCATTACAAATAGTTACTCTGTTTTATAATACAGAAGAATTTGCTTATATCGGCACTTCCAAGGGATTGCAAAAATTGTCGTTGAAGACGACGAATTGTACTAGCCTATATACCATTCCAAAACTGCTTTGACTCAACATAGAGGTGTATTATCTAACCAAATTTACCAAAGTAGTAAAAAACATCAATTTAGCGAAACACACGGGTAATTAAACAAACTGTACACAAAAAAATTTTTTTTCAACATTGTATAGTAGGATCCATTAACGCTTAAAAACTAAAGAGATACGAAAAAAATGGTAAAAATTTTAATTTCTGTCGGCCTACTGCGTAAACACCTAATATTCATCAAAAAATAAAAACATGTTTTTTTGCTTAAACGTCATAATATCGAAAAACAGTACTGGTCCAATACAATGTCTATACCAGAAAACTTCCAATGTCTCAAGCCTGTATTGGGCCGGTGTATGTTTGGTAGGAGCTACAAAAAAATTTTAATCAAATTTGTCCTTATATAGCATTACTGTTCCTTGCTAAAAAGCCAATCAAATTAATCAAAATATAAACACATATAAGCCAGCTTCAAGCATTTACATTAATTGATAAATATTGAGCTAGTCAAACATAATCCAGAAACGTAGAGGTCTTGATTAATCATATTCTTTAGCATTTCCATTTTAGCTTAATTTAAGCTTGTTTTTTATACCAATACCTAAAAGAGAAAGCTCTGTAAATAATTGCATTTTCCAAGAATGATAAAAGTAGGTTTTAAACAGAGATTGTATTGATCACGTTTGCCATCAACAAATGCCTTATTAACTCGGCCACATTGCCGACAAATTTAGGTCTGTAGCAATTATACTGGCACAGAAGAGCACGAAATAACTGAATTTTAAAGTGATAAAATGATTTTAATACTGGCATTCCTGTACATACCAGTAAAAATAGCAATACTTGTTTAAAACTACATCAACAAGAGTTGATTTTTGTATTAGCAATAACTTTTTTATCAATTGAACTTATTAATTAATTTTATAAAAAAGCGTTTTCATCAATTAACGTTGTGCATATAATAACGCATTTCGTTCAGTTGCTGCCTCCTTATTCACAATCTTTATTTCTATTTGCACTATGAGTAACTTTGCGTTGATTATAAGTAGAAATAAAAATAAAAAATTAATTGAAGTTAATTAGTCTATTATTTTATATGATTTTTAAAATAAGTAACAACAAAAAAAATAAAAAATTATGAAAATATTTAATGAAAACGAAAAATTTTACAAGATATATTGGTACCAAGCAAAATAAAATTGCAAGCAAAAACTTCAAAAATTTCTTAACCTTCTTAAGTTTTCCGAACCCTAAATTTCAAAATTTCCGTCAAAATAACAGTTGCAAATTTACTAAACCACAGAAAACAAAATTAAATATTTATTCAAAAACGACGCTTAGTCTATTTCGAGAAAATGCTTTTGTAACTTTCATGGATCAGCAAATATAAAAGATCCTAAATTGAAGTAAGAGGACTATCGTATTTTACCAAGTAAAAAACAAAACTAAAGACTAATTGCTCAATCATAAGAACCCGCTTCACTATCAACGTTGGCTGGAGTATTCTTTGTTTGTTTATTAATTTTTTTACTTCTCTTAGAGCGTAATTATAAAACTTACCCTTTCACTTTTGTAAACAACAAATCAGCTACTGCCACTTTATTTCAGAAATCAAAAATAGGGTGTCCATCAATGATGAAGGTCTCGAGACCGGTCTCGGTCTTGAGACCAATTTTAAGGGTCTCGGTCTCGGTCTTGGTCTCGTAATTCGGTCTCGTACTTTTTAAATTGGTCTCGACACCGGACATTTTTTGATATTTTTGTTATTTGATGTAGTTATGATGATTTACTGTTTTCTTCACCATAAACGATTTTCCTTGCGAAATGAAATTGAGAGCCTTTTATTGCCTCGTAAAATTTTTGAGTAAACATGGTCAATAAATGGTTTAGTTCATTTTCAGCGGATGCAGTTGGTGATTCTTGCCCGCCAGAGGTGCCAAACATTTTTACAAAATATATAAACAAGCGAGCAGTGGTGAAATATTGGGTGAGGTGAATGAGGCAGTTGCCTCGGGTCCCCCTTTTTTAGGGGCCTCCCTGGAAAGTACCTCATATAGGCTCATTTTGCTGTAGATGTTAATTTTAGGATCATTATGAAGTTGGGACGAAAAGTTGAAAATATGAGTTCGTTTCGCAGTGAAAAACTTTTTTTTTAGAGACACCATGATTTTGGGAGAAAAATAGCAAAAAGTGAGATCGATTCGAAGTGAAGATCTTTTTTTTAGAGATCACCATGATTTTGAGAGAAAAATAGCAAAAACATTTTTTTTTTTTAGAGAACACTATGCTTTTGGGAGAAAAATAGCAAAAAGTGAGATCGATTCCAAGTGAAGACCTTTTTTTTATTTTTTAGAGATCACCGTGATTTGGGAGAAAAACAAGAAAAAGTACAGAGAACATTAAGTTTTGGAAATCCTTGCCTCGGTCCCCTAATTTTGAATATCCACCACTGCAAGCGAGAAACAACCAATAACACAAATCCAACTCCAAAGGTACAGCTAAGAAAATACTTGGAAGAAGTTTTAACAATGACCGTGTTGCCTTCAAATATTTTGGATTTTTGGAAAGAAAAATCTGAAAAATATTCTGCTCTTTTCAAAGTCGCAAACCACGCCTTGTGCGTTCTCGCTTCGTCTGCTCCAGTTGAGCGGATTTTTAGCGCCGGCGGTTTGATCATGCGACCACATAGAGCAAGGCTTTCTTGTAACATGCTGGAGATGCTGGTTTATTTGAATTTAACTTCGGATTTTGGGAAAAATAAAAATTAATGTCATTAATAAAATAAAATTTTGTACGAAAAATATTCTGGTCTCGATATCGAAAGTTTCTCGTCTCAGTCTCGAACCTTAGGTTTTGAAATTTTCCGGTCTCGATCTCGGTCTTGGTCTCGAAAAAAGTTTACGGTCTCTGTCTCGGTCTCGGTCTCGAATCATGTGGTCTCGACTACATCACTGTCACACTTCATTCATAATTTTAATCGTAACGATATAATTTATCCCCGTTAAAAGCAATTCATAGTTTTATTATAAGAGAATAAATGCGACTCTTTGAGCGCTGTTTGCGATATACGTCCAATTTGTTCTATTGCTCGATACATGTATCTTTTTTCTCTTTCACTCGACAGTATTAGTAATATGTTTTGTTCAAGCTTTGCTATCTCGAACGTAGTAGAATATTCGCGTAACGATCTCTCCAGGGAGTTCTGCCTAAGTCTCGAATTTACGAGAAAGTTTACATCACGTGATTTTGGTTTCTATATAAAGCCGATGCGTAGCGAATTATTATTTTTTTTTTATTTATTTATTTATTTATTTCATTTTTACTCACAATCAACTTGAAATTAATCATAGTGCATGTAGAAATAAAGATTGTGAATAAGGAAGCAGCGACTAAACGAAGTATGTTATTATGAAGATTAGATGTGATTTTGAGACGACTCGAGTGGAAGCAATTTGGTTGGGCGCGAAGGCCCGTTAGTTTTTGTATTGGTCGTCGAGTGTTGAATTTATTTTGCGCCAGTGGTTGGCAGTTATATTCTACAGAGGTAGAATTATTTGTGTTGATTGAATCAAGTTATAGTGTTGATTTCGCTTTGCAGTTTGGCAAAGCGTGGAATAGAAGTTTGGTCGGATGTGATTTTTGTATTACATTTGTTCTTATTAGAGACAGTGGTCTCTGTGTGTTGTGAAGAATAGTCTTCAACGAAAACAATCTGAGCTTTCGCTAAACCAACTGTATAAACCATCAGGCTTATAGCAAGACTACTTCTTGAGCCGGAATAAAATAAAATTTAGACACAGCTTTGTTTCAGCGCAGGTATTCGGGTTACCTAGCTCAACTTATTTTTTTATTTTTTTTATTTTTATCTCTATGTTTATTCTTCTGACTCGCAGGAAAGCGACGGAGGCGCTATACATAGAGTAAGCAATTACCCCGACCTGCTTCCGGAGATGCCAAGATATTGCTGTCCGCTAGTTATTTAGTAGAGATATTACTGTAATTTAGAACTGCTTGTCAAGACCACCAAGCAGGGGAAAGTACCGTAAAGTGTCTTTCCCAAGAACACAACAAAATGGCGCCAGTGGGTTTTGAACCGAGACCATATTGATCATCAATCCGGTGCTTTAACCACTCGACCACGCTGCCACGTTGGTCCTTTGGGATTCCCGAACAAAGTTTGTGACAATCACTGGTGTCCATATTTTATATGACTTAACGAACCGGATTTAAGTAATACATTAAATCCGGATCCGCTCTGAATCCGTGAAATTTATCGGATATCTTCCCCGGATCTGCTCCGTAAACACCTCTAATGTATACCACTAATATAGGGTTGCCATATCTCAATAGGCGGAATTCCAGACAGACATAGGCGTACAAGCCCAAAAATTTTTTTGGAGGGGCGGAAAGAAAAATATTGTCAGATATTCTAGGATGAAGACCAAAAAATAAAGTTCTTCACTAAGAATCAGCCTCGGATTTTTTAATTTTTGTGACAAAACCATGGTCTTCTTTAAAAAAAAAAGGTTTTCAACCAACCAAAGGCAGCAAACAAATGAGTTTTTGCCAATTCAAGTCATTTTAAAATCTTTATTTTAAGATTATAAAATTCCGAACAATGTTCTAAAAATCCCAGACATTGAAGAATTTTATACAAAATTCCGGACATGTCCTTTCTGGACGGTGACTTTCTGGACGGTGTGGTAACCCTGCACTAATATAATTAGCAAATTATAGATTAAAAATTAATGCAGATAAAACATTATTTATTATCAAAAAAGTTTTTTATCTTCAACTGTTTTGTTTGTTTTTTTTAGACGGATTTTTGTACCACATGGTGTTCGATTTGGCTAGATAACATAGAACTTCCTCGCTATCGACAAGAAGTAAAATTTTTCTCTGGTCATACTGGCGGTCACCAGCACAGTTAATCTGGACAATTTAGAGGAAGGCGGGGAAAAACCTTCATAGTTATTTTAAATTGGCATAACTTCTATTTTGGACTTAAATTAACAAAAAAAGATTTTATAATTGCTCGGACAATATACTATCTCACAAGCATAATTTAAAACTCGTGACAAAAGCATAAAAATTAATTTAGAAAAATTTACATTTTACTTACATGCTCTTTTTGCCCCGGAATTGGGGCATAACTGTCTTAGGGTGTTTGTTTTGTCCCAAGTAAAATTAAAAGTAGTTTTTATCTTTGTTTTGAATAGCAAGTATCAATGCAAGTACTTCTGCTTCATGGCAATTAAAAAAATTAAATAGAAATATTTAATAATCAGACATGGTAATGTCAAAAAAAATTAAACACGACAAAAATTGCACTAAAAAATCCTTGGCCAGTATAATCCAAACATCTATCGTGACACCTCTGCAAGCATTTAGCACATAGAGCCCAATTTTCAGATAGTGGTTCTTCATAAGATTGTATCCAAAGCAAACAGATATCTTTTGCTTTATTGTTTTTAATTGCTTTATTTATTGCTTGAGGTTTTATAACGTAAGCTTATTTTAGTTTTTTTAATGCTATTCCACACACAGTTATAAATTTTTTAAACCAAGAACCAATTATCCCGATAGCCTGTTTTCCTTTACGCTTTTTATGAGTTAAGTTTGGAGTAGAAAGAGGTATAAGTCAGAAAAATACCTCTTTCATCTTCATTACTTCGTTTAGAAACACTACAGCTAGTCCGCTCAATGCATTCATTCATAGCAGAATTTAATTTTTTATTTGAAGTGCTTGTCGCAGCTACATTTAAAGACATAAAAGTTTAAAATACATTAAAGTCTAAATCAGACACACAATTTATCAGCTTTTTGATTGACAAACTATGTTAACTTTCATCTGATCATAGGCTATGACCGTTTTGCCCCAAACATGCTGCTTTTAGCAATTAACATGCAACGCGGTTATGAAAAATATTTTTTTAAACGATAAACCTTGTTTAATTTTTACTTAGTCGCACTACACTTGACATCAAAAAACTTTTAAATTTAGTCATCGACGGATTAACAGATCAACTGTGCTTTGTATCACATTTTACAACAAATTTCTTGCCAAACACGATTTCCCCAGCAAAACATCCTAAACAATACAAAACTGCCAATTTTAACTTAACTAAAATAGGAAAACCAAGGAAGATAAAAAAATAAATGGAAACTTTGAAATTGCAAGAAATAAAGCAGATGTCCGTTTTGCCCACATAATCGTTTTGGCCCCCTTTCTCCTACCACCCGCCCATTTTACGTTTTTGAAAACGTGTGTCTTTTCATGCATACAACGATTAAAAAAGTCCCGTTTCATCTATGTATATTGAATATTTCTTCTGGCTTGGATTCTTTCAAAAGTGCCGAAAAACAAAGATTTTGCCACTCTCTCACACCACCGTGGTCGCCGACTCTACCTCACCATGAAGCTTTTTGCAAATGATTTCTTTTCTTGCTTTTCACCTGTTCACCCAGTTTATATTTAACTGCGTCTAGTTGTCACATCCACATGCACGAGCGAATTCTAGTGCTTTCAATAACGACATTTCTCCACTCACTAGAATTTTTCATCTCTTGCGCAGTTGAACCATTTTAACCTTATTCTCCTCAACCTTTATCAAGCTATTGACTCCTCAACGGCCGGGCTTCAGAAGTCCACCAAAGTTACGATTTATAACACAAAAACCATTTAAGCTATCTTTATAAAATTTAAGCAGAGTAAAAATCATTTATTTAACTTTTCTTAAAAAAGTTTTTTTTAATTCATTTGATAAAGTATGCAAAATTGCAATTTAGCAAGGTTACTTCAATTTTTACGTTTAGATACTCATTTAACAAGCGTGAAATGCGATTATAACGGATTCGATGTTGTAACAGTCGTAAACTTAATTAAAAATTGGACATAAAGAGTGACGTCAACGCGCACAATTACAAACAATGAAGAAGCTAAGGAAAGCTTGGTTCAGTGTTTTGATCGAAGTATGGAAATTATTTTTAAAAAAGCAGATCGAAGCTGCTTTTTTAAAAAAAGGATAAAAAAATAAATTTTTTTCATAAAAGGATTTGAAATTGACTATGTTTTGACACTTAGCAGTGTTAAAATATAGATTTAGAAATACTGTAAAACCAACAAAATTTTTTCTTTTATATATCATCGTTTATATGCACATCGCTTTGTTTTTTTGCAATGTATTTCACTGCCACAAAAAGAGTATTTTATTTATTAAAATAACATTGCATTACTTTAAAAAAAACACTTGAGAAAATCAATATTACTCTATATAATTGTTACTCTTGGTCGCAGAATATATCTCGCCATCATTTAAAGTATGAAGCACAAATTTGTGAGCATTGCCGGAAACACGTAGAAGAACCATATGTTTGATATTGATTTCCTGACTTACTGATTTTTTTCGCATTTTCTGGCCTAGTCCGATTTCATTATCACAGCAGAGACAACAATGTTTTCTAAAATTAGACCTTGAAGCATAATTTGGAGGTGTAAATGTTACAACACTATAGTCACTTGCACGGAAACGACGTTTGCCAAAGATCAATTCATTCTTGTAAGGCAGTCAAAGACCTTGTTTCAATGTGCGGTTGAATTAGCGAAAATTGCTATTGTATTTTTTTAATGCTAATGCTAAATGTATTTAATTCAAAAAATACAATAGCAATTTTATTCAAAATAGAAATACTTTATTCAAAATTGTCCGATCTCGTGCTCCTTGTAATGCACAATGCATGTGACACTCCGATACAACGCTATCTCCGGTATGTGCAACGGCGCCGCATTTAATTGCAATGAGAGAAAGGAAGGAGATCCCATTTGTCTACGCACAAATAAAAACGCATAACTACAGTCCGCAGGCGAAATGGGCCAACTGGCCGTAACCGACTGGGAGCAAATCAATTAGACGCAACCGATTGGACAGTTAGGCTACAACCAGTTGTCCTAAGCCCTTCGCAGGCGTTTAAGCATAACTCAAACTGTTCTGGACACGCTATTTTAAACGATCCGGGTACAGGCAAGGCGTTGGTAATGAAAGCACGAGGCAGGAATATACCCTCATAGTATTCTGTGTTCGATCTATGATTCATGTGCTGAACAGAACGAATGCCTTTGGCAAGATTGCTTAAGTTTTTGCGCAGCAGGCACAAACAAGTGTTTAGACTTTTGTGTGTATCGGCAGGCATTTGATAACCGATGAATAGGCCATAGTCAGGTTCTAGAGCAATGCTCTGCAACTCATATGCTGCGGAAAAACGACAAATATACTCTTTCAAATAGAAAAAAGTTATGTTTCTGTAAAATAACAACCAACAAACTTAAAAAATTCATTATAAAGTACATCTCATTGTGTAATGTCAAGACCTTTTTTTGGCCTTTCCTAAATTTCGAACGCTTTTCTTCATCAGAAGTTGTATTCAATGAACATAAAAGCTCTATACAAATAAATTAGTAATTTTTTTGGATCAATTTTCACCCAGGCTCGATTATGCGCAACATGCGCAAATTGATAATTTCAGATGAAAAAAAGTCATCATTTTATTTTTAGAGTTTAGATTGAAATTTTTAAGTTTTTTATGACAGCCAAATGAAACATCAAGTAACGGAAAGCGTTTAAAATTTAGCTCTTTACCTGGTCCAGGTGCTCTACAAATTTTTGAAATCTTTCAAAGTGTGCCACAGGTTCCAAAAAATAGCAGAGCAGAGATCTAGAGCAGGGTTTCCCATACTGTGTGCCGCGGCACATTGGCGTGCCGTGAAAGGGATTGAAGTGTGCCACGAAATTTTTATGTTTTGAGAAAAAGTCATAGAGTCTTGGTCTACAGATGTAGTTTTAGTATTGCTAAAAATCTTAAATACAGGCTGCTTCTGTAAAACTGTAAAAGAAAAGAAGTCATTTGCATAGATTTTTTTGTTTTCTGGACGTAAACAAACAACTTTGTCCAGCGGCTTGTATTAAAGATAGGCAAAAAAAAAATAGAAGTGTAAGCAATGAGATTGCTAACATAACAGTCTAAAACAGTGCTTTTCAATCTTTTTAACCTCTCGCACTAGAAAAGTCGTAACGCAAAAGCTGTGACTTAACAGTGCATTTTCACTTCACTTTGTTAAAAGAACGTGCAAGAACAAAGTGAAGACAAATAAGGTCTTACTTTACTCACACATTTTTTTTAGGAAAAAGAAAGTGACTTTTTGCTGCTAGTGTCAGTTTTAACTGATAATAAAAAAAAAATTCCAAACAAAGAGCTTCTATTTGCATCTACCAAATTGAAATAGTTCAGTATAAGTGCACAGCCTCCTTAAAAAAGCTTTGTAGCTCACCAGTAGGCCGCGGCGCTATTCATTTTTAGCTTTGGTAGAAGAAGAACAATTATTAAAATTAAGCATGAATTGCTCGTCGCAACTAAAGCACAAAAAAATGAACGGCATTAGTGTAAGCGCGCTCCCTCATAAATAATTAATTTAATTTACTTCAATCAATGTGAACTTTCGCGTGTGATTAGAACAAAGAGATTAGAAAAGAAGAAATAAATAAAGAAAATAATAACCTGTAACTGACAAAATAATAATTAATTTAAAATTCAATCTGGTCTTTTGCCTAGAGTTCTCACAAAATCTTGAGTACATTTTTTAATGAAAGTTTTGTATTGTTTTAATTTTCGTTTTTTTTTTCTTTTAGTAAACTGATTCAAATTGGAACATTGTTCTGAATTTGTGTAGTCTGGATTTAAACAACCCCCAGGCAGAAGAAAGATTTAATTGGCGTGTGCTTAAATTCACACCGTAAAGTGAGAACCCAAATTGCTCTCACAATTAGTCCCCTAATATTTGTAAACATATTTTACTGTCGTTCAAACCGACTTATTTACGGAATATAAATCTGCTTCTTTTTTTTCTCTGAGAAATCATCGAGATTAGCAAGTGAGGAGCGGAAACTGATTAGTTTTTGTCAGATACTCTACCAGCATCAAAAAAATTTTTGAAGGCACACCTTTTTATTAGGTGTTGCTGTTATCATGTATTAAATATAATTCCTGTATTTAAACTTGAAGAGTGTATTAAGTAGGCTTTCGTCTTCATGAAGTAAGTGTGCCGCAGGCAAACTCAGAATTTATTAGTGTGCCGTAATAATAAAAAGTTTAAAAAGCACTAGTCTAGAGTACCACCTTTAGCTGAAAAGACTGTCGCTCCTAATTGTCTAAGCTCAGATAGCTGGATGTTTGAAAAAACTGTTAGATGGTCCGTTATAGAGGGACGGTGGCATTCAGTGACTTCGCGCAAAGCCTCATTCAAGACACTATATATAAACCAAGTACGTACACTGCCAGAACAAATGAGATTCTAGTACTCGGCTGTTGAATAGACTAAAAATAAGAGAGCTGTATCTGATGTTCTGGTACCCTTGAGGCCGCAAGTTAAATCAGTAGCGTAACACGCAAAGAAAATTTTTGTGCAATGCCAAATGGTGGTGACAAAGCTTCAGTGATTTGTGTAGTTTTACCTCAAGATAAATTGGAACTAAACACCTCAAGATAAACATGGCAAATCTTGATTATTTTAAACTTTTAGCTCAGATTTTTTCTTAATCTGGAGATTGTGGAAAGCAGATTGTAAATCTAGATGTTAAAAAAGTCGTGATTGATTTTTAAGGAACACTGTTTCTCTGACACCCGAGACTATTTTGCTTGCTGTCGCCGTTCGAGTGAAACTTTTGTTGCCAACTACAGTAGCTTTATAATCATTCAAATCATGCATTTATCCAGCAGAAACCTCAGCAGATTGCAGATAAACCGAGTTTGTATGAAATAACAGTTTCGTATGCAGCTGTCAGATTAACATTTAGACTCAATCTCGAGAAAATGGTCGATCATTTGTTTTAACAGAACGACTTGATCCACGGTTGACTTTTTGCGTCAAAACCATCAATTGGCTCGTTGCGGACATAGGTAAGCGTCTCAAATTTTTTCAAGGGGACGAAAAGTTGATAAATTTGTCAATAACGTTTCAAGTCTTCCACAGCCTTCTTAATCTTTCGAATCCGACTACAAGCGCTCTTCAGTAGATTTTCGAAATTGGAGTTGATGCAAGCCGGAAAAACGAAAGTTATGTAATCAAGACTTCAAAGCAACTCTAACATGGATTATAAGCTCTGTTCATATAAAATTAGGGCCCGAAGCTTTATCTGGTTTAACATAGAAGAACTCTTGTAAACAGCCCAGGTTATCCGTAAGTAAGAATCTAAGTTGATTTTATTCCGAGGTTTCCAATTAATGGGTCATTTTAAAACTACAAAGACATCGGAATATAACAAAATAATCATATTACACCAGGGTTGGTAACAAAATTTATAAAAATGACATTTTGAGTTCAAACATAAAATTTATTGCGAAAGACAAATGAAGACCAAAAATAGTCTTTATTCGACGTTTACATAAAAAGTTCTTTTCGAATTTCCAGAGTGGAACTTTTTTGGTCTTTATTGAATTTTCGAAACAAATTTATCAAACTGTTTGCAATAAATAAAAACCGTGTTTTTAAACTTTGGATTGAAAATTTTTTTGGAGCAAAGAAGTAATTTGTATATATTTCAGACTTTAGTAAGTAAAACAAATAAACTTATACATAAAAATACGCATTTTTATGTATAAGTTTATTTTATTGTATTTTTTATTGTAAGAAAAATTTTAACAAAAAAACAGCCTGTTACTTTAAAAACAAAGTGAAATGCAATTATAAAAAGTAAGTTATTGTTTAATTTTCTGAAGGCGTCAGCATAAGAGCTAACATGTGAAATAGGCAATTTAGTCTTTTTTCCCACGAATGAATAGCTATAAGAAAGTTTTATAAAAAATACTTGGTGTAAAAATTGAATTGAAAGATTGTAAAGCTAGATTGGTGTTTAAGCAGTCCAACAGCAATTGTTTTATACAAAAGAATGCATATGCACTAGCGTACCGAGGGGGAGGCCACTGTGCCATGGCCCCCCCACAGACCCTAAAAATGAAAAACTGTAAAGCAAAACCAGGCAGTTTTAGCAAGAGGAAAGGTAGTTTTTCGCGAGTATTCGGGGTTTGCCCTGGATTTTGATTTTCCTGTGAAAAACCGCTCGTCGCTCAAACCACTTACTGATAGAAATCTGGACTGAACTATCTGGTTAAAGTAAAACAGTTAAAATACGAAAATAGGAGATCAATTCGAGGTGAAAACCTTTTTTTTTAGAGATCACGCTGATTTGGCTCGCCCCTCGGAAACTTTCTGCGTACGCTACTGTGCATATGTATAAAGTGTTTTTAAGCAATTGCCAAAAGCTCAAAAACAGAAAATGCGATTTACATGAAGTAAGTTTTGCATCGCCTCAGGCATATCGACGTCTGGCAAACGACGTAATTTGCTTCGTCACGCAAAGCCAGTAAATTGGTAAAATTCATGTTACTTAATAAAGGGGTAAAATTGAAATTCCACGCTTGCAAAAACAAGGAAAAATTTACAATTTTGCTAAAAAATGTCAATTTTACCGGTTAACCCTTATTCGGGGGCACCTAAAAATAGTACCATTTTATTCAGCAATTCAAATTAGGAATCCAGAATATTATCTACAAAATGAAGTAATTACAAACGTTTTTGTAAAGGCCAGGTTTCAGAAGCCCGGCCGTTGAGGAGAATAGGATAAACAAAGGCTCATCAACATTATCAAATTTGTGCTTACGTTTTCTTTTATTTCTGCTTTGCGTCTGATTTAAATTGACCTATTATTTCGTCTTTATTCTGTAAGATTGTTTGCACTGACGATCTTGGGATTTTTAATTCATTTGCAAGTTTCGATATATTAGTACCACTGTTGATTCGGCTTATAATTCGGCTTATTTTTTCCAAAGGGGAAAATTTCATTGTTTTTTGGCATTTTGCTACAGAGATCTCTTTCTAACCACTACAGCTTTTGGTTGATACTGTACGAACAATAAATGTTTTGATTTGAGGCTATAACGGTAAACGGCGCTGAAGTAGCCGATTACCGCAAAGTGAAGTGTCGATCAACGCGCTTCCGGCTTCGTAAAATTAAAAGGAAATAATAATCAAGGAAAATAATTTAATATAAAATAAGTTATAACTGAAACGTTGAAACTTGGAAATAAAAGCGAAAACGAAAGCGGAAACGAAAGCGGAAACGATAATCTGTAAATAAATAAAAACAAACTAAAAATTAAACACAAAAAGAAAACGCATAGGTGTCTTACCGAGCAGTTCACTTCGGTGCTGACTCACGGGGAAAACGGGAATATCTTAACTTCACGCTGTCTACTCAGACTTCAACCAGCTGCCCACAAACACTGCAGCTGGTCGCCTCACAAATTGAGAAGTGTGAACAAACGCAATAAAGCCAGCTCTAAATTCAACGCGCTGCAGACACAACTATGCTTCAAGGTGAGATAAATTAAAAATAAAGCGTAAAACAAAAAAGGCGCTGGCAGCGAGTGCTCGCGCAAATAATGATTAGAAACTCAAGAGAAATAAAATAAAACACGTGCGTTGGTAATTTTCTACACTCCCAACACCCGAGAAATTAAAAAAGAAAAAAAAAAAAATTACCAACGCTGCACACAACACAAATAACATTAACGGAAACATTTCTAAAACTTATTTTACGGTAATTGCGGGATCACCAGAGTCCTTCCGCGGCATAACATCAAGATTCGCGGGAACCACCAAGCACAGTTCATGAACGGGCCGCCGCACTTCAGAACCACGCGTTTTTACTACGACTTGGCGCACCAAGCCTTGTTCGTCGGGGAACAGCTTTACAACTTTGCCAAGACGCCATTGCGAACGAGGAATCGAATCGTCCACGAGTAGAACATCGTCTTTTTGAAAATTGGTTTTCTTCTTAAACCATTTTTGGCGGGCGATTATCGTCTTTAAATATTCTCGAGACCATCTTTTCCAAAATTGGTCAGCTAGATATTGTACATTTTTCCAACGTCTTTTGGGACAACAGTGCTCATCAGAAGGAAGTGAAGGGGGGAAGTTGCCAGTAGGACACAATTTCAAAAGATGATTGGGCGTCAATGGTTCCAAACCATCTGCATCAGTTGTGATTGGAGTTAAAGGGCGAGAGTTTAAAATAGACTCTGCTTCCAATAAAAAGGTGTGAAGTTGATCGTCATCGAGAGTTCGTTCTGTCATCAATGCAGTTAAAATTCGTCTGACTGACCGAATCATTCTCTCCCAAGCACCACCCATGTGGCTGGCATTTGGGGGATTGAAAGTCCATTGAATTTCCTTTTGAAGGAGAAAATCTTCAATCTGGTGCTGATTCCACTGACGCAGGGCTTCACGAAGGGTCTTCTCGGCGGAAACGAAATTGGTTCCGTTGTCGGAGAAGAAGTGCAGAACGGGACCTCTTCTTGATAGGAAACGACGTTAAGGCGTTGATGAAGGCGTCGGTTGTCAGATCCATCGCGACTTCAACATGAATTGCTCTAGAAGTTAAACAAGTAAAAAGGCAACCATATCTTTTTACTTGAGAACGCCGTTATTTCACGAGCAACGGTCCGAAGTAGTCAACGCCACAGTATGCAAAGGGATGAGTATCGATTTGTAGACGCGACGGGGGAAGATCAGCCATCTTTTGTGATCCCGGCTTTTCATAGCGTCGTCGGCAATGCATGCAGGAATTAAGCACTCTGCGAACAACAGCTGTACTTCGTAAAATCCAATATCGTTGTAGTAACTGGTTCAACGTCATATTTGCTCCGCCATGACCTGTAATGCAATGACAATGAAGAACAATAAGATTGGTTAAGTGCGAGGTGTGGGGCAAGATAATTGGGTGTTTTAGATCAAAGGAAACAGAAGCTCTATCTAAACGGCCGCCTACTCTTAAAAGACCGTTCACAATAACAGGATTCAGTTTTAGAAGTGGAGATTTGGAAGGTGGAGAAAAGTTTTCATTAATTTGCATCTTCGACATGATGTCGCCGAAACAGTTCCATTGTTCATATTTAATAAGCTCAATTTCTGCTTTTCGAAGATCAGAGACAGACAAGGAACGAGAAAAATGATAGACAGAGTTGGAATTTATTAAAAAGGTCTTAAATTTTAAAAGCCAAGCAGTGGCTTTCTTTAGCTTAAACCACGAAGAAAAATACGCAATGAGCTTGTCAACTGGATCAATCATTTCGGTAATCAAAAATGCAGACGCGGCTTTTTTATCAAATGCTTTTACATTTTCTACATCTAATGTCGTCTCTGCAAACCGGCAAGGCCAGCTGTCTGGCGATTCACTCAAAAATTCTGGTCCAGAAAGCCACGATTTAGTTTTCATTAGTTTGTCGGATCTACATCCACGACTTAAAACATCAGCGGGGTTGAGTTCACTAGGGACGTGCCTCCAATTAGAAGTACAAGTGCTTTTCGTAATAAACTTTAAACGACGGGACACAAAAAGAGGAAAACGCTTTTCTTCATTTCTTATACTTTGAAGAACTACAGCGGAGTCTGTCCAAAAAATATCTGGTCTCAACCGCGGTAAGTTTAGTTCGTGTTTAAGAAAAATATCTAATTTTACGGCAGTCACAGCAGCAAGAAGTTCTAGACGGGGAATAGAAAATTCGTCTTTAGGAGCTAAATGAGATTTACTAATAACTAAGTTACAATTGACATAGTCATTAATATCGCTCGAACGAAGATAAAAAACGGCGCCATACGCATGCTTAGAGGCATCGACAAAATAATGCAATTGATAGTTTTCACTGCCTAAATTGGTATGCAAACCCATCCATCTTGGGATAGACATCGACTTCAGATGCTCCAGCGTTCGGATCCATTGTTGCCACTTATTGAATTCTAAGGAAGGAATAGGTTCGTCCCATTCTAACTCCAGCTCGCATAGTCGTCGATAGAGAAGCTTGGCTTCAACAATCACTGGGCACAGAAATCCAAGCGGGTCGAAAATGGAGTTGATCGAAGACAAAACACCACGTTTCGTACATGGTTTATCCGGAAGTTCTACTACAAAATAGAAACAATCAGTATTGAGGTTCCAATTTACTCCTAAGACACGTTCGCTAGAATTTTTGGCCAGAGCGTTAATTTGTAGTGATTTCGAAAGTTCATTCTCAGGCAAATGTTTTATTATTTCAGGGCAGTTTGAGCACCACTTCGTAAGATTAAAACTTGCTTTCGACAACAGATGCTTTATATCTTTCATTAATTTAAGTCCGATTTCAACGTTAGGTACGCTAATTAAAAAGTCATCAACATAAAAATGTTCTTCAATTGCAGAACTGATATAAGGTTCGAATTGAGCGCCGAAATCAATGGCCGCTTGACGCAACGCAAAACTTGCGCAGCACGGAGACAAGGTTGCACAAAAAAGATGAACTTTCATTCTATGCACTACTGGTTGGCTTTCAAGATTTCCATCAGGCCACCACAAAAACCTTAAACTGTCACGATCACGAGGTGAAACTTGAACTTGGTAGTACATCGACTCTATGTCGGCTGCCAAGGCTATTTTTTCTTTACGAAAGCGGGAAAGAATGGCAACTAAATCGTTCATCAGGTGGGGCCCCTGCATCAGAGATTTATTTAAAGAAATACCTTTATACTCGGCACTGCAATAAAAAACCACTCTCAACTTGTCGGGTTTATGGGGGTTTATTACTGAATGATGGGGAATATACCAAACCTTCTTAGAAGTTATTTGAAAGTTATCGTGAACGAGTTCTGCGTAGTTTTTGTCTAACATTGTTTGAATTTGAATTGAATATTTCTGTTTTAGATCGCTGTTACGCATTAATTTTCGCTTTAAATGATTTAATCGCTTAAGTGCTAAATTTTTATTGTTTGGCATAATCTGGTCTTCATACTTCCAGGGTAGTGGTAACTCGTAGTGGTCATCAACTAGCTTGATCGAACTTTTAAGCATTCTATAAACTTTAAAATCATTCATCGAAATTGGTTTCGAATAATAATTATCTTCGTCATAACATTGAAATTGAATATTTGAAAAATTTCTGCGTGATTCATATATGAAATTTCTATCATCCTCCTCGAAATTGTCGTGTAAAGTTGAAACGTAGTAAACATTTTTATCACTACTAGATACTGTGCAATTAAATTTAGAACAGGGCCCAAGTAAAGACCACCCCAAAGGTGACTTCACAGCGTCGGGTGATAATTTATCCGGAGCAGATCTTAAATTTTCTAATCTAAATACTCTAGGGACATTAGCACCAATTAAAAGCTGTACGTTTTGCCTGTCAAGCTTTGAAAAATTAATATCAGCTAAATAGCTATGATCGCTTAATATCTGTGATGTGGGAATTACATTTGGCTGTACAGGTATTTCATCTACAACTGTAACGTCTGGAAGCTGGACCCAATCTCCGTCAAACAAACCTTTAACTTCCATCTCTGCAGACACAGTTCTATAAGATTTTGTCTCTGTCAACGTTTGCAATTTAAGCTGTCGACTCGTGCCCCTCAGTTGCAATTCCGTTGCCAAACTGCGGTCGCAAAAACAGGCGGTAGAACCTTGATCCAAAAATGCGTATACCTCTGTTTCTTTACCTTCGCAGCGAACGCGCACCGGAACAACATTTAAAAAGACATGCTGGACATTACCAGTCGATTTATTAAATTGAACAGAACTACAGGCGTCGACGTGACCCGTCACTTCAGTGTCAGTAATTTTATGAAGAAGAGTATGGTGAAAGGTTCCTTTGCAACCAGTAATTAAACATTTGCAACTCGATTTGCAGTAACGAGCGAAATGGTTACCGCTTAAACATTTAAAACAAAGTCCCTTTGCTTTGACAAATTTGTACTTTTCTTCGTACGTTAAATTTTTGAACTTATCGCAATCAATTAGCTTGTGTAATTTTTTACAATAAAAACATCGACTTTTTTCCACACTCAACGCGTCTTTTACATTTTTTGTCGTTGCAGAAACATACGCGCTTTCGCGGCGAGGTTTGTAATTGGTTTGAAACGTTTCTCTACCAAAAATAGAATTAGCAATTCGACTTTTTTCTGTAACAAATTTGGACAAATCAAGAAACTTCGCTCTCTCACCAGTTTGTTGTTCAATTTGTACCGCATATTCTACCCAAGCTCGTTTCAAATTAATTGGCAGTTTGTTAACAACGCCCATAATCACATGCATTGAATCTAAACTCGAAACTTGTTAAATATTTTTTAGAGACACACAGCACTTTTCAAGAAGTTGAGACAATGATTTAAGCTTATTTTTGTCATCATCGGGAATTTTATGAACATTTTTTAATCGCTCTTCGCAACATCTAGCTATTTCGTAGGGATGACCATATTCATCAAAAAGAATATCCCATGCTTTTTGAAACGCAGTTACAGGCGACTGATTCGACACATAACTAAATTTAGATTGTATATGCGATTCACAATATTGATGCAACAACGGAAATAATTCGTAATCTTCAACCTTTCCTAATACACGAGCCTGAAACTGTCTAACAAACAACCAATATTCCATAGGATCACCATTAAATTTTTGAATTACAACCGGCGGTGCAGGACGCATTTTAGAGGCATTATATTTATGAAAACTAGTTGGCAAAGTTAACGAGGGTGAATTAAAAGCTTCTTTTCTTTGCGCTTGCTCTGTGTTGCGATAATCAAATTTAGACTTAAACTGACTTTCCGGTTTTTGACTAAAGCTTGAATTTTTAACTTTAATACGCAAATCTTGATCAGGAAGTTCTGCAAAAGTAACGGGAAATGGTCTATCGATTTGAACAGAACTTTTGGGAATGTCAGTAAGCAATGAAGTACGAGGCGGAAAATTATGCGATGGCGCGTTTTTAACAGTTGTAACATTTTCACTAAACGGTTTGGAATAATCATGTATTTTTAAATGCGGCACCTTTTGTGTGCTAGTGCCTTCCTCTGCTTTTCCACAGCTTAATTCTTCCCAAGCTTCTGCCTCGATCCTTGCTAATTCTTCATTGCGCTTTTTATCTAGTAAAACTCTTCTAATTCTTCTTCCTCCAATTTCATTTGTCTATTTACCTCTTCCATGGCTTCATTAGCTCTTTTTCTTGCTTCTTCTACTTCTTGCTCAGCTCTTTGTCTTGCTTCTTCGGCTTCTCGCTCAGCTCTTTGTCTTGCTTCTTCGGCTTCTCGCTCAGCCTTTTTTCTTGCTTCTTCGGCTTCTCGCTCAGCCTTTTGTCTTTCTTCTTCGGCTTCTCGCATAAGCTTTCTTTTCATCTCTTCAGCTCTTTCTCTAGTTTTTTGTCTCGTTTCGTAAACTCTGGCACTTTCTTGCTGGACAGCTGCCGTGGCAATTTTTAATTTTACAAGTGACCTTTGTTTCTCACTACGAATCGAACTAGAGGTAGATTGACTGCCAGTTCTTACCGAGGAGCGTTCATACGAAAAAGCGCGACTCTCTTTGCTTAACTTATCCTCAGTATCTTTTATCCAGCGTTGGACATGCTCTTCAAACTGCTGATTCTCTACAACAATGCTGTTCTTACTAAAATTTAAATTCAAGGCTTCTTGTTCATCAAGAGCTTCTAACAAATTAGTCAAATTTTCAAATTTTTGACGAATATCAGATAAAAGGGTTAACAGCGGTTTATAACCCTCAGGCTTCATCATTAAACTCACTGCTCTAACATACAAATTTTGCAGAGCCTTGTAAACTTCATTTGGGTCACCCAACGACATTATCATAAAAATAAGAACAATACGGACTCACCAAAATTGCTCGATTACTTTTTATAACGGTAAACGGCGCTGAAGTAGCCGATTACCGCAAAGTGAAGTGTCGATCAACGCGCTTCCGGCTTCGTAAAATTAAAAGGAAATAATAATCAAGGAAAATAATTTAATATAAAATAAGTTATAACTGAAACGTTGAAACTTGGAAATAAAAGCGAAAACGAAAGCGGAAACGAAAGCGGAAACGAAAGCGGAAACGATAATCTGTAAATAAATAAAAACAAACTAAAAATTAAACACAAAAAGAAAACGCATAGGTGTCTTACCGAGCAGTTCACTTCGGTTATTTATTAGCGAGTAGCATCCTGCTGTATAAATATTATTTATATACTGTTTTGATTGAGTATCTGAAATTTGGTTGGCTAAATCAATATTGTAATCTCCTACTAATACACACGAATAATTGGAGTGGTCAATGCTTTGTAGTGTCTTACTGATTTCTGCCTGAAATTCAGTATGATTGCTAATAGGATGTCTATATACAACACCAATTACTAACTTTTTAGATTTTGCATTGGTTCTACCCAAAATTTCAACAAACTACAACAAAACCACTTATTTTGTAGTTTCTCCTAAGCGACAAAAAAACAATACAAACAACTTTTCTTTAACAGTTGGTGGTCATGATATACCTTTTTCAAACTACACAAAATACTTAGGGATAATAATTGATGAAGAATTATCCTGGAGGAAACACTATAATTACATTGCAAATAAGCTTTCAAAAGCAACTGGAATTCTATGTAGAATTAGACACTACATTGATAAGAAAACTTTGATAAACCTGTACTACAGTTTTGTATATCCATACCTTAAATATGGAATCACTGCTTGGGGAAACCAAACAAAATCTATAATGAGAAAACTACAGATAATACAAAATAAAATTATTCGCATAATGGACTTTAAAATTTTAAAAGATTGTGTTAAAATGATCTCCATGTATAAATCAATGAAAATATTACAAATTCAAGATATATATGAACTTGAAATGGCAAAGTTTATGCATTCTTTTCATCATAAAAGACTTCCAAGTGTGTTTGATAACTACTTTAAATATTTAAGCTTGCAACACCATTATATTACAAGATCTACTTCCAATAAAAATTTATATCTTCAACGAATGAAGACGCATCGTGGGCTAACTTCTTTCTCTTATAATGGAATAAAAATATGGAATAAAATTCCAATTAATATTAAATTATTATCCAAGTATTCGTTTAATAGACGTATAAAATTGATGTTGATAAATAAATATTAATCGTATTCCCTGATCAAAGCTATGTTGTTGTATTTTTTTTTATGTGTGAGTTTATGTTTATAATGCAAATTATTACCCTGAAAATATATTCTCGTATTTTTTTTTTTTTTTTTTTTTTTTTTGTGTGTGTGTGTGTGTACTTTTCTTGTTTTGATATGAGTCACTTGTGTATATTGTACTAGTATCTTCCGAGTTGTTCTTGTTCTTTTTTTTCTTGTTCTTTTTTTTTTTTTATTGAATAATACTACCAGTAATGAATATTATAATAGACTATGGACAGTTCTTGACTTGATGACCATTAATTGGTCTTTCACTGTCCAGTTTACTTCATAAATCATATTTATCTGCATACAATGTGTATGTCTACTAGTATAAAAGTTAAGTGTTTGTTTTCATATGCCTAATATTTTACTGTGTATTATCAATTTTACTGCTGAAGTAAGCAAATAAATTGTTGTTGTTGTTGTTGGTGCTGACTCACGGGGAAAACGGGAATATCTTAACTTCACGCTAAGTCTACTCAGACTTCAACCAGCTGCCCACAAACACTGCAGCTGGTCGCCTCACAAATTGAGAAGTGTGAACAAACGCAATAAAGCCAGCTCTAAATTCAACGCGCTGCAGACACAACTATGCTTCAAGGTGAGATAAATTAAAAATAAAGCGTAAAACAAAAAAGGCGCTGGCAGCGAGTGCTCGCGCAAATAATGATTAGAAACTCAAGAGAAATAAAATAAAACACGTGCGTTGGTAATTTTCTACAGAGGCTATAGCACACTAACTTGTCTACGAGTTTTTTCAAACCCAATTAAGTTGATTGCCTGCCTGCGGATGACGTAGCAAAGTAAATGTAGAAAAACCCGCAAACAGGACACAACCACATTTAAAGATGATGATTGATTGTGGCAGAGTTAAAAGCCGAAACTTATAGTCCGTTATGAACGATTAAAATTTGTCAGGGGGAACAAATAGAAGGTGCCGTTATACACATATTGAAGTTATAAGCGATGCCGTTATACGCAAATTTGATTGTAAGCAGAAAACACGAATTCCGCCGGGAACAAGGGAAATGTGACGCTATTAAGGCCCGTTTCCACTACGAGCGTGGAAAAAAGCATTCTTTGTTTGTTTTATTGCTTTTTTTTTGCGCTCGCTTCAATTTTAACCGCTCGCTTCAATCGAAGATCAATAAAAGAGAGAAAGAATGCTCTTTTCCACGCTCGTAGTGGAAACGGGCCTTTAGCGAATTGACGTTATATACAATATCGTTATAAACAATTCTACTCTGTTCGTCATAGACGAGATTATAATGTAGTTGTAAGAATCGTTTTTATTTTTGTCAGTACGCCAACAGAACGGGCAATTTTACCTTAAAGTACTTTAACGTGTTCGTAAAAGTTGAGTTTATCGTCAATAACTATTCCCAATGTTTAGGGAATTATCATAATTAACCCTTTAAGGGATAAGCTTAATTTGTCAAAAAACCCAGTGGATCAGTTTAACCCTATCCCTTTAAGGGATATAAGAATTTGATTGTGAAATAAAATAACAATTATTTAATAATGACATCACAAACACCTAAAAATCAGAATTATAATGCCTTTACAAAAGTGCTATTGTTACGTTACAAGCACAATCATGATACACATATGTACCACTGTCCCTTCAAGGGTTAATTCAGTGGTTCTCAACCTTTCTTCTTTTGAGGCCCATTTTCAGTGGCCAAAAAATACTTGGGCCCACAAAACCTTTACTACCAATTTCGAGTATCATAAAATGTTTTTTATTAATATAAACAATAAAGTAAGATTGTCAATAATCAAACTAATCCTTATGTCTTTTTATCAGCTTGTCCAGTTGCACTGCTAAACCTTGGTTTAACCTCAAGCGTAATTCTCCTCTCTTTTCGATTTGTAATTGAGAACGTTTCTTTGTCAGTAAATCATTTACTGCAGAAAATCCTGCTTCAACTAACCAAGTAGTAGGAAAACCAAGTAAAAATGGAATTACTTTTTCAAACAACAACGGATAGAATGATCCTACGCTCAGCCATCCGATTAATCCATTTCTTTCAATATTTGCCATTAATGCTTTGTTCTCCTTTAGCTCAAGAATTTCACCAGCAATAATAGGATCAACATTTTCTTCGCTTAAGACGTCAAAATGTGCTATATCTATAATCCAACCAGGTGGGCTCATTTCGATTATGTCTTTAAACCTTCTCGTCATATCATCTCTTAGGTTTTGCAGGTGATTAGTACAGCTTGCGATTACCTCTAGGCTTGGGGCAGTTTCAGCCAAGTTACAAAAAAAAGCAAATTCATTCTTTTGTAGATGCATTTTCCAGAGACTTAATTTGTTCAAAAAAGAGCGCACTTTCTCAGCACACTCTACTAGATTAGTGTTTTGCCCTTGCAGTGTTTTATTTAGTTGGTTAACATGCTTGAATATGTCGGCCAAATAAAAAATCTTTGCCTTTGTATTACTTTTACTTAATTCCAAAAACAAAGCCTCAGCTTTGTCTTTTTGTTTCTTGCTATGAGCGCTAGTTTCCATGTGATGAACAAAAATAAGAACCGTGTCCCACAATTCTGCAAGACGAACAAGGGAATTCCCCTTAGATAGCCACCTAACTTCAGTGTGTAAGAGAAGTGTCTGGTGGTGTTGATCCTCGCATAGTTTTTGAAACAAGCGGTCATGCAAAGCATTGGCTTTGACAAAATTTATTGCTGCAATTGCAACTTTCAATGCTTCTTCCATCTCATTATCGAGAGATTTAGCAGCAAGATGTTGCCGATGAATAATGCAATGGATTGTCATTATATGGGGTGCAACTTCTTTAAATTTTGCAACAAAACCATTGTGCTTTCCGGTCATAGCACTGGCACCGTCTGTGGCAATCTGCAATAGATTTGATAGAGGAATCCCATTATCGTGCAGGAAGTTATAAACAGCTGCATAAATAGTTTCACTTCGTGTGTCAATTAGCTTGTTTATAAATAACATTTCTTCATGTATCACCATAGCATCAATATATCGAACATAAGCAAGTAATAAAACAGAATTATTTATTGTAGTTTCATCGATTTGCAGTGAAAACTTTGAAACTTTTAATTTTTCCACTAGCTGTTCCTCAAGATTTTCTGCCATTTCATCTTGCCTTCTTTTTACTGTGTCATTGGACAAGGGGATGTTTTTTAAAGTATTAGCAGCTTGTTCTCCTAGCAATTCATGAGCACAAATCAACATTGCTGGTTTCACTAGACTTTCTGCAATTGTGTGAGGCTTTCCCACCTTAGCAATCATTTCACTTACAATGTAGCTGACTTTAAGTGCCTTTCTATTATCATCCCTTGCCTTTTCCCAAAGGAAATCTAAAGTCTTTGGAGCATGCTTCTGGCGTAACTCCACTTTTTTTTCGAAATAGCTGAGCTCTTTCCCTACACAACTAGGATGTTTCAGCTGTTGATGAGCTAATAATTTTGACTTTTTCATGGAATCATTGGTCATTATTAGACCACACTCTACACATTCAGGCTTCTCAGAATCAGTAGTTGATGGATAAAAGCCTAGTAACAAAAAATCTTTGTGGTAATTGCGGACAGTCTTTCTTTTTTTCGAACTTGAAGATGCCATTATAGAAAGTTAGGGCCTTAAAAGAAACGTTAGATATTATTAGAATAAACCTAAAATAAATGTTTCCTAAATAAACAAAATTAGGCCATTTGCCTTAAAATCTTATTATAATTAATCAAACAATATTTTAATAGTAAAACTACACTTATACTTAGCTCACGTCTTCTCTACTTTCTTCCTAGCCTACTCTACTCTCTAGCCACGAGTAACTACCAAACGTGGAAAAGCAGCGTCTATGACATCATAAAAGTAATATGAGCGTCATAGTTAAAATATATTAAGAATTAAGACACTTTAACCTAATAACATAAGAAATTATAAAATTTATAGAAACACATTTGCAAAAAAACTAATTATGTTGTATAGTTGGGTTGTACTCACTTGAGCCTAAGTTCATAATATCATAAATTTACTTTAGCATATAAATTGTAAATTTGAGCTATCAATTTATCTTAGGACCTAATGTAGGCCCAATGAAAACTTCGGAACTTCGGGCCCATTTCAAAAATCCTCAGGCCCACTTGTGGGCCTGAGGGCCCATGTTGAGAAACACTGTTAATTGACAACCGCTCAGTGATATTTTTGATCAGCTTCGGAGAATTATTGTAATTACAAAAATTAAATTTAGACGGATTAGCGATAAATTTATTTGAAAAGCACTATATGTTTTAATTTCTCGTTTCTTTATTAATTATACCTTGAAGGATAATTGGATTAGATGCCTGGAATATTAAACAAGATATCGTCCGGCAGTAATCTAGGTGTGTAATCAACAGCATTCTGTAAGTCGTTTAGATATATGAGAAATAGTAAGGGAGCAATGATAAAATCAGATCAAGAACTTTATTTAATGTTGGTGATTCAAGATATATTGAGGATGAGATTTTTAGTTAATATTCGTACAATGGTTTGTTTGACTTTTCTTTGTTTTTTTTTATGCCAACTTTGAGTCAATTGTGCAAAAGAAGTTATTAAACTCGTTTGCAATAATCTCAGGGCTCATAATTTTATAATTAATTCTAAGTAAGTTAGTTGATCGGCAACTTAAAGTATTTGGTGAAGTAGATTTAATAATTTTGCAAGTTTTACCGGCAATATTTTCTTAAAGGTCATTTTCAAAGTGTAATTTTTTTGACAAGGTTTTAATTTTGGTGAGTTTATAAAAGTAACATCAAAAGCAAATTTTTTCATCAATAGTGTCCAAAAGATGAAGATAGATTTTTTTCGAATAGATGTTAAAACACTTTTGCTAATACATTGTTTTTTCATTAATTTTTTTGTTTACCACTTGATCTTTCTAACGGCGCTTGTTTATCAATCATTTGTGAAGTACGTGCGACAGAATTGTTCAATCCAGAGTCAAAATTTTTAGATTGTAATGAGTAACTATTCTATACAAGCTTGGTTAGAGAGTTGCACTGATCAAAAATTTTTCTTATCCTTATTTCTTATCCGTAATATGGTATTCATACAAATTTTAGTAGATTTAAACTTTCTAACGTTACATAAAAGAGGATAATAATCTGTTATGTCATTCAAAACTACTAATGTTGTAATAGTGTGGGCTATATCATTTGTAATCACGTGTTGATAAGTGTCGCCGAGCTTTCAGTAACTCTTGTAGGTTTTGTAATTATCGAATAGGCTTCATTACAAGCTATAGTAGTAGTGTAATGTTTTGTTTGTACGGATACGTTATTTCCCTTGATGTTAATGTTGATGTCACCTAAAATGTAGAATGCTTTCTTTTCTATTTAAGTTTTTATACAGTTTAAAAATCCTCCACAAACAAATCAACTGGTTGGCCAGGGCGCCTATAAAAAATTGCAATTCTCAGTTTTTTTATTTGTGTTTAGTTGGTACAAAGTTTAGCGCAATGATCCACATCCATGTACACTGAAATATCGTTCTTGCGTGAATTTTAAGTTGTTTTTAACTTACATTGCTACGCCCATGACAGCGGCGACTGAATCGACATTGACAAAGTAATAGTCTGAAACAGGGTGGTCCAACTTCTGCACTCTTGTGGGCCACTTTTCAAAATTATTCGAGTTTGCGGGCCTCAGTCGGCTAAAAATTCCTATTTTCGTTCCAAAATCAGGGTGTTCTCTAAAAAAAAAAAAAAAAAAGGTCTTCACTTGGAATCGGTCTGCAAAATTCCTATTTTCGTTCCAAAATCAGGTGTTCTCTAAAAAAAAAAAAAAAAAGGTCTTCACTTGGAATCGGTCTCCAAAATTCCTATTTTGGCGCAAAATCATAGCGTTCTCCAAAAAAAAATTACGGCTGCTGCTTCTGATCGACAAGACTTGTGCAAAATTGATATGCGGCATGCGGCCCGCGAGCCCGTAGTTGGACCACGCTGTTATAGAAGATTGCCGCTACTTATGATCGACAAGACTTGAATTGTGCAAAATTGTTCCGCGGGCCGCACAAAATTGTTTCGCGGGCCTGTAGTTGGACCACGCTGGTCTGAAAGGTTATGTTTACAAGCAGTTGTTTTCTATAAAGTGGTTCCAAAAGCACAAGATATCAGGAGTAAACGGTAAAGACAGTAAAAAATCAAACAGTTTTTCCAAATTTTTGTTTAACGATCTTATGTTAGGGTGCATAGTATTCAGAAAGTTGTCTTTCTTCACCTTAATTTAAGTAATTTTGGAAATATTAAAAGAATCACATTTTAGTATATTGGTAGAGAACAATTCATGGATTTTATCACACAATTCTTCACGCTTCTAACAGTTAAATCCTGTTCGGCTACTTGATCCATGCTCACGGTTCTGACAATCCCCTGTCACACAAAACGTTCAGCGCCATAATAACAAAACAAAAGCAGTTATTTTTAGTGCTTTGTGTTTTGAAATTTAGAGCGAATTGAGAAGATACTGTTGTTGAAAATTATAGCGAATTGAGAAGATACTGCGGTTGGCTTTTAGAAATAAACAGTGTAAAGAATTAATTGAAATGGCAATCATCGCAATGGTGTAGCCTACGTAGGAAAAAATTATGAATTGTCTTGAATATTAAGATAAACCATGGATTCCTAAATGTTAGAGCCTATTATTTAGGAGTTGTATTTAGGTTCTTTTATTAATATTTGGGAATCCAATGATAAACGCAGCTGCTAGCGTAAATAACTACAACAATAGTACTGTACTAAATTGTACAGAGTTTAGCAATCTTGATAAAACTAATAGATTTTACAATAAATAGAATCGCTTCTTTCCACGGAAACCAAGACTTCATATTAAACAAGTTTTAATTATGCGTTTTACAGATTTATAGCTTGTATCTGGTAAAAGGATTTAGCGCTTAGCAATTAAGAATTCTTCTAGATATAGTTCAACATGTTTTAACTACATAAAGTGTATAATAAGTAAATTTTATAATATTAATAAAAATACTTTAAGAACAATAGTTTTTTAAGTGTCAGAATTTTTCCTTGATTTTGAAGGGCTTTTAACATTTTTTTATGCAAAGGCAAGAAGCTGTTAAAAGAAGAATAGTTTTATTTGCTTAATTCTGCCTTTGCATTTCTTTTAAGCAAAGGCAAAATTAGAAAGAAGCACTAACAATAGTAGTTTTCAACTTGGGGTCACGACCTGTGTGTGCATCGTTTGCCTTTTTTCTGGGGATTGCGAGAGCCTTTGACGAACAATAGAAAAGCTATAACATTTAAGAAAAACAATATTCAAAATTAATATTTTAAAGTTTGTTCAAAATTATTAATCAATATTCGATTTAAAATTATTAATCAATAAGAAATGTTTGAGTTATTAATTAAAATTATTAATTTTTTTAAAAAAAGGGGTTCGTTAAGTTACCTTGGGTAGTAAAATGGGTCGCGGTATATAAAAAGGTTGAAAACCACAGCACTAAAACAACCTAACTTTAATCATTCATAATCTTGTCCGGTTAAATTTTTGAAGTAAACACAAACACTATTGTTTCAGACAGCCTGCTCTTGCATCACCTGTTTACTTACATTTTCAAAAAGCACTTTTCGATTACCAGTATCAATTGGATTCCATTACCGCTATTGATTGAAGTGAAGACTTTTTTACTTATATATTTGGAGAGCAGACTGACATCTGTTTATACGAGTTTTTACATATGAAAAGTGGTGTTCGCAAGAGTAGAAATCCGCGCTAAATGCAGTGGTGGGTACGTTTGTAAACAGTAAAGAAACTAGTTGCTCTTACTTTTATAATTAAAGCACTATTAAAAATTTTATCGAAGGGTTGTTGCTTAGGTTTTGTTTAGTCTTGAGCAACTTACACCTGTTGATTCTGTAACTCCAAAAACGCAAAAAACAGCACAAAAAATTATGGAAAGTAGGCCAAATAAAGAACTCACTATTCCGTTTCGTTTCGAAAATAAAACATTTTACAGCCTTCATGCTCGACCAAACTTAGGCCTACGTGATGTATACATTCTCAAAAGCAACTGATTTGTTGTATCAACAAAAAATGCTAAAAAATAATTGCAACTAGTAACTTTTTACAGGATCAAAATAGTAGGCTATAACTAGTGACAATTTTTTGCTAAAATAACTACCGGTAGTTTCTATTGTAATTATAGTTATTGCCACCACTGCCTTCGATCGATAAATAATTGAACTATTTTTCAAAAAATAATATGCAAAAAATGAAATGTGTAGCCGTGAAACATCGAAGAACATATAGCCAACTAGTAAATGGTCTTTGCCTTATACCCTTATCTCTTAAACCTTGATAAAAACTAAATTAAAAAACACCCAAATAATTAGGAAAACAATACATGATAACCAGAGAAAACTTATTATACCGTAAAATAAAGCAAACAGAATCCGAAAATGAAGCATGATTTTAAGGAAAAATATAGATAGAGCAAAAAACAAGAGTTATATAATATGCATGCTGCAAAACAGTAAAAAAGTGTAAGATGGTGAATACACTTGACATGAAAGAGTCATTAAGTTGTAAACAAAGGGGTAGAGGCTTTATATACAAACTGAGGATATTACTAATTCAATAAAATGGGATTGAAAGGACAGTGAGATTGTTTGCCTGAATTTGGCCACCAAAAAAATGGTAAAAAAAGCTTTTAAAACTTGCTTCATTAATTACTGTAGTTGGTTAAAATTAGCTAAATTGCTTTAAAAATGGGTTGTCACTTAAACAAAAGAGAAGCGTAATCATCTGTATATTTTAGATAAATGAAACGCACAGTCCAAAGATTGGGAAGTCGCACAAAAAGCAATAAATCTAAAACGCATTTCAATTTATCATTTTGTAAAGAGGAAAGCAATTGCTCTAAATAAATCCAAATTTAATTTAAACAGGTTCTTTGCTTGAAAGATATCAGAGATTCCGAGGTAATTACTGGCGACGTACGTTTTCGAAAAAAGTTCTGGAAACGCTAGCGCCAAAACTATTGCGGTCGAGTCTAATTCAAAGAAAAACCGATGGGAGTAAGAGTAAAAAAGAAACAAGACTACTTGCTCTAAGAGATGAAAAGAAAAAAACAGCGCGGAAACTGTACTAGCAAACCCGAAGCAGGCCCAAATTTTAAATTTTTTTTAATTTGTTAAGATGCTTGAGAAAAACTTAAGTTTCTTTTCAACCAACTGATTTCTCTTTAAAACTAACTCTGTTTTATCTAGAACTAACTCTCATTCCAATCGGTTTTTCTTCGAATTAGACTTGACCAATTAATTCGGTCATAATTAAAGCGCAAGTTTAATTTGACATATAATATAAGAACATCAAAAACTCTTAGTCTTGTACAACATTATTGCTTTTCATTATATTTGTTTTGATAAGCAATTCATTTAAGGCAATGGCTAAAGGTATGGTATCGGACTCAAATTTTTTTAATTTAATTTAAGATCCAGCTCGACAATCCAAATTTTTTAAAAATGGAGCAACGGCTTTTTTGACTCGATTGTGATATTATTGTTTTACGCTGCAGCTTGTCACTTAGGTGGCGCAACAGAGAGTGTTATTGAGCAGATTGCGGTACTCCGGTTCGATTCCCGGTTTAAACATCCATGTTTTTTTCTAACTTATACTATAAAGTTAACACATAAAATTAAGCTCAGGACTAAAAATTGAATAGGATTCAACAACTTAAGAGTGAATTTAGCTTGAATTACATTGGCTTGACTTTATTCTTATTTTTCGTTTTCATTTTATCTCTATTTTTATGCTCTTGACTTGCAGGAAAACATCGTTAGCGCTTATACATAGGGCGAGCAGTTATCCCGACCTGTTTCTGCAGATGCCGAAATATTGCTGTTCAGTTGAAATTTTTTACTTCGATTTTTCGTTTTGTAGAGATAAGACTAAAATTTTAAACTCTTGCTAAGATCGCCCGAGCAGGGAAAAGTGCCAAAAAGTGTTTGACCAAGGACAAAACAGAATATCTTTTTTACCCTTTATATAATTTTGTTATAGTAAAAAAAGCTTTTTGGCGAAATAAAGTTTTTTTTTCACTAATAGTTTATTTCAATGTGCTGCTTGCAAAATTCAAAAATACTGTTAAGTTTCTTTTTTCGGGCACAGATAAATGTTTTAATGTAGAAAATTCTCTTTCAAACAACGACGGCGACTTCCAGGCTCCATGCTTTTGTGTCCGAGACCGGTGCCAGGCCT
This sequence comes from Diplosoma virens, assembly GCA_963680785.1. Lineage (NCBI taxonomy): Eukaryota > Metazoa > Chordata > Ascidiacea > Aplousobranchia > Didemnidae > Diplosoma > Diplosoma virens. The sequence goes on from OY796888.1 coordinate 11,559,830, forward strand.
GTTGGGATGGGCTCACCCCGAGCAGCTTGGGTTAAGCTCAACCGCCTGCCGACTGGTGTTGGGCGATTCCATTTGTCCATGCACAAATGGGATCTCGCTCCTTCACCGAATTGCGAGTGTGGCGCCTCTGAGCAAACCGCAGATCATGTACTAACAGCGTGCCCTATACATCGGGCACGACATGGAGCACGAGGTCTGACGGTTTTATATGACGAAACTCGATGCTGGCTTAATGACATCACTGCCAGCATCTGATCCAGGCAGTGCAGCAATCTGGGGTAGTAAAAGGATAAACCCTCGGCCCCAGTCCTGCTTGTGTCTGACCTGGAGTGGATATCCTTCAAACGACAACAACGACGGCGACAACGACAAGCACAGATAAATGTACAGTATAAAATTTCCTTCCAAACCACGACGACGATAATGACGACGACAACGAGACGGGCACAAATAAATGTTTTAATGTATTAAAGTTATAAAAATTATTCGGAAATAAAATTGTTTCACACCCGCACTCGCCAAGCAATAATAACCATTTGGTCTGATACGTCAATCAAGCAAGGTATAGTAAATCTAAATATGAAGCTTTCGAAAGTTTAACGCAGCCTACAGTTAAACTCGGAAGCATGTATACAAAGTACTACAAGAAATCCCTGCAACCATGAATACAAGCATTTTATTTGTTTAAAATATTTCATTTGGTATATTTCAGTTCCATATAGAACAGTTTGTTTGGTGTTAGATTAAATAGTGATGTTTTAACGTCAAAAAAGCCTTTAATTACATAATTTGGTGAGGAAAGATTTTTTTCTTTAGTAAAAGTATATTACGGGTAAGCCCTTTGTCGTGAGTTTACAAAAAAACCAAACAGGTGGTTTTTATTCACTTAAAAATCTGAAACAAAAAACGAATATAAATAAAAAACAATTAAACAAGAAATCTGGTTAACTAAAACGCAGCAAGCTTCTTCGAAACACGACTGATAATGAACTGAAAATAAAACGACAACCAGAAGACTTCAATTAATTGGCGCGCGCTTCAGGGCGCGCGGGTTTCATAACGTTCAATCAATGATAAATTAGAATTTCATCACACCCTTCAAATTAACTGATTGAAGTTTTGAAATGTTGTTTTATAAAAACATGTGTAATTAATTCACTATTTCATAACAGCACTTAAAAAACTCGTTTGGTAAAGTTCATTTAGTGCATTGGCATAATAAATTGCTGTTTGTAGCCAATGCGCTTGCGCAGCAAAATACTTGCGATTGCGGTTGCGGCACACGATTTTTTAACACTAAAAAGACGAGCAGTCAATTTTGACCGCTTTTTTATTTTGTTTTTCTTTGTACTGGGTCAGTTTACAAAATTTGACTTAAGTTATCTCATGATAGATAGATAGATAGATAGTTTATTCACCAATACGCACAACAATGCATATAAATACAAACAGCAAGCAAACAAAATTGGCGCAATGGTCGGGAGCATTGAAGAACATGCGTAATCGAGTCAGATGCTCCCTGATACAATCAGTTAATAAAAAGTAATACAAGGAAACATGGTCAGCAGAATAACAGAAAGCATAGAAATTAACATAAATTTTAGAAAAGGAATTTTAGCCAAGATTTACGCATGAAATTTACACAGATATTTACGTGAAACATTTAAAGCACAAAGCTAAAGCAAAAAATCAAAAAAAACAAAGCGACTCAATACTTCGACGTAAGATCATCCTTATATGATTTTTTGAAGGAAAACCAATGCTTGCTTTTAATGCTGAGATGAATACTTTTCCAAAGCTTTACACCTCTATAAAACAGTAGTAATTGGCCAAACATTTTTGTAACACGGGGTAGAAAATAGGTGGATGTTTTAATTAATCTTGTTTTATATGAATGAATTTCATTTATTTTTTTAAAAAAGTTTAAAAAAGCATGAGGTAATTTATTATTTTCCAGTTGATGCATAAATTTACCTAATTCGAGGTTGTAAATATTGGTTACTTTTAATGTGTTCAAGGATTTGTATAACATTCCAACAGGTTTATATATCGATTTGTTAGTTATGACCCTTAAAATGCGATTAAGTCGAATTTCAACTTTCTTTAGCAGCGAAATAGAAGCTCTACCCCACGATAAGATACCATATTTGATTCGAGAATAAATAATACTGTAATAAAGCAAGCAGAAGATTTCATTTGGGACATATCTACGCAGTCTAGTGAAAAGTCCCTTATACCTGGCGAACTGAAGATTTAAATAATCCACATGTTCTGACCAATCAATCAAAACTCCTAAATATCTAATAGAATTTACTCTTTTAATAAGATTATTGTTTATTCTTAACTTAAATTGATAGTCACAAGTTTTGCTTGGCTGTTTGTTGAAAATAATAAAGCTAGTTTTAGAGTAATTTAAAGATTTTTTTTTTTCTAAGCCATAAATCAATTATATTTAATTCATTGTTTACTTGATTTATCAACGAATTAGTATTAGAATCAGATAAAATCATTGCAGTATCATCCGCGTATAATATTGGATCAAAATTAGAAGAGAGAGGCAAGTCATTGATATACAAAAGAAACAATAATGAACCAAGACAGGATCTTTGTGGGACTCCAATTGTTATTTTGTTATTGCTAGAATAATGTCCAAGAATATTAGTATATTGGAAACAATTGCTTAAGTAACTTTCAAACAGGTTTAAACATGTGCCCCTAATACCGAAATAGTTATGCATTTTCCATAACAAGTTTTATGGTCTACAGCAGGGGTCGGCAACCTTTTTCGCACAGCGGACCGGTTTAAGTCGGAAAACTTTTCGCGGACCGGCCTTAAAATAAACATAAATATTTAGCAATTAAATTTTATTTCAGCTCATAAGATATTACAACAGTGATTCAATGAGAACCTTGAGCTTGTTTTGCCGCAACAAGACGCTTCCACCTTGGAAATATGGAACTGACACACGAAATGTGTCCCTCACGTCCAGTCTGTTTCGCGGTTTCGTCTTTGTTGCTGTCATCACAGAAAATCCAGACTCGCATAAGTAGGACGTCGGAAACGGTAGCAATGTTTTTAATGCTTTTATGGCAAGGTTGGGGTATTCTGGTAAGACCTTCATCCAAAACATTGGCAGAGTCATTGTATCAAAAAGACGTTTCAGGCTACCATCATTTGCAATGTCCAGCAGCTGGTCTTCTTGTCGTACTGGTAAGTTTGATCCATCTGGCTTGAAAATAAATGGAATACGGATCTATTTCTTTGCAGCTCGAGGGTCTTTAGCGCTTGGAAAATAGCGCTTAAACTCTTGTAAAAGAACACGAAAGTGGCTGGTTACAAGGTCGAAGAACTCTTGCTCAGGCTCGCTGCCTTTCAAAGTCTCTGCTAACGTTTGAAACATGTCAAATACTCTTTTGTTTACTCGCTGCTCCCATAATTTAAGTTTGTCTTTAAATGCAGCCACTTTATCTGCCAACTTGAATACAGTTGTCATTTTGCCCTACAGTGAGAGATAAAGTTCATTAAGCAGATTGAAAATGTCACATAAGTAGGCAAGTTTGAGAACCCATTTTTCATCACTAAATTTGTTAGGAAGGTCTGAGTTTTTCTCCAGTAGAAACCTTTGCAGTGGTTCACGTAATTCAAACACTCTGTTTAATGATTTTCCACGGGAAAGCCACCTTACTTCTGTGTGCAAAAAAAGGCATTTGTGTTCTGCAACCATATCTTTGCATATCTGCTCAAACAGCCGGGTGTTAAGTGCATGAGCTTTAATAAGGTTGATCATTTTAACTACATCACCAAATACACTGTGAAAGCTCAGGTGATAGTTTTCGGCTCGCCAGCATTTCCCTGTGAATGACACAATGAGTGGCTTCGCACTCTGGTGCGACCTCCTTAATGCGAACAGTCAAACCAGACAGATGCCCAATCATGGCTGAAGCTCCATCCGTGCACACACTGATGCAAAAAGATCAATTCAGTTTTTCTGAGAAATATTGATTGAGAGACTTGAATAGTTCAGAGGCAGTGGTGTTTTTTGGCAATAACAAAGGACACAGTATGTCCTCATGAATATTCTCTTCATGGAGATATCGAACAAAAACTAGCAGCACAGCTTTGTTTTCAATATCTGTAGACTCATCACATTGAATTGCAAACCACGGTCACTTTACAATCTGCTCTAACAATTGAGTTTCAATGTCTTCCTCCATATCCTCAATTTGTCTTGCAACAGTGCGAGCCGAAAGAGGAACCTGCGCTATCTTTTAGCTGCCGATTCTCCTAAAACTTCACGGCAAATATCAGTACACGCAGGTAGAATCAATTCTACTCCAATAGTAAATGGTTTCTTAGTCTTAGCAATGCGGTAAGACACCAAATACGATGCTCTTAGTTCATCGGAATTTGTTGACAAAGCAGTCTTCAATGATCGTTTTTCGCCTTCGTAATCACGCTTCCTTCTTTCAAAAAACTCCAAAGGCTTATCTTTTAATTCAGGGTGCTTTGTTTTCATGTGCCGAAGTAGTTTTGAAGGTTTCATTGCCTCGTTTGATAATTTGCTGTTGCAAATTAGGCAGAGCGGACAAGGTGCTGCGGAATCACTAGTTGAAATAAATCCGTACTTTAAGTACGACTCGTTATATTGGCGATTGAAAGAGGCTTTCCGTTTTTTCGATGTTGTAGGTCCCTCGTCCTCGACATCAGACTCTTGAAATGGTACTGACCTTTTTCCAAAAAATCTCAGCAAAGATGTTTGTTTTTCACTCATTATTTTCAGACTCAAAGTATAAGTGTTAAAACTTATAATCTGTAATATTTTAGCTTTCAAATTTTAGTAGGAATAATTTATTTTTACTGTAACTGCAGTTTGCTATAATTTCTAACTGCTTAGACCTAATTTCTAACGTTATTTTCTTGCTTAACTCCCTCATCAACCTAACACTGCTAACACAGCAAAACCACAACTGCTAGTTGCATCATACATAACAAAGGTATTTGTTAATTTTATTGTCTTTTTGCCTTGTTACGTCATATGCAACAATGCTTGAATAAACACTATTCAAAGCCGACATTAGAAAACGCTTTTAAGCACCGAAATAATTGAAACTTACGCATAAATGTCCTATTTTACGTCCATTTACGTCCCAGCGCACCCAAAGTGTTAAAATCAAACAGTCAAATCTCACAAAACGTCCGAAAGCAATTGGATATTAAACTCTAACGTTACAAAAATGTTTCAAAGCATTTAATCTAGAAAAGTACGCGGCCCTGCAACGAACTCCTCACGGACCGGCACTGGGCCGCGGCCCGGTGGTTGCCGACCACTGGTCTACAGTATCGAAGGCCTTTGAAAAGTTAAAAAATACACAGCAGCTGACAAGACCATTGTCTATGTTTTTGATTAATTTATCATGTACTGAGCTTATAGCGAAAGCAGTGGAAGAATTAGGTCAAAATCCAAATTGATTATCATTGAGTAATTGTTTTTTCTCAAGGTACGAATATAATCGAGAAAACAGTGGTGGATATTGGGTGAGGCGAATGAGGCAGTCGCCTCAGGCCCCCCCTTTTTTGGGGGCCCCCCTCGATTTTAAGGGCCCCCCTCGAAAACAGCATATACAGTTTTGGATTCGCTCAGTGGACGATTTGGAGTGAAGACCTTTTTTTTTTTTTTTTTTTAGAGAACACCTTGATTTTGGGAGAAAAATAGGGAAATTAGAGGTGAAATTGAAGTGAAAACCTTTTTTTTTTTTTAGAGAACACTTTGATTTTGGGAGAAAAATATCCAAGCCCAGATCAGACCTCTTTTTTTTCTCAGACAACATGAATTTTTGAAAATTCTTGCCTCGGGTCCCTAAATTGGAATATCCACCACTGCAAGAAAATATCATTTTTTCCATTAGTTTATTGAACTGAGATAATAACGCCATTGGACGATAGTTGGTAGCTTTATTTACATCACCTTTTTTATATATAGGAATAATTTCATCTATTTTCAGACAATTTGGAAAAACACCTTTGTTGACACATAAATTGAATAGATCACTAATTATAGGCGAAATAATTGATTTACTATATTTAATAAATCTAGTTTTTACATCATTACTTCTTACTGTTTTTTTATCATTTAAATTCTCAATTAATTGGGCTACTTCATCAGTTGATGATGGAAACATAAAAAAAGAATTAGCGCTGGAGGTATGTAGTTGGGAGATAGGTTGTTTTTGAGGGGGATCCGAAATAGATTCAGCCATTTTGTGGCCTATACGTGCAAAATAATTGTTGAACGTTTCAACAATGTATTGAGGATCCTCTATATGGCTACCTGTTTCATCAACAATTTTATTGGGTAAAACACGTTTTTCACTTTTGAGCTTACAAATTTCATTAATTCTTTCATAGACTTTGTCAATATCATGTTTATTTTGAATTAAAATTTTGCTGTAATAATTACGTTAGGCACATTCTAATGCTCTATTGAGAGTGTTAGGATATTTTTTGTATTGAGCATATAGTGAACAATTTGAATGATCAAGAAATTTTTTATACATTTTGTTTTTTGTTTAATTGATTTAAGTAGACCTTTGGTTAACCAAGGCTTTTCTTTTAATTTCTTTTCTTTTCTAGTGGTACGTCTATAAGGCGCATGAAAGTTAACTGTGTCAGTAAATATGTCGATAAAAGTTTGAGATTGATGGTGTGGTGACGAATCTTCGGAGACTTTAAAATTATTCATTTTAAGCGATAGATCGTTACAAAATAATTTCAAGGAAAATTTTTTCATATCACGAATTAAAATATCTTTCAAAACTTTATTTTTCATCGCGGTATTATGAACAAAGATAAATGTTGGTAGATGATCGGAAATATCATATTGAATAATTCCACTAAAATTATAGTATTATAAATTGTTTGTGTAAATGTGATCTAAAAGCTTTTCGAGTTAATAGTACAGCGTGTTGATTTATTGATTGTGCATTTAACTGAGTCGCTTATAAGATTATCAGCGTAGTTTTTTAAAGAAGAATTAGAATGTGCTTTTAGTAAGTCAATGTTGAAATCACCCATTATAAAAAATTCCTTATTACTATTGAGCTTAAAAAATAATTCTTCCATTACTTTACTGAAAGATTCAAGTTGTTCAGCAACATACACTGCGTGACGATATACAACTCCTATTGTTCGGTTTTTTGGTTTTCAGTATGTGATCTACTCAAGAAATATAATCTACCACTCCCAACATCTGTCTAATCTCTTTTACAATGTTTAATCTAACCCTAACTCTAACCTAACCCTGGTCGAATTACCAAGTAATCTGTACGGGAATTTTCAGTTAATCTCTCTAGTCATTGTTTTATCAGTACTCTCTCATCGTGGCATTTTTTAAGTAGATTACATACTTTACTAGACACATGTACGTAGATCACATACTAAACTAGCACCGGTTTTTTATTATCATAAGTTTCAACTTGTATCAAAATGTTTTCAACCGAATTTATATTTAAATCAAGTTCTTCTTTTAAAGTAAACGTTAGAGAATCTTTAATGTATAAACCAAAACCACCAGCTCTTGAACTGCTATCCGAGTGAATGAAATTACACCCTTCGATATCAATGTTGACGACAATTTGATTTTTTGCTAACTTAGTTTCGGTTATAGCGATGATATCAGGTAATTTCTTCATTATATAGTTTGTTAGTTTATCAAATTTTTTTTGAAGACTTCTTACATTAAAGTGAATTAAAAACAAATTAGGTCTACTGTTATTAAGATGGAGATATTCATTGATGGAAACAATATCATGATATTGACAATTCAAAAACAGAGACTCATATAAATTATCAGAATTACAACTTAAGTTGTCTAAAGTGCGCTCGACACCTACATTTTGAGAAACTCAAACCAGAAGTGTGATTATTAATTTGATTACTGCAGCTGCAGTAAGCAGAGTGCCTTGGGCATATTCTGCAGACTTCACAATGGCTTGCAAAATCAGAACAAAAGTTACATGTAAGTAAAGTATGAGAAGCCATACTGTTTTTGACAATTACTATACACTGAGACAAAGAAACGAACGAAAAGAAAAAAATAAATAGAGTATAAAATTAGAAAAGTATTAAACATTATCTTTATTTAAAATATTAAGTTCACAATTTTCGTTATTTATCAACAAAGGTTTGTAATCTGATTTAGGAAGATTAACATCTATTCCATGACTAAATAAATCATCTGGCGATGATATTACCAACCAGTTCCCAATGCGAAAATTTTTTTATCCACATTCATGAGTTTTTTTATGTACCCATACTTCCCCGAAATCAAAAAAATAATTTGATTTAACTTCTCAAACGAGGGTAATTGAAGAGTATACCTAAAAAGACAAGGGGTCAAATTTGACCGCTAAGAGTTTCATCATAGCACTAGCTCTGTTCTTCAGTATCAAAACAGCCTGAGAGACAGTTTAGATCTGTTAGGCCAATGGTTTTCAATTTGTGGGTCACGCCCCCGTGTCGGTTGTTTGACTTTTTTCTGGTGGTTGCGAGAGCTTTTGATAAACAACATAAAAAACAAAACATTTAAGAAAAACAATACTCGTAATCATTTTTTTAAAGTTTACTTAAATTATTAATCGAAATTTGATTTATGGCCATAGTAAGTGGATTACTTGACAAAAATTTTACTATTCATTGTGTTGAGGAAAATTATAAACATTTCAATTAAATATAAATGGCTTTACTACGTTATAAGATAGAATAGATTCAGCAGAATTTTTTCTGTGTGGCATGGGAAAGCAAAGGTCGACAGACGCAGCACAATCATGGAGTACGTGCAAGCAGGAACAAGAAATAAAAAAATTATACTGTAACACAAACTAGTTCGTAGTCCACGAATCGCTAGAACTAACAAAACCACGGGAGTTCTCAACTATTATTTTTTTATTTTTTTATTTTTATCTCTATATTTATCCTCCTGACTCGCAGGAAAGCGACGTAGGCGCTATACATAGGGCAAGCAATTACACAACCTGCTTCGGGAGATCCCAAGATATTGCTGTCCGCTTGTAATTTAATAGAGATACAACTGCAATTAAAACTGTTTGCCAAGACCACCAAGCAGGGGAAAGTGCCGTAAATTGTCTTTCCCAAAGACACAACAGAATGGTGTGAGTGGGTTTTGAACCGAGACCATGTTGATCATAAACATACGTTGAAGTGTTTGTGCAAAAGTTAAAATGCGTAATAAAGAAAAGGAATGATAAAATTGACAAAAAATAGCATTGTATTACGAGATTGGCTTCTTTTTATATCATTATTCCTCCTAGTGCATGTTAGCTTTGTAGCAAATCCTTAGTTAGTTTATTCATCTTCATCAGCATCATCAACATACCTTTTTACCCATTTGACTAGGTTGAAGGCGTTAAACTTAATTTTTCCATCAAGTATCGTATTTAGGGAGGGGGACATTGCGCCATAGGATCTACCTTTGAAGATCAAAAATACGAAAAACCAGAGTAAATTCAAAATAAAGAACTTTTATTTTTTTAGAGAACACTATGTTTTTATGAAAAAATATCGACAAAACCGAGACAGATTCCAAGTAAAAACTTTTTTATTTTCTTTGGCTACCACTTGAAAATATTTTTCCACTAAGCATATATGATTATGGTTGTATGCCCTCCCCCCCTTTTCGAAAACCCTCGGTGCGCCATTGCATCAGGAAAGCGATTACCCCAAGCTATTTTCTGAATATCCAGAATGTTTTTGTCGATTATTTCTTTTTTATTTGTTCTTTACAAAGATGCTGGTTAACACCGCCAAGCATAGAATACAGAAATCCGTGTTTTGTTTCTAAAAGGCACAAAAAACAATGAGACTAGAAGTTGAACCCACAGGCCGCGTAGATCACGTTCGCCATCAATAGGGCGTGCTTACCTGCACGAATATAATCCACGTAAGAGTTTTGTGCTTTTTTTCCTTTTTCTTTTTATAGAACAAACTTATATTGTTACAAAACAACCTTTCTTCCTGTAAAGCAACTTCTATATATATTTCATTACTATGTTTGCAAGCTTTTTTGCTTTTTCCTTTTTCTAATCCGCAGCCTTAATTAAGTTTTATTATTAAATAATTATAGTTTTACTTTTACTATGTGGCGATGCAAAAAAAAACTGAATTGAACTCAAAGCTTGTTAGCTTAGTATTTAAACCTCTAGCCAATCCATATAAAACCTCTAGCCGAATTTCACGAAAAATAAATAAAATCCCATTGCAACTATATAAAAACAAGTCTAGCTTCTGCTGCCATAAATGCTTGAAGTCTTGCCGTGTTAAACGTAATTTATCTATTTTTACTGTTTTCATTTTCTCTTCTTGTGCAATGGAAAGCACAAAACAAACATTTATTTTAATTGAATTTGTTTGAATTTCCAAAAATGTTGGTCAAAAAAATATTCGAAATAGTTGCACATTCATTTCTAACTTATATATTAAAAAATTTTGGTCGTTGCAAATAATTTTAGCACGAAACATTAATACGATCAAAAAATTGATCGCAAACTTCTTTCTAGGTAGGAAAAAATTTCCGTCTTTCTAGTGTTAAAGGACTGAGCTTGCACCGCAATTACTGCAACTTAGCTATATTTTTTCAGCAGACTGGTGACCCTTAGTCATGAGACTCATGATGTTCCCATTAAATTTCCAACTTAAACCTTAGTTTTATTAAATATCTTTTAAAAGAAGAAAAAAAATTAGGCTAAATGTTTAGCTTATATGTTAAAAATTCGCGTAACTTCCAATAAAAAACTTTTGTTCAATCCCGTAACAACTGCAACTTTCTTGATTTTCAATTGAGTTAATGACTTAATAGTCCAGTTCTTTTAAATATTTGTTGAACTGGGAAACATTTGAACTAATTTTGCAAGTTTTGGAGAATCCTTTTTTACCAGCTTGCGTTAAATATGTATCAATAAAAAAATTTTAAAATTTTACTGATTCTATATAAATTTTTTAAGTAACACTAGGGTTTGATGGAACCGTCGCTGGTTTAGGCTAATATCATTGTAAAAAAGTAGAAATAATTTTTTTATATTAACGAGCAAACCCTTGAAAGTGTGTGGTCCTATCGTCTAAATTTTCTTTTCAGAGTCAAAAATTTTTGTCACAAAAATCGAATTCTGCTCTAAAGGCAATAATATAAGCATAAATCAGCTAAATCTCAATTTAAGTTACAGTAGATCAAAGTCAAATTAAAGTTGTTTTTTCGAAAACTTGAGGCGACGATGACCATAGAAACATTCTTCAGAGCAACTTGTTAATAAATTATGCGGAAAAATTAAATTTCGATTGATTTGTTTTGCGTATTTGCTTGCGAAAAGAGCTCAAGTTGTTATTTCTCATCAACAAAACCTTATTATCACGAAATCAAGATTGGCATTAAACTTTTTCAGAAGGTCTTTCTATGAGAAAATCTTAATCATCTTTTATTTTTGTTTCTTTGTTCGAAGCCAGACGAAAATTTTAAGGCTGAAAGAAAATGTCATCACTCTTTTCTCTCTGCTCCCTTGACGAACCAATGTGCAACCCAGACTCAAAAACTGCATACACAACAAAACAATCCCATAAATAAGTTTTAATTTTGATTGATACAAAATTTAGCTTTAAAGATTGCCCTTCATTCTACAAAGTTGCAATTTCAATTAAATTTTATTCGATTTCAGGTCCTAGTTCTTCACTTTTGATTTTTCGAGTTTTTTTTTCGATCGAGTTCGGTAGTGTACGAGAAAATTTAAATTTAAGTTCAGCAATCATCAAGTTTTTCCAGACTAACATTAGAAGTTGTATTTTGTAAGGATGGAGTTTTAGACCGCCTCAGTAATTTACAGTATTGTTGGACTGAAACAACAAGGGCTTTTCTGGATTTAATTTTTGTTTTAACTTTAAATTTTCTGTATTGATGAATTGATGTATTCCTTCGGTTAAAAAATAATGAATTTTTTTCATTACATTATTTTAAAATTCTATTTAAGTTTTCCGGGAAAGACGTATTTTGTTGAACTTATGTTAGAAGCTTTTCTTCTAAATCACGCTCTCATGTCAAGCTCATGAAACCTTTTCTTAAGTGTTTGTAAATTAATTTTCCACAATGATTACTGATTAAAAAGTGACTCTAGAAAACTGCTGTGCATGCTTCCAAACAACAAAAATTTCATCTAAAAAAAGAGTCTTTATTTAGGCCTATCAACGTATTTATTTTTTATGATATTTCTATTATTGGCTAACTATGTGTGCATTTATTTTTCACCCCTGTCAACACGAATCAAAACAGTAAACTCTGCCGCAAGTTAATAAAAAAGAAATAGATTTTGTATTATATGTTCACTGCATCTACAAGCCTATTCTCCTGTTGTTGTTATTTTATGTTTAATGGGCAGATTGCCATCTATTTCATACAAACTTTTTTAATACACTTCAAGACACAATTAAAAAAAAGGTGCTCCATTCTAACCCTGTTTAATCGAATTAAATTTTTTATTGGAATTATATACAATGATAATGATATCAACATAATTTCAGGAAGAAAAAAAAGTCGGGGAGAAGTATTGCATTCGGTCGAGTATGGTTGGGGCCCTGTACTTATGACAAATGCAATCAACACTGCCGCGGTTCAACTACTGCTCTCGTCATCTTGTTGTGTCCTTCGAAAAAAAACTTTACGACTCTTTCCTCTGCTTCGTAGTCTTAGCAAACAGTTTCAAATTTCAGTCATATCAATATTTTTCTTTTCGCACTATTTAAAATTAAGTTTAGCAAATACGGCAAGGGCACTTTTAATTACCGCTGCCAAGGCTTCGGTTGGTTTGCAAGTACAACCAAACTCAAAAGTTACTTAGAAACAATGAAAGGTCATGTTAAAGGTCATCGATGTCAGCTGCAACACAAGCAAAGCTTTAAAAACAATAAGCGAGTACTTGATCTTTAAATATAAGAATGGCTCTCAATACATGCCAACGAAAAAAATTATCTGGGCAATTTATAATGGAAAAGCTTAAAAAGGTATTAAATAAATAGAAAGCAGGAACTTCTGCTATTGCTTCTTATTAGATAAATCCAAGACGGCAGCATTTTGACTATGTATTGATTGAATAATTAATTTAAAGACTCCTTTTAGAAAAACAGTAAATATATAAGTAAGAAAAAAGATCAAAATAATATTTTTAAAAAATATATGGTAATAATATCTTTTTTAAATCTTTTCTAATCATATAAAAAGATTAGTTTCAAAAAATTAAATAACATTTTCCAACATTTTGTCTATAATACGATGAATTTTCCTTTTTTTTTATTTCTGATATAACGAATCAATGAGAAAATTCTTTTCAAATTTTTAGAATGTGTAGTTATGGATGTTGTTTAAATTTGTGGAATAATCGTTCAATAATTATTTAGAAAGAATTTTGTTGCAAATTTAAAAATAATTTTAGTACATTTTATGTCAATAAATTCTAGCTGCTGCTCATGTAATTAATGATATAATAAGTAGGAATTTTTTGGACAGAAAAACCTGCTTTAATTATTTCGTTTCACAAAATTTTAAGTTTCTACGATTGCATTTTAGACGCTCTATCTCAATTTACTAAAAATAAAAGTAAACAAATGCAAGTAGAAATTTTTTTATCATTTCTATATTTGTTCTCTTGACTTGCACAAAAGCGTCGGAGGCGCTATACATAGAGTAACTGTCAGGTTCCCAGTTTGCTTCTGGGGATGCCAAGATATTGCTGCCCACCTAAATTTTTTTATTTGGGTTTTTAGTTTTTTTGAAAGATAACACTAAACTTTAAAACTGCTTGCCATGACTGGGAAAGTTTTTACTGAGCACGCATCAGAATGGTGCGAGTTGGTTTTGAACCGTGAATGTGTTGACCACAATCATAGCGCTTTTAACCAATTGATCGCTTCGCCGGCTGATAGATAAGAGGTAAAAGTAGGAGAAGAATATCAATTTATTAGACCAGAGCTTTTCAAAGTGGTCAATATCGATCCCCAAGATTCAACTAGACAACCCAAGAAGTCGATAAATAGTCAAAGGGTCAATGAATAACTGCTGAGTCCACTAAAGCTATAAAAACTTTCAATTCAAAATTATTGTTAATCAGGCAAGATCCATCCTTTGGATTTACTAGATTGAAAAGGTAGAAAATAGTGTGCTGCACGGACAGTTATGATTTATATTATGCTTATACGTGTAGTTTTAAACAGATTTTCTGATTGTGTATTATTTTTTCATGCATTTCAAGTAAAAACTCATAAATGTTTTGACGTTTGCTACTTCGTATTAGTAACTGCTAGGCTGGCCTAGGGATTGATAAAATAATTTTTATTAAAGGTGTGGGTCGACGAGTACAAAGGTTTGAAAAGCTCTGAAAAGAAGGAGGCCGGGATATACCCTTACAGTACTCTATGTTCAATTTATGATTCATGTACTGGGCAGAACGGATGCCTTTGACAAGATTGCTTAAATTTTTGCGCAGCAGGCACAAACAAGTGTTTAGACTTTTGTGTTTATCGGCAGGCATTCAATAACCGATGAATAAGCCATAGTCAGGATCTAGAGCAGTGCTCTGCACCTCGTGTGCTGCGGAAAAACGACAAACATACTCTTTCAAATAGTGAAAAGTTATGTTTCTGTGAAATAGCAACCAACAAACTTAAAAAATTCATTATAAAGTACATCTCATTGTGTAATGTAAGACTTTTTTTGGCTTTTACTAAATTTTGAACGCTTTTTTTCATCAGAAGCTGTATTCAATGAACATAAAAACTCTATACAAATAAATTAGTAATTTTTTTGGACAAATTTTCACTCAGGCTCGATCATGCGCGACATGCGCAAATTGATAACTTCAGATGAAAAATGTCATCATTTTATTTTTAGAGTTTAGATTGCAATTTTTAAGTTTTTTATGACAACCAAATGAAACTTCAGGTAACAGAAAGCGTTCAAAATCTAGCTCTTCCCTGGTCCAGCTGTTCTGCAAATTTTTGAAATCTTTCAAAGTGTGCAGCAGGTTCGAAAAAATAGCGGAGCAGAAGTCTAGAGTACAACCTTTAGCCAAAAAGAGTGTTTCTCCTAGTTGTCTAAGCTCAGATAGCTGGATGTTTGAAAAAAATGTTAGGTGGTCCGTTGGAGAGGGACGGTGGCATTCAGTGACTTCGCGCAAAGCCTCATTCAAGACACTATATAAACCAAGTACGTACACTGCCAGAACAAATGAGATTCTAGTACTCGGCTGTTGAATAGACTAAAAATAAGAGAGCTGTATCTGATGTTTTGGCACCCTTGAGGCCGCAAGTTAAATCAGTAGCGGGACACGCAAAGAAAAATTTTTGTGCAATGCCAAATGGTGGTGACAAAACTTCAGTGATTTGTGTAGTTTTACCTCAAGATAAATCGGAACTGAACACCTCAAGATAAACATGGCAAATCTTGATTATTTTAAACTTTTAGCTCAGATTTTTTCTTAATCTGGAGATTGTGGAAAGCAGATTGTAAATCTAGATGTTAAAAAAGTCGTGATTGATTTTAAGGAACACTGTTTCTCTGACACCCGAGACTATTTTGCTTGCTGTCGCCGTTCGAGTGAAACTTTTGTTGCAAACTAGCTTTATAATCATTCAAACCATGCATTTACCCAGCAGAAACCTCAGCAGATTGCAGATAAACCGAGTTTGTATGAAATAACAATGTCGTATGCAGCTGTCAGATTAACATTTAGACTCAATCTCGAGAAAATGGTCGATCATTTGTTTCAACAGACGACTTGATCCACGGTTGACTTTTTGCGTCAAAACCATCAATTGGCTCGTTGCGGACATAGGTAAGCGTCTCAAATTTTTTCAAGGGGACGAAAAGTTGATAAATTTGTCAATAACGTTTCTGGTCTTCCACAGCCTTCTTAATCTTTCGAATCGCGACTACAAGCGCTCTTCAGTAGATTTTCGAAATTTGAGTTGACGCAAGCCGGAAAAACGAAAGTTATGTAATCAAGACTTCAAAGCAACTCTAACTTGGATTATAAGCTCTGTTCATATAAAATTAGGGCCCGAAGCTTTATCTGGTTTTACATAGAAGAACTCTTGTAAACAGCCCAGGTTATCCGTAAGTAAGAATCTAAGTTGATTTTATTCCGAGGTTTCTAATTAATTTATTCATTTTAAAACTACAAAGACGTCGGAATATAATAAAATAATCATATTAGGCCAGGATTCATAACAAAATTTTTAAAAATGACATTTTGAGTTTAAACATAAAATTTATTGCGAAAGGCAAATGAAGACCAAAAATGGTTTTTAATTGACGTTTACATAAAAAGTTCTTTTCTAAATGTATCAAATAGTTTGCAATAAATTTTTTATTGTAAGAAAAATTTCAACAAAAAACAGCCTGTTACTTTAAATGCAAAGTGAAATGTAATTACAAAAGTAAATTGTTGTTTAATTTTCTGAAGGCGTTAGCATAAGAGCAAACATGTGAACTAGTCAATTTAGTCTTTTTTTCCCACGAATGAATTGTTAAAAAAAGTTTCATAAAAAATGCTTAGTGTAAAGACTGAATTTTAGCCGCTAGATTGGTATTCAAGCAGTCCAACAGCAATTGTTTTATACATAAGTGTGTAAAGCGCTTTTAAGCAATCGCCAAAAGCTCAGAAAATGAAAATGTGATTTACATGAAGTAAGTTCCGCATCGCCTCAGGCATATCGACGTCTGGCAAACGGTATAATTCGCTCCCTCACGCAAAGCCAATAAATTGATAAAATCATGTTACTTAATGAAGTAAAATGGAAATTCCACGCTCTGCTTGTGAAAACAAGCAAAAACTCACAAATTTGCTAAAAAACGTCTATTTTACCCGTTAACCCTTGTTCGGGGGCACCAAAAAAAGGGTACCATTTTATTTAGCAATTTAAATTAAGAAAAGTCAAGAAATTCCAGAATATTTAAATTAGGAAAAGTCAAGAAATTCCAGAATATTATCTAAAAATAAAATAGTTATAAATGTTTTTGCACAGGCTGTTGAGGAGAATAGGGTTAAACTTAGATCAACCATTAATTTATCATCTAAATCTCGTTTAGAAGACCAATTATGTTGCTGCTCAGTCCAAAATTTTTAATAACTTTTTAAGTCTTTATTACGTGAATATAAAACCACTTAGGAATGCATGTTCCATCAAGCAAAACGCATATCGCGTTATTTTTCGGTTACACAAAATTGGCTGGATCGAAACAGCTTTTTCTTTCTATTTAAAGAGTATTTAATAAAGTTTTAATTTAAATCAGACAATCAACCATTAGATTAAGGAGAAATTAATTTCAATATTAATCATCATAATATAATATCATAATCATATAATACTGTATTAGTTTTCTGTGAAAAAATATAAGAAAATAATTTACTGCTGAATAAAAAAATAACTATGCAGAAAGCTTTTTCAAAACTACCAAAATTGCTGCCAATCTAACTGCAAGAAAAAAGCATGCAGAAAACACTACAAACCTGGTTAATTTGACATCACACAGCAAATAAAATATTCGTAGTAGAATGTAGATACATAGAGAGTACAAATAATAAAATTTTGCGGCAGGTATTAATTGATTAAACGTCGTTTTTTGTCCATGTCAAAGCGACAATAAATTTTTCAAATTCTCTCAGATTTATTGTTGTACTTTTGGTTTGTGGAGCCTTGGGGCTCCCTATGGAGCACTTTGGGAACCTCTGGATTAGCCTTTAGGAGAAACGATATGTTATAAAATTGATTTTTATTATTTTTGGTTAAATTAAAGTTAGATTACCATGAAGGTAATGTTATGTTTGTAACAAGTAGATTAACCGGAAACTGAGAAAAAGTGATTCAATCATACAATTTTTTTATGATGAAATACGCCAGGCTACTTTTAAAAGTCTTTATTTTCTGCAGACATCTAGTGTGGTAAAAAAGTATGTGATGATTTACGCTACGCGGTTTTTATCATAATTCTCGCGTGAAAATGTTAACCATGAGAAATCAATTGGGAAAATCACATAAAAACAAGCACTTTGCTTTTCTCTTTAAGTTGGTTTTAATGAGTGAAATCCCTCTTCAATGTTAGGTCTACGTATTATGCGAATCTTTCACCACAGAGTTAATAGCCGCTGTTGCTTGAATCGGTTCCAAAAGCATCGTCTCTAAAAATATTAGAAGGAAACTTGATGATTAAACTTAATAGAAAACTAAACTAAAAAAAATTAAGAATCACTGTCTAAGGAATCGGTTTGTAACATTTTGCTTCACAAGATTAGCAAAATAGTTGTATTTGCGAAAAATGTGATGCTTCTAATCATTACAGCTCTGTGGGAATTCCAATATATGTCACAACTTTAAAATTGTGAAATTTTTGTTAATGATTACGTCAACAAAAAAAACGAAAGGTTAATTTAATCGACATCTTTTGAAATAATCAACGGAAAATTGCCAAGTTCATACAGCTTTTAAAAAGCAGTAGTGCTTTTTCTTTACCCTAAACCAGCGCTTTCCGACCCCTGGGTCACCCTTAAATTTGATTGGGCCACCGAGTAAAAATTTGTGTAGTTGTGTAAAAATTAAATTACTAGTTTATATGGACAAAAATCAAGAAAATCCGAGACCGATTCAAAGACCTTTTTTTTAGAGATCACTACAATTATGAGACAAAAATAGAGATTTTTGACACTATTTGAAAGCGATCATTTTTTTTTTTACACATCACTACGATAATGGGACGAAATAAAAATTTTTGGATTCTGATGAAAAGTAATAACCTTTTTTTTTAGATCACTACGTTTTTGGGACGAAAATTTTTATGCTTGCAATAAAGTTTGTAAAAAAATAGCTTTGCCAAATTTTTGTTCCCTATTATTGTTTACACTTGGGTAGCCACAAAAAAAAGTTGAGAAGCACTGCCCTAAAATATAACGAAAAGCGCTTTTTTGGTTTCGGGTTTTTTTTAAACGTAGATAGCCAAAACCGACAAAAAGTTCAATCACAATTCAATAAACTATAAGCTCATTTAATTAACTGCAATGAACGTCAATTGCTTTAATTGATTTGTCCACACAAACCTTTCAAATAAGAACTTGGCGGAACTATGACGCGAAAGAACTGCTTTGAGATAAAGCTTAGCTCTTTTTTGGTGCATAACTGTAAAATAACCAATGTCATTGACGGAACTGTAAACTTTTTCAATTTTGGTAGTCTTTAGACAGACTGCTTTTTTTTAGGATTCTTTAGAATTGACAGAATTTATGGTTCCGTGAATACCATTAATTATTTTGTGCTTAGTGTGTAAATGAGTTTCTTTAATTTAATTTTGCAGTATTTTGGTAAGGGCAACTTAATTTCAATTTTGTAGTTACACAACAAAAAAGATTGAATACCATTTGCAATTGGAAAACTATTTACAGAATAAGAAAACAATTTCAAGAAATTCTTAAGAGTCAAAAGTTTGCGAAATGCAAAAAACTTTATCACGTATAACTCTATGGATGAAAATATAAAGATCATTAATTATGTGATATAATTAATAATATCGTGACATTATGTGGGTGTTTTAACTAGCATTGGGAAATAAGCGCAGTCAACTAAATATAAACAAAGTTGAATTTGGTAGCAATTTTTCAAACGTTTTCTTCAAGTTTATGACTTCCATATTTTTTTAAGCGTCGAAAATATCTGGTCTTAAATGATCTTATGTATGGCTCAATCAAACAAAGTAAATAAGTTTAATAGGTTGATATCTTTTCCTCCTCTCATGTCATATGCTAGCCAATAAACTAACTCGAAAAAACACCTTTGCCAAAGATACAAAATTACAATATTGTAAAAATAAAAAAATTTTAAGCGACTGATATTTTGCTTTAAATAATGGTAGATACAAACAACTTTAGATAGTAGGTATCTATCGGCATATTTAATATTTGAAACTTAGAAACAAAAAACAGTAGATTAAGTTAATCTTATTTTCTATCCGAAACCGCAAAAAATCTAAAAAACGATTTTTCTCACGTCGAACCTAATGAATCACCCTTTTTTTTCAAGAGACAAAAAGAAACTAAAATTGTTTCAGAAAAGAAACCATTTTTGCTTTCTCAGGTAATCTGTATTAATACCAAACTTTAAATAAACTAATCAAGTTTTAAAAACTAGATGATTTTCGTGTAAAATTTGCTTATAAACACAAAAATGAAATTCTATTTTTGTAAAAGATGTCGTAAATGAAAAAAATGATTAATCTTCTCAAGACTTAGAAAATAATAAGATCAGTTTACAGAAATAAGTTATAATCAGAATTAACTTATTTTATAATAAAATATAATTACTTCAGTCATAACAAACAAGGTTATCATTATATTCTTTTACACTTTTAAGATATTTTTGAGTTCAATTATTAATTGCTGCAATCGATTACTCTAAAATAAAAATTAAAAAACAAATGAAAAATTTTAACCGGACAGCAATATTTGGCACCTCCAAAAGCAGGTCGGGTGATCGCTTGACAGTTGCTTTATGTAAGGCGTCTCCGACGTTTTCTGCTGGTCAGAAGGATAAATACTTAAATAAAATAAAAATAAGTTGACTTGTCTAAGTCTCTAGAAGGGGGTAGCTTAATCATCTTTTGACAAAACTATAACATTACTATTTAAAAAGTACGCTAATTATTGAGGTATGGTATCACCAAAAATGTTTCTTTATGATAAGTAATTTCTTTATGACAAGTAATGAATTGATGTCACCTTCATTTAATCTAAAAACATGGAGTAAAAGTTTTGCTGCTTCTTCCTTTTTGCTTCTGCTTAGTTATCGCTTGTTACTATGACCCTTTTTTATTAATTATTTTGCGGAGCAGTTGTAAAACCGAAAAAATTGTAATACAACTGGTAGGCCTTTTAAAGGAAATAGATTTCGATTATTGCAGTGAAAACACTCAGTCACATCTCTACTTTAGAAAACCGAGAAAAAAAATCCAAAAAGAGAAATCAAATATTAATTGATAAATTGCGCAGTTTTTTGCATAAATGAGAACGAGTCTTTCTTTTTCCTGTTGAAACTCTATATATAGTAGCAGCGCTCAACTTTTTGCATTTTCAGCACCCTTTAAAGAAGATAAATATTTCGCGGTAACTCAAAATAATTTTTCAAGCAGTTAAATTTTCATTTGATATGGACAAGAAACTAACCCTTTGTACTAAAGGCAAAAACGACGATTTCTAGTCATTGTCTATCCCCGCACAAAATCAAGAGAAGCTTGAAACTTAGAAATCTGTTAATGCACAATTACTGTATTAAAAAATTAAAATCGATTTTGATCACAAGATGATTATCAGTTAACAATTTTATCAATTCTGTGGAAAATATAAAAACAACAATTGAGCCTAATAATTACACTGTAGTGAAAAAACTATTTTGAAAACTTTGCAAATTTAAACTAAAACATTATTAACTACAACAAAAAACGTGCAATTGGCACCACCTGTGATACAAGCCAAAATCAAAGTGACGTCAACTATCTTTTCAACGGGTTACGCATGACGTCAGCAACTGTTGGTCACTACTATAGTAAATTGAGAAAGATACATTGTATGACTTCAAAGTTCAAACATCGCAAACGGTAGAAAAGCGAATTATTTGATTTTAGGTAAAAATACTTTATTTTCAGTATATTAATTTTGGCATCGAAGTTAGAAAACCAACGGTCTTCACACCAGTCTAAATTTCTTTTGTTTGGTCGTTCAACAAAAATAACCCTAAAACAATCGGAAATGCATGGTTTATGAACTAAAATTTGTTTGTGATAATTAGCATAATGTTTTAGTAGGGCAGCCTTGTCATTGTTTTCTTCAAATTCAAATTTTTCCAATTCGATTTGTGTGCAGTCCAACGTACAGAAAATTTATTTTTAGTTTGTCCGACATATTGCATATTACAGTTTTTGCATTCTGTTACATAAATTCCATAATTTTTGCAATTTAATTTTTGTTTCAAATTTAGATATTTAGTATTACATCTAATAACTTAAGTGTGTTGTACCATGCTGATATGTTGTCCATAGTTTCCATAGAGTGCACAGTTTCACAAGGAAAAGAATCCGGTTTATCGTGATTAGTTTGATAATTTAGTAGGTTATTGGCAAGAGTTGGCGAGTTTCTATAAGTTACTGTAGCTTCAGGTTTCAGTGATTTTTCTTTGCTTGCAAGTTTTAATAGTGTAGACCAGGGGTGGCCAACTTTTTTTTTTAAACCGCCAATTTTATTCAAGTCGAGTTCATATCCGCCACACAAACGAAAGACTTCAAAATTTCCTACTGAAACCAAGCTGTTCTCTAAAAAAAAAGGCCATCGCTGGAAATCAGGGTGCAATCCACCACAGGTTGGTCACCCCTGATATAGCTAGATATCAGTTGTATTGGAACATTTTTCATTTGAAATATTTTCCCCAACTGCAATGCGCCACCACTAACCACCACTTTCTCTAAACCAGGAGTGGTGCATGCGCCGCAGGTCGGCCACTCCTGGTTTAGAGGAAGATGTGGTCCACTTTGTTCTACTACCAGCTTTCTTATTCTTAATGACTTTAGGGTGGAAACGATCGGTCCATCCTGATGCTAATTTAATTATCTTGTTGGTTAATTTTTTATTAAAATGAGACCGGTAGCATTTTTTCTTTAAGCCTTCCAAACTTTCCAAGTAATGTTCTTGTTTTCCATTCAACCTCCTTCATCGGATTGCCTCTCCAAATACGATTGATTTGTAAACACTTAAAGGGTGGTGTGAAGAAACATTTAAAAAATAGTTTTTTCACCACAGTGTAATTATTAGGCTCAATTTTATCCAAATTTTTTTGTTTTTATATTTTTAGTTTTGACAAAATTGATAAAATTGTTAACTGATGACGATCTTGTGATCAAAATCGATTTTAATTTTTTAATACAGTCATTGTGCAACGACCTAAGTTTCAAGCTTGTCTTGATTTTGTACAGGAATTTTTCAACTATTTTTACTTTTAAATAATGACTTTAAACGAAGCAAAAAAAAATTTTAACAGTTTGCGTCCCTCAGCAATTGCACACAAAGATTTGGTGACATTGTCGTCGAAAACCACTGGTCTAAAGTAGTAAAAAACAAAAATAAAATGCAAACAAGCGTACGAGAAAAATGAGAAAAATGCAATCGTTTTACTCAACTTCTTTGCTATTTTTAACTATTTAATTACGCTCTGTAAAAGCAACACGTAATCGTCCAAAAAAAGCTTCACTCGTTTTATAAAGGAGGATTAGTGTAAACTTTTATTTTGACGCAGCTTTCTAAAGCGTGTACAAGTTAAGGCGTCAAAGAAAGTATACGTTGTAGCTGAGAAAAGCATAATTTAGTTGCATAACAAAACAAGTTTATTTGGTTCATCTATTGTTGTTAAAGTACAAAATGGTATTGATATTGTAAAAAGTGAGTTTAACCTAAAAAAATAGATAACTTTAAAAAGTTTTTGTGGCAAAGTAAATCATTTATTTATGATTAAAAACACGAATTTAGCCTGTGGCAATCTCAGTTGTAATAAAAAAAACTTCTTTAAGAACTGTCGTTTGTTTGTAATTGATTTGCACGAAATTTTTTAGAGATAAAAATATTTCAGAATTTAAGAAAGTTGAAAGAGAATACTCGCTGAAGTAAATTAGTCAAGGTAATTTTTGTTGATTATGATCCGTTCCTCAGTTAAATCCAAAAAAGTAGAATCGCGATAAATCGAGCTAAGGTTTTAGTTTAGAGAAATTTTGCTCTATTTCATCCATTTTACTTTTAGCTTCACAGGGATTTATGATGAGATGATGTTTCAGGCACCAAATAATAAGTTTTTCCAAAAAAATGTTCAGATTGAAAATTAATCCTTTGATAAAATCGTTTTTTTTTTTGGATAATTTTTTTTATGCAGTAATTACTTACCTAATCCAATTACAACCGATTCATAGTTATTCCAAAGTAAGCTAATTTGCTAGAAAATCGATTTATTTTAATACAAGCTCCAATCTTTCTCAACTGTAACCTGAACTTATTTGGTTTTGATATTTAATATAAATATCGATTAAAAACGACTGAGAGTTATTACACTGATTTAAAAATTTTCTTTGCACTGCATAAATTGAGAGTTCGGCAAAAACTTTTTTTCGCTGAGAAGTGGGGCATCTTAATCTGACAAAATTTTTTAACAGATTCCGTGCAGCTGGCGCAAATGGGCTTCTAGATCTTAGTCTCTCTTGGCAGGCATTTAAAGACACGCTTAAAAAACTCTACAATATATGGTCACAGTCCAGAATGCCGCGGTTAGGAAAGAAAAAATGTCGATTGTGGTCGGCAAACCTCAGCTGACTGAATGCCTAAAAATATGAGTAAATGGCCCGTTGGAGTGAGACACAGACATGCATCTCATGGCAAGACGTCATTCACAACACTTTTTATGAGGTGATTCTGAGCCCTGCGGCCCAGACTGGTGCAAAGCACTGAGGTGCGAAGTGGGCCAGTGATAAAGTAGCTGTGCGCAATGTTTTTTAATGGCCGTTTGCTGTTGCTGCTTTCGTGCTATGACAGTGCTTTAAATTTTCGAAACCATAAACACGAACCGAAATTTTGAACAAAGGCGTGGCTTGTCTGGTTATTAATAAATTTATGCTGTAGCGCGTTTGGAATTTATAGTTTAAGCGATTATTGCTTCTTCAAATTTTTAAAAGAAATTTTGACAAACTTAAATTACAGTTGGTTCAATTGTAAATTTTGACAAAATTCATTAATTTTCTATTGTTTTTAATATTATTTTTACCAACTCTCTTCACTGTTTTGATGCTTTATTTATTGTAGGAGCTGGTATGACAGACCAGAAAACAAACTCGCCTACTTTAATAAACACTTTGATGCTCAATGCTGTTTAACAGAATTTGCTTTTTTAATCTTTCAGCAGTAATTGCGTGTTATAAAATTCCCCGCTGCATGAACCATGGTCAAACCTAAACAAAAAAAAGCGGATGTTGATAAAAGCGGATGTTTGAAACCGTTTTGTTCTTGCAACGTCATCCCAAATAACAGTTTCTCATTTATTTGATAGGCTAATTATCTCAGAAGATGTTTTAGATTTTTGTTTTCCATTACAAACACGTGCAAGTTGATGCAGTTTTAATCAGTTTTAATCACCGCAATGCACGTGTGTTGGTGCGCGGTTTTCCGGCTTCTCAAATATGCCTCAGAATGCAGTCTATAATATAATAGAATTCGACAAAATTGACGACATTATGGAGGGTGACGTTACGAAGGCCGAAACTAAAGACTGATATAACTTTTCGGGGCAACATTTTGTTAATGTATTGCGTTAATGTTTCAAATAACTGATGATATGAAACTTGAGTCTGTATCCATTTGTCTTGTATAACTCAATGGATTTTAGTAGGCATATCTCTTAATTTAATTTAAATTTTCAAATTTAAATTTCAAACACCCTGTTAAAATCAAATAAAAAAATTTTTAATATATTTTGTACACAATTTTAGAAATTCTTTTATAAATATTTCGTTAAATACAACCACTTTTTGGCTGATTACAAAAAATAAAAAAGGCTCATTACAAAAAAGCAATTTGTTCAATTTTTCTTCAGCTTTTTTGTTTTAATATCCTTATCATTAAAAATTCAAAAGCTAGTTTAATTAATTGTTTTCTCTATCAATGACTATTTTTTAATTGTTCTTTTTTGGTTTTAAAATGAAAAATTAAGTAGTACATAACCTTCGCTTCTCATATTCAACAGCGCATATTTAACAAAAACTGTTGAATTATTTATTACGACTAATACCTTTTTATTCCCGCTCTAGTCCAGGATTTGTAAGGTTAAATAATTCACCACCTGCAGCGATTTAATCGAATCAAATTTTGTCACTCAAAATTTTTCTTTGAATATCTTTTTCGAAACGCGAGAAAAATGACACTGTTGTCGAAAATCTCGCGTAGACTAGCCCTTCAAAATCAGTTGCAAGCGTAATCTTTAGTATAGAATGCAGCAGTATAGACCAGCCAGAGTTGTAATCGGGCAAGCTGGTTCAGGCCTGAACTCTCCAGATCCCAAAGTTGATTTGATGCTTTAAACAGGCCCGAAAAAATTTGTCTAAATTGGTCTAAATCGCTTGGCGCTGAAAAAAGGTGGTCGGTTATATGCAAGCTCCGCACTGGGCCCGAATTAGACCCAAAATTTTTCTCAAATTTAGGCCCGAACACGGCCCGAACCCTAAAAGCCGCCTCGACTGATAACTCTGAGATCAGTAACAGGGAGTTGCGAGTTACATGGGGTCCCTTTTCCTAAAATAAAGTAATTAAGTAATGTAAGTTGACCATTGCAGGTTGAAACAACAGATGAAATAAAACCAATGGAAAAATTCCGACATTAAATGGGAATCTAGAAAATTTGCAGAAATATATGGATGGAAGGTTCTTATTTTTAATATACAAGAAAACAAATGAACAGCCTAAGTAGTGGACTCTGGTCCTTTTGATTAGCATTCGGTCGGGCGTAAACTTAACTAACCATTCTTCAAAAAATCTAGGTCTGGGTCCAGGAAAAGTCCTGCTTGAAAACAAAATAAGGACAAAAAGGTCTTCTCTTAGTTTTCAACATTTTATATTCATTTAGGCTGTATAAACCTTTTTTGGTCAAATGGTGCTTACGCAGGCCTTTTTCGCTAACTACCAAATAAAGAGCTTTTGTTTCTTCTGTATTAAACCAGTACTTTTCAAACTCTTTCAAATCTATAATTTTTTTGAGACACATTTGGTCACTTAAAAGCAAAAAGGTGTTCAAATAAATTAAGTTTAGAAGTTTATGGCAATGAGTTTGGCTTCATTTGAGAGCAAATGTGATTAAAACGAAATTTTAGCGTTGCCAAGAAAACACGCATTTCGTCTTCAATCGTTAAAAATTTTTGCTTTTTGCCTAAGCTGAAAATCCATATTAGTGGAGCCATCAAAATACGAATTGAATATTTTTTTTGATGTATGGATAAGATTTCAAAAGACACATCCAAAATTCATTCAAGAGTTTTCGAAAAAAAGCTTAATGGAAAAAGAGCTCATTTTGCATATCAATAAGCTACTTTTCTTCTTTGACATAAAAGTTGATTTCTTCAAAAAACTCCATAGAAATTACTCACCTAGCAATTGTCGTTCACAGTGAATTCTGGAAAGTAACGCTAGAGTGACAGCTGCAGTCAAGTCAATGCGTTCAAGATTTCTAGTAAATTTTTTTCTTAGAAAAGTTATTAACACTTTGAAACGAAATAAAAATATTCTCTGAAATTTGTTATACCTACAATCAACGTTCTCTCTAAGCTGTGCGCGTGTGCGCGCACATATATGCTAAAACTAGCGCACATAAAAAGATGTGCGCACACAAGATTTCAGAAGTGAAAACCTTTTTTTTAGAGATTATTACGTTTTTGAGACAAAAGTCGAGAAATCATAGTCAATAATATAAGCTTTTCGCACAGCGCAGACAGTACACATAATTTGCAAAAAAGAGTAAAGTTTGCACACGAACAAATTTCTGCGCACACATACAGCAAAAGATTAGAGGGAACATTGCCTACAATCAACTTTTCGTCAAATAATTTAATTTGCCACCGCCACAGTGATGTATTTGCTGATGTTCCTTGAAAAGTGATATTTATACTGTTTAGCATATTAAACAAAAAAGAAAGAAATAAGACTCTCGCCCACCAAAGTTTATCAAGAAAAAAATCTAGTTTCTATAAACAAATAAACTCCTGCTTTCAAATTCAACTGAGCGTTTGAAATTTTTTTTTTTCAAAAACAAGAAAATTTTAAAATTGTGATTACAACACCACAACTTACTGCAGTCACAATAAGATAGTTATATTCTTTAAACTTTTTAATTTTACAAGACCAAAATAAAAAATTGTTTACATTTATTTCCAGCATGATGTAAACCAGGAGTAAGTAGGTCTCATAGTGTGCCTTTATAATTCATATTTATTTTAATATTTTGAGAGAAATTTTACTACCAACAAAACCAATAAAAAATGTAAAACGCTATTGTTACATACTTTAAGAAAACAAAAGAAAGCAGTTAAAAATTTAAAACGATGTATAGACTAATTTTTTAAAGTTCCCTAGCACACAGGTTGAAAACCATTGATTTAAACTGATGCTAAAAATGATGGCTCGATTCAAGGCAGTTTCAAACTTCTAAAAATTAACGACGAAAATCCTCAAACGAAATTAAGTTTTCTTCTATTAGATTTAGAATATATTAATTTAAATTACTGGAAGTGTTTAACATGAAATGTTTTGTAAATTTTAAAGAATCAATCGGCAATCGCAGCAGAGTGAATGCAATGTGAAAGAAAATCTACTGGGCACACAGTTTTTTTAACTTTTCCCTTGATTTCTTTCGGCATATAACGTGCCATCACAAACTGCAACGTTTATTTTTATTTTGAATCCATAACATTTGCATTGGAATGACTTGAACAAAAGTGAAAAAGCTTTCTGCGCATTAAAATATTAATATTTTGCGTTTTTTTTTTTTTCTTGTCGCAACGCCGTAAAAATATTGCTGTCTAATGATAATTAAGTCAAAATTATGATAAATTCTATTTTATTTTATTTTTGCGCCAACAGTTTTTAAACTTAACCTTCCCGGATAAGACTTATACTAGCTGAATAAAACGCAGATTTTTTTAAATGAAGTTGTTCGTTTGAGCTTAAACAACTTGTTTCAGCTTGGATCTGAGCTAGTTTAATAATTGCCATACTTTACGTCACTAAAAATTATATATGCAAAAGATCTTTACTGACTTGCAACTTGACTTTGTGAGCAAAACGTTTTTGATAATTTATGAACTTTCTAAAATCACAATTTTTTAGATTTTGCGACTTATTTTGATTGTAAATAATTTTTTGAGTTATGAATAATACAAGCAGCCATT
The DNA here is from genome assembly GCA_963680785.1 of Diplosoma virens. Taxonomy (NCBI): domain Eukaryota; kingdom Metazoa; phylum Chordata; class Ascidiacea; order Aplousobranchia; family Didemnidae; genus Diplosoma; species Diplosoma virens. Next base: position 11,588,878 of record OY796888.1, read on the forward strand.
GCCTTGGCGAACAGGCAGTCAAAATTGAATACACATCTGCTGAAATTGGACTCTATAGCTTCTTGTGTACAACATTTTGTCTGGTTGCTTTTTTTGGTAACGTTTTGGTTATTATCGCGATTTTGTGCACCCGCCAAATCAGGAAGCACGAAAAAAACTTTTATCTTTTGTCACTTGCCGTTGCTGATGCTTTACTGGCTATCTCGGTTGTGCCGTTCAGTCTGACTAATCAACTAACTGGAAATTGGCCTTTTGGTATATTCTACTGTCGAGTATACTTATCACTTGATGTGTGCTTTTGCACAGCCTCGATTTCACATATTGCTGTAATTGGATTGGACCGTTATGTTGCAATCAAGTTTCCCTTGTTTTACCGAACCCATCGACCAAAAAGTTGGATTAAAAAAATTATAGTTTCGGTAAGTGTTGGTTTTGAAGTTATGCGCAAAAAAATATCTTAAAATGTTAAGAAACAGTTGATGCTTTGGATTTTCAAAAACTACTTCCCAGTGCTCTTTGCTAAAGTTTACAAAAAGAAAGAAACATTTGCTGTGACTTAAATCAAAATACAGCAACCAAGCAATCGCAAGGAATTAAATCATGCTTTTTAAATTGTGAAAAGGGAAACTAAAAACCTACATGTCATGATGCCAACGTTTCTCGTGTTGTGATCAATAATCTGATACTTTATTTTAGTGATGTTCTCACGCAACCTTCTTTAGAATAATCTTTTTTTCGATAAAATTCAATTTGGTCTCAGAAGCCAAAGTTTTCCCCGAAAATCAAAAAAATAGTGAAAGAAATTCTTTAATGAATTTTGTCCAAATTCTTTTGATTTAGTTAAATCAAATTTTTGTGATATCTGTGCGAGAGAACACAGAGTTGAAAGCAAAAGGACACAAGTTTGACACTCAATTTACCTGAGTAATTTTTCCTGCACTTTTGAAAAATAAACCTCACAAAAAATCTAAAATGGGGTAACGCTGCTTATCTGCAATGGTGACTCCGTTCAAACAGAAAAGCAGTTAGGCAAATAGGGCCATTTGCAGAAGATCATTAAATATTGTTGTATTGTTTTCGTAGATCTGGATTTACTCCATACTAGTTTCTCTTCTTCCAAACTTTTTTTCAGCCAATTTAATTAAAAGAACAGAAGAAGACTGTTTCATTGTTGACGCTCAGTGGTAAGTGAATTTAAAACTAATAAAAATAATACATTTGACGGTTAAGACACATATGATATTCGTGTTTTAAAAAAGCCTCGATAATATTGTTAGGCGAGATATTTTGAATCGAAAAGTCACAAGAAAACAAACTTGTATTGATATTCTATTTAAATAACACACTTCCTATGAACCTATTCATAAGTGAAACATTCTCTTAGGCCTTAGGTTAATCAGTTATCATAATATTAACTTTTTTGTAAGTAAAAACTGATAAAATGAATGAATATATAGATTAAAAACTTTTGACTTTTAAATTTCGTGACTTTTCCGATTATTGTGTTCTCTTTTGGTCATATCGCGGCTTTTTTGATTAGCTCTGCATTCTTATCGAAGACTTTTTTAAAGCACTGATATTTACTCTGTCGTCAGTAGATATATACTGTAATAATGAATTCTGAACTTTATTTGGAGACTATTTTTTTTAAAGATATTTAGCTTTTAACATTGTTGTCAAGCACTTTTTGAAGAATTATTATTAACTCTGACGAAATAGGGTTTCATAGTAATTGATTTTATCTTTTATGTCGAGACAGTTTTGATTCGAGATCTAGCTCTAATATTGTTGCCGATCACTGTTTGAAGCACTAATATAAACTCCGTTTACAAGAGGTTTAATAACAATAAATTTTGGCTTTTATAACGTAATTCTTTTGATTTAAAACATCTAACATTTAAGATAAAAAGTTTTTGTGTTTATTTGAGCTATTTAATTTAAATCCATGAAACATTTTTAGTTTTATTTGATTTAATTTTTGGTTGCAAAATAAAATTATTTGCATCATTTGTCAAAAACGATTGAAGAGAAAAATAGTAGTATCAAGTTGACATGAGTTACACTACCGATTTCAAAAATAAATACATATAAGGTGTAAAGCTATGCATAAAAACATTCAAGGTAATAAAATTGAAGACCCTATTTTTTGCTGAAGTTTTTTTTATGTGATTGAGACGAACCCTTGGATTAAGCATTTTTGTCTTTACTTGCTTTTGCTGCCCAGTTAGATCAGAGGAAAAAAACATAAAACAGAAATAATTGGCTAAAAAAATCAGCTTTTCTAAAAATTATTTTTAAGGTATTGAATTTTTTTTTGGAGGTTCATAAAGAATGAAAGATATTGACTAAAAATGTTTTTCGTAAAGCCGCATATATTTCTTTGTGCTTGTTACTTTAAAATAAAGTTTTATACTAACCTTTTTTCATCTCCTTAAAGTTCAATTATTTATTATAAGTCTCCCCCAAATTCTAAGTAGTCGAAACAATAAAGCAGAACTTTATGCATTCAAGATAGAACCTTCTGTAATTACGATTAATCTTAGCTTTCTCGTAAATTGAAAAATAGATATAAAAAACTGTAAAGGCATTAAAATTTTTAGTGTTATAACTGAATGGGTCTGCTTTATAGAGCCTTAAAAAATATAATTAGATCATGGACAGCATTTTTATAGCGGAAGGTATGTTAAATATCGTGATTCAGCCTGTTTAAAATAACATGTACAACATTCTAAAATTTATCTTCACCACTGGCGCACTTCAAGTTGTAGCATACTATTGACTATCTTTTCTCTTGTTTCAGGTACATTCTTTTATCTTCAGCCCTTTCGTTTTTTATTCCGGCTTTTATTATTGTTCCCGTGTACACGGGAGTGTTTGTACTGGGACAAAGAGTTATTTCCCGAAAAAGGTAGCTGTATTATTATTTTGTTTTGTAATAGCGTGGATCTACTTTTTGCCCGCGCTGCCGCATTCATTTTTCAATCAAGCAATCACAGGATTGTTGAATGTATGACGAAACTTTGTAATTTAAGCCAATCATCTCGCTGTCATGCTCCTTAAAAACTTCGAAATTTCTGATATTGTTCCGTTTGGCTCAATTATTTTATTAATTTTTAATCTCACAAATAGAAAACGTCATTGATCAAAACCATTTTCCCCCAAAGCATAAATTGTGACATAAGGTTTTGAGCCCTAACAGCATTTTCATATCTTTGATGACGTCTTTAAGATCCGTAAATCTATTACGCGTTAATATGTTTTTAATATTTGAGTTAAACAAAATTTTTTGAATATATTTTACATATAAATAAAATTTATTAGGAAGCTGTTTCTTGAAACGTTTCTTATGTACTCGACGAGCAAAAGTGCAATCGGATCACGTTGATCGGGCCCAGATTTCCCACTTACCGTATTTCATGACAGAATTTCGAAAACAAATAACTTTTATTGCATTTTACCCTTTTACTCCAGAATTCCAGAAGTCTTACTCTGACACCCAAAATTAGAAATAAATACTTTTGGTTTTATTAAGTCTTATCCAGCAGTCCGACACAAAAAGGTCAAAGTTTACAATCACGCATTGATTTAGCACGTCTGCGGTAACGTGTATTAAGCAAATCGTGAATAAGCATTAAGCTAACTCTGCTTGGAAATTCAGCTGCCATGACATGTGTGTTTCTTTGTATTTAATTTTACTTCGTTGTCCAACACAAAAGCATAAAGTGCAGAGGCATTCTTGCACAAATCAGCAAATTTTAAATTGGCACCATTTTTGTGTGCTAAAAATCTATTTTGTATAATTGTAGCTCGCCGTGGAGTGAGTAAGTTTTTTAACTAAAAATTAGTAGTCTAATACTTGTCAATTCCGATAATCGTAGAAATTCACATGATTTGATACTTGATAAAGTGAGATAGATCGGATAAACGAGACCTGACCGAATATACTTTTTTGTTCAAGGCTCGAACTGGTATTGTTCAGCGCACGCAAACAAGTTATTTGGTTTCTTTATTCATCTCTTTCTGTTGTGATCCCTGTAAGAGATTTTTTAACGCTGAAAATTATCAATAAAAAGAAGACAAGCGCGCTTTATAGGACATTGAATAAGTTGGTTGTGAAAATGAAGTTTCAGCACGTTTTAGAAATTTCAAGAAATATTAGAAAAATTTTGTGTAAAAACCCCATCATTAGTTTTAGAATCTCGAAGTATTGTTTTCTTTTTAAAATTTTCAATATTTCCAAAAAAATTTATTTATTTGTTAAATTTCTCGAAAGGCCGAAAAACTGAAAGATTAGAAAAGCATTTCAAATCTTAAATTTAAACTTTCATTTCTCGAAAAACTTTAATTCCGTAGCTTTTGCTTTAAATTGATCAAACTAGTAAGTAAATATGTTAATTTCTGCCCAAACCCAACAACCTTTAAACCCTTATCTGGTTGCGGTTATATCTTAAAATCTTGCTTTTTTATATTTTTCGGGCCACAGAAAAAAAGCACCATTACTTTTTCGTAAATACCGTAAAACCTCTAATTTAGCGCCACCCTGTCTCTTCAAGAAGTCGCCGTAAGCGATTTCTTTTTGCGGTGAAACTAACCCGAAATCCCTCTTCCAGCATCAGCATTAGCATGGAATAAAAAAAAAAACAAGAGAAAATGGATCTCTGAAGAAGCAATAGTAACCGCAGGAGAATCCGGATTAGTAAATCGCTTACGGCTATTTTTGTAAAAAAAAGGGTGGCGCTCAATTAGAAGTTTTACGGTATTTGGTGATTGGTATTTTACTTCAATTTGCGTGTTGTTTCATATTGTTAAGTTTTGAAAAACTGGTAAACAATTTTTCAATTCCGACAATGTAGAAGTGTTAGGTCTTTCGCATCCAAATCCATTCATTGCAATAGTCGGTTTGCGAAGCCAAATTGAAAGTTAGCAATATCAGTTTCACTTATCTACGATACAAAACACCAACGAATAAACAAAATTTTACGAAGGACTGGACAGCGCAGACAAACTTTTCTGTACTCAAGGTAATCATCGGAACTGACAAAAAAATAAGCGCGACTAACGAAATGAAAGAAGCCTAAAAATATCATCAATTGTTTAGCTTTTTTGCGGAATGAAGACTTTTTTTTGATCTTTGTTAGTTTGAATGATTCGTGCATTTAATTAAAGCAGTGTTTCTCAACCTTTTTTGTGGCGACCCGAATGCTAAGCGCAAATAGAAAGCAAAGATCTGGCGACCAATTCGAAACTTGTGATCCGAATTCTGGTTATCCTACGAGGTTCAAAACTTAACATTCAAACGTGAATCTGCCTCAGATTTTACAATTTTGTCCCTAAAAAGTAATAATCTCAAAAAAAAGTCCTCATTTTAAATCTGTCTCGTATTTCTTGATTTTCGTCCCTAAAAAGTAATGATACAATTTTTACACAATTACAGTCGTCGGCAACCCACTTTTGGTTTGTGACCAAGGGTTGAGAAACATTGAATTAAAGAATAAAAAAGGCCTTCACTTGATTTTTTACCAAAAAACTCCCTCTTTTCTTCAAACATAGAGCGAAAACCTTGTAATAAGCGCGTTTTCTAGATATTTTGGGAAAACTAAAACAAAATTTGTAAAAAATAAGCACAAATTAGCACTTAATTCTAAAATAAGCGAGTTCCTTAAAAATAAGCACATTTAATTTTCTAAGACCATGTTCAAAAAAAAATAGACACAAATCTTAGAAATAAGCAGGTAGTGGTAACCCTGTCTATACTGTACTTGTGAAAACCATAAAAATGTTCTCAATTGTTTGTCGGCGCTATTGTTTTATGCGTGAAGATATCTACGTACTTCGTAAGCCGAAGTTGTAACATTCGTTATTGTCATAATTCTTGTTTCAACAGTTGTTTAATTTTTTTTGGTTTTCTCCAGAGTCGTATCATTGAGTACACTTAGCCAACTCACATACGAAAAATCCTACCGTGGAAAAGCCTCTGTTTCAAAACATTCTTTTTCAGGTGAAATAAATATTTTTCTCTTTATAATAATTTTGGGTAAAATGGCCCACTAAAAATCAAAAAACGTATGGAATGATTTCTACTAATTAGCATATAAGCTCTTAATATCAAATTTTAGAGGCTCTTTCTCGAAATATTTTTAAATAATCATTTATTACAGGAATCCACTTCTCTTGTTTATTTTTAAATCTAAAATTCTTTTCCAGCTGATATGCACAAAAAATAACTTTGATTATGTTTAAGCGTAAAAAAACTGCTGATAGCAGAATAAAAATGACACCTATGCAGGACACTATTTTGACGATAGACCAAAGAAACATCAATTTTTTATAGTATTAGTTAAACAATTCAGTTTAAAAACTGCAGATAACTGCATTCATTCAGATAACGGCAAATATTATGATATGATGTGACTGCTTTAGAGTATTCTTAACTCATTGTCAACCTTGTAATGACTGGCTTGTTTGAGGTTACATAAATATTCTCACATTTAAATGTTCGAAAAATCACAACAGTGACACCGTCTGCTGTTATAAACGTTTTTAAGCTGATTTAAGCTTAAGAAAATTAAAATTTGACGTTTTCTTTTGTTAAATTAGCAACAGAATCGGATTTGGCTGAAAATACGAAAAATAAAAAAAGAGTTTTTGAAAGTCTTAGAAACCCTGTGCCATTCCAAACTTCAAAAAAAGCTGAGAAAACTGAGTATCAAGTTCATACCTTTGAAAATGACAACATTGTTAATACAACACCGGAAAAAAAAGATTATCACAATCAAAATCAAAATTCTCAATTTAGAGATGTGAAGGTTAGTTCTATAAACTAAACGTAGAAATTATGTGTCGTGCAAAAACTAGTACTGTAGTCTTAAAATTCTTTTTTTGAACTATTCAAGCTAGGTAATATTTTTCTTTGCTTATAATATCTATTAAATATGATACAATGACTTTCATTTTAATATACTTGCCAAAAATTTATGACAATCTAATCAAGGGCGTTTTGCATCGTTTATCATGACAAAATTTTTTGGCCAATTTTATCGTTCCAAAATATATCCTGTGAGAGGATTAGTGGCAAGTAGGCTACATATTCAAGAGTATGCGACTGTGCAGTTTTTGTACCGATAATTTTGTTGACGTTGATACGCAAACTAATGCCAGATGGTTGCGACAACTAGTTCAACGCGCAAAAATACAAACCGAGCGGCCTTTTTTTTATACGTATTCTATCATTTTCTGACTGATTTTCTGACGACTTATTGCTCGTTTTACAAAGTTTTACAAGAACTTTGCCGAAGCTAAAGTTAGATACTACTAATGCATATGAGGTTTTGCTTTTGTTAAAAAATGAATCGTTAATCAAACAATGGGGGATTTTATCGCAACTTGATCAAAGAAAAAAATTATTTTATTAAAAGTAAACGGTAAATCGTTTGCTAACCACAAGGATCAGTAGATTGATTATGTAACTAAACAGCCCAATATTACGAACAGATATGGAGGTCCTTTGGACACAATGAGAACTGGGGATGGATTGAATAGCTCTCTGCTTACTTCTTGTCATGTTGTGCTCTGGGAAACGGCAATTTAATTTATCTTCTTTTAGATGTTAGTCTTACACAGCAACTCTAAATTGCAGTTACATTACTTTTAAATTTCTCGACATTTTGGGTTTGGGGTTATCGCTCAACCATTATTTAAATTACAACTCAGAAATTGTTGCTCTGTAAAAATAAAAGGATAAACAAATGACATGATAGAATATTTGTAGCTTTATTATAACTTTTAATTCAAAGCAACTGTTTAAAAAATTACTATTTCATTCTTAAAGGATTTTTGACCCAGTCGAGATTTCAAGGGGCAGTCTATCGTACAAAAATACACGCGAAAAACAACGTGTTAATTGGCTATTTATTTTCAAATCGAATTGAGTTAGAACAGAAAATTTTACCTTTACAAATCGCTTTTCTTTTTTTGAAAAAACGAAATATCACACATTAAAATAACTATAGGTTCGTTTTAATTTTAAGTTAGTAGCAATTATTCGTAGCTAATTAAAGTAGTAGACGTCATGCACGACAGTTATAATATGCCAACTGATATTTATTTAACCCTTTAATTTCCAAAGCCTGATATATTTTTAAAAAATATTAAGTTGCTCTTTTCTAGGTAAATCATACAAAATAAATCATTTTTGATCAAAATTTAATGATGCAGCTTTAGCTCACGATTTTGTTGCTATTTGGCAGCTTGGGCGTATAGATCAGGTAAAAACGGATGTAAAATAGGCATTTTACAAAACTGAATCTGTATATTCTGCTGTTTTATATTTTACGCTCAGTTTAAGTCAGGGACCAGATAAAAAATTATTTAAACGAAATGTATTTTTTGTGCTATGAAGTTTTTTGTTTTTTATCTTAAAACAAAAAATGCGAAACCTGCTTCTTTGCACAGCTACACTAAGTGTAAACATAGCCTAATGTGGTTTTTGATTATGTAACTTTGTCCAGAAATCAAGTTATAAATAATTAAAACGTAAACATTAAAAACGCATATACAGTATGAGAAGAAGCGAAGTCGTATGCGTCAGTGTTTTATTTAAGCTTCGTTAATCTGCTCTCAATCATAATCACCTTTTGTGCTTTTAAAATTTCTCTTTTGATAAATACCAATTGACGAATGTTCTAGTCACATAATAAGCTTATTACGGCAATTAAAGTTTTGCTGTTTTTTTTCCATTGGCATTACAAGATCATAAGAACTTTTTGCAAACTAAATTTTTACAACAATTTTTTTATGTAAGATCAATAAAACTCAATAGGTCTGCAGGCAATTTACGATTTAAAACTGCGTTATCTTCTCACAATTTTTTTCTGGTAATTGTAAAATTTGAAAAAGTTAAAGTTTTTATAGCCACCGAGTAAAGAGTAACAAAATTTTATGTGAAATTCATACATAAATTTCACGTGAGTTTTAAGTCAAATCTCGTTGCTATGTTTGCTGGGTTGTTTCCGATTAGCCGTCTTTAAAAAAATATAGCAACAAAGAATTGCGGCATTGTATCTTTCTGCTTGTTTTTTGACTTTTTCATATTCGAGAAAAGATTGTGAGGGATATCTTAACGCAATTGTCAAAAACTAAAATTAAAACGACCAGATAATTTTGTATAAATTTTAAAAATACTGCTGGTAATAAGGCCACCAATCAGAAAATAATTATTTAAAATGACTTTTTAAACCACAATAATATGGTAAAAGCAACATTTTAAATATTAATCCCGAATGGCCTTTCACACCATAAGATTAATCAGTAAATTTCTCAAGAATTAATATTTCAAATTGAGCTTTTTTTAATCCTAAGAAAAGAATTTATTCGGTTCACTCATGTTGCAGGATTTGCAAGATTCAACCACTCCTACTACTTCATCTTTTTCGACTCCAGAACGGAAGAACACTTTGCAAACATCGGACGAAAATTATTCTGAGACTAAAGCAAGATCGATTTCTTTTAAGATCAATGATAATAAATACAATTACCGCAACCATCATTGCTCTGCAGCAAATTCAACGTTTGCTCGCAAGTAAGTGCATGTTTTGTAATATATAAATTGTTTTTGTAATGCAAACGGTATTTGGAAAGCAGCAGTTGTAATTTGAAGCATTTTGAATTGATTAATTTCAACTGTTTAGGTTTAAGTCCAGCATCACAATTTAGTTTTAAGCAGCATTTCAAGTGCACTTTGCGGCAGAAAATTTGTTTTCTCTGCTTCAAAAATTTAATCAATAGGTTTGTTTGCACAACATAAATTTAAATGAAAATCTAAAATCTTTATCATTAAACTGTGACTCTGGTTTTCTCAAATCTTAAATCTAATTATCCCTAAACATTTGAAAATTCTAAAATTACTTCAAGACGTATCATTTCAAAATTAAGGGTTAATTTCTTTAAAGATGTTACAAAACAAAAGTAATTAACCATAAATAGATGTACCCTTAGAGCAGTGGTTCTCAACCTGTGTCCCGTGAGAGATTTCCAAGTGTAGCGCGAAACTTTTTAAAAACATTAATTCATTGCTCCGCAACCATTTTTTTAGTAGGAACTACTTTTCAAGGACGAAAATGAAAAAATCCGAGACAGATTCCAAGTGAAGACCTTTTTTTTAGAGAAACTACTTTTTAGTAACAAAAATTAAGATCTATACTCTGATCCAAGTGTGCGCGAATTTTGAAAAGGTCCCATAAGTGTGCCGCAGGCGCAAAAAACCTGAGAAACACTGCCTTAGAGAGACGAAGAATTAAAAAAAGGGGACTGGAAATAGAATTAAATTAAATGCTCTGTCAGTCACACTCTTAAACTATGACTTGAATAAATTTTTTATAAATAATTTATCTAAATAAGCACTTCTACTAAATTTATTTGATAATTTATTTTTTTTCGAGTTTGTTGAAGTAAATGGTAAAATTTAGCACTTTAAACAGATAAACCTGGTGATCTTATAGTCAACGTAACATTTAATTGATCACGCATTTTTTAAAATTATTTGTAAACTGCTACATGACGGTAATTAAGTCAGCTACATGTTCTTTAAAATTTCAGTAAAATCAATTATTTAAAATTAATTTGATCGAATCTTGTCAAGACTTGTGTTGGAGAGTTGATTAAAGAGATTGCTATAGCGCAGAGGTGGGGAAACCACGGCTTCCACGAGTTTCTTGTGCGACCTCCTTGACAATAGCAATATGTGTCACTGACTGCTACTAATAACAGAAAACTTTTTTTGAAGATCACTTCATTTAAAGGGCGAAAACCAAGAAATCCGAGTCAGATTCAAAGTGATAGCTTTTTTTTTAGAGATCACCAAGTTTTATAAACGAAAATTAAGAAATACGTGAAAGATTCAAAGTAATTACACTAGTTTCTTGGGTATTTCGGTCATGCTGCCTCCTTTGTCAAAAATTTTAAAATCTAGCCCCTAATAATAAAAAGGTTCCCACCTCTGTTATATCGTATTACGTGAAATAAACGTATGGCTTTTTTAGAACTTTTGTAATTTATCTTAAATTTACTCCTTTTTCTATTACAGAGTCGGCGATGTTCGTCAGAAAAAAAATTCATTCAAGATGTCACAGCGTGAAAAGAGATTTCTTTTTATAATACTTCTGCTTACTGGATGTATTATGTTATGTTGGGGTCCATTTTTTATCGTAAGTAAACATTTGCAAAAGATATTTATAAGATATTCTGTTTATAAACAATAATCGTCAAACATATACTCGTATTACAGATTCTTAGCTCTTTTATTGTTTCACATTATAGTTACTGATTTTCTTTTTAAGATTTAAAAAAAACTTTGTAAATTAATTTTGGTATTAATTTTATTGCAGACCTACTGCATTTACACACTGTGTCCAAAATGCTGCATTGATACAACTCTTTTTAACATCGTTTGGTGGTTGGGATACTTGAACAGCGCTTTCAACCCTATCATTTACACCATATTCAACAAGGACTTCCGAATGGCGTTTAAAAAGATTTTGCATCTATGAGAAAAGTGCTTGTGAATTGCCCAAAGATATATATTCACACTGTGAAAATGTAAAAGACATTTTGAGGTTGCACAAACATCAAGATCAATCGTCTTTCAGCACGTCATTTTTATTTAAAACTTGTAAATGATTTTTTTATTGATTTCGAAGTATTATTAGTTGATGGGATTCAGGATTCACTCTCGGATTTGTGAGAATCCTTGTTATGACGTAAATGAAATCGTTCTTGATTTAAGGTCATCTCTATATCTTTGCATAATGAGAGAACTTGTTGTTAATTATTCTATGCGAAAAAGAACCTGTTCTTAAAATTTCCAATCGCGTCAGTAACTATTGCGTATTGATTTGGGAAGAAGTCTACAGTCAGCACATAGCAAAAAATTGTTACTTTTCATCACTTAACTTCTAGATCAATGTGTAATTTTTTATGAGTGAAATCTGTGGAAGGCGTAGGGAAAAAAATGTTTTTCCTGCGTGCGAATGGAATATATAATAGGAAAGTGACAAAACATTGTTATATAGCTCCTCTTCGTTTATTGCAAAACCTTTTATTGTAGTCTATCGTCTTAAATAAAGTATATTGAAAGGTATTCAAAACCCAAACGAAAAAAGTAATCAAGGTTTTCATCAAAATTATTTCATAGAAAAGCAAATAATGTCTTGCAAAGCAACGCAATTATTTTATTAACTAAAATAGATTTATTTTTATAAACAAATTTTATTAGTTTTTTTGACTTGACTGGGACGATTGTTTTTTGATTTTGTTTTTTTTCATTTGAAACATCTTTACGAACATAAAATTCTTTTATTATTTTCCATAGTGCATTATTGAAGAGACGAAAAGCATTTGCTCTTTAATATTAAACTAGTTTGTTGAAAATCTTCGTCAAAAAACATTAAAATTGACGCGAAATTCAAAAAAGTTTCAATGGGTGCATTTTGGCTTTGCTTATCGTTGTAAAAAAAATATTCAATAGATTTTAAGAGTTTTCATGTATTTTAGTCGCAACTGTTAGAAGATTGATTGAATGTCAAAAAAGTGCTTTTACGCATTATAATTCCTGTTGATTCTTATCAAGAGTTTTTTGTATTTACAATTATTGCACGACGTGAACAAATCTCTGTTTCAATTTATTCCACCAACCGCTTTGTGCCGCATTTAGATTTTAATTATATCTCCCGTAGGAAAGTCAACTTTCAATTAGCATAAAAATTTCAAAAAAAATTCTTCGATTGTTGTTGAACTCAGCTTTAACTAGTTCAAGCAATAAAACTGATAAAGATATAATTGCACAATTTTTTCGCGCAAAGGTCGACATGATTCACCCCATTGTCTTTTCAATTTTATATCAGGAAGCATCATTAAAAGATTTTCTGATGCGTCCTGACTTTTGCTCTGTTTTATTGGCTGTTCTTTAACTTGTAATAGTTTTTTTTTTGTATTTGTATCGTGAACAAAATAAATAAATTTTTCTTTTACTTTAACTCTCTAAAAATAAAAAAGTAAGTCACGAACTAAGCGACAACTTAAACTTTTGACTCGTTACAAATTGCAACCGGAATAGTATTTGCTTGTTGGCGAGGATTGCTGCTTATTTGTCATTGAAATTCGAAACGTTTAAATTATCACTCAAAATTATTAATTATGTCTGCTTAAGTGTTTCTCAAAGTGAGCCGCTTGGCTCCTAAAGAGGAATTAAACTTTCAAGGGAGGAAAAATTACTAGGGGAGGAATTGAGAAAAAATTTAGATTCTTGGTACAATAAAAGTTAAACCAAAAAATTGGTACATCCTTCTAATCATAGCCGCACCAATATGGAGGCAGGAGGGGATAAAGATTTTTTTTGAGATTACTACTTTTTTTTGGGACGAAAATCGAAAAATCCAAGAGAGATTTTAAATTTGAATGTTGATTATTGGATTTCCTAAAATAACCCGTAATTCGAATCACAAATTTGGTTGAACATAAAAAAAATTGTTACTTCGATCACTGAGCTTTTTGGGGGGAGAAAGAATGATAGTACCTGAGTTCTGAAAGGGAGGAATGCGACAAAAACTTTGAGAAACATTGCTCTAGTTTAGTTTTCTTTTTATGAAAAATTAAGCTGGTAATCATTCGGAACTCGGCCTGACTTTAAAGAATATGAACATATTTATTTATTTTGTTTAATCTATTTAATCAATCGAGATAATCGATGCATTACGCAGGGGATAGTTCAATTTTTTGTTATCGAAACTAATTGAGTATTACGGTGCTAAAGTACAAAGTTATTTGTTTTGAACCAATATCACATGATATTGTTTTCAACCTCATTATGACTTTTATGAACTTAAATCATTTATAAGAAAATTAACTCCTTAAAACGAAAACAATATTCCATATCTTTTTATGTTCCTAATTATTTTTTTATTGAAAAAAAAATTTTGATTATTCACTTTATGTTTATTTTATTTAACATTGTAATGCAAAAAAACTTTTTTGTTATAGTTAAAGAGAGTATGCGTTTTTGAAAAAGCTGTTACTGTGAGAAAGCTGTTACACTTTAAAAAAGATTTTAAATAAAATTAAGAATTAATTTATTTATTTATAATAAAATGGTCAAATTTTATAATTTTTCTCTAGGATCAGCATTTTTATTGTTTGTAAAGTGAAAAACGGTTTTGTTTTCCTCCCAAACTCTTTCTGCTGAGAACACTGCTTATATTAATAGTATATCATTTGAGAAAGTGGAATTCGATTGGTTAGAAAAATGTTGAATAAAAAAAAAAGAAAAATAAATTTGAAAATAAAGAAAGTGATAAATGTAGACTATGACGACAAATTAACAGAAATTAATTTTCAAAGTAAAAAAATACGTATCTTCACCGAAAACTGTTGCTTTCAAAACACTGTTCCAGCAAAATGAGAATTTTTTAAACACATGCTGGTTTTTCTATTTGTCTCACTTGATATATAACACATACACAACTTTAAATTTGAAACAACTCTATGGATAGAATTCTTTTACATATGGGGTAGTTCATTCGAGGATAGGATTTTCTATTTTACAATGGAAATAGACAACCTTAGGGATGGAAATTTTGAAGATGGTATTTTCCATCCTTTTCTACCATAGTATATACCATCTTTAAATTTAGCAAACTTGAAATGGTTGAAAAGTTTATTTACATAGCAGCAATTGAAAAAATAAACAACAATTATAAAACACACATTAAAGATAAAAATTTTTTTTAAGTCAGTGCAAACGATAAGACCAGTCTTAATGCAAAGAGTTAAACATTTTTTCTACACTCATATTTGTTATTCTTAAGAAATATTTAAAAGGTAAGTTAAAAATTGAGGGAAACACGAAAGTGCTTTTGGAAACATTATATCAAAAATCCAGTCAGATTTTAATTAGCATCTGCAAAAGTCATGCAGTTGCACAAGCAACACCTTTGAACACAAATTTGAAATACGGTGGTCGGTGGCTACAATAAAAGTGTTACCACTAAAATTTTATTTTGCAAAATATTTGAAATAATTATTATAACTTAAACCATGCAAGAAAACATTGATAAACACAAACATACCCGTTCAGAATATCGGATGAGTATATCCCATTGCTATTAATAGAAGGTACCAAACTGAGGCAGTTTCTAAGAGAGCATTAATATTCAACAATATAAACTCTTACTTCGGGACATATTAAAAGCTTTTACATGCTATATATTTTCATCTTTTAGATGTTAAATTGAAGTTTAAGGTGCCAATTTTATTTTTGCGGCCAATGGCTTTTCATTTTTAGACAATACTTCAGAACCAATATTCTTTATTGATAAAGTTCAATTTAAATACTCTTTGTTTTGTCAAACATTTGAAAGAAAAAATCTTGACTAAAACGAAATAAAAAATGTAAAAGTAAGAAACATAGAATGAGCATTTTAGTGTGTACCAGAGCAGTGAATAGGAAAGCAAGATATTTGTTTTTCAAGAAAGTTCGCTCCATGCGATCTCGAATAAGCTCTATATTTTTTACATTTTTTGCAGTTCTTTCTAGATTTTTTTATACTCGTAAACATAGCCGTATTGCCGGGGGGAAGGGGGGCAATTTCCCCAAGTTTCCAAGATTTGGGTGAAAAATTTGGGTAAAGTCAGGAGTTTCAGGGCATTGACATTGATCAACTGCAAAAATTAGTTACCGAAAATATGTGACTAAATCCAAGTGAAGACCTTTTTTTTAGAGATCACCATGATTTCAGGACGAAATCAGACAATTTTTTTGTCCTATCTATAAAGTACTAGAAAATCATGATTTGGGCAAACGTCACAAGATTTGGGCAAAAGTTCATTGCCCCCCACAAATTTTTCGGGCTAGTACGCCTATGCTCGTAAAAAGTCATTAAGCTGTACTCATCTTATTAAACAATTGATACACAAACGAATCATTTCAAAAAAAGTAACAAAAACTTAAGTTTGAAGGCAACCACTAAAATGGCCAAAAAACTGACGTTAGGCTGTTAAATACATTACGCAGTTTTCCAGAGACAATCTATTGAGTTAATAAAATAAATCATTAGGTCAATTTTTTGTTAGTGTGCCATGAAAGAAAAAGAATGCGGGGGACTGCTGTAGATACATTTAACATATTTATGCAAGTCAAACTCCTTCCGATTGGAAATTGTTTTAACTTTATTCTGCTTGCTGATTTTTGGAAGTTTTATAAACTAATTGCAATACAAATATTCTGCAGCTATGACGAGTGCCTCAATGTTCAGTTCCACTTTTGAAATGGCGCAGCGCAAATCAGATTCAAGGTCAATCAGGCGGTTTCGCGATGAGGGAAATGCAACTAGTGTGAGCGCCGCCACAGCAACGCGAGGATACGAACCATGCATAGTGGCCCAGAATGCTTTTCAGGCTTTTCTCGCAAAAACAGCCTTTGCTTCGGAGTCATGCACCAGGTCAAGAAACTGGTCTTCGATGTCTTCTGCTTCCTTTGGGAAGTTGTCAACTCGAAAGCTGAAGGGATCCCTCGTGAACTCCATCATTTGGTTTGTCGCTTTGTGAAGTCCGGAAAATAGTGCTGAAACTCGTCCAGCAGCTTGTTGAGGTGAATGATGGCTTCGTTCTTGAGAACGTCGCTGACGCCACCAGCAGCTCGCTGATTCGCGCCAGCTTTGAAACAGTCTCGAACTCGCCTCGAGACGAAGGCGTTGACTTTGTCTGAACATGTCCGCGAGAAATGCCAGTGTGCACTGGAATGCCTCATGTCGCCTTTCGACAACCAGCGAACGGCAGTGTGGAACAGCAGTCCTTCGTAGTCGGATTCCATATCCTGGCACAACCGTCGAAATAGCGGTTGTGTCGTCGTCCTTGATGCGAGCGCTTCTCGATGTATGATGCAGTGCAGGGTTACCACCTTGAGATTCTTCTGCTTCAGTAGTTTGCGAATCCTGACCTCGCACCCAACATAGCAGGAGCCCCATCTGTGCAGGCATGGACGAGCTTGCCTCAATCCAATCCTTCCTCCTCAAAAAAAGGCGTCAACAACCTGCAGACGTCAGCGGCTTGGGTTGTTGTTTCCAGTGGGCGGCAAAACAGTTAGTCCTCTTCGATGCTTTGGTCGTGGACATATCGAAAGAAGACAATTAGTTGAGACAAATTTGCCACATCCACGGACTCATCCAGCTGAATTGCAAAGACGGGAGACGCTTTGATCTTTGCCAAGAGCTGCGACTTGATGTTGCGCGACATGTCGAAGATGTGGGATATGACAGTGTCTGAAAGCGAGAGATAACGAGTCCTGACGATCTCTAGTCTCTCTATCTATTTGAATAAGATCCGAATCGTATCTTAGTAACAAATATTCTTACAAAGCTAAAAAGAGCTTAACTAAGTTACAAAATTTATTACTAATGGCTGCTATTTCCAAAGCCAGAGCCAGCAAGCCAGATACAAATAAATCAATGCGTTTTCTGAAATAAAACAAAACGTTACAATTGTCCGCTTGAACAATCAAAACAATCAATTGACTGCCTTCCACTCATTTGTTCAAACTTAAAATTCCAGAGATTATATTGAAACCAATTCTACTGTAATGCGCAAGGCGCAATTACAATAAGCAAAATGCGCTTATCACAATTTTAGCTGGCTGCTAAGAATCACGCGGCGGGTTCGTGATTGAAAAGAAAAGAGGTAGGTTCGAAACCCACGGCGAGCGCTAACAGTGTCATTGGACAGAGAAACTTGCTTCATCTTTGACACCACAGATTCGCCAAGCAAAATGCTAGCGCACGACACAAGGCACGACTTTATGAGCGTCTCTTCGATGCTAAGTGGCTTCTTCGCCTTCGCCACCAGCAGAGAAACAGCATACGATGCGTGTACTATATCACTTTCGACTCAGTTTAAAATTTTCCGCCCTGGTCCATCCTTATTTTCTTCAAGTAGTTTGCCTTCAATTCAAAAAACTGCCTCTCTTTGCCAACGAATTCGGGGTGTACATTAGAGAGGTGCTTCCTCAGTTGATGGGGTTTCGTTGAATCATTGCTGAGCGTTTTGTGGCAAATAACGCACTGCGGCAGCCGCTCATTACGCCTCCCCAAAAACGTGAAGCGTAGTCCAGCTAATTGTTGTCGTACTTTCTTTTCGGCATCTCGATCTTTGGGGTATGTATCTGTGGGATAAGGAAAAAAATAATATGATAATAAGGTACCTGAAGAGAATAAAATGAAAAGAAAGAAGTGACAATCATATAAGAGAGAAACAAAAAATTGAACAACAGAAGTGGCATTGTGTTGTTCGGTCAGTCAATACCCATCACCTACGACACAGGTTAACTGTCCTTACTGTTGACATTTCTAACCCAACCGTTACCTTAGAAATGATGCGACACGCGTCCTTGCATCACAACAAACTCAAATCCTATTTGAACAAATCTCATAGTCTTTTAACGCCGGATGCAGGGTGCCGGTTTAGAAGTCTCGACTAACGAACGTTTAATCAGAGCAAGCACAGACCAAAAAACACCAGATAACTACGATTACTTAGAAACGTTAGAAGCAACTTGTGCGTATTATAAACACAATCATGTCAATTTAACTGTACAAACATAGACAAATTGCAGAACTAAAACACATTAAACGCCAACGTAAAGCACTATATTTATCTCACCTGTGACCTGCGATTCAGAGGACACATAAATTTATAGCTAAATTCCGCATAATTACCGTTACTCACTAACACTAGCTAAAGAATTATTGTGAAGAATAACAATAACTAAGCCTCCGTAAAAATTGTCTTTACAGCGACAACGTAATGGAAAATTTTAAAAAACTGTACGTGAACAAGCAAGAATAACAGACAAGCAGAGGTGGGCACAGTACTTCTTAAAAGTACCGCGGTACCGGTACTCGGTACTTTTGAATAATACGAATTAATGGTAATAACTAAAACGCTTGGATACATTGGATTTCATTTGACATTTAAAAATTGTATTTAATAAAGCGAAAACAATATCCTACGTATCCAACTGTTCACTTTCAAAAATCAATTATGCTTTGGATGTAAAAAACATGCGTGAATATATTTTTAACTTGATTTTTTAAATAAAATATGCCTCGGATATATGAAAAGCCTAATGAATACGTTGTCTTCTGCTTTGTTTTTTATATTAAAAAAAGTTTGTCAAAAATCGTACTAATTTCCATACAACCTATTACAGTGGTTTAGTCAAAGTTATTCTTAAACTTTTTGGGTCACGAACCTCTATTTGCAAATCTTTTTTTATCATAGACCCCAATCTTATGTCACATCAATTTTCTTCCCAACCAACGAGGAAAGACAAAACAAACCCAAAAATAAATAACACAAAATCCGTTAAAAAGTAAATACTTATAAACAGGCATGCCATATTTCCGTAGGGGCAAACCGGGACGCTCGTTTATAGACAAAAATTCGTCCCTAAAAAAAAGTGTTCTCTAAAAAAAAGTCTTCACTTTGAATCTGTCTCAAATTCATGGTATGGATTACTTTACCAGGCATGTATGTTGACAAATTTTGTCATATCGTCGCGGACCCCTTGTGCGCTCATCATGGACATCATTTTGGGAAACTCTGGTTTTGGTAATTTTGTAAAATTACTCAACGTTCGCTGGCCGTTAAATGTTATGATAATTTTTTATATTTTTGCTTGCAAAGCAACAAAATTAAAATTTCATCAGATCCCTTTTGCATTTGTGTTAATATGAAATCTGGTGTTTAGTGGATTTTTGATTTTATGCAAAATATTTCCATTTTTATAATTAGACAACAAGAATGTTCCTTGCAAAAGCAATATCTTCAGAAAACATTTACTACACTAAAATTGAGTCCTACAATTTCTAATATACCATATTTAGCGCCGAAAGCGCTAAAGATTTGACATAATTGCACGCAAAAATGCTACTTTTTCCAAAGCTACAATGTCTTTTTTGCACAATAATTACTATATGCACATTAAACACGATAATCACTCTTTTTTTTGCACAACTGGTGCGTTGACCATGCACAATTTTTTTATACATTTTATAACGTTTATAGTTTAATGAAAACAATGCACTTCCAGCGTAACTACGATAAGCACGGCTAAGCCGCAAGAGCATACTGACGGTGGTTTCGATATGCTGACCACATCATCGAGTCAGCTAACACGAATCGGGTAAAGTCAAGCTAAATCCTGCAGTTCCATTGCTAACATTAAGTAAGAATAGTCAAGCCAATCAACAAGCAAATGCCAACAGACCTGTTTCTCCCTTGTTAGGACTCGCCAGGACACTACAGCTTGTTGTTGATCCCAGCTGAAATCAGATACTTACGGTAAATGTTGTAATAAAATATTATTTCGGATTGAAAAAGCAAGTTTCGAAAGGTAGTCAACTTTTGTAAATTGGCCAAAAAGCAAAGATTGGTTTCAAAAAGTTAACGACTTCGGCGGTTTGATTGATCGTATGATTAAAAGTAAGGCCCAGATGGTAGGTGCTTTCACGCAGCCTGGGCCGTGAGTAAGTCTGCTCATTGATTTTAAAATGACAGACCGAAACCGAACCTACCAAAACGGAAGGGTATCCACCCATTCCGATGTTCAGTGTGGGTCTGTTAATCGGCAAACGTCCTTTTCAGGACGGGGCAATGTCAGGATAAAACTGCCCTTTTCAGGGCACATTGCCAACAAGTTCCGAAGACCCACTATTCTTCAGCTGAACATCGAAGGCCTCACTGCAAGCAAGATGAATGTTCTTCATCACCTCGCTATGCAGTCTGAGGCACTCGTCATCCTACTGCAGGAGACCCACTGCACTGATGCAGAGAAGTTGGTGCTACCACACTACCAACTAGCTGGGTCTTCTTTAAGCAGGAAGCATGGCCTTGCCACGTTTGTTCACGAGCGACTGAGATACACGCTTTTGGACCAATCTCCACCGACATCGGAGATCGAGTGGCTGTGTGTGGACGTTGATGGCTATAAAATAGTCAACGTCTACAAACCACCGCCAACGCGATTGCGAACCCTGGATCTCCCAGTGTTTCCTCACCCCTGTCTGTACGCTGGCGATTTTAACTGTCGTCATGCTGACTGGGGTTATGATGACAACAGTCCGGATGGTGAGTGCTTGGCTGGATGGGCAAGTATTAATTGTCTTGCCCTCCTATATAATGCCAAGGACGCTGCCAGTTTTTATTCCGGCCGCTGGAACACTGGCACCAATCCAGACCTAGCTTTCGCTAGCGTAGGTCCAAACAGTCGCTTACCGGATAGACGTGTCCTTGAGAAGTTTCCCAGGTCACAACATCGACCCTCGCTTATTACACCACCAAGGTTTGCTATGGCAGTGCCGAGCATGCCTGTTAAGCGATGGAACTTCCGCAAGGCCAAATGGAGTCACTACATTGCTTTGACGAATAAATTCGCAAAGACTTTGTTGCCGCCTGATTCACTTGATGTGGATGCGGCTTACCAGGACTTCTGTAACATCATTAAGAAAGCAGCCAAGAAGACTATCCCACGCGGGTATCGAAACAACTATATTCCGTGTTGGGATGCAGAGTGTGAATCCCTCTATAAAACCTTTCTGCAGTCTCCTCAGGGAGACGACTCAAGTTTGGCTGCTACAACTCTGCTTGCCAAGCTTGACAGAAAACGGAGGGATCGATGGTCCGAAGCAGTTCGGAGCATTGACTTCTCACACTCTAGTCGAAAAGCATGGAGTATTTTGAACAACCTTACTGGTAGGTCACGACACTCTCCTCGTCATTGTCCCGTTTCAGCCGATGCTATTGCATCTCAGCTGGTTAGAAATGGGAAATACGAGGCTGTTGATCGCAAGTCATTTCGACTTGTCTTTCAAGAAGTGTCTGACCTTTGGAGGGCCACAACACCAGACGCAGTAAATATCTCTGATAATTTTTCACAGAGAGAATTTGCTGCTGCCCTTCAACATTTAAAACCAGGCAAAGCTCCGGGACCTGATTCCATCTTCCCCGAGCTTATACTCCATGCTGGAGCTGCTTTGAAGTCCTGGTTACGTGACTTCCTTTCTTCCTGTTTGCGCCGACTCAAAATTCCCAAGATCTGGAGAAGAGCGCTTGTGGTCGCGATCCCAAAACCAGGAAAGCCCGTGGGGGACCCAAAGAGTTATCGACCGATATCTCTGCTCTGTTTCCCCTACAAGATCCTCGAGAGGCTTATCTACGCCCGCGTTGAACCATTAATCGATCCACTGCTCCCTAAAGAGCAGGCTGGGTTCCGACGCGGGAAGTCAACCGTAGATCAAGTTGTTCTGCTAACCCAGAACATCGAGAATTCTTTCGAGGCTAAAAAGAAGGCCGGTGCCGTATTTATCGATCTGACAGCTGCTTATGACACTGTCTGGCACCGTGGCCTTACCTGCAAGCTGCTGAGACTACTTCCGGATAAGCACATGGTCAAAATGATCATGGAGCTTGTCCGAAATCGAAGTTTCACCCTTACCACCGGTGACAGCAAGCAAAGCAGGCTACGCCGTCTTAAAAACGGCGTTCCTCAGGGATCGGTCTTGGCTCCCCTCCTATTTAACATCTATACGTACGATCTTCCTTCCATGATTTCCAGAAAGTTTGCTTATGCTGATGATTTAGCATTGTTGCATTCTTATGGAAACTGGAAGGACTTGGAGGGGACATTAAGCCAAGACATGTCCACACTGTCAGCGTATCTCCAGACTTGGAGGTTGAAGCTCAGTCACACTAAGACGGTGACGACAGCCTTTCACTTAAACAACCGAGAGGCCAACGTGAGCTAAAGGTCTACAACAATAGTAGACTTTTACCGTTCTGTCCAACCCCTACATACCTTGGGGTAAAACTGGACAGATCGCTCACGTTTCGTCACCATTTAGTGGCATTGCGCAAAAAACTATCTTCGCGCGTCACATTGTTGAGGCGACTCGTGGGCTCGGGATGGGGTGCTGGTGCTAAAACACTACGCATAGCCACCTTGTCTCTAGTCTACTCAACAGCTGAGTACTGTGCGCCAGTCTGGTGTCGCAGTGCTCACACTCGCCTCATCGACAGTGTCTTGAACGACGCCTTGCGCATAGTTACTGGATGCCTGTGTCCCACTCCAACGGACCACCTACCTGTACTTTCAGGCATCCAGCCAGCTGAGCTTCGCCGACTGGGAGCGACACTCTCCTTGGCTTACCGTGGATCTCTGGACCCCGATCATATTTTGCATGGTCTGTTAAATGGGTCCTCAGATACTGGCCAAGTGAGACTAAGATCCAGACGCCCGTTTGTGCCAGGTGCGCGGAATCTCTTGGACAATCTTGCCAGACTTGGCATCCGCGCCTCTGAATGGACAAATCACAAATGGAACGCGGAGTACTGTGAAAGTGCTTCCAGGCTCCGTGCTTTTGTGCCCGGGACCAGTGTCAGGCCTGTTGGGATGGGCTTACCCCGAGCAGCTTGGGTTAGACTCAACCGCCTGCGGACTGGTGTTGGGCGATTCCATTCGTCCATGCACAAATGGGGTCTCGCTCCTTCACCGAATTGCGAGTGTGGCGCCTCAGAGCAAACCGCAGACCATGTACTAACAGCGTGCCCTGTACATCGGGCACCACATGGAGCACGTGGTCTGACGGTTTTGGATGACGAAACTCGATGCTGGCTTAATGACATCACTGCCAGCATCTGATCCAGGCAGTGCAGCAGTCTGGGGTAGTAAAAGGATAAACCCTCGGCCCCAGTTCTGTTTGTGTCTGGCCTGGAGTGGATGCCCTTCAAACGATGACGACGACGACGATTAAAAGTAAAATTCTTTCACTGTTGGAATCCCCTTAGGAGGTTACTGCAGTTCACAGAAGAAGAAACTCTATTTCAGCAAAATCTGATTTCATTATTAAAATGCTTCGATCTTAGCAACAACAAATGTATTTCAAAATTTACTGGACTTTTTAAACAATTTTGGAAATGAACTTTTTATATAATAAAAGAAATACAATTCAATCTAAGAAAAAATTGAAATTTTAAGTGTCACATCGTACTTTTTTACAATTATTTCAAAATGTTATAATAAGTCTAATTTACAAAATTTTATTAAGATTGATTACATGTACTTTAATAAAATTAATTATTTTGGATTTTTGCCAGCTTTTTTCTTTTTTAGTAGGTTAGTCTAGCTTACATAGTAGAATATTCTACTGTATAGTTGAATTTGACTAATGCTCTGGCGTACATTTTTTATTTTAAATTTATCGTCCATTAAATTATTTATAATACATTTCGTCAGAGCAGGGCTGCCCAACCCGAGACCCGCAAAGTCTATTGTTAAGGCCCGCCAAAGAATTTGTAATTACATAACCGATTAAATTATTGTAATGCTTTGAATCAGTCCAATGACTCGCAGAAAAATCGGAATAAATAGGCTAATTTTCGTTCCACTAGAGGTTTTTCGCTTTATATAAGAATAAAATAAGTAGGTATATCAAACTGGTGACCTTTTTTGTTTGGTCTTTAACTAAATTTGTAGTCCGAATTTTTTGTTATCAAGGAGTTTTATTCAAAAATAACTCATTAAAAATAAGTAAAGACAAAAAAGAAGATACTTTGATTTTTGCACCGATTGCGACTCGCAATAAACTTTTCGACAAAAGTTGGACCATAATGGTTAAAAGATTGAGCATCCCTGCGTCAGAGTATAAAACAACCTAACATTTTCTAAAACAGTCATTATTATCACAATGAATTTCTACTGAGAGTAATTTTGGATTTTAATATTGATTTTGTCACAACTTACGACACCCACATTTTTTCTTTCAGAATTATTTAATTTATAGTACGAAAAGACTTTAGAATATCGGTATCATAACATCGGTACAACTAATCATAGCCGTACCTGACGGGGGGGGGGCAGGGAGGGCAAATGCTCACTCAAGTTTCTAAGATTTGGGCAAAATTGAGATTTTTTTGGGCAGTGACAAGAAAATATTTGGGAAAACTCAAAAATTTTAGGACAGAGACAATAATCAAACTGCAAAAAATAGTAACCAAATTTAGGTGAAGACTTTTTTTTGGTAGAGAACACCTTGCTTTTGGGTTGAAAATTGAAAAATATGAGACTGAATTCAAGTGAAGACTTTTCTTTTTTTTTTTAAGATCACCATGATTTTAGGACAAAATTTGTTTTTGGTTTGCGAATCTCAAGACAATTTTTTGTTCTATCCGTAATGTGCTACAAAATTATAATTTGGGCAAACGTCACAAAATTTGGGAAAAACTTCATTGCCCCCATGTTTTTTTGACTGGTACGCCTATGCAACCAATTAATGATATTGCACTCAAGCGTAACACAATATGTATGCCATTCGAATGTCTTTTGACTTTGTTTACGTAAATGTTTGATACAGTTCCCAGTATAATTCAAAAATAGGGCGGAAGTCCTTTGATAATTTTTAATCACCTCAAGCAAACTGCGACAAATATTTCTTAAAACTTTACTTTTTAAATGAATCTATATAGTTCGATCTTTTGGTCATTTTCATCAAACGCTCAGTGCAACAAAAAAAAGTAGGCTATTCTATTTAAAGTTATTTCAAACATAAACTTACAAGGAGGAAAAACGAACGCACACTTATCTAGATATTGTACTGTACAGAAAGTAACATATAAAAATAAAATAGCTATTCACGCCAAGTCATTTATGCTAAATTTTAATACCGGTGCGTAGTGTTGTAAAATATTTTCCACTGCTTGTTCTTGTTGCAAACAAAAATATAAGAAAAAAGCTGGAGCAAGGATCTTTTAACTCTGCTACATTTGGTGTATCATCTGCTTGAATAAAAACAAGTCAAATAACCTCTGTTGGTGCGTTTTTCGTTATGTTTAATATTAACACTGAAAAATGATCGTGCCATTTTTTGTGGTAATTAGAATTTTATTGGTTGATTTCATTTCAGTAACCTCTTTTTATTCTCTTAAAATTGGTCAAAAAAATGGAGTTTGAAGAAAGTTTTAAGAAAAACACAGAGTCGAATGACATAGACTGACGCTGGCGTATACAAAAATGATACAATTAATTATATAATGTAAAACTTCAAGCGCATAAGAAATTAATGATCTTTCTTCAATTTAGGCAAAACAAAATCTGATATGTAAACGGATAAGTTAAAACAATATTTTTTCAAACAATTTTAAAATTGTTTCTTTTTCTTTGCACATTAATAACATGATTAAGATTGATGGAAAAATATAAGACAAAATAAGCTTCATACACAAACCCATCATTCGTTTTCAAGATTTAAAATTTTTATTGATTTTAATCATATTTCAACTCCATTTATTCTTCAGACTCGTACAAAAACGTTGAAGGCGTTATACTAAGGGCAACTTTTAAGCAATACCGTACCTGCTTATTTAATGCTATATACGTATACAGGTCCGCAAGCAACCAGAAGATCTAGCAGATAATTGCTTTCAGAGATGCCAAAATATTGTATTGAATTGGAATATTTAATTTACTTTTTTAGTTTTTATTTGAGACATAACTAAAATGCTAGTCTACCCAGACTACCCTACTAGCCTGAGTAAGCTTAGCCTAAATAAAAAGTTGCAAAAGGGCTACTGGCTATGAAGTGCGTAAAACGTTCCTAAACCTGACCTTACTTAATATTAACTAGTAACTACTACCGGAAGGATAGGGAAAGTACTGGTAAACACTTAAGTTTGACAAATGTCAATTTGTGATAATACTACTGTAAATCAAGAAATGTGTTTGAAGCTGCAATCGATATGAAAAACAAAAACATGTTGCAATGCTTGCAGAAAAACAATCCGGTACTCGGTACTTTATAAAAAAATATTGCGGTACCGGTACTCGGTACCAAGTACCGACGGTACCGTTATCGGTACTAAAAAAGTACCGCGGTACAGTACTGCTTTATTATTATCTTACTATTTGCATCCTCGCACTCCGACTGCTTTATCCGACTGACTATTACATTCACTTCACTGCTTATTCCATTTCGTCACTCTTCTCGAAGAGACCCATTGAGATGCGTATTGAAATACAGAAAACATAGTGAAGTGCATCTGGCAATAAAATGCTAGTTGGTTGGATATGCCTGACGTGCTCGAGCTGTCATCACTTTACAAACTTGACTGCGAGATCGCCTATCGCAATTCTTTGGGTAATTAATGTTTGTGTGTGTGTTACTTTGTTTCTACTCAGTACAGCTCATACAGCTCACTTCAGTACAGCTCGTTTGTTTTCTGTTTAGTACTACTCATTTATTATTTCGTTATGTGTTATGATTTTACGTTACGTTGCTTTTTAGACTTTCTTGAATCTTTAGCTTATTAAACCTTAACTTGAGGAAATACTATACTCTTTATGACAATGCCTAAGATAATAAATCTCAAAATAAATCGATAAGTGAACATATACCAAAACGGCACCGGCAGTAGAATTATAATTGGTTGAATCTGCCAAAAAGAACAAACCTTAAAATAGAAAATAAACCTTAAAATAATTAGGCATGTTAATTTCCACCCTCAAGAATGTTTGCTGGCTCGTGCCAACACGAATGATGTTTATAATTACATTCTCTATGCGTGGAAATCACCGTTTTTTTCTAAAATGTAACAGGCAAAACATTGGAAAACACCATGTTTTTTAAAATTTCCATTCATAAGGTTGTTAATTTCCACCCCTAAAAACAATTTCTATTTAAAGTGTAGAGTGGCCAAAAAAATTGATATAGAAAATTTATTACAGCAATTTTTTAAAGTTAAAAAATTTACAAACAAATTATTTAATTGATAATAAGGAATCTGTTAAAAATTTCTCGCCATCCTCACGTTTTGGACTTATTAATACAAATACAAACAGGTTTTTCTATTTCGGTAAATTTTTCTTTTTTTTCTGATGGCATTAAAACATCTTCATCACGGCCAATTAGTAGTGCTTATGTCATATTTTTGGCACTATTTTTTTCCTTTCTTATACGTGGTGGTTACATGTAAGGTTAATTTTAGTGCATAAATTTTTCTATTCTTCTTTGTTGTTAACTACTCTGCTTTTTAATCTTACTTTATATTTTGAAACAATTCAGTTGAATTATTTTTTTTTACTTCTGCTCCGCAACCCAAAAATGCAAAAATTGGTATTTAGTAATACCCAGTCGGGAAAATGCAAATCAAAACAACAAAAGTAAATTTACTTGTTGATTTTTAGGACAATGTGTAATAAAAGAAATAATGTAATCAAAAGCAAGGTTGCTTCAGTTTAGTTTCAGTTTGCTACATAAAAAGAAAAAAGAAAATTTAAGCTTAAGGTAAAAAATGATTATTGTAATAATCATTTATATATTTTTACTTTTATTCATAATCAGCTCTGATGTAATTCATAATCCAGAATGAAATAGATTGGGAATAAGGTGGAAGTAAATAAACCAATGTGTTCAAGTGCTCATAACAACCTATTTGGGGATCCATTCAATTTTTAAAAAAAAATTATTTCATATCTACGTTCCATTTTATCCAAAAGCATTCCTAAGATTGTAAGAACGTGTCGACAATAAGCAAATTACCCAAAAAAGTCTTAGTTGTGGTTGAAGTATAAATTTTTTTTCTAAAAGTTAAATGAAGACTAAAAAAAGGTCATAAATTTAAGTTTGACAGTAATTTATCTTTAAACGAGAAGCGATGGCTTTTTTTCGGTCTTCATTTGACTTTTGGCAAAATTAAACTTGTGGTTTATAGAGTTTCACAAATAAACTTGCCACGTGTTCCAACGAGTTTACAAACCCTGGACGAAATGAAATACGTTATGGTCGTTGTAATTTTAACAAATAAGCTAACCTCAAGTCATTTTATAAATATCTTATGTTATGAGGGTTGTACATTTACTGATGTGAGAACAATCGAGATTAGCTAAACCCAGGTTTCCCAAACCTCGTCCCGCGGACCATTTTCGGCCCTTTTCACTTATTGATCCGGCTCGCTAAACAATTTGTCTTGATTATTACGTTATTTGATAGCATTGTTCTTAACTAATATTTAAAGAATTTATTACAATTAAACGCGTTGTTTGTGCCATTCTGGCCCGTCTGACAAATTTTTTAAAAAATTGCAACGCAGAATAAAAAGTTTGCTTAACCCTTTATGACCCAATTTGTTTTATCGTTGCAACCGAATCAGGAACTTTCTTGTTGTCATCTAAATTAAATAACACGTGACAGGTGATTGAGCGAAATATCATCCAAATCTATGATCATACAGCATTAAATAGGATCTTTACTGTATACTTTTATTCAAAAATTAAGCGAATCTTTTTGGATATAATAATTTGAACCCATTTATTTCTAATGTCCTTTATGAAAGACAATGGGTCATATAGGGTTAACCCTGATCTAGACGCTAGAGAAGCATTATCAAGCCTTAAGTTTAAAACAATCTTGTTCATATCCACGAAACGAACAGGATCAATGTGTTTCTGGCATATCGTATTACTATTTCGCTATTAAACACAGCCAAGCGCTATGCTTTCAATAACTGTCATAACTGTCAAAACAATTACCATAACTGCTTTGAAGATGCCAAGATTTTGTTTTCAAGTTAAAGTAATTTCAATTAGTTGTATTTTTATTAAATTGATATGATTGTCAATAAGAGCTGCAATTCAGAACCGCCAAGAAGTGACGCATGATGTGTAATGCTTTTCTCAGAGACTCAAAGTGCATGTAATGAGTGCAGCCTGCAGCCGAAACAACTTGATGTCAACAGTCATTAAACGGCGGTTTCTGCATCTATCTGCAGTTAATGACAAAGGCAACTATTTGATTTTTAAATTGAAAAGCTTTTATGCAACAGCTGTTGCCAACAAACTGGCTTGTACTGACCTCTTGACCCAATGTGAACTTAATGCCAAAAAATGTTTTTAAATTAACTCTTTGAAGTCAGCATAAAGCCGCAAAATAGATTTCTCTCTTTTTGAAATAGAATCAGCGGAATCATTTGCATATAATATATTCGTTTGATGAAAACGCTTTATCGTGAAATGAATCATGTTCTTTAAAGCTTGGACGCGTCTTGACAGGATGGTGACACTGAGAGTCTTAATAGCGTCAAATGAAGCTAAGGGAAAGCGTTATGCACATTGTAAAGTTATAAAGTTAATGTTTTTCCAGGAATCAATGGTTTTTCATTATATATTACTCCAATCTAATTTATTATTTAAAAAAAGATTTTTTAAATTTTGTTTGTAAGAGTTTAGCCACTGCTTGTTCTTTAATTGCACGTAATAAAAAAATTTTTCTATAGCCTTTATTGAAATAAAAATAACAGTAAAAGTTAATTAACAGCTTTTTAAGTCATAGCATTACTTTTTCTTAAAACTAACTCTACACCGATGATAAACAAAGTCAATTTTCAAACAAAAAAATCTAAAAAAATTTCCTACTTTTGACCAGCTAATTTCTTGGTATCCGGTTAAAACATCAACAGACGAATATCAACAAACAAAATATCAACTAACCAAAATATCAACGACCAAAATATGAATTTGCAATATTATACAGAAAATATCATATGAGTTAAAACTTGAGGATTTAAGAAAATGTCGAAAGCTTTTCCTTTTGATGTTGTGCTTGAAAATGGTCGAAATTTACAACGAACCATAAAATGTACGCAGATAGACAGCTGAATAGTACCTTAAGTAATGAATGTAGGAATATAGTAAAATGAATGCACTTGAGAGAATTTCACTGTAAAGCAAAAAAACAAAATTGATATTGTGGTGATACTGTACATGTGAGTAAACATTGCAGTTTTTCAATACCTAATAAAAATACTCATATAAATTCTAATTTTTATTAATGGTGGCAAATTGATCAATCATTGTGATAGAAATTATTATAAATTACCGTTAACAGTTACTATTGCGGTCAAATCTTCCGCCGTTCTATTTGATTGATGACCGTTGTTTAAAAACTTAAAACTCTCTCTAGCGCCAGAATTTATTGACAAATATATTGACAACACTACCAAACCTATTACATCAATTGAATACCAATACTAATTCAAACATTAACTTATACTTAAATTTTAACTAAAATTTTAACTTAACTTGAATTTTAATTTTAAAACGGTCGGACGTTCACCCTATAAACACAAAAATGATTAAATATAAAGTCATGCAATTTTTAACGAACTCCGATTCGAAACAACTCACTGCCGACAGACCATGCCAGCAACTCAAAACAAAGAAAGTACATTGTAAAATCGCCGCGATTAGAACAAAAAAATTTGGTCTCTAAGCAGTCTCGCTCATACAAAGAAAAAAGATTATCTCACGTTCATCATCATCATTTCCAGGAAAACATTGAAGTAGTTCATTGTATTTCCCTTTGTCCGCTTGTCCTTTTGGGGTTGCGGGGGCAGTAACTCGAGTTGGGATCTCCAAGCATCCCGATCTCCAGCAACTAGCGGCAATTTCGCTGGTGGAATTCCAAGACGTAACCATGCCGAATCTTCAACATAATTCCGCCAACAAGTTCTGGATCGCCCTCTAGGTTCTTTGCCACTCGGAAGAGCATCCATTAGTTGCTTTGCTGTTCGCTCGTGGGACTTTGGTGTCACATGACCATACCAACGTAGTTGAGATCGTTCTATGCGGAGTAGTAGCGGTTCGATGTTGAGAGATTGACCAATGCTAGTGCTTTTAACAATGTTAAGTAGGGATAAACCTCTGTTTTTGTACAAGAAATCCATTTCTGCCGCCTGTACTCGCGATCTCACTCTTTCAGTTATTATTCAACACTCATGATCATAAGTGAGGATAGAAACAAAAACTAATCTGAAAACAGAAAGCTTTGCTTTTGTACACAGCTCTCGTTTCAGTACAACTGATCGGTAAAGCTGTTGCATTACTGCTTTTGTTTTCCAATACGTGTGTCAAGTTCGTTGTCCTGTCTACCATCATTCGAGAACGTGACTCCAAGATACTTAAACTTCTTCGTCTGTTTGAGCGTTACTCCATTTATTTGGAAGGAACACAGAATAGGATGCCTTGACAAACACATCATCCCAGTTTTAGCCAAACTAATTTTCATTCCAGCATCCAAGCATAAATCAGAAAACCGATGAAGTGCAAGATCACTTTTGTTCGAGCTCATTAAGGCAAGGTCATCTGCAAACAGCAGGCGCCAAACATTACACTCCCCATATGTGACGCCACTATTGGAGGAACTGTCTCTGTCTATCTTGTCCATGTATATAATAAACAGAGGAGGAGAAAGAACGTAGCCCTGCCGTAGTCCAACACTGACATTAAAAGGTTTTATTATCATGCTATTGAAACAAACACAGACTTCTGACTGTTTGTTTAACGATTTGATAGTAGGTATAACTGACTCATATGTGACGCCACTATTGGAGGAACTGTCTCTGTCTATCTTGTCCATGTACATAATAAACAGAGGAGGAGAAAGAGCACAGCCCTGCCGTAGTCCAACACTGACATTAAAAGGTTTTATTTTTATGCCATTGAAACAAACACAGACTTCTGACTGTTTGTTCCAGCAGTACTGCCCACAGGTTGTCTCTTGGGACACGGTCATACGCTTTTTCAAGGTCCACAAAATATGTATACACCTCTTTGGCATGTTCTCACGATTTTTCAAAAACTTGCTAAAGATCTGGTCCATGGTGGATCTTCCAGGACAAAATCCACATTGTGCATTTTGAAGTTGAGGTTCGACTATTTCACGACATCTATTTTTGAGGCACTTTGCATAAACCTTTCAGAAAGACTAAATAAAGAAATGCCCCTGTAGTTAGTGCATTTCTTCTTGTCTCTTTTTTTGTGAATAGGTATCAACACACTGGTTTGCTATTGCTTCGGTATCTCACCAGCTTTTCTTACTTAGCAAACTTACTTAGCAAACTTACTTAGCAAACAGGTGTCAGCCAACGAACCCCAAAGTTGTTTATGGCCTTTAAATTTCGGGTCGAATATCATCTTCACCAGGGGCCTTGCCAGCTTTCGAAGATTTGATTGCTGTTCTCACCTCTGCTTCGGTTAGATGAAGTTCTTCATCAATTTTTTTCTCAGATGTTTCCAAATGTTGGACAGTTACTGGATTTAAGAGCTGATAAAAGTATTCTCTCCAAAGATTTAGGATGCCCTTTCGATGCTTTAGAAGCATACTATTTGTATCTTCGATAAAGGTGGTAACTGGTGTTCGTTTGCCGCGCAAACGAAGTATGGTCAAATAGGTAAATTTCGGCTAGTAACTTCCACTTTATTCTGTATGCTCTTCGTGCTCTAAATCGTTTTCTTTTTCTTGGATAGTTCAGGCCTCTTAGAATGCAGACAACTAGGTGATCATCGGTAGACAGTTCAACTTCTGTTTTAACACCAACATCGACCACCATAGGTGGGCACGAAAGTACCGCGGTACTTTTACTCGATACTTTTAAATTATCCAATTTAATAGTAATAAAAAAACTATTTTTGAAATTTTTTTTTATTTTTATTTTTGAATTACACTATTTTTGAATGTCAATTGAAATTCAATGTATGACAGAGTTATAACTATTAAATTGGATTATTCAAAAGTACCGAGTAAAAGTAACGCAGTAACGCTGTACTTTTACTCGGTACTTTTGAATAATCCAATTTAATAGTAATAAAAAAACTATTTTTTTTTATTTATTTTTTTTTATTTTTATTTTTTGAATTACACTATTTTTGAATGTCAATTGAAATTCAATGTATGACAGAGAAGTTAATAGTTATAACTATTAAATTGCATTATTCAAAAGTACCGAGTAAAAGTACCGTGCCCACCTATGTCGACCACAAATGAAAACAACTCCTCTGAGACAATACAGAAATCAGCGATAGAATCCTGTTCCACTGAATCTCTAAACCAGATGTATTTGTGAATCTACTTGTGCTGAAAAAAGATATTTAGTATGCATAGTCCGTTGGTGGCACAAAACTGTAGCAAAAACTTTCCGTTTCTGTTAATGTCGGTGTCCCCTTGTCTTCCGATAACACCCTTCCATGCCTTGTCGTCAGTGCCCACATGTGCATTGAAATCATCCAGTAGGACAATTGATTCTGCAGATGTTACTTTCTGTAAAGCAATACCTACTTCAACGAACAAAGGCTGGTGCTGTGTTTCGGCGTTTGGTGCGTACACCTGCAAATGCACAGTGACCGCTCCTGCAACCTAAGCTTAAAGAGACAAACCCTTCCTCCGAGTGGGATCCAATCAGTGACACAGTGGGCCAAGCGAGGGCTTACAAAAATACCTACTATTCCTGCCTGAGAAGACATAGTTACATCTACACCTGAATAAAAAAGCTTCCAACCTTCATTTAACTCAAGAGTATCAAAGCCACGACACTTGGTAGAAGAAACTCCAACAATATCAAGATGATACTGCTCTGCCTCCCAAACCATTTTCTGTTCTTTTCCCTTGAGTGAAGTAATGTTTTAGTTGCCCATGCGAAGACCCTAATGTTTGGGACCAACTCGAGTACAGATACTGTGGGCTGCCTCCATTTTCCGCCCCAAACACGTAGCGAATAGATGTGTTTCCAGTTACGGTCAGCTTGTAGGGGAGAATGCAGCTTACATTTCGAACAGGCCCCTCTGCCTAAAGCCCGAACACGGACACTTTTGTCCTGCGCGACGCCCGATGCAGTATGAATATTGTCATTCGGACTATTCATTTTGCTACATTGCTACAATCAAAGGTAAAGGTAAAAATTAAATTTCGTTGACACTATCAGCAATGATTGTATTGATTGGCTGAGAATTCTCCTTAAGGATTGCTGAATTATTTGAAACCCCCAAATATTTACGGTTACAGTATAAATTTTATTCTCATTTCAAATTTTCTCTCGAGCATAACCGCGCCACACTGCTAGTTTGATATTTTGTAGTTGATATTTTGACACAAAGGCTTTTTGATAAGAATTTCCCGGGAATTCCCGTATATGAGTTAAAAGCATAATTTAAAGCAAGGGTTTTCAGTACGTTGGTTGATGGCAACGTACGTAATGAGCAAAGGCTTGGGATTGCAAGTGAAGACTTTTTTTTGAGACGAAAATAAAAAATGGGATACTAATTGTAGGTAAAGACCTTTTTTAGTAATTACCTGCTATATGGGACAAAAATGGAGAAATTGTAAATTAATTATAATTAAATTCCATTTTTTAGTCTTCTGTAATTTTTTTAGACAAAATTGTATGACATTTTGCTATCTCCGGGTAGGCTACATTGTGCAATACCGGAATCCCGAAAAGTTTTTTTTTTTTCCGGAAACTCCCACGATAATAAAAAGTCCGGGAAAAAATAAACTCTAGTACAGAAGTATATTTATTTCCTTTATTAGTTTTTCTGACGACGCCGCTCTATTTTTCAGTTGTAATTTTTTTTTCAGTTGCCTTTTATGTAATAATCTTTATTTTTTGTTGCTTTTAGTCTTTTATCTTTTAAAAAAAATTTGCTGTGTTGAAGAAATAGTTTTTTTTAGAATATACTTTTTTCTTTAACCAGACAACAATTTTAAAGAGTAGCTATAGTGGATTCAGCATTCTTCATTTTTTATTTAAACAAACATTTAAAAAAATTGTAGAAACTTGATGAGGGTTTAAGTAAACCAAAAACATTCGTCTTTATAAATAATGTTTTTGGCTTACTTAAACCGTCATTAAGTTTCTACAATTTTAGCAAAATTAATTAACTTTAAATTCACACACCTAAAAATATACATATATATTTTAAAACACAGACTGCACATTTGACTAACTAGGCTAATTTTAAATCAAAACGAGTGAAAGACAAAATTACTAAAAATTAAGTTCCAGATCATGATGTCATTGAATAAAAATTACCATAAGAATGTATTCATTTTTTTATTTTATTTTATTGTATTTTTTCTTTATACTTATCCTCCTGACTCGTAGAAAAGCGTTAAAAACGCTATACATAGGGCAAGCAATTACCCCAACCAAAATTACTCCAAGTCCAAAATTAAATCGACAAATGTACCAGGGTTGCCAGATCAAGTTTTCAAAACAGGCCAAAAAGATTTTCAAAAAAGCCAAACATGACAAAATAATGCCAAATTGTTTTTTTTTCGTTTTTTGTCCGAAATTTTAGATATAGACTAAAAGAAATGTCATCACTTTCAATCAGTGTCCAAAACCTATATGCACGTCTCAAATTTAAGGTGAACAAAATTCCAAAATAAATAAACAATAAAAATTCTCATACTTTCGCTCACAAACTTCAAATATTCAAACAGTTATATTAATTTTCAAGAACAAGATTTTGTTTTATAAAAAAGGCCAAAAAAAGCCAAACCTTAAATTTGAAAGCCAAGCACCTTAAAAAAGATCAATATCTCAGATTTGGCTCTAAAATAGTCAATATGGCAACCCTGAAATTAATGCAAACAAAACTTCATATTTATTGAATCCCTGACGTAACTGGTGATCAAACCGATACCACTTTACAGACTTGACTGAAAAAAATCGCATATCGCTTTTCTCCACGTAATTAATGTTCTCTGTATGTTACTTTGACTTTGCTCAGTATAGCTCACTTCAGTACAGCTCGTTTGTTCTCTATTTAGCACTACTCATTTATTATTTCGTTATGTGTTATAATTTACTTTACTTATGTTTTACTTTTTTTAGACTTGCTCAAATTTTTCAGTTAATTAAATCTTTGTTTAAGGAAATGTTATATTCATTATAACAATCCCAGAATAATAATAATAAGGAAATATATTCTGATAGTAATTTTTTTCCATGGCATCATAATCTGGAATATAATTTGTTTCATTTAGTCTTTTACTCGTTTTGAATTACGATGATACAGATGGTATTCTTTAGTGCCATCTGTCTTATAACTCCATATATTTTTAGCATCTGGTCATCGACGTGCGTGGTGTATGATGCCGCTTCTACCAATGCAGCAATACAACTGGTGGAAGCCCCAAATTTTATATTTTTCATCATATTGATGTCCAATTTTGCGACAAAACCTGGGTAAGCAGACTGTCCCTGATGAGAGTTTAAAACTCGAAACCATGGTCGGGAAGTGAGCTCGGGTTCGGCGTGCGCGATGCACAATGCCACAGATGGTATTCTTCAGTGCCATCCGTCCTATAACTCTTAACTTAAATTTCTAATTTTATACGATAATCTTTTTTTGCAGCCTATTTTTGCTTAAACTATTGTCAAGCATATTGTAGTCTCGTCAGTAATCAAAAGAACATTGATGAAAATACATCTGGACCAAAAATGAAACCATTTTCACAAAAAAAGATGATAATACTCAAACTTTCATCATCAGAACTGATAAAGACTTACAAAATATTAAATGACTGAAGAACGATATTAGTAAGTGTTATTTTTACATTGCCATACATATATTATTATTGTGCAGCATTTATAATCTCAATGTGACTCTTAATCAAGATGACAAAAATATTAGCACCAACATGTACGGTCTGTAAAGAGAGATGTCGTAAAAACCAAAATTGCATAGAATGTGGAAATTGCCAAAATAAATTTCATTACAAATGCACAGATTTAAACCCTAAAAAAAATAGTTGCTCTAAGTCTGACAAAATGACATTTTACTGTAAAGTTTGCTATGTGCATGTGTCTCCATTCACCAGCTTAAGTGATTGTGATTTTATTAATATGTTTAAAGATGTTGATTCTAATTTGGCACAATTAATTGATAATGTAAAACTTGCCAATCTTGAAGTATCAGCTGACATATACAACCATGAATATGTACAAAACCACTGGATTATACAAGCTTACATTCATTCAGTAAATTACTTAAGCAAAATAAATCTGAATTTGATTTAAGTTTAATACATTTAACATGAGATTCTTACCTAAAAATTTTCATAAAATCAAAGATTTTTTACTTTGCTGTAATGCATTGCCCAAAATATTAGCTACGTATTTCGGAAACCAAACTGAATGCAAGCAAAGTATGCAATGTGAACCTAAATAACTACTCATTCCTACATAATGATTCAATCACTCAGGCTGGAGGAGTAGGATTATAAGCTATGTACAGAGCAACATAAAATATTTAATAAGAAAAGATCTATTCATTGACTTAGAAGGGTGCGAAAATTTATGGATTGAAATTATCACCCCTCCGAACAAAAAAATTTAATTACTTTGGTTATTTACAGACATTCCTATTGTTATGTTGATTTATTTCAATATAAATTATTAAGCCTACTAAAAGCTAATTCTTCTTATAAATATACTATTTGTGGAAACATCAATATTGATCTTTTAAAATGGGAAAGCAATATTCAAACTAGTAACTATATGAATGAACTATACAGTGCAGGGGCTGTCTTAGCTATTGATAAACCTACGAGATTAACAAACACCTCAGCCACACTTATTGATCACATACATCTACACTAACAACTTACTTAACAATGTACCAGTTGGAATTCTTATATACGAAGTATCAAATCATCTTCCTGTTTATATTGTATTTAAAAACATTATTACACAAAAACAGCAAAACCACATGTACAGGGACATAAAAAATTTTAACATTAACACATACAGAGAAGAAATGTTTGAAAAACTCAATAAAAGTTACATTAAAACATTACATGACGACCAAAATTTTCTCTATCATAATTTTGCTGATATTTTCTGTAATCTTCTGACTTCCCATGCACCTTTAAGGCAATCCCCCGCAAAGATTTAAGATTCATAAACAAACCATGGTTAACATCTGGTATTATCAAATCAATTAAAACTAAAAATAAAATGTTTAAAAAATGCTACAAATCATGTGATTCTCTTTTAATTAAAAAATATAAACAATACTCTAACAAACTTACAAAAATTAAAAATGCTGCAAAAATCTCTTACTTTACCGAAAAACTTAAGACAACAAAAAATATTATTCGTAAATAATGGAAAGTTATAAATGAAGTAATTGCTAGAAAACATTTAAATTTTCACACACCTACAAAAATTGTTGATCAAAAAGGCAACCAAATAACCGAGCAACAAAAAATTTGCAATGAATTTAATAACTTTTTCTCTAATATTGGACAAAACACTAGTAAAACTATTCCTCTATGTACAACGTCAAATAATCCAAGTTCACTAATTTCACAACACAAGAAATCCTTTTTCTTTGCTCCTATTACATCCAATGAAATTATGATTCAAATTGGTAAACTGGACAATAAAAAATCACTTGAAAATGACAAAATTCAGAAGAAATTTCTCAAATATGTTGGTGACATCATTTCTCCATTCTTTGCTGAAATCTTTAATAATCATATAACATTAGGAAAATTTCCGCAAGAATTAAAAAAAGCTAAAATAGTACCTATATACAAAAATGGATCTCATTCTTTAACAACCAATTATTGTCCC
The DNA here is from genome assembly GCA_963680785.1 of Diplosoma virens. Lineage (NCBI taxonomy): Eukaryota > Metazoa > Chordata > Ascidiacea > Aplousobranchia > Didemnidae > Diplosoma > Diplosoma virens. The sequence goes on from OY796888.1 coordinate 11,628,382, forward strand.
ATTTCTATATTATCTTCATTTTTAAAAATCTGTGAAAAATGTGCATACAAAAAACTTTATGAATACCTCTCTTCTAAAAGTATTCTAAGCCATGACCAATTTGGGTTCCAACAAGGACATTCTACAACTTTAGCTGTAACAGACATTTACAATAAGATTTTACACAATACTGAGCAAAAAAAGTATACTTGTGCAGTCTTCTTGGATTTAAAAAAAGCATTTGATACTGTCAATCACTCAATTCTACTAAACAAATTACACAAATATGGCATAAGAAAAAATATACATGAATTATTATATACATGAATAATACATAATATACATGAATGAATATACATGAATATACATGATTATCCAACAAACAGAACACAATTTACTGTCTTACACAACATCATATCCCATCCAAATGTATTAAATACAGGGATTCCTCAAGGTTCAACAATAGGTCCTCTACTATTTTTGATATATATATAATCTCCCACTAATCTTTAACTTTTCGACAAGATTATTTGCAGATGACACTTGTTTAATTATGACTGACTCTCATCTGAAACTTTTAAACAAAAAAGTAAATACAGAAATAAATAAAGTTTTCCAATGCATGAACTTAAACAAATTGAAGCTAAATTATGACAAATGTAAATATATGCTCTTTAAACCTTCTAATTCTAAAGATTTGTACTTTATTAAGTAGCATCGCAACATATCATAGCTGATATTCAAGGAGCAATCAAAAATAAGGACGATAAAAATGCAACGTTTTAACAATTTTTATTTTCAAAATCAATACACTTAGCCATTTCATTTTTCACCATATTTTTTTCCAGAAACAATTTTTTCCATCAATTGATTGTTTTTCAAAATTACTTCATGCATCTGACGGCAGCTGTGATCCAAATTTACTTTTACTTGCAGCATAGACTTGACTGTGTTTACATGAAGCCTATTTCTTTTATCGGTCCATTGAGCTGATACAAGAGAAAACATACGTTCAACGAACGCGTTGCTGACTGGAAGAGAAAAAACAATACTAACCAACTTGTAAAGGAGTGGAAAGGAGTCATTTCCATTAAAAATTTTCATCCAATTGATTTCGGCGTCATTCTTACAGAAGTTATCACCTGGAATCTTATTGAGAAGAGCGTTGATAGCCGAAACTTCATCAAACAGCTCATTTTTAGTTGCCATCGGTGGATCAACTTGTTTTGCTAATTCTCTCACTTCCTCGTACTCAATCGCTTGAACTTTTAGCAGGGTCCAATTAATATACTTTGGATGCCTCTCTAATCGGTACCACTTACCAATGTATTCCAACGTGATGCTGTAAAACTCCTGAAAACTCGACGTAAGAACATAAGCACAATCTTTGTTGACTATCTTCAGCAGATCAGCTGTAGATGCTCCATAAAATTCCGAAGACTGGCGCTGCATAATTTTGCATCTAAACGAGTCAATTATCTCAGCCAGTTCAGGGAAGAGCGCATTTGTTTTTTGCAGAAGTAATAGTGGTTTCTTGAAAAGCTGGAGAGTACTGTGAAGAAATGACACAATGACCAATGACGTTTCTGATCTAAAAAAATTCTCTAAAATACGAGGTGGTCTTTTTAGCGAAAGAAAATGCGCTTTGAGTGGTTCCCAGAGTTCGATCATTCGCTCAAGCACAGCATCTAAAGTGAGCCATCGAGTCGGCGTGTGCGTTGGTAGAGTGGAATAATTTGTATCCATTTCTTCACAAAATTGTTTCAGACTATTCGCCCTACCTGTTTGGCTTTTGAAGTGGCTGCCAATCTTTAGAACAATTGTTTCAATGTCAATTGTGAGACGTTCTGCTTCCTTCTCTGTGGCGTTATGCAAAACATGGGCAGGGCAGCCTATTAGAATCAGACACGTTTTTCTTTCTGTAAGAAGATAAAACACATTGTTTTTTCCTCCTTGGATACAGCCTCCAAAGTTTACTGGTGCATTGTCGGCACAAAACGACGTCAACAGTCGTAGATCCAGTTTGTTCTCTTTCACGCTTGAAAGAATAAAGTTCATGATCTGTTCCGAGGTCTCACCTGGCATCGCTCGCAGATCTAAAAGACGCACAGTAACTCCAGCTTTGACATTGAAGAACCTGATGACCAGTGGAAATAATTTCACTTCGTTGTGATTAGAGGCATCGACTGAGATTGAGAAGGGCCGAGTACCAAGGCCAAATAACAACTTCTTTTGAGCATAGGGAGCAAGTACCCCGGTAATGATGCTCGCTGTCTTTGTTCTGGCAGAAGCAAACTTCTTAGCAACGCCTGAATTGGGAAAAATTGCTTTGAACAGTTGGGACTCGCAGTCATTGGAAAGAAATGATTGCTGGTGTTTGATAGTGTGGTATGCCCAAGTACCCTCAACAGCTGCTGCCTTATAATCTGAGTTCGTTGGTTGAGATGGGCTCGTGAAAAAGTTTTTCATAAAACGATTTGAATCGATCATTTGAGCACATTTTTTATGTTTTTGGGAGGCATTGTGAACAGAAATAGCTGTCTTTCCTATGGCCTCCAAATTAATATCACAATTACACACGTTGCAGTGCGCAAAGTGCACCACCTTTAAGCTTCGCTTGACGTTCTTTAAAATTCCTTTTCAAAGTCATCACGAAAATTGTTCTTGCGTTTGCTCATTTTCTTGTTCTACGCGTAGGATAGAATCTTAAAATTTCTCGACTAAATTATTCTAGTGTTTTAGGCAATTATTGTTCTCATTGACTTTAGCAAATAAGTAAAATGAGTTTTAGCAACGTTCTATAAACTTTAGCATCCTTTTTTAGCAACGTTCTATAAACTCACATTGTAGCAAATCAGCAACGTCCAGTTTACTGCGTTTACGTGCGTACGATGCATCACATTTTTATCGCGTTAGTTTTTTATCATCATTTGTAAGATTGTGATAATTGTGAATCAACAATCGTGGCAAAAATAATACCGTAAATAATCACTTAATTTTGCGCACGTAAACTCAGTAAAATGTATTTTAAATGCATGATAGGCAGGAGCACTCCCTGGCCTTTTAGCTTGGGTAGAATAAAGCTTTTAGCTTGGGTCAAATGTATTATAGGTTGGGCAGTACCAAACAAAATTTTAATTGTTGTTATAGCAATAGTTTCTGAGATTAATATTGAAAATTTTGTATTTTTTCCTATTTAACCAGCACAACTTTTAGCTTAGCATATAATTTTATGTCTTACTTATTATATAGAATCAAAAGAGAACATCACAATTAAAACAGATCATACTATTAAAAACATAGCATTTACTTTTCGTTGAAATGGCTAACGCACTTGGTAGTTTACTTCAACTCATTACTTTTCTAGAAAGCTCAAACGCGCAGCTTGTTGTTGTAGATCTTGAAAAGATCATTAATATTAATAGACATTAGGACAGTTTGCGTTTTAAAGAATGTATGCTGCGCTTGGACCTAACGAAATACGGGCTTCAACTTAATTATCAAAATATGCAACAAAAAGTAAGACAAAATAAGGACGCAGGTCCAAAATAAGTACATTGATTTTTTCTAAGGCACGCACCTTTCAAATAAGGACAAATATTAAAAATAAGGACGGTATGGCAACCCTGTTTATACCTCTACAAATAAAATGAAAACCTTTTTTTGTTTTCACTAGATTTAAAACCTTTGTCTTCCAAGTCCATTAGGCTAAATTTAAAATTGGTTCGTGCAGAGAACTGACGTGAAAGGCAACTGGAGAGCAAAAAAAAAGTCTTCATTAATTTTGTTATCCTTTGAATAAAAACTCTCAGGCTTTTTGTCAGCAAAATGAAGCTTTAAGCAAAAAAATGTTTGAATCTTTTTAAATTTTTGATTGCTACTGGCTTGTGTAAAAGCGGCGTAGTCATCAGAAACAAATGCTAAAATACTTGACAATTTTACTATTTCCGTAAATTCTATGTGTTTATGAATCTTTATGTCTATTGACAGTGTAAACTATATTAAATAAGCTGCTATGAGTTGGTCAACAAGAAACTGTTGAAATGATGCCGACAAATCCAGTAACATTAGTAAGGAAAATATTTTATGAAAAGTCATAAAAGAGCTATCAAAAATCCTGTTTAATAAATACACCTTGCTTACTTTGAAGTAAAGTTTGGCAACCAAGACAATCCATTAACATGGCAGTTGTCTGCAAAAGTGGGTATACAAAAAGAAAAAAAGTTTTAGATCTGGTGTGGTGAGTACCTTAAATTAACTTTGACTATTGAGAAGAAATTCCGATGCCGCAATTTAGTCACTCACAAGATACATCAATCTACCAAAGATCATGTTGGTGAGAAGTTGGAAGGCTCCAGCGATAGTGATAGAAATGTTTTTGAAGTGAACTTCACCATGCCTGTAGCTATTTGATCATGAAAACTCAGCGACCATGTAAAGAATCTTAATCTTTTGAAAAATGTATGAATGATAATGGTATCCAGGCTGAAAGACAAAACTGGAAGATTAAAAAAACATGGCAAAATTAAGCGTGTATTGGAAAAGCTGAATTAAGTGTGTGTTTAAAGTGGTTATCAGTGGTTAAGAGGTTAAGTTGCGTTAATCAATTTTTTTACTTGGGCAACAGTGTGTTTATATCAAATATCCTTGTTTTGTTTCTATATGTGAAACAGCTATGCTAGAAATGACCACTGGTGAAAAGTAATAGCCTACAAGAATTGGTTTTTTAGTTGGTAAAGATCTTCATTAATCATTAATGATCCTCTTGTCCCCATAGAAAAGATTATTCCGGCATTCCTTATCAAATTAGGTTAAATGAAGCAATTTGTGAAGGCATTGTCAGTCGGAAATTTTTATTTCAATTACCATTGCAGATTTTTTCCAGGAACAAGCAACAAAGAATTATAGCGGGGATATCTGGTGGTCCATATATCTGCATTCATGAGGGATTCAGATTTCATAGAGCTCATGATGAAAAGATTCCACCAGGAAGCGGCAGAGCGCACAAACGCTGTTATGATAATACCTGATATCGTTAGTATTCGTCACATTGAGAGTGTGCTATATACCCTATTACAGTATAACCGTAAAGTAATGGCATTGTTGTACTTAACATGCTGGCTGTTTTCTAAATGAAGATAAGCAATCATCTCAAAAACTAAAACCAATCCTATAAAATGGATGCTATTTTCTGAATCAGCGCCTTTAAAAACAGTCCCTTAAGAACAATCAATTATCTTTAGCAAAAATGTCTGGTGGCCAGTGTTATGGCTTTTTTATTTTTATTAGAAATAATGACAAATGTTGCTGAAATGTGGTTAAAAATAATTATATTTTTGAAACTCCTCAGCTGGGAGAATAAATTTTTAGTAAATTTTTCAAAAGTAGCACCATCGTTTAAAAGGTAAAATTAACAAATAAATCCTTCTGGCTTAATAAAAGTTTTATGCCATTCCTCTTTCCGAAGAATCAACTAAGTTTTAGCCTTTTAATTTAAGTAACGGCAAAAAATAAAAATCTTTAATTTAAATTGAGTTTAAAATTGCTTTTAAAATTTAAAAAGTTTCTTTCTTACCTTAATTTCAAAGGACAAAACAATTTTTTTACTGTTTGCATATGTCTGTTTGAACTGGTACGAACAACTGCATTAACTAAAAGGATAAATTGTATTTTAAAAGTCAATCCAAAAACAAAAAACAGACTACCGTACATACAACTGATAAAAACTATTTTAATAAACAGCCTTCACGCTAGGTTTGGCACGACAGCACAATTTGCAAAATCATTCGACAAACTTGTAACAATTTTCAACATCAGTATAAATTAGTTTGGCTCAAAAAAATTTCGTTTTGCTGCAAAGCTAATTTGGTATTTTAGTACCACATTTTCCACAACATGCCAAACTGCTTACAGTAACACCAGGCAGTTTTTTTAAGGCTACCGAAATAAACTACAAAGAAAATGCTTAAATCAAAATTACTAGGCGATTCATAAAAGCTCCGATAAATTGCCAAAGCTTTTAATGCAAGGTTCCTAAACTCATTGAAACACATAAACCACTAGACTAATCTAGTAAAACTTTGTTAACCCTATTTAAGAAACTTCAACACAGTTCTAGACTTTTTTTGCATTCAAGAAAAGACCAAAAAAGATCTAAAGATCTAGAGTAGCTTTTTTTCAAACTTTTCTTTAAACGTAAAGACCTTTTTTTGGTCTTCACTTAACTTTCGGAAAAAAATATATGTTTTAACGTCAAGTTAGATTTTTTGGGTGATGCATTATCATTGACACGTTCTTACAATCTTAAGAATGCGTTTAAATAATGTAAAAATGAATCGCTAAACATTATTTGTAGAAAAAAATCTTTTGAACTCCAGTTTAGAAACCTTGTTCTAAATCTAATGTAACATTCTAGTGAGACTTTACAGCGTTTCAACAGAACTAATAAAAGTACTTATAATAATACAAAGAAAAATTCAGTTAGATTAAGATGCACTTTTAATAATAATCACAACCAACATCAACGTTCATTTATAAAGTAAATTTCCTCAAACCAAGCAGAATTAGCAATTGATGCAACAATAATGCAGCAGAGACACAAGTGATGGAACAAAGTGGCCAGATAAAATAGATATTTTTCAGTATTGATAAACTTTATTAGGGATTTATACAACAACTGTAAAAAGATTTAAAAAATTCAACAATTACCAAATAGAAAAAAGTACTGTCAATAAACAGAAAAAACTTTTTTTTTTATACTTTTTATCTTAGAAATACCTGAAATTTTTTTAGTGAAATCTAGATTGGCAAATTTTAAAAGGCACTAAATCGTGGTAACTCTCAAGAGAAGTGTATTTTTGTGTCGAATACAATTGGAAAAAATATGAATTTTTTTTAATAAAAAGAATAAATAACGAGCTGAATCTTGCGCGATCATGAACTTTTTGCTTTTCCAAAATGTCTTTTACATTTTCACAGTGTTAAAATAAAAATTCGGGCAATTCATAAGCACTTCTTTTATAGACGTAAAATCTTTTTGAACGCCATCCGAAAGTCCTTGTTGAATACAGTGTAAATAATAGGATTGAGCGCACTGTTCAAATATCCCAACCACCAAAAGATGTCAAAAAGAGTTGTATCGATGCAGCATTTTGGACACAAAGCAAAAACGGTGTAGGTCTGCAAGCAAATTTTTAAAAAAGTTTCAAAGTTTTTTTGAAATTGTTAAAAATATTTGTAATCTAAACTTGGAACAGCATGCAAAATATATGTATAAATTTGTTTTATTTTTCCTGAGCTACAGTACATCTAACAAGTTTTTCTTTAAAACCGATTTTAAAACTGACATTTGTTTGCAACCAATAACTTAAAAACATTTACAATTAGTAATTGTTTACTTACAATAAAAAATGGACCCCAACAAAGCACAATACATCCAGTAACCAAAAATGTTATGAAAAGAAATCGCTTTTCACGTTGTGATATCATTTTCTCTTTATTTTTTTTCGAAACAAGGTTGTTGAATCTGCAATAGAAATAAGCCAAAATGTTCGTGGCCAGCATAATTTTCTTATAAACAAAAAAAAATCTTTTTAAATTGTCAGGAGATATATTTTTCGGCGACAACTAATTTTTTTCTATTAAAATTTTACCAAACAAAAATTTAACAATCAAAGAATTTTTCTTTTTTGTAAAGCTTGCAGTAAGAAACTTGCTAATATCAAAAGTGTTTATAGAGTGAAGTAACTTCAGTTCTCAAGTAATTTGTAATCATAGAGAATCACATGAACATACAAAATTTTTTTAAATCTTGCGTTCAAAACAAAAAAATCCTAAAATTAAGGTTTTGCTTCCTTCCGGATTAATAATTTGCTATTAAAATTATTCATGGGCATGTTTGAGTATTGTGCAGTGGTTAAAAAAACTTATTCTTTCAAGTTAGCATTGTTAGACTATTGAAAAACATAGAACACAAATGCAAATTTCCTTTTTTAACACTTTGAAATTGGCAAAAATTTTAAACGCAAAATTTATTTAGTCTCCTGAAATATCAACAACAAAGGCCAGCTTTTTTAAGACAAATTTCATCAAAGATTTATTTTGGATACCTTTTATTGTATCAGTGCAAGCGTAAACAATTTAGCCTGATACATCGTTAACTAATTTTAAAAGTGTTAAATTTACGTGCAAAGTTATAGTGAGCAAAGTTAATATGATTCTATAACTGCAATTTTACAGTACAAGTTGAATTTTATTGTATTGTTAATGCCCAACCTACTAAATCTTTTGATTTTTGTAATTTTAAGCAAATTGTTTCCAGCCTGTAAAGCAAAGTGACGCAGAAGAGGTGAAAAACTTACATAACTTTTAATTTACAGCTTGAAATGTTAAATTTTTGCTGCCAAAAACTTTGCAATCGCCTATTTTTTGTGGAGTTTATTGAAGCAAATAAATACGAAGTTTATGTAGTATCAATGAAAGAATTTGGAATCACCAAAATTTCAAAGGCTTTCTCACATTATTCCACACGAAAAATTTATGTCAAAGTCTATTTGAAAAGGGGCGCAAAAATATAATTAAAGTTTTTAAAAGAGTTGAATTTAAAAAATTGGAGAAAACCACTGCTTTAAGCTTATCTATGGGTCCTTACTTTAATTATATTAAGTGGTTTTTTATCATTTTTGACCTATGGACTATTTTTTTAAACAAATACCTCATGGAACTTGTTATGCCGACACCTTGAAAACGTCGCTAATCCAAACTGTATTGCACATTAATCAGTAAACTCAAAAGTATTTTTTAAAAACTTAAATGGACTACTAAAAGTTCACAGGTTTCCTGTCCTGCGTTCAAAATACCTGCTTTAAATTTATACAGCAAGCCTACGTAATTTCCGATTACTAACTTGTTAAAATTCTAACTAGGCTTGATTCACCGACATATTGTAAGATGGAATTGGAACAGATACAAGATAAAACTCTTTCGCTTGACAATAAATGTGATGCAGTCACATTTGTTATCATAGAAATAAACACTGATTAACTTTGTTTATATGAGTTATGTGATATCAGTTCCGATTTCAATAACTCTTTGAAATTTTTACAGAAATTAAAATAATTACGTGGATTATGAGGGTTTTTTCATGAAGTTGAACATTCGTTTGAGTAAAATTGACTATAATTGATGTCATTATTTGTGAAAGTAAAGGTGCAAGTTTAACAGTTGCTCATTTTATTTCAAACAAATTTAGTACAATTTTTTGTTTCTTTTTTTCTTCAATCGTATCTCGAACATTTGCTGTAAGGAAAATTCGCCTCAGAAATTTTTGCCGTAGGAAATTTTGCTGTAAGACAATTTTTCCAGATTTTTAAATATGCAAACTACCTTGTTATGAAGTACAACTAGCTTAGGGTTAGGGATTAGGTGAGGCAGAGTTTCCTACGATGATCTTCTCACATCCATTTTTAAGACTTTTAGGCCTTGCTAAAGATAAAAAAAAGAAAAAGACTGCGCACAACAGAAAGAAAGTGATCTGTAAACTGCCTTAATATATTTTTGCCAAATTTATAACTCGCACTTTATATGAGAACTTATGCTCCCTAACAAAAAGCAGTGTGAAATTTTAGCTATTAATTAAAACTTATATAATCTCCAAGCGACAGTCTTTTTTTGGTTCCGTATATGAGGAATAGTTTTTGATAGGGATATTAGTCAAAGAAGATTTAAAGATCAATATTATGCAGATAGCCACAATAAAGTTTTAAAAATTAGATTCTCAGTTTTTCTGGGTTTTTTGCTATGATTTTTGACTTTATAAAATGTTCGATTGTAAAATGAACCAGCATCAAATAGAAGCTTAAGGTTATACTTGGTTAAAAATATGAATAAAATATTTTTTTTACTGACGATGGCCACAGGAAGCGTGTACCGCAAATCTACATCGACCTGTTTATAGATCCTATTGCAAGTTGGCAAATGCATTTCTCGTTATTCTTGGATTCAGACTAACATTTATGTGTCACATCATCTAGTTCATTTTATCAGTATGCACAAGGTTTATTCATTCGTTTATTCATTGCTAAACCTAGCAAGACTTGAATAAATTTCTAAGAGCAGAAACAGGATGGAAAACGATTCTCTATTTTTTAGTAGTTGTTTGATCAAGAAGAAGTCGAACTTTTTGTAGACCTTTTCTTGATCTAACGGAGCCATAAGCTGCTGCTTCTAAACCATTTTTCTAGCAACCCACTAATTAACCTTAAAAGATTTTTTTAAGTTCAGCAAAAATTTTTGAAAATTACCATTTGCAACATTTAATAGGTACTTTTTAAAATGCCAAAATCTACTTTTTTGTCTTTGAAAAGTCAAACATCATCCATTTTAAGCCAAATTTTTAACCCATGTGGGTGCTGTAATAAACCACTGTAGGCTCCTATTTAGTACTCAAAAAGCATCGATAACTTTTAAAGTAAGCAAGCTAAGCATACTAAAGGACGACTGGTTTTGGGGTAGCAACTAAGCGTTGAGAAGCATTGCAATAAGCGAGTAAATTAAAGATTACCGATTTTTCGGGGGGTTTTTAGTTTAATTAAATCAACCCAAAAAAGCTTAAACCAAACTGGTAATTTTCTTCCAAAAAAAGTTTTCTATTTTAGAAAACAATCACTCACGAGCTAGAAATTTCATGTTTTATTGCTGACCAATCGCCGCTGCTGCGAGATTTATTTTCATCAAAAGAAAGAGATTGCAGTGAATCCCCCAAATGTTTTCCATTTAAGGTTTCTCTTTTTGGAAGCGAGGAAGAGCTTGGATCGGTTGTTTCTTGAAATTCCTGTAACGATGATAAAATGATAAATTCCGGTCTTGCGACATTTTAAAGCCAAAATTAAACCGTTCTAAAATAAGGAGCGGCAAGGAGGGCAATTGCTCAGTTGCTGCACTTTCTCAACGTTTCTTAAATATCAGGAAAAGATTGTCAAATACGGTAACAAAATTTAACAAACTTCTAGAGTCAGCTATTAACAGGGCGTGGTTTTGTTGAAAATTATATAGCGTACTTGACTTATTCCTTGTTTTAATAATGATATGTTTTTCAGGTCTTCCTGCTTGTCAATAACGCTAAACAGTGAAACTAATTGTTAAAATAATTTAATTTTCAAAAACTTTGCTTTATCATTAGCTTTAATAGTAAAAAGACTTACTACTACAAGGACAGAGCAGTTTTTAAACTTAAATGAATCTTCGTGATTTATTTAACTTGCGATACATGTTATTTTAATACCAAATCTAAAAGTCGATTATATTTTTGTGTAGCCTTTAGTAATTTGTAGCCAGTGCCATTTCGATCTTAAAAACTACTTTGAACAAATTTAAAAGATTGCTACCATTACCCCTTCCAATTACTCTCATATCAGTTTTTCAACGTAAATGAAGATTCCTGCGCTATATGTTTACCAATCTAAACCATTTTTTAAGATGTTTTAAAAACAACTAGAGTAAAAACAAATAAAATTAATAAAATCAAATTGTGGCTGCATTAAAAAAAGCTGATATCCTGGCCTGGCTGTTTTACTGATTAACACACATATTTGATGAGGCTTATTTTTAAGCTTTCATTTTTTCAAATAGCTGTAACTTTTTTTACAAAACAAGTTTTTAATCGTATTGATGCTGCTTTTTCATAATACTGTTTTTTTGCATTGAGAATACTAGTATAATTTTTGTTTATATCTGTACCAACCAACGAAACATCAAACAAAAAAATTCTACACTTGATAAGTCTCGTTCTATTGTGTTTTTGAGAAATGAACTTTCCGTCACTTTTCTCATTTTATGTCACTTCCCTCACTTTAGGTCACTTTTCTCAGGTTGGTGGTTTTTACAAACAGCTGAAAATTATAGTCAAATCATTTTACAAAAGATTAAAAAATCAAATACACAAACTTAAACAGACAGAAATATAATGTAATTTTCAAAAGCAAGTCGAAATAATTGCTTGACCGTTTTCTGAAAGTAACATCTCCAATTTTTTCCTGCACATCAAGAAAATAAATCTTTATATGTAGGTCTATATATAACATGACTGCAGAAATATAACTCGACTGCGCTATCACTTTGTCAAAAAGCTGTTTTTTTTATTACGTTTATGAGATATGAATTCAATAAGGAAACTAATAAATTTTTTGTCCTTGCAAATAAAATTATTATAATAGCTTTTAACAACAAATGCTTCATTTAAAGCTCTTTTGTTAATTAAGTAGCCTTAAAAAAGGCTGTTTTGAAAACCCGAACGTTTTCGTCTAGCTCTCTTCAGGAGGTTTCGCTAGAATGAATTGCAGAACTGAATGTAGTATTTCAAAAGTTATAAAGCTGATTCTGATTGGCTAAAAATTAAGGTTAATAATAGTTATCATAATAATTGAAAAGTATTAATAAATAAAATCACGTTTCGTCAGCGTAAGAAATTTTTTTGGCAAAAAAAGGAACAAAATTATGCAAGCTTTGTGTTAAAATTTGGAACTAAAAAAGAAAATTTTTAAATTATGCTAACAATTTATGTTTGTAAACAAACTCTTTCTGTCTACACAAATTAGGTTTTCGAAGAGTGATGAAAATTGATTCTAAGACTGATAAGTGGAAATCGGAAGTTTAATTTGCTGTTAATAAAGAATTAACAGCAATTTAACTCAGATTTTACCAGAAGAGCATGAATAAAGATTTTAGTTATTATTTTGTCCCTGCTAAAAAAGTTATTACTGTTGACTCCGTTTAATTCGGACGCCTCAGTGTTTCCAAAATTTTTTCACAAAAAAACGCCCAAAAGTGACCAGATCGAGTCTAATTCGAAGAAAAACCAATTGGAGTCAGAGTAAAGAAAAAAACTTAGTTGATCTAAGAGATAAAAAGAGAGAAAAATGCCGCGCAAATTGTACTTGCGGGGCCAAAATTTTTTTAATTCTTTTAATTTTGTTAAGATGCTCGAGAAAAACTTAGTTTTTTTTTCATCCAATTAGTTTCTCTCTAAAACTAACTCTGTTTCCGTAAAACTAACTCTCACTCCAATCGGTTTTTCTTCGAATTAGACTTGACCAAGCGAGCAAAATTGACTTTAAAAAACGCCAACATAATATGTTTATCAAACAAAATGATAACCTTTATTTTTTTTTATCAATTTTTTTTGTCTCCACTTTGATTTTATGGTGAAATTTAAAAAGTCCTTCCGGGAACTAAAATTCGAATAACACATTTAGTTGAATACAAAAAAAAAAAGATCTTCACTTAAATCTAACCACGATTCTCGGTGGTAACTGTTTTTTATGAAAGATAAGACCTTTTTCATGCAGTCCGAATTTGAGTTTCCGGGAAATATCTTTTTAAAATTTCACACGTGCAATCAAAGTAAAGTTACAAAAAAAGATTTGAACAGATTGCGGCCAATGGTAATTTTTTTCGCCAAAATTTTACCGATACGGCCCACACCATTTCACCAATTTGAAATGTTTGCTCTAGACCAGTGGTTCTGAACCTTTTCGCACCTGCGGCACGTTTTGGAACCTTTTCAAAATTTGCGGCACAGTTAGACCAGAGCGCAAATCTTAATTTTCGTCCCTAAAAAGTAGTGTTCTCTAAAAAAAGATTTTCACTTTGAATCTGCCTTGGACTTCTTGATTTTCGTCCCTAATAAATAGTGTCTATTAAAACAAATGTTGCGGAGCAATGGACTAATGTTTTTAAAAACGTTTCGCGGCACACTTGGAAACCTCTCGGGGTACACAGCTTGAGAATCACTGCTCTAGATGATCTTGGTCAACACAACTAAAAGCGCCACCCAAATACAAAAAGAGAGCACAAGAAATTGCCCAATCTGGTAACACTGGGATACCAGATAACCAAGTCAACCGCTGTATTTAAACAAAAGTCATTATCACATACAATAATCTCTCGTTCATTCAAACAAATCTCTGCTTAATACCGACGAAAAATGCTGCTGGTTGTCGTTTTAATAATAAGTACGATCGCAATTTTGAGTGGTTGTAATGTAAGAAAGAGACATAAAACTGTAGTCTCAACAGAAACAAGACAACCAACTTCCCTGTCCGTAATGTATATTAAACTACGCTTTTTTCTGTTCAGTCAGCGATGGCAAAAAAAACCTTTGGCACAAAAATAAAGCTGTTAAATACTTGTAGTGCATTATACTATAAAAATGATCCTTTGTTGGGCCTAAGAGTTGGTTTACTATGGCATAATAGGCATAGGTGGGCACGAAAGTACCGCGGTACTTTTACTCGGTACTTTTGAATTATCCAATTTAATAGTAATAAAAAAACTATTTTTGAAATTTTTTTTTTATTTTTATTTTTGAATTACACTATTTTTGAATGTCAATTGAAATTCAATGTATGACAGAGAAGTTAATAGTTATAACTATTAAATTGCATTATTCAAAAGTACCGAGTAAAAGTACCGTGCCCACCTATGATAATAGGCTATTATTGGATATTTCTCGTTGATTCGGACAAGCTAATTTCTCCGATTAATTTGGACAAAGTCAACTTGGAACAAGTGTCCGAATAAAGTGAAATCGAATGTGGCAACAATCATTTTTTATATTGAAAGATATTCTCTGTCAACGAAACCAATCATCTGTTTTCCAAACCGTTCACGTTACGTAATGTGTAGTCGAGCATGAAGGGTTTAAAGTGCTTATTTTTGAAAAGAAGCAAAATATTGTACCTAGTTTTTATTTTGTCTATATGTATTTAATATTTTTTTGTGCTCTTATTGCTTTTCGTGAAACTGAATTGCTAGTTGTAAGTTGTTGAAGACTAAAACAATATTTGAGCAGCAACTCTTCAAAAATTTTTGTAACTGTAACTTGTAACTAATTACTTTTTCAAAATGGCAACTGTAAACTGTAACAAGTTACTTTTACAAAGTATCTTGCCCATCACTCAGTAGCGACTCCGGCACTCTGGCTACTTGGGATCAGCCCGAGTAAATAATTAACAGTTACAACTTTAGCCATCACATATTTTAATTTATTACAAAATTTTATCCATTATCTTTAGCCTACAGTAATAATCTACTGTGTAGTTGTAGTGTATTTGCAATTTGTTGCATCGGTATCAAACATGATCTCGAGTAATGACAAAGCCACTGCCATCACTGTCAATAATTTTTTCTTTTGTGCTGAAAAACCCTGGTTTAAAGTGGTCGCACCATTTTGAAACGCATTAATATTTCGAGTATGTAGAAGTATGGATGTAATAAAATTGTTCCCACTCCAAAAAGGAGGTTGAACATTGTTTTTGCGGGTTACAAACAAATTGAGAATGCTGATATAGCTTGTGATACCATTCAAACAAAAAATAATAATATTATTGATTATTGCAAAATATTTTTAGATATAAGTCTAAGTAATGAAGATTCCAAACCTTGGAACTTGATTTTGAGTTTTCTTTTTTGTCCGTTATTTCATTGACAATGTTGCTATTTCTAAACGTTTCATGATCATGAAAACTTGAATTTGAGTTTTTTGCAGATGGCAGGAAAAACTTCTTTAATGATCCGAAAAAAAATTTCCTATTTTCCGTCGTGTTCGATTCTACATCTTAATAAGAAATCAAAGGTGAACATCTAACTTTATGCAGTGATAGTGTAGTTGAAACTAATTTTTTTAAGCAAATTCACGTTACACTTTCGACAGAAGCATTTGTGGAATTTTGAAAGAAAATGAGGGCTGCTCTTTCTTTTCTGTTATGAGCAAATTCTTTCACAAAAAACGTACTAAATCAGCTCATATAAAATTTAGTTTTTTATCCAAAAGAGGCAAAACCAAAAAATTATTTTATCATCATTTAGACTTCGCCAAACTTTATAAGATTATCATGATTTTAACTCTGTGGTAATTATTTTGATATTTAGCATAAAAAAAAACTTAATTAATGTATACAGCATGTCCATAAATTATCGATACAATTTCAAATATTCACCATAGTCTTATTTTTAAAGACATTTTCAATCCGTTTCTTTTATAGTAAAGGGAAATGCTTCAAGTGTATGTTAGATGCTTTAGTACACCTCTAAGTGTGCACCATCAATCGCAAGTACGACATCCAACCAATATTCAATTTCTTGCCTTGTTCTTGCTAACATATCTACAGTAACTGTATCAATTGCTTCAATCATTCAATGTTGCAAATCATTAATGCCTCTGACTTTGGTTCGGTAAACGATATATTTTACATAACCCCACAGGAAAAAATTCAACGGTGTAACATCAGAAGAACATGGCGGCCATGGAATGGGACTATCATGTCCAATCTACCTATCTGAAAAACTTTTATTCAAAAATTGACAAACTTCACGGCCTCAATGAGGTGGTGCACCCTCCTGCTGGAAAATAACTTGTGGTTGATACTGTTCAAGCAGTGGTGACACGTATTCTATCAAAACGTAGAGGTAAATTTGAGCTGTGATTGATTTCTCAGCGAAGAAAAACGGACCGATGATTTTATCATACATGATTCCACATCACACGTTTAGTTTAGGGGATTTCCGTTCAAGCTCATTGGTATCACGCGGATTCTCGGAGCCCCATATTCTCAAATTGTGTCTGTTTGGTAATCCAGAAACGAGAAACGTTGACTCGTCACTGAAGCAAACACGTTTTAAAAATCCTGGGTCTGAATCTAATCTGTCCAGCATCGTCACTGCGAATTCTTTTTGTCACAGCTTATCTTCTGGTTTAAGGGCTTGCAGTAACTGTACTTTATATGCATAGGTGGGCACGAAAGTATCGCGGTACTTTTACTCGGTACTTTTGAATTATCCAATTTAATAGTAATAAAAAAACTATTTTTGAAATTTTTTTTTTATTTTTATTTTTGAATTACACTATTTTTGAATGTCAATTGAAATTCAATGTATGACAGAGAAGTTAATAGTTATAACTATTAAATTGCATTATTCAAAAGTACCGAGTAAAAGTACCGTGCCCACCTATGTTTATATGCATAAAGTTGAAAGTTTCTGTGCAAAACTTTGTGAATAGTGGAGCGTCGGATCTGTAACTGCGAGAAGCCCCGCGAATGGACTTTCTAGGGCTTCTGGTATATGCCACTCGCACAGATTCAATTTCTTCTTCTGATGTCTGAGGTTGGCCAGCTCCCTTTCTCTGTAGCACATTCCCAGTCTCTATAAACTTTTTATGCCATGCTCGAATGGTAGGTCGCGCAGGTGACTGTTTTCCATACTTGCGTCTGAAGTTTCGCTGTGCTTGGATGTCTGATTTTGTCTCTGTAAACCAAGAAACACACTGGACTTTTTCCTGCAAAGTGCTCATTTTCATGAACTCTACTTTTGCTACTAAATTCAAAAATATTCTGGTTAATCACTAAATAAATTGTAATTTTAAACCTAAGTACTTCCACAAGTACCTGTTAAGAAAGAAAAAACTTGGAAGCATTTTTCTTCACTATAAAACAAATCAAATAAAAATATCTTAAAAAAATAAAATTTTGACAAATTTTGAAAATTGTAACGATGATTTATGGACACCTTGTATTTCTCCTCAATTGAAATTATTTTGAAATAGATTTTTTTCAAAAGTCTTGTAAAATTGCGAACAAAAGAAAAATTCTTTAGTTTTATGGCAAGCAAAAAATTTACTATAGAAAGATGCATAGGTATCACTCTTAACTCTGCTACTGCTTTAACGAATATGACCAAAATCACTTTTGGCCTTAGTCGATTGAATACGTTACAAGCCAAAAGTGATTTTGGTCAGAATTATTAAAGCAGTGGCTGAGTTAGGAGTGATTCCATACTCATCTTTCTATAGTACAAGAAAAATTATTTTACCTAAGCATTGATCAATTGAAACAGTTGGAATTGCCATAATTCTTTTACCATTTGTATTTGGTTTGCTGAAGGAGGTTTCATTTGCAAATTTTTTTCTTTGAAACCTAAACATAAAAACAAAACCGATTAAGACAAATGAGTCGTCGTCGTCGTCATTTGGAAGGGCATCCACTGCAGGTCAAACATAAACAAGACTGAGGCCAAGTGAATATCCTTTTACTACCCCAGGCTGCTGTACTACCCCGATAACCTGCTGGCAATGATAGTGTTGAGCCAACATCGAGTTTCGTCATCTAAAACCATCAGATATCGTGCTCCGTGTGGTGCCCGATGAATGGGGCACGCTATTGGAACGTGGTCTGCGGTTTGTTCAGTGGCGCCGCACTCGCAATTCGGTGAAAAATCGACCCCATTTGTGCATGGATTAATGGAATTGCGCCACACCAATCCGCAGGGATTGAGCTTAACCCAAGCTGTTCGGGGCAAGCTCATTCCCATATTCTAGCTCTTGTTATGGGTATGAAAGTACGAAGCCTGGATGTACTCTCACAGTACTCCATGTTACATCCATGTAATTTGTCCACTGAGAAGCGCGAATACCTAGTCCAGCAAGGATATTAAATAAATTCCGTAAAACTGGCACAAATGGGCGTCTATAGATCTTAGTCTCTCTTGTCGAGCGTCTGAGAAGCTGCTTAAAAGACCATGCAACTTATTGTCAGGGTACAGAGATCCACGGCAAGCCAGAAGAGTATCGTTTCTAGTCGGCCAAGCTCAGCTGGCTGGATGCCTAAAAGTACGAGTAAGTAATTCGTGGACACCAGACTGGTGCGTAGTATTCAGCTGTTGATTGGATTAGAGATAGGGCAGCTGTGCGCAGTGTTTTGGCAGTAGCACCCCACTCTGAGCCTACAAGCAGTGTGATGCGCAAAGATTTTTTTCTGTGCAATGCCACTGGATGGTGACGGAACGTGAGCAATCTGTCCAGTTAACCCCCAAGATAAGTAGGGTTTGGACAGAACGGTAAAAGTCTATTGGTGTTGTAAACTTTTAGTGGACGTTTGGCCTTTTAGTTATTGTCGTGTAATCGAACCTTTGTAAACAATTATATAATATTGAAATAGCAAAATTTATGCACAAACTTTCCACCTCTTCCCTCCCCCAACCCCTACTCGATCAATTTTCAATGGTAAACCTTCGTCACTCATATTCAACTAAAAATCAATTTAATTACTCCTGGTCTTGTTATTCAACTAGTAAATTACAGACATCTTTTATCTTCAATGCAATCAAAATATGGAATTCCATACCCATTTCAATCCGGAACTTATCATTCAAACGTTTCAAAAAGGAATACACTAAATTTTCTCAAAAAACATAAGATTTGTGCACACTATATTGCTAACCTAGGTCACATAAATGCTTTTTTTAAACGATGTTTTTTTATCTTTATGTTTTTTATTGTAGTTCCCAGTGTTGTTCAATTTTCGTCTGATAGCATACTGTTGCTTTTGTTCGTTAGTTTAAATGTTACAAAATATCAGTTTTTTTTTCATTGTTTGTTATTTGTTTGTTATCTGTTAGTTGGTTTAATTTTTTTTGTTTTTGTTTGAATTTAACTTGGCAATGGCTGCAACTCGAAGACCTGCATTAGCGGTCACTTTGCAGTCATTTAGATCTTGTCATTGTTAAAAGTGTTTTTGTATTCTTTTACTATTGGTGTTTGAATTTTGGCAAGTGTCTATAAATAAAATTTTCTTCTTCTTCTTCTTCCACTACAAGCGTTGGCAGGAGTATTCTTTGTTTGTTTTGTTGCTTCTCTTAGCTTAAGCAGAAAAAGAAGTTAAAAAAATCAATAAACAAACAAAGAATATTCCGGCCCACATTCGTAGAGGAAACATTGAACTGCCACTCTGCAAAGATTCTGGCTTGGTTTTGTTAAAAATTTTCTTAATAAATACAAGAACCCGCACTGCGCGCGAAGGTACTGTACCAATCACACGTGATCTCCCAGCATAATTCGTGACGTGCTTACGGCTGCCTTGGCAGTTACGCGCATGGTAAAATTCCTATGTTTTGGTTGTTGCTATCACTGTTGGTAGATGCAGCGTCTTTCAGTTGAATAAAGCTAATGTTATTTGCCTTCATTAGTCAGCAACAGTTGTTTAAATGAAGGGCTGTTGTGATCGCCTTAGTGTGACTGAGCTTCAACCTCCGAAAGTGTAGTCATATCTTGACTTAAAGTCTGCTACAAGTCCTCCCAGTTTCCAGAAGAGTGCAACAATGCTAGATTGTTTGCATAAGCAAAGACCGATGTTGAAAAGGAAAGGAGCCAAGACCGATCCCCAAGGAACGCCGTTTTTCGGACAGCGTAGCTTGCTTTGCTTGCTGTCACCAGTAGTGAAGCTGAAACTTTGATTGCGGATAAGCTCCATAATCATTCTGACCGCGTGCTTATCCGACAGAACCTCAGCAGCTTACAGATAAAACCATGGCACCAGACAGTGTTTCTTATTTGTTCTTGCTTTTATTAATTTACAAAAAAGACAAATAAAATAAAGATGTTTCCAATGCGATCGGTAAATTTGCAGTGTAGTGTATGGACGCGCGTAATCTTTCAATTGTAGACTAGCAGTTTACCAGAAAATTTCTACTTTCAACAGAGGTAAAAAGCAAAAATAACTATGAATAGTATTATAGAAAGAAAACTGAATACTTAAAGCAGTTGGCAATATCTCAGAAAGAATTGACAAGCTAAATGAAAAACTAGAAAACTTTGATAGGCGCATAACTAAATTGGAATATCTAGTTGATGATAAAATCTCTAAATTTCAATAGGAACTTAAAACAAAAGCAGATGACAGCGCTCTGAACGAACTGCATTTAAAAATACGTAAAATTGAACAGCAACAAGTTGATGAGCTCGCTAAAGATGTTATGCAGGAATCTTATGAAAAGCGATTTAACTAACTAATTAATGGAATTGAAGAAACCGATACGAGTGTTTGGCGAAGTGTAAGAAGCGAGAAACTACCTTACAGCTAGTGCAAGATTTTATAAAACGTGGTTTGCAAATAAAAGATCCTTCTGCTATAATGCTTGCCGATTATCACCTCTTGCCCCAACATCCCATCCTCAAGAATGGCATAAAGAAAAACCGACCTATAATTATTAAGTTAACTAATTCGAAAGACATGCGTTTAATATTTGGTGGCTTGAAAAACTTGAAGCAATTTAACAATGCAAGAAAATTGAACCAGCAAAACTCGGTGTATATTATAGAACATTTGCCCAAGCAATTTCGACTTGAGCGTAAAGCTTTATTACCTTCTTTTAAAAAGGCCAAAGTTCTCAAGAAAAAAACAAGCTGGAGAGCAGAAAATGGCAACTACTGCTTGTATATAGATAACGTTAAAGTATCGGCAGAAAATGATTATCATTATTGAATTTTTGCGTATTTTATATACAATATTCTTATATATAATTATGTTTCGTTTATGTATAAAACAGTCGCTCTTTAATAATATACTTCCATTTGTTTAAGATAAAGGGTAGCCTGTTGCTAATAAATTTCTATAATAATTACTATAGCCTATGTACTTATTTGGATATTTATCTCGCTCATTCACTGAACAAATATTTTTGTTTGTAGATCATCATTTTTACTAAATTATTCAAAAATAAGCTGCTTTTGTATCGGTAAGATCATAAATCCCGCTTTCCTAATGAATGTCTTACATTCGACTGTGCAAATCTGAATTAATGCTCGTCCTCCTTGAGTCTCGAACCGTGCTAGTTAATATTGCAACTTGATTCCATTGTCTGCCTCACATGAATGTATTTGTCGTTTTCTCACTCTGGTCACTGTTAGCTGGCAACTGCTGAAGTTTTTGCGCGACTGACGTCATGTGTGCAGCTATTAATTGCTGTGATTCTGATAGTCAAGCAGTCACCATCGACTTTCTAACTCTCTCAGTTCCAATGTTAATCCCTGCGACTATTTTGACTTAACTAGATTTGAATAATAGTATTAACAAAGATTCCTGTCATCTATTTCTTCATCTACATATATCTTCGCTTCAAGCACATTTTGATGATTTATTTGATTTTTTTTTTACAATTACACCAGTTTCACCAGTAGGCCTATTGTGTTTAGTTCGGAAACCCGTATAAATATTGCACCTTCTACAAACATTACTATTCCTGGTTATACTTTTATTCATTGTCCTACCCCAACAAAAGCTGGTGGTGTTGGTGCATATATTTCTGATCATCTAAACTTCAGAGTTAATGAAACCCTTAAACTTGGAGTCAACGGTTGTGAAGATCTGTGGTTGAACATTAGTTTTCCAAACATAAAATCCCCCTATATATTTTTGCTGTAATCTATCGTCATCCTCACAACAATCATTCTCAATTCTATAATGCGCTTGATGAGTCACTTCAGATGCTAAACCGTTGTAATAAGAACGTTATTATTATGGGTGATGTCAACATAAACATGTGCAGCGATCAGTATAGCCCTTTATTGCACTAATATTTGGAAACACTTTACAGCAACGGATTTACGTGCTGCATAAATAAACCCACTCGCATTGCAAGCTCGTCTCAAACAGCAATCGAGCATGTAATAACAAACAGAGTTAAGGATGAAATTACCCCTGGAATATTAAAGTTTCACTTTTCTGACCACCTTCCTATCTTCTGCTCTATCTCCTCCTTATCGTATGCCCCTCCAATCATAAAAACCAACACAACATATTGCAATATTAGTAATGTTGAAGAAGATGCATTTCGCCATGACCTACACCATACTTTAGAACCAGTAGTTTATGAATTCACTAATCTACCAATAACATCAACAAATTTTGATACGCACTTTAATAACTTAATAGCAAATATAGAAGCAATTATCGATAAACATGCACCAATGCAAACTGTTTCTAGAAAATGGAGGCGTTTCAGTCAAAAGCCTTGGCTGACAAGAGGTATAATTCTATTAAACATAAACAAAAGCTATACCGCACTTACTTTTTAACGGGTAATGCCTTTGAAAAACAATTTAAAAAATACGCTAACAAATTAACAAGAGTTAAAAAATTGTCAAAAAAAATGTATTACACGGAATATATTTCTAAACATAACTCCAATCCGAAAAAAGTGTGGCAAATAATTAATTCTCGTAAAACCGTTAACTCTTTCGTTAAAAACATTAACGTCGATAATAAATTTATTGATCATCCATCTGATATAGCAGAAGAATTTAATAAATATTTTGTAGAAATCGGGAATAGCTTAGGTAAAAATATGGAAAATCAAAACAACACCAATTACTCTGCTTATCTCAAAAACCAAGTTTTAAACTCTATTGTCCTAGAACCTCCAACGGCTAACGAAATTTTTTACATGTTACTTTCAACAAACTCGTCTAAAGCTTGTAGATGTGATAACATTAGTAATTTTTTTTTACGTATAGGAGCATTTGTTCTAGCACCCATATTAGCTGTCTATTTTGGAAAAGCTCTTGAACTAGGTATTTTCCCCCATATCTTTAAAACTGCCAAAGTGATCCCTATTTTTAAATCAGGTAATAAAGATAATATAGGCAATTAATGCCCAATAGCCTTACTTCCTAACTTATCAAAAATTTTGGAAAAATTGATAAAAAATCGCTTTACTAAATTTTTTTGTAAAAACAAAATTTTATATCCTAATCAGTACGGTTTTAGAGAAAACCACTGTGTAATCCACGCCTTGATGGACATATTAACTAACGCATATGATGCCATAAACAACAAACATTATACCGCTTTAATATTTATGGAATTTTGTAAAGCTTTTGACACAGTATGTCACAAAATTTTACTAGAGAAATTGTATCACTATGGCATAAGAGGCCTAGCTATTCACTAATCGAAAATTATCTCTATAGAAGACAACAATTCGTAACTATAAACAATGCATCTTCTTCATATAAACCTATTAATATTGGCGTTCCTCAAGGCTCAATTCTCTTCTTAATCTATATCAATGACCTCCCCAATGCTCTTCCTATTATCCCCCATTTATTCGCTGATGATACTTACTTGTTTTTAAATCATTCTTCCCTTACATCTCTGAAAAACATCTGTGCAATCGAAGTGTCTCCCTAAAAGACTAGTGTAATGCAAACAAAATTTAAATTAATTCACAAAAATCGTTTATACTACCAATATCTCCCAAATTAACGTACCTAGTTTAAATCTAAGTCTTCCTTACGGAAATTCGGAAATAAATTCTAGCCAAATATGCAAATACGTCGGAGTGTTATTAGATGACAAATTAAATTTAAACCTCACATTCTCCAATTTGAAACCAAGTTAGCTAAGACAGTTGGTATTCTTAGCAAATTGCGACCTATTCTTCCGTTATCTGCTCTTAGACTTCTTTACTTCTCTTTGATACACCCTCATCTATTGTATGCTCTACCAATTTGGGGAAGTACCTTTCCATCCTACTTTAAAAACTTCAATGTCTTCAAAATAAATCCATTCGTATAATTTTCAACATTTCACCAAACACATCCGTTTCACCATATTATTACAAACTAAAAATCTTAAAATTACCCGATTTGTATATTTATGAAATCGCTAAAATTATGCACCAGCACTCCCGAAAAGTACTGCCCGATTATCTTTCTTCCTTCTTTACTACAACCCGCCAAATTCACAACCGCCCTACCAGATCTCACTCTAATAATACTTTATATCTTCCTAAATTCTCCACGTCCCGTTGCCAAAGATCAATGAAATTTCAAGGAACCAAAATTTGGAACTCTTTCCCTATTGAGCTACAAAATCAATCATTTCACAAATTTAAGTTTAATTTTAAATCATTTTTATTACAATTATACTGTTGACAACCTACTTACGTACAATTCTTGCAACTAATTGCTGTGCACTACTAGCCCATTAGTTTTTTTGGTGACTGCTTGACTTGATGACCTTAACCGGTTCCTTCGCAGTCTCCGTCGAGATTTGTCTTTTTTTTTTCATTATTATTTATTCTATTTATTTACTTTATTTATTTTTTTTATTTTTTTTATTTTTTCTTATTTTATCACATTTTATAAATGTGTTACAAATTGTCGTACATTGTTGTTTTGTCAAATAAGTATATTAACTGTGTTTCTTTTTACGTTTTGTTTTCACAATCCTCGTAAATAAATTAGTCTGTCTGTCTGTCTGTCTGTCTGTCTGTCTGTCTGTCTGTCTGTCTGTCTGTCTGTTAGTATCATATGCTGCTGTCAGATTGACAAATACGACACCCGCCTTCTTCGTAGCCTTAAAAAATTCTCGTTGCTCTGGGTCAGTCAAACAACTTGACCCACGGTTATTTATTTTTATTTATTATTAAATAAAAAATAATAATGACCCACGGTTGACTTCCCGCTTTAAAACCAATCCTGCTCTTCAGGGAGCAGTGGATCAATAATTGGCTCTACTCGGGCATAGATAAGCGTCTCGAGGATCTTGTAAAAAACACAGACCAGAGATATCGGTCGATAACTCTAAGGATTCCCGCAGACTATCGGCTTTGGGATAGCGACTAGAAGCGCTCTTCTTCAGATCTTGAAAATTTTGAATCGGCACAAGCAGAAAGAAAGGAAATCACCTAACCAGGACTTCAAAGCAGCTCCAGCATGGATTATAAACTCTGGGTAAATGAAATCAGGGCCCAAAGTTTTACCTGGTTTTAAGTATTGGAGGGCAGCAGTGAATTCTCTCTGTGAGAAACGGTCAGAGATATTTACTGGATTTGGTGTTGTAACCTCCAAAGGTCAGACACTTTTTGAGAAATAAGTCGAGATAACTTGCAGTCAACAGCCTCGTATTTCCCATTTCTGCCAGCTGAGACGCAATGGCATCAGCTGAAACGAACAGTGACGAGGAGAGTGTCGTGACCTACCAGTAAGGTTGTTCAATATGCTTCATGCTTTATGACTAGATTGAACTGTAGCCGTTGTTACGCGCGAATGAATTACAAACACAAGCCTACGAAGATTATAGCGTAGGAATTTGCTTAATGAAACATTTACGTGTAGTTGGTGTCTCACGTGTTGTTTTACGTCTGCAACCTATGCTACGCCTTACGTCTGCACGCCACGCTGTTTAAAATCATAGTGTTCTACGTTTGCTGTTGAATTTTTCCAACTTTCAGCTTATGCAATAAGCAGCAATTGCGTGAGTTTTCACATGTTGTTTTGAAGTTGGTTCTGCATTTGAGTTTTATTTTGTGCTAAACTTTCAATTTAAAACTTTTGACTTTAATTTTGCTATTACTGACTTTACCAGATCAAAAATCAAAATATAAATTAAGCAATTAAAATTTTTAACAAATGAAAATATTATTTTCTTCGTTTTTCGTTCAAAGCATATATGTGCGGACCATTAATTCGGTTGCGAGAACGTAGCCAACACACACTGTCTGATTTTGAAATATTACGTATGTATTTGGTTTTCCACTTACTAGCCGAAAGAACAATTAAAAAAGAAAAGAATGAAGTAGAATATTGAAACTTTGTAAAAGCATAAAATGATTCAACAAAACAGATCATGTTTGTAATGTTCGAACTGTGAATCAATCGTCAAGTGATCAGAAATATGATCACTTGACGATGAGCTTAAATTAAAACTTTTTGCAACAGCAGCCGTTTGATTTTTTGTTTTTAAATTGAAAGCTTAAACCTTATTTTGCATGTTTTTAACAGACATCGCTTTGGGCTGTTAAGCTTTTTTAGAACTTTTCAGATGACACTTTTGTTTTCTTTTAGTCGAAAAAATAAAGGATTGTCAGATTGATTCGCACTTTAAAGCATGCAATTAAAACAAAATGAAGCTAAAGTAACAACCTCTTTCGCAAAACCACTCTTCGTCCCAAAACGAACACGCCAATGTACACAGGAAGAATTATACAAACCGGAATAAAAAACGAAAGAGAAGAAGAGAAGTAAATGTACCTAAAACAAGAAAACCTTTTATAATGTGTTTTCTTTATGATTAAAGTCTTATGTACGGGACGCTGTTTTATAACCCTAATTTTTCTCTTGCCAAGATACGGCCCAGTTGTAGCAGATGATAGTTGCGTACAGTACAACCAGGAAAGAAACAAAGCTTTTTGCTTTAGAATTCTAACCCGACCGGACCTAATTTGTGATCCCTAATGCATTCAGTTTTTAGTCACAGAGGAATACATTTCTGGAGTGAAATAATTGGGTTAAAAATAAAATGAAATATAAATGGGTTACAAATGAACGAATACCCGAAACCGAAAAAAAACTTTTATTTCAACCTCCTTTGAATACATTTTACTAATGTTTTGCTGAGCCAAATGCCAAATACAAAAAATTAAAAACCTATTATATGTTTATTGCAATCCAATCTTTAAAGTTAAAATAAATACGAAAAGTTTAAGCAAAGTTTATTATTTTAAATTTCAAGCCACTTACCAATCAGTAGAAATAATAAAGCATTCATTTTTTGTTCTTTTTATTCTTTGCAGACTCGGAAAAAAATTGGGGGGAAGTGAAACTAAAATGGAATAAACCCAGATCTAAGAAGAACAATAACATTGTTTATCAGTGATGGTCAAAGCTGAATCAAAATATTTTTGACATAAATATATACATGTTTTAATGGAATATCCTCACAACTAGTCTTTTTTCTGTAAAATGGCTTCAGCATTTAAAACCAATTTTGATTTAGCTGAAAAGGGTTGATGGGAAGAAAATTCATTCAACGTATTAATTGTTTTTTTAAGAAATTTACCTAACCAGATTATATAGCATATAATTATACAATAAAATACCACCCATGGTTCAAAAAATGTTGGTTTTGTTACAAGTTTGTTCGGAGTGTCATGTCAATAAAGGGTTCATTCAAAAGATCTTGGTTCAGGTTTTGTGCAGTTATTGCACCTTGAGATAAGCCGCTTTACGACAACTCTACTTTGCTCATGAACTTCTAAATAGTAGTATCTGGACTGGAAACTAAATCGAGAAAAAGAGGTTTGCGTTTCCATTAGCATCGCGCCGCGCAAAGACGATTAAAGATTCTCGAGATGTGACAAAACACTTTGCAGAAACCTTTTGGACAGCTGGTAGAAACAGGGTTGCCACACTGGCTTTTTTGACGCTAAATTTGAGAAATCTGGCTTTTTTTAAACAGGTTTGGCGTCAGAATTTCAGTTCGGCGTTTTGACTTTTTTCTTTATTGCTTCCGGGTGGATGGGTTTGGGAGAAAAACGGAGAGATTATAAACAGATTTTAAAAAAAAACCTTTTTTTTAGAGATAACCATGATTTTGGAAAAAAAATTGAGAAATGATTCACAGATTTTGAGCGAAGAATTTTTTCTTTTTAAACAACACCATGATTTTGGGACAAAAATAGGGAATTCCTACATCGGTTGGAAATGAAAACCTTTTTTTTAGGGAACACCACGATTTTGGGACAAAAATATTTTTTCTAGCAGGTGAAATAGTTTGGCTTTTTTTGGATTTTTCATTCCCTGCTTTGGCTTTATTTTATCACTGAGATCTGGTAACCCTGGGTAGGAAGTTTCAATTGCAGTTTAAATTTAGTTCAGTTTGAATTTTTTAGCCTTTCAATTTTAAAATGATTTTGCTTATTGTTTGTGTGTAAGAAACATTGATTACTGTTGCTTTTTGTTTTAATTTAATTGAACTTATTTTTATGTTTATGCGATTAAATGCATTTTTTATAAATTAATACAGCGTTTCTTTAACACTGGATTATTTGTTTGATCTTACGGTATTTTATTCTCTAAAAAAGCGGTTGGCTATTTTGACTTACAAAGCTGCACAATAACTAAGCGTACTCAAAATATTAATATTCATAACAAGATTTGCCTTTTCGAGAATTGCCGTCATGACGACTGGCATTGTAATTATTACACAAAAAATACACATAAAGTAAACTTTTCTACTATATCCTAATGCAATGACGCGCCGTAAAGAGTTACAAAACGACATCGCAAACATTCGCTTGGACCAACTGTTGGTGTGTGCGCTAATCCGGTTTCCAGTCCAGGTACTACTATTTAAAAGTCCATGGTTAAATTTAAGTAACTCTATTAGAAGGCAGTTTTTAAAAAAAGAAAAACTTCTCTCAACTTTAAAGGCGCTAAGATTCATTGTGGACCTTCTTTCGAATACCACACTTACCAAAGCTATTGCTTTTTGACTCAACTTCTTTGATCGATGAGTTCGGGAAAACAATGGAAACTTGAGAGCAAAAAAGCGTTCCAATCCGATCATAGCAATATGCCATATTGAAGCTGTGGAGAAAACGACATCAAGTGATGAATATATTTGACAGTAGACTGCACCGAAAGGCCATTTTCCCGTCAGTTGATTCGTGATGCTGAATGGCACAACCAAGCAAGCCAGGAAAGCATCAGCAGCAGCGAGTGACAAAAGATAAAAGTTTAGTTTTTGGTTTTTGATTTCGCGTTCGCGAATAATCGCAATAATAACCAGAACATTACCAAAAACAACAACGAGACAAAAGAGTGCGCACAAGAAGCCGTAAATTCCAATTTCAGCAGTTGTATAGTCGTGCTTATATGCAGTGTTACCCAAGCAATTGTTTCTCGTATTATTTTCCATTATTCAACAATATATTTTTATTCAAGTGGATAATTCTAAAAAAAGTTCTGTTTTTAGTAAGTCAATTACGAAACAAATCAAGATGCAGTTAAAATTGTATCCAGGTTATCATGTCACGTGATGCATGGAGCACGAACGACCAAAAACGTGAAAGATCGTCTCAAAGTACATGCTCTTTCAGTGCCTGCAACTTAGTATACGTAGAAACATATTTTCAATTTAATGCACATGTCACGCCTAGCCATTTCCGTTTGTTTTCAGTTATAACAGCCAAAGGAAAATTTTTATTTCAGCGTGATTATAATATTGATATGTATTATTTTAACACTAATTTGGTAGCGTTGCCATTAGTTTTAGTATCAATTATAGTATTTGTAATTTAATGATCTAATCCTGGGTGGACCAAGTTCTTCACTATTGCGGGCCACTTTTCAAAATTGAGCCGGTTAGAAATTGTTCAAAGTTTTTATTTTTTCGACAAGCGAAGAACCTTTTTTTTAGAGATCATCTTGAATTTGGGCCGGAACTCGTAAAATCCGCGACTGATTCCAACTAAAAACTTTTTTTTTTAGATACATAGAAGGATTAAGTGTACATGCAAATCTATAAAGTGTTCAAAAGGTACCGATGAACTAAAAGTTTTGGAAACCCTGTTATAGAAGGTTGCCACTGCTCCCGATCGACAAGACTTGAAATGTGCAAAATTGTTCAGCGGGCCACAGAAAATTACATCGCGGTTTGGACCACCCTGATCTAATCCGTCCCTCTTAGATTTTAAAAAATAGAGAAAGTTTAAAAAGTAAAAACAAGAAAAATTCTGTAGCATCAAAAGCGATTGCAGTGTCTTCATTGATGAGCTTACTTTCTTTTTTTCCATGATCTAAACCATGCCTCTTAAACTGTTGGTCTTAAACTTCTTAAACTGTATTAAAAAAATTTCGGGGTTGCGAAACAAATTGGCTTTTTATACCGCGAAATTTTAACAACCTCAGTAGTAGCGGCGATGCCCAATCTGAGGCAGTTATTGCACATGCAATTGACAAAACAGAAAAACTGGGGAAAAAATTGCAAAATTGGAATTTTGAGAACCTCAGTAGTAGCGGCAATGCCCAATCTGAGACAGTTATTCCACATGCAATTGACAAAACAGAAAAACTGGGGAAAAAATTGCAAAATTGGAGCTTGAGGTAACGTGAAAACCTTTTTTTTTTTAGAGAACAAATTCAAAAAATCTTGTCTAAATGCCCGAAGAATTTTGAAAAGGGCCCAAAATTTTCCGCAGGTTTAAAATGAGGTCGCAGAACAAAAAAGTTTAAAAAGCCCTGATCTAAACCATAACCATAGACAAAAGTCTCAAGCAATAACGATGTCTCCTTTAACAGCAATCAGAAAAACAGAAGCCTCTAAGCCAGTCGTTCCCAACCGGGGCTCATAAGTTTTTTTGTGTACAAGATACTAAGAGAAATAAGTTAAAGCAAAAAAAAGAACCCACGGTATGCTCTTGATTGCAAAAAATGACTTGTCCACGCAACGCAAGAAACCAAGCTGCATTCTACAGGGTAACACGAAGTAAGATCGTATGAATGAATAATGAACATATTTATTTACTCCAAAGCGGCATTAAAATTCTCTTTTAATCAAATTGAATGCGACATTTAAACAATGTTTTTTTGAGTAGCTAGTCCGTTCGTGGAAACGTTTCTGATGGAGCACGACTTATGTCATACCTCAATACAAGACGTTTTTTGCGTAGTTTTGATAAAAGCCTTGTTGGAAAGCCGTATTAGGTTTTGCTCGACAGTATTGTTGAGTATTGTAAAAAGTGATAAAGCAGCTATTCTTTTTTAACTTCTATGTTTATCTTCCTTTTCGTGAGTCGAGGGCAACCGTGAATCGATTACTCCCGATCTGTTTTTGGAGATGCCAAGATAATGTTGCGCTGGTTGAAATTTTTTATTTTGTTTTTTTAGTTTTTATTAAAAATATAACTGAGATTTAGAGCTGTTTGCTTGGACCGCCAGGCATAGGAAAGAGCCGTAAAATGTCTTTTTCAAGAACGCAACAGAATGGTATAATTAGGTTTTGAACAGCGACCGTGTCTATGAAGCTTGCCATTAACTTATGGTACTTTTAAACAACTACTATTTTCTTAATAACTTCCTTTCCAATCACAATTCAGCCATTTTTTTGCATACGACTTTATCAGCTTTCTAATGATTTTTTTTTTCTTTTTCGATTGCAAGAGGTAGAAATTACAAAACGTTTTGCATTGGTTTTATTTAAAATTCTATCACAATTAAGTTTTGTACTTCTGGGGGAGCTTCTCTGTTTTTCAAAAAAGTTTGGTATTTTTGCGAGTACTTTGACAAGTGATGGGAAATACAATTTGAGGGCTTCTTAAACGATTAGAGAAAATGAGAAAACTAACCACACATTGGCTTTTTTTCTTTTCTAACGGTATTTACAAATGTAACTTCATATCGGTATTCAATATAACCTTTGATTCATTGTACTTTCGCTTCTTCTTGCAGTTCAATCTGAAATTAAATAAAGATGCATGTTTCGGTTTCAAACCCGCGTGGTATAATAATTCGTCTGTCTCAGCTAATTATTGTTTTAAGTCATTTTTACCTCGAATTTCCTAAAGCGTCTTTAGTTGATTGTCTTTTTTTCTTTTTATATCTCTCACAATTTTGAAAAGTAAAGCTTTTTTTGTATTGAGAACGAGGACACTGAGAGATCAAAGAAACCCGTTTCATTTAGTACGATTAAGACATTTTTTGGATGAAGTGTAACTAATTTTCTCAAACTGCGGACTACGTCGTTACGTATATTACAACAATTATTTCTTTGACTCTTCTCTCCTATTAACTTCTGTGAGTAATTTTATGTTCTGGTGTGCGTTTGGACCGATTTTTATGCTGGTTTATGTTACAGCATTACAAGTAAAATTAAAATCAAAAGTTGAATAATCTAAAGATATTTGTCCAGCAAGTTCTAGAGAGAAGAGCGAATTAAGTGTATCCAAAACAATGCACAACAACTGTGTTTATACAAAGCCTTGTTCAATCTGTCAAATTCAATTAACTGTGCAATAAAAAAACCATGTTAGCCAACTTCACTCCTTCCAGTTTATTTGAACTATTGCAATACGAGCTACTTTAAATGTTAAAATCTTTCCGGCCGTAATTGTGAGGATTCTAATCAGCTGTTATAGTCTATAATTTTTCACAGTGAGGCTACATATGCCGAAAATTACGCTTCGACAAAACATTAGTTGATACACCAACACTGCAGTTTGTCAGTTTGTCTGCCATAATCCGTTTTTCCTGATTATATCGATCAGTTTATACTGAAGCAGCTCCTGTTAACTTTCGCTCAACTTACAGATTTAATACATCGTCACACTTAAGGCTGTATTATTGATTCAAGAGGAAATTGCAAAATCTTAATTTCACACTGAAATGATCAAGCAATGCCGTTTTAGCAATTTTTCTTCCCTCGTATTCATTGCACGATATACTCTCCAAACCGTTAATATTTCCTTGCAAGCGTACATTGCTAAGTTTTTCCAAGACAGATTTTGTATGCTCTTTTACAATATTTAATTTTGTTCTATTTTTCAGTAGAGACTACATGCACGTAACAATATTAACTGGTTTCATTAAAGGGGTCCACAAGTTTCATCGAAATCATTAAAAGGGTCCAGGACATTAAAAAGGTTGGAAACCACTGCTTTAAGCTATTTTGAGATTTTATTTTCGAAATTTTAAAAGAAAAAGTCAGTAGCACATTTAGAAAGTAAAACCATCATTGTATCACCGAATTATCTATTTATTGTCCCGATCGTCCCGAGTCGCGGAACCACAGCAGAAGCGTTGAAATTACAGCAAGAAAAAAAGCGATTTATTCTTGTTTTTAAAGAAACAAATTATTGCAGTCCATTTGAAAATTTTTATCTTGTTTTTTTTTATGTGAATAATATGACTTTAGTTTAAAACTGCTTTAATTTTGAATACTTTTGTGCTTCGGTTCTTATTAATCACTTTTTAAAAAGTCGATTCTGTAAAAACGAAACGATATAAAGTCAGAGTAACTAAAATAGAAAAAGTCTCAATTACAATTAATAATTTAACAGTTTTTGTTTGACAAAAGAGTTGTGAATGATTGAAAAGCTAGTTTCTGCTTTGCATATTTTAGAGCCTAAATACGAACCAGTTGTGTACTTAAAAAGCGTTTTCTTGTAATTATGCCTTTAAATTTTTAATAGCAAGGCAACAAGAAGAATTTAGCACAGTCGTTGTCTTTTTTATATGCTAGGTATCGTCAAATAAACGAAGTGTCTATTTTAGAATCCTTAAAATGTTGAGTAAATTATAATTTAAAAATTTCTTTTCTTTTTTATAGACTTGTTCAAGCCTTGCTCAAGCCCAACATTGGTACCAAAATATACGTATTATATACATATATTAAGGGGTTCATAAGGCAGTGTCCTGTGCAGTGCCACTTCTACATGTTTTCATAAATTCGTAGTGATACAAAACTTCCGCCATAGATCGTGGTGTCAGGAAAAAGCATTAAAAATTCTTCTAAAAAAAAAAGTACGTAGAATTAATACAATGGCTGAGGAACCTCAAGTCATTCTGCTCTATCCCTTAATGTGCAAGCGAGATTACCAGAATAAGAAAATGATGACGAAATTGGTGCACAATCTACAGCTACTCTTTACAAAACTGCTCCAAAAAAAACGTGTTCTCCTTTTTGATTGTCTTCAAGACAAAATCTTTTTAGCGAGAAAAAACTTTTCCGAAATTGAACGTCAAACTCCGCCATGAACAGAATTGCCATTTTTAGGAAAGTTACCCTTCAATTAATATTTTTTTACATTTGCAAAGGATAGGTTATCCCTAAAAACTTTTCATATTTTCTACCGATTTTTGTAAAACGCAGAAAAATTCCTCACTTGCAGGTCACGTCCCAACAGTGGTTAGAAACCAAAACAAGGTTATCAGAATGTGTTTCAAAAAAGTATACGGTATTTATAAAAAAAATTAAAATTTTACGTTTTTGCATAAAGAAATTTTACTGTAATAAGTGTTGAGTTTTTTTTGATAGGCCAAGATTTACGAATTGTGTTAAAGTATTTTATTCAGTTTTTAACCAGTTAATATTTGCAGTTCTGAAGTAGTTAGCCAGCTTCAAGTTTAACAGTTTGTTTTCAGTAAATAATAATAAGCATATCATCAACGTAATCGAGTTGTTAAAGCGCTGGGATTGTGATCGACTTAGGTGTCGGTTCAAAACCTACTCACGCCATTCTGTTGTGTCTTTGGGAAAGACACTTAACGACTCTTTCACCTGCTTGAAGGTCTTACCAAGTAGTTCTAAATTTTAGTTATATCTTTATTAATTTCAAGCGGATAGCAATATTTTGGCATCTCCGGAAGCAGGTCGGGGTAATTGCCTACCCTATGTATTAGCGTCTCCGTCGCTTTCCTGCGAGTCAGGAAGATAAATATAGAGATAACATAAAAATATAATAAATCAGCTTTAAATTAGTTGAAATTGTTAAATCAAAAATAAAACTTGTCAGATTATCGTGCATAATTTTTAAGATTAAATAAAAAAATTATAGTTTAATGTATGTCATGAGATCTAATTAAGTGTTTTGTTTAAAAACTCTTAATAGATTTCTTAAAACATATTCTTATTGCTACTAATTCCAAAATATAGGTAGCATTTTTTAATGGCAGTTCATGAGGAAAGATTGTGGTAGCATTTTTTCGTAAATCCCCGTAGAAGATTTAGAATTTAAAGAAGACAATAAGTTAAAAGGCTTTTTTTTCCAGACAAAATGTTTGATGAGAATAAAAGGAGGAAAAAAAAATTTGGCGGGAGGGGCAAATAGAAAAAGAGCACTTTTTAGTTGAAAAGGCACTCTCAACAAACGCAAATTTCCGAGTAGTACGGAAAATTTACCAAAACACTTAATTGTAGATAAAAGAACATCTGCCGTTGAAAGTGGGCGACGGCATTTAATTTTTTCGCTTCTAAATACTTTTTTTAAACCAAAAAAGATTTAACGCTCGTGTCGTTAAGTGAAGATTTTTTTTATTGATCATCACTCTGCACTAATAATTCTTTTTCCTTCAAACACAAATGAGACTTTTTTCAGTCTTCACCAAGTTTTTTAGAAAAATTTTCTTCAGTACGCTGAAATTTGTTTGTTGAGATTGGTTTTTCCACAAAAGAGTGCCCTTTTTTAAATTTTTCATTCCCATTTCGAAATTGTGACAGTTATTTGCTATCTGGTTCTTTTCGAAAAAGTTCGGGGATAAATCGAATTCCTACATTATTTGTTGGATTTGATATTGTTTACGACTATATAACAATAAAAACAAATGTAACGCAATACTTTTCTCTTGCGAACTTTGAAGGGTATTATCTGAAGTCTTGTCGTATTTGTTATAATTAAAGTGCGTAAACACTTGGCCGCTCTCGTTCGTAGCTTATGCTTAAATTTTTGTTGTTTTTGTTTTTTTATCTTGACAAGAATAATGAATACATGCATTGGTCTTTTGTTTTTACGTATTTCATTTCTACGTTTTTTCTAAAAATGTTTGCTTTTTTACTTGAGCAAATCCGATGAGTAGTTTCAGGGTAGCAGGCTATTTTTTGACTTACCTCATGATTTTCGTATACTTTTTGTGTGCAAAATTTATGAGGTAAGTCAAAAGACGTTTTGAACGTCTTGCTGTGTTTGTCAAGATTACTGCGTCAGTAGTAGTTATTTGTTTTTGCAGCAGACCGTGACTAATCAGATTATGTCGCAAAACAAAGCAATTAACGAAAATTTGAGGACCTTCAACTTTATGCAAAATAAGAAAAGACTAATAGCAAATATATTAAAAGTAAAGACATTTGACTAAACTGGATCAAATTTTTTCCAACATATCAAAAAATTAACTGCGCAGCCACTGTCTGTTAAGAGTATTGGACATGTAAACTTAGGGTCCTCCGAGGACCCCTCTTAGCTTAGGAATTTTTGAATCAGTCCTTTCACTGCCCAGGCATGCACTGCTAACGGTGTCTATGATTGTCTATGGTTACCGCCATACTTGTGTTAGAGTATCGGCTTTTTATAACTATACTTCAGATAGTTTCGAACTCGGATTAAACCCGGCCTTTATGCCATGTTATTATCTTAATCAGTGCGCCTTTTTACATTCTTCTTTGAAATGCTATTATGTTTTCAAATGAAGAAGTAGAAACTCGTTTGTTGCCTCTTCTTGTCTTGCTTTAAAAGTCGCTCAAATCATAATTGCTCCAAACACGCATCGCTAAAACTATCTTCGCTCCAAAAAGGTCGTTAAAATAAGAGTCGCGCAAATGTAAGTCGCTCTATAAGCGAGCACCCACGCCGATACGTTAATAATTTAGTATTTCGTTTTTATTTGGAATTGCTCAGCGCTTAAGGTGAATTTGGGTAGTAAACATTCTGTGGACTTATTATTTATTCCACGGTTTGGTAAATATATTCCCGGGTTGGTGGTAGTAATGTTGCACTCACTGTACAGACACTGGAAACATTTAGTTAAAAAAAACTATTTGATTAGCTTCATAAAGATTTTTTTCTGCACTGTATGAACAACGTTTAGTTTTAAACGTCGTTTCACTACAAACGTGGAGTAGAGCATTCTTTCTTTCTTTTATTGATCTTTCCGCGCGTAACATTTAAGCGAGCTTTAAGCAAAGCAAAAATAAAAAAATAAAGAATGCTCCATTCCGCGCTCGTAGTGGAAACGAGCCTTTAGTTCTATTATATTTAAATCTTATTTACATAAAAATAAAACATGTCCTTTATTTCACCAGTTGAGCTAACCAAAAATTTTCACATATGTACATAGGCGTACCAGCCGAAAAAATGTTGGAGGCAATAGAGTTTTTCCCAAATTTTTTGACGCTTTCCCGAATCTTCATTTTTTAAAAGTTTAGAAATACGAGAAAATTTGTTTAAAATTTAGGGTAAAGACCAAAAAAAAATCACTTTGAATCTGTCAATTTTTTGTCCCAAAATATAGTGATCTCTAAAAGAAAAAAAAGGTCTTTACCTAAATTCGTAAACTTTTACGTAGTGTTCATTTTCGATGCACAAAAATTTTTTTCCCAAAAACAATTTCTTGTCACTGCCCTAAAACTTTTAGCTTTTCTCAAACTTTTCCTATCGCTGCTCGAAAAAATTTGATTTTGCCCAAATATTTCTTTCTTGCAGCCCAAAAAATTCTGGTTTTTCCCAAATTCTTGAAACTAGGGAGGGCAATTGCCCCCTGCTCCCCCCGGCAGGTACGGTTATGCATATTCAAACACACACATACACATACTGTTTCAAGCTAATTGATGATTTGGAGTCATTAAAAATTGATTATTCTGCTTCCTAAAACAAGCACTTTTATTGACAACTTATCTAACACTGCTCATCAAAAAAATAACAATAAACAGGAACATGTTTACTGCTATCTTAAAAGAGGTCAAAGTATAACAAAGAACATCTTTGTTGTTACAAATCTTCTTGATAGCTAGACGCTACTTACGACGAAACGCTATATACTGTACATTGACTATTT
The DNA here is from genome assembly GCA_963680785.1 of Diplosoma virens. NCBI lineage: Eukaryota > Metazoa > Chordata > Ascidiacea > Aplousobranchia > Didemnidae > Diplosoma > Diplosoma virens. Next base: position 11,666,516 of record OY796888.1, read on the forward strand.
CATTTCAACATGTACTCTTTTCCTAAAACTTTCTTAAATTCAAACATCTTGTTGTATATATATATATATATATATATACTACATACAAAAAACTTGCTACAAAAACAGTTAAAAGCTAATTAAACAAATGTGCCAAGTTGAGCTAAATTAAACCGCTTAGTCGAGTTGTTGCTAAAGAATTTTTAAATCGTTAAGTTGATGTTGCTTCAAGCTAAATTTACTTTTTTGTAATCAACAAAAACATTCGTAAGGCGGCAAGAACTTGTCAAAATTATTTTCTTTATCGCCAACCTAATTTTCACAAGTAAAATCAATCGAGAATTCAATACATTGCTTTAACAAAGATGAGATAAAGTAATTTAGTTTCTTTTATTGCCCTAAATAAAAGGTACTATTTTAAAACTTAAAACTAAACACCAATAACGCAACCACAGCTCAATTACCTTTAACGCTGCTACTTGGTTACAAAACATTTTAAAGCTGCGTTAAAATAAGGCTTTGCATCAATCACTGTCTTAATCTGGCTTATTTTTTTTGTGCGATTAAACGTGTCAGCTTTGCAGAGTGCCTGCCGAATAATGAAAACATTAATGGGAAAATTTTAATTGAAGAGTCGATTGGTGGTACAAAGCTTTAAAATAGCTTTAAAAAGCCAGGAATCAACATGCTTTTTAAAGTTATCAAAAAATTTAATTAATCGATTGCTAAAAAAATCAGATGAACAGCATTTTATTTGTAAATACTTTTATACTTTTTCATTATTCTTTATCGTTGCAGACTTTATCGATCGATTCTTTTTAATTTTTATTTATAAATATACCAATACGAAGTCGCTAAAAGAAACTCGTAATTCCTGATTAGGTCCCAAATTGAAACCTACCCTCAGCACGTTTTAAATATAAAATCAATAATTTTTCACAACAGAAATGATCAGCCATCATTTGTTTTACCGCCTTTAATTAGTTAAAATTATGTAGAAAAGTGCTTCCACAAGGAAAGTTCAGTTTCTGGTTGTCTTATCTACAAAAATTATTGAAGAGAACTTGGCAGCGTGGTCGAGTGCTTAAGAGCGCCATGGTTGTGATCAATATAATCTCGGTTCAAAACCTGCTCACGTCATTCGGTTGTGTCCTTCGAAATGACACTTTACAAAACTTTCCCTTCTAGACGGCATTAGCAAGCAGCTCTAAATTTCAGTCATATCTCCATAAAAACTAATAAAGCAAATAAAATTTCAACCGGACAGCAATATCTTGGCATCGGCAGAAGCAGATCGAAGTAACTGCTTGTCCTATGTATAACGCTTCCGTCGCTTTTGTGCAAGTCAGGATGATAAATATAGTGATGAAATAGAAAATAAAAAAACAATTAAAATGTTTTTTCATTGTTTGCTCTGTAATGCTCTGTAATGCTGGCTCTTTCGGTTAAAAATTTACATCGGGATTGTAAAATGCAAGCCGCAAAAAACGAAAAGAATGTAGACCGTCGCAATAAAATAGTATTGCTTCAATTTGATGGGGTGACATGTACCCGGCAGAATTGAAGTTTATGTGGGTCAAATGCGGATTACAAAGACGTTGGTTTTTTCTATACGTGATCCACATCATTCATATTAATTTGCTGTTAACGCGTTACAAAATAAGAAGGTCAGGAATCAGTTTGCAACTAAGTATTCGACTTGCAAGGAGTTTCTTTTGAAATTTTCGTCAAGTTTTCTACATGTACCCGATTGGCAAATGACTTTCAAAACATTTTCAGTTCATATTATCGGCAATGTAACAATGGTCCCTAAATTGTAACTGCATCCCCCCAAACGTTTTCCACTAGTTCGTTGAAAATTTTCTTCGAATGAGAGAGCTAATATAACCTTTAGCACTAATTTACAAAAAATTTCATTTACAAAATTTTTGTAATGAAACTTTAGATATTTACCCAATGTCCACCTCTTCGGACACTTCTCAACGATCTGTACCGGCTGGTAAACCATTGTTTTTTATTCGCTACTGATCTAATCGTACAGTATGCTGGGTAGCGACAGACTTCTATTTTTAAAAGAGTTGCTTTAAAAAAAAATTAGAAACCTTTTCTTTGTATTATCATCTTATTATGTATGTTATTTCTTATTCTCATTTTTCGAAAAAATGCTAAAAAGAGCAACCGTCAAGTGAATACCCAAGGGTTTTTAGACATATCGAGATAAAGTTGTTCTGTTGAAAATTCTTAGTTGGCTTTGATTAAAAAAGAAAAGACGACAGTGTGATTGAGAGGTGCTTGTCTAGACCAGTGCTTTTCAAACTTTTTTTACTATGGCACACTAATACATTCTGAATTTGCCAGCGGAACATCTACTTCATGAAGGCGAAAGGTTATTTAATACACTTTTTAAGTTTACATGCAGAAATTATATTTAATATATAATAACAGCAACATCTAATGAAAAGGTGTGCTAACAGAAATTCTTTTGGTACTTGGGAGAATATCTGACAAACTACCCTCAGTTTCCGCCCCACACTTTCTAATCCCGATGGTTTCTGAGAAAAGAAGCTGATTTGCATTCTGTAAACAAGTCGTTGGGAACGACAGTAAAATATAAACGGCTTGTTGACAAATATCAGGGGACTCATGCCGTTCATTTCTTTATGTTTCAGTTGCAAGATGCAATCCATGCTTAAATTTAATTATTGTTCTTCTGCTACCAAATAAAAAAATCAATAGCGCCGCGGCCTATTGGTGAACCACAAAACTTTTCAGGGCCGTGCACTTTACACTGAACCATTTCGATTTGGTAGGTGCAAATAGAAGCTCTTTTATTTTGAATGATTTCTGTCGTTGCTTAAATCTGACACTGGCAGTGCAAAGTTACCTTATTTTTTTTTAAAAAGTTGTATAAGTAAAGTAGGAACGTTTTTGTTTTTACTTTAATCTTGCACGTTCTTTTAACAAAGTGAAATGAAGACCCACTGCTAGAACCCACTGTTAGCCATTCTGTTGTGTTCTTGGGAGAGACACTTTACGGCACTTTCCCCTGCTTGGTGGTCTTGACAAGCAGTTCTAAATTACAGTAATATCTCTACTAAATTTACTAGCGGACAGCAATATCTTGGCATCTCCGGAAGCAGGTCGGGGTAATTGCTTACCCTATGTATAGCTCCGTCGCTTTCCTGCGAGTCAGGAGGATAAATATAGAGATAAAAATAAAAAAATAAAGAAAAAACCCAGCTGCTGTCTAACGAGTTTTCTGGTGCATAATGTTAAAAAGGTTGAAAAGCACTGTTTCAGACTGTTTTGATAGCAACCTCATTGCTTACACTTTTATATTTTCTTTGCTTATGTTTAATACCAAGCTGCTGGATGAAGTTGCTTGTTTAAGTCTAGAAAACAAACAACTTGTTACCTGCTTCTGCTTCAGTAAAATTTTACTGAAGCAGAAGCAGATTAAATTCCAAGTCTTTATAGCTTTCTGACAAAACACAAAAATTTCTTTGCACACTTCAATCTTTCTCATGGCACACAGTTCGGAAAACGCTTGTCTAAACCCTCAAGTAGAAATAAGTAGCAAAAGTGCTTTGTCACGACTGTTTGGAACATGATAATTAGCCATTAATTGAACTTTTTTGTTCCTTTCAGCTACGTCAAAACATTTCTAGTTTTAAAGCTGTAATTCTTAGTAACTAAAATTATCAAAGTTTTAACTGAAAAAAATAATCGCTAGCTTTGAAGACGAGCTTCATATGAAACCGAAAAAGAAGAACGATTCATTTGTGAAACGATCGTTAGAGCTCAAACGCAGTAAAATCTCTTTCTTCCTGTCGCAACCATGACTTTGTGACGTATTTCTTTTGGACTGCTTGCAGACGTGAACGACGTAGATTATGTGAAGCAATTTTTGTACAAAATTCCGCGAAATGAATTTTTGAATTGCTGACTCGTTTTCAAATCGTTCTAATTGATCGTCTGCTCTTATCAAAACCAAAGCGCATGTTAGAGATGAACATGGACCGGATCCGGAACCGGATTGGAGCCGGATAATCCGAAATGGCATTTATTGTAAAAGAAGATCGGATCCGATTGCCAAACCTGAGAGTCCGATTCAAAACGCAATATATTCTACTCCATTCATTGCTTTTTTAAAAAGTAGTAAGAGGTCTAATTGCCAGCAAATCGAAATTACGGGAAACGAATTTTTAATTTAGGAACTCTCCATCCTTATTGTACAGTAGTTCGGGCGGACAATTAAAAAAAATCTTTCTGCTTGTCACCCAGCCAGTTAGTTTGGAATGCAACCAGTAAATAACCGCATTGTTGGGTTTTGCTCCGAATATTTCATAAAAAATTAATGCTGTTGATATGAGACCATGCAAATTCATTAAATTGTTATATGTAAGTGTTCCTGACGCACGTGGAGTCTGCGACAGCCACAGAAACTAAACGGTTTGTGAATAGCTGTACTGTGAAAAGAAACAGCCAAACAGTCCAGTCTAACTATTTAATTTAATTTCCAATATAATTCACTTCAACTTCTTTAATTATTTCTATTACTTTTACAATTCAACTTATTCAAATAGATAAACCAACAGTTCCAATATTTCTCTTTAGTTAAAAACTGAACTGTAAATTTCTAAGTTGCTTATTCGAAGGAAACGCATTGAAAAAGGTTGCTACAATAAAGAATTAAACGTGGCCAGCTTGTAACATCTGTTACGTCACAAGCGCCAAATGACTCAATGTTTTGCGAGCTATTAGGCAACGGAAAATGAAGTTTACAAAGTTAATCGTTCGGACCATAGGCGGCCCCCATTATGTGTGTCGGCATCAGCGCATACATAATGTAAAACAACTAAACAAGGGGGAGAACGATGTATCAAATTTACAAACAAGGTAAGTAACACAAAGAATTCACAACAGTTAAGTTCTAGGCATATACGTATACGATAAATGAAAAGGCAATTAAACAAGATGCAACAAAACTGTCAAAGCGTGTATGTACAATACTGTATAAGTGATTTCGTAAACGAACACAATAATGTCACATAGCATTACTCCAATTCCAAAGGCGCAATTTTCGAAATGTCACGATCAATATACGTAACAACGGGTTTACCATTACAATCACAAGACGATACTGCAATCTTAGCTCGACGTACCAAGGCTTTGCCCCTTCGCATTTGTGGGAGGACCTCTGAGATACGTCCAAGCCTATAATTTCCCCTTTTGTTGAAGTCACCCGGACCCCCGACTACCACCGTCTGCCCAACGTGGAGATTGTCAGCAACCGTTAACCATTTCTTACGTTTTTGGAGAAGGGGAAGGTAAAATCTTATCCAACGCTCCCAGAACTGTTGTGCAAGTGATATGTTGTATCTATAATCGCGTCGGAGATGATCATTATTGTGTGGTTGTCCAAGCGGTGTGTGTGGATCATTTAAAGGTGTCAAGAGTGAAGACGGTGATATTGCAGTGTAATCACGCGGATCGTCAGAAAGAGGTGTCAGTGGACGATCATTAACTATGCGCGTAGCATTGCAGATGTATGTTTGCAGTTCAACCAAGGTAGGTGTTCTAGGAAACTTAGTGACTTGTATGAGTGTGCGTTTGAACACCTTTATAAGGGACTCCCAAGCGCCACCTTGAGAGGGACTATATGGTGGAATGAATTCCCACGAAATTTTCTTTTTCCTAAAAAACGACTGAAGTTTGTCTGCCTCAAGAAGTTCGGGCAGCACGTGGGCGGCGGCTTTGAAAGTAGTTCCATTATCCGAGTACATACTAGATACAGAACCTCGCAGGTCTACAAATCTAGAAAAGGCCATTATGAAATTGCTCAAGTCAAGAGAAGTGACTAGTTCAACGTGAATCGCACGGGTTGATAAGCAGGTGAAAAGTAGCCCCCATGCTTTCCTTTCACTTCGGCCTTCTTTGTATGGCAATGGGCCGAAGTAATCACAGCCAGTATTAAAAAAGGGCTTATTGTGAGCAGCCAACCTAGAAGCAGGGAGGTCCGCCATAAGTTGACGAACGGGCCTCGCCTTTTGCAAGTTGCAAGCGTTGCATTGATTTAAATAATGCCTGACGCTAGACAATCCTTTTATAATCCAATATTTTTGGCGAGTCAGCATCAGAGTGTATTGAATCCCTGCATGTGCAATTTCTTGGTGACAATTCAGTATCACTAACCTAGTAAGTGGGTGTCGTGATGGGAGAATGACAGGATGTTTTGCGTCTGTGGGAAGATCAGCTTCTCCCAATCTTCCTTCGATTCGAAGTGTTCCATCTGGAAAGGCAGCGGGGCGAAGACAACGGATTGAGCGTAAATCTTTAAGGTGTCTGCGTTCAGAATTTGATAACGTTTTAGCGTTTAGCCGTTTGATTGCATCTTCCAAAGAGTCAGGAGATTCTGCTTGCAAGCTGTCGAAAACTGTGCAGAAACATTCTCGCTGCACATATAGCACTGTAGAGTGTAATGCTTTTTCAAGATATATAGCGTTTAAGCGTGGCTTATGAAACTCTAGTTTCTTTGCTTTTGCAATCACAAATTCTACAAAGGCAGCAAGGTATCCCAACCTCTTTTTCAGAGTTTACAAGTTTGGTGAAGTCTGTATGACACGAGTGAGTGTTGCCTTTGGTTCTTTGCAAAAAGTTGTTCTCAATTCAATTCGAGCATCACGTACAGTTAAAGGAATACTGTTTACGTTGAATTTATCAGGTGGCAAATGAAGAAATTGTGGACCTTCGATCCAAAGTTTTGTGCGGGTTTCAAAGTGTTTGTTAGCTAGAGGTCTCGTGGCCACATCTGCTGGATTACTTTCGGTTTCGCAATAACGCCAATCATTTGAGGAAGAGACTCGGCGTATTAATTCCAGACGACGTGAAATAAACTTTGGTAATCTCAGATTATGGTTAGTGACCCATTGAAGAACTACTTTAGAATCACACCAAAAATGTCGAGAGTAGTGTGGTAATCCTAAAGCTTTAGCAGCGCTTGCCATGAGTTCTGCACTCATCACAGCAGCTACCAGCTCTTTTCTTGCTATAGGCCAGTTTTGTTGATGTATCAAAATTACACGGCTTTTTCCATAAACAAACGCCGCATGGGCATGATTATCAATGATTCTACGAAGGTAGATTACGCTACCGTACGCTTCCATGGATGCATCCGAAAACGCATGCAGCTCATAAAGAGTTTCAACGGTAACTTTAACCTGTGGAGCATTTGCAAAGTACCATCTGGGAATAGAGATTTCTTTTAATTTAAGAAGTGTTTGACTCCAATCTTTCCACGCTCTCTCATGCTTTGCAGGGACGGGTTCATCCCAGCTCAACTGATCCACAGCGAGTTGTTGCAGAATGAGGCGTCCTTTCAAGAGAAAAGGAGCAGTATATCCCAGTGGGTCATATTGTTGGCTGATTTGACTTAACATAACTCGTCGAGTATATTTGTCGAGCAGATGAAAGCCAAACTCGACTTTCAGAGTATCTTGTTCACCATTCCAAATGCAACCTACTGCTTTGAATTGTGGAAGTGGGTCCTCATCTTTTTTCAGGTCGATCGTTCTGACGGATGATGCCAGTTTATTTTTATCTACATTAGCAAGGACGGACTTGGCCGCTTGGTTTGCAGTCCATTTCACAAGTTGAAAACCGCGGCTGGCCAGAAGATTGATAGACTCAGTGGCTATGGTTTCGGCTTCTTCTAGGGTGTCTGTGCTAACTAGAAGATCATCCATGTACATGCAATGTTGAATCGCGTGTAGAGTGGGGTTACTGGCATTGGTAGGATTTTCCTTGGCTATCTCTCTTATACTACGGCAAGCGATGTATGGAGAGCTGACCACACCCCAGACGTGTCTAGTAAATTTATATGGTTTAAGGTTTCCATTTAAAATATCATCATTGTCGTACCACAAGATTCTAAATAAATTCTGTTGGTGTTCAGGTAAAAGAATTTGAAAGAAACACTTGGTAATATCTGCCATTATTGCATATTTTCCTATGCGAAATCTTGCTAAAACATGGGCCAGAATGTTAAGCATGTCAGGACCAGAATAAATAAAATCATTGATGGACCATCCCGACCACTTAGCAGAGCCGTCATAGACAACTCTGGGTTTTGCTTGATTTGTAATAAAGTATGGGAGATAGTTTGTTTGCTGATCCGTGTTTTCTTCAGCGAGCATAATGAATTTGTTCTCTTTAAGTCCTTGAATGGCATTAACAAGAGATAATTGTAGGTCAGGTTGTCGTAACATGTGCTTGCGCAGTCCATTAGCACGTCGTCTAGCTAATTCGTAATTACTTGGCAGTTTATGGATGTCTTCCTTTAGAGGAACAGGTATCTGATATTGACTATCAATGACTCTAATGTTATCTTCGACTAGTTGTTGAGCTTTTTTGTCGTTTACCGAGGGCTGTATGACCTCGTCCTCTTTTGTGAGTTCACGAACAAGTTGTTCTAATTCTTTAATTCTGATATTGTCACTTACAAAAATTTTGTGAGTTTGGCAATTCATTCCTTTCTGGAATTTTCCTCCAGATGCTATCCACCCGAGTGGGGTTTCAATAGCATGAGGTTCGCCTTCATTACCAGTTCGCTCTTGTAAAACCCTCATTAAGGCAGAGTTGTCAAGACCTATCAGAACATCAACACCCGAACGCTCAGGAATCATGTATGGAACGACATCATCAAATTGTGGGTACTCCGACAAATCCTGACAGTGAGGCAGAGTGTAGCCCTCATCAGACCATGGTGAGACTACCAATGCCTGCAGCCCAAGAAAGTGTTTGTTATTGTGTAGTGATTTGAGGTTGAACACTACATTCTCCAGCTCGCTTGTTTCACTGGATGAAATTGTATGTAGGGTAATTTGTGATTTTCCTACAGGCACAAGATCGAGTTCTTCCAATAGTGTTTTAGATATTAGTGTCACTTGTGACCCAGGATCATGCTGCGCATAAACCAAGGTATTTTTTCCTGTGCATGGGTTGCTTATTTGTACAGCAGATATACGTGTCAAAATACCTGTTTGTTGTGCCTCTATCTTCCTCACTACTGAGGTACTAGCCTTTTGATTATAAGATGGGAGTGAGGCGGCCCCAACAGCCACCCTTTCAGTAGAGCTGACATTTTCGCTGGGATATGTGGGAAAGTACGTATTATATATTTCGTGTAGTGAAGTAGTATGCTTAGGCACTGCCATGCGTTGTTTGCAGTGCTTACATTTGCAAGGAAACTTACAATCTTCTACAGAGTGAGACTGCAAGCAATTAAGGCAACGATGAGCCTGAATAATAGCGTTTCGTTTTTCTTCTGGGGTCAAACGTTGATAGTTATCGCAATTGTATAAGAAGTGCCGTTTCTCTGATGTTTCAGTGGAGCACATGAAACACCTAGGAGATTGTTGCCATTTAGATGCTTCACTTGGTGCACTTGCTGCAGGTGCTGATCTTGTTATTATAGACGTTGTTGTCGCCGAATTTCCCGTTTTTGTTTGGACATTTGTGTGATGTACTTTAGCCCGTTGCGTAGATCGATTCTTCTCTCCTCTGTCAGAAGAGCACAAAAATCGCTCTGCAAAAGTTGTTTTAACAACCTGTAGCTCTCTGTTAAGGAATTGTTTGAAAGAGTCGAATGATGGTTGCTCCGTGCTGCCAAAGTTATCATGTAAGAAATATGTGTACTGCTTCTTAAAGTTGTAAGGGAGTCGTTCACCCACATCGACAATAAAGTTACTGTCAAGACTGTGCATTTGTTGGTGGGCCCTGGCATACAGTTCGCAGTCGTTAAGGTCAGAGATTAGTTTCTCTAAGGTTCCTGCATCCATACGGGGTAATTTTGCTCCTGAACGAATTTGCCTTACAAGTGGTTCCGCAAGAAAACTGCAGCATCCATAGCGAAGTCTGAGTCCTTCCAGGGCTCGCGTGATTTGTGTGTCTATATCCCAACCTGGTACAGGTGGCACCGAATTCGGACCACAAATTTAGTTAAAGACCAAACAAAATAAGGTTACCAGTTTGATATACCTACTTGTTTTATTCTTATATAAAGCGAAAAACTTCTACTGAGACGAAAATTATACATTTGGAGTTTTCTACGCGTCATTAAATTGATTCAAAGCATTACAATAATTTGATCGATTATGTAATTACAAATTCTTTGGCGGGCTTCAACAATAGACTTTGCGGGTCTCGGGTTGGGCAGCCCTGCTCTGACGAAATGTAAATAATTCAATGTACGGTAAATTTAAAACAAAAAAATATACGCCAGAGCATTAGTCAAATTCGACTATAAAATAGTCTACTATGTAAGCTAGACTAACCTACTAAAAAAGAAAAAAACTTGCAGAAATCCAAAAAAATTAATTTCATCCGAGTAATCCATCCTAACTAAATTTTTTAAATTAGGTTTATCATAACATTTTAAAATAATTATAAAAAAGTACGATGTGACACTTAAAATTTCGATTTTTTCTTGGAATGAATTGTATTTCTTTTTATTGTATGAAAAGCTCATTTCCATACTTGTTCATAAAGTCCAGTGAATTTTGAAATACATTTGTTGTTGCTAAGATCGAAACATTTTAATAATGAAATCAAATTTTGCTGAAATAGAGTTTCTTCTGTGAACTGCGGTAATCTCCCTAAGGGGATTCCAACAGTGAAAGAATTTTACTTTTAATCATACGATCAATCGAAGCGCCGAAGTCGTTAACTTTCTGAAACCAATCTCTGCTTTCCTGCCAATTTAGGAGAGTTGACTACCTTTCGAATACCTGCTTTTTCAATTCGAAATAATATTTTATTACAACATTTAAGTATCTCTATCGAAAACAACCTTGAATGACACTTTTAGTGCCCCTAATGGTTGAAATATAAGCAAACAAAAGCGCGGGCACTTTCCGCCTCCCCCCCCCTCTCAGTCGTACAAGTTTTCTAAAAAGCCCAGTCTGAATAAAGTTAACACTCACTGCAGGAACATTTTATGACTAGAGTATTTTTATACGCTAACCCTTACTGTCATAAAATCGCGTATTTCGCATTTTTTGGTGGCTATCTCGGAAGACTGTTAAAAGCGTATTTTGTTAAATACCAATCAAACAGCCACAAGCAATAATAAAGTAATTTCTTTTGCAAGTTACAATTAATAAAAATTATTGATTTCGTTTGGGTTTGCAATAGCTTACTAGCAAAAGCAGTATATTTTCTTTCGCATTGTGTTACTGAAATATAAAAATCTATCGCAAGAAATTTCTCCTAATTCTGTTTTCCGACATACGTCTGCATATCTAAAACGTAGCAAAAGCAGAAATAAGTTTAGCTATTCCTTTAAGGCCCGTTTCCACTACGAGCGTGGAAAAAAGCATTCTTTGTTTGTTTTATTGCTTTTTTTTTGCGCTCGCTTCAATTTTAACCGCTCGCTTCAATCGAAGATCAATAAAAGAGAGAAAGAATGCTCTTTTCCACGCTCGTAATGGAAACGGGCCTTAAGGCGCGATCGCACTGAAAGAAAAAAGTACTGTAAACGGCTGTAAACGCGCCTTTAAAATGATCGAAAGAAAACAATCGATATGTTAAGATCATTGTGATACAATAAATAAAACTTGGAATTTTTACTGAAACAAACAGGAGATTGCCTTCAATGTTCAAGTCGACGTTATTTGTAAGTTGAAAACCAAGATAATGGCACAAAAGCGCCAGTCTACTGTCTACACTCCACAGCTTTTTCAATAGAACAAGAAATTGTTTTGTAGAAAGGCCTAGACGTTGTAGGCTATTAAAATAATAGTAGTAGCAGTAGTAGCAATTTGTTTTTATTTGCATCCAAAAGAACAATTGATTATAATTGAAAACGAAATAGAGCAAACGTTGCAAATAGGGAGACGGCAACTAAACTATATACGTTATAATATGCACAAAAAAAATTGTATATGGTCACCGCATCAGTTGTCCAAAAACGAGTGATTATCGTGTTTATTGTGCATATGGTAATTATTGTGCAAAAAATACATTGTAGCTTTGGAAAAAGTAGCATTTTTGCATGCAATTATGTCAAATCTTTAGCGCTTTCGGCGCTAAAAATGGTATATCAGAAATTATAGGACTTAATCTTAGTGTAGTAAATATTTTCTGAAGATATTGCATTTGCAAGAAACATTCTTGTTGTCTAATTATAAAAATGGAAATATTTTGCATAAAATCAGAAATCCACTAAACACCAGATTTCGTATTCTTACCAATTTGAAAGGGACTTGATAAAATTCTGATTTCGTTGCTTTGCAAGCAAAAATGTAAAAAAATTACCATAACGTTTAACGGCCAGCAAAGGTTGAGTAATTTTACTAAATCACCAAAACCAGAGTTTCCCAAAATGAGGTCCGTGATGAGCGCACAAGGGGTCCGCGACGATATGACAAAATTTGTCAACATACAGTATATACCTGGTAAAGTAATCCATATCATGAAATCCGAGACAGATTCGAAGTGAAGACCTTTTTTTTTAGAGAACACTTCTTTTTAGGGACGAATTTTTGTGCGTCCCGGTTTGCCACTAAGGAAATATGGTATGCCTGTTTATAAGCATTTATTTTTTAACGGATTTTGTGTTATTTATTTTTGGGTTTGTTTTGTCTTTCCTCGTTGGTTGGGCAGAAAATTGATGTGACATAAGATTGGGGTCCATAATAAAAAAGATTTGCGAATAGAGGTCCGTGGCCCAAAAAGTTTGGGAATAACTGCGACTAAACCACTGTAATAGGTGAAATGAAATTAGTACGATCCCTGACAAACTTTGTTTAACATAAAAAACAAAGCAGAAGACAATTCATTGGGCTTTTCATATATCCAAGGCATAATTTATCCAAAAAATCAAGTTAAAAGCATATTTACCGCATGTTTTTACATCCAAAGCATAATTGATTTTTGAAAGTGAAGAGTTGGATACGTACGATATTGTTTTCGTTTTGTTAAATACATTTTTTAAACATCAAATGAAATCCAATGTATAACAGAGTTTTAGTCATTACCATTAAATGTATTATTCAAAAGTACCGAGTACCAATACCGCGGTGCTTTTTTGGTACCGTAACGGTACCGCGGTACTTTTAAGAAGAACCGTGCCCACCACTGCTTCTACCACTTCTATTTAATATCAAATTGGAAATGTTCATCCAATATTATGACTGGGTATGTTAATGTTTATCAATGTCAATTTTCTTGGTATTAAGTATCAATAATTACTTGAATAATTTGTAGAATCAAACCTCCGTTACATCACCATATCCTTGTGCATGCTGCAGCTATCGACCATGCTATTTCAATTTATGTACAAAGGTGTAAGTTGTGCTACTACAGAACCTTTGAAGATGCCAAAATTATAATAATAACCCCTTACTGGATTTTTGATATCAAATTTCTAAAAGCACTTATATGTGTCCTTCAACTTTTGACTTATCTTTTAAATATTTCTTGAAAAATAACAAATATGGCTGTACAAAAAATAATTAACTCTTTGCATTAAGACTGGCCGTATGATTTGCAGTGACTTTATAAAATTGATAAAATGATGTTTTTTTGTGTTTCATAATTGGTATTTGGTGTTTGTTTAATCACCCTGTTACTATGTAAATAAACTTTTCAACCATTTCAAGTTTCTTGTATTTAAAGATGGTATATACCTGGTACAATGGGATGAAAATATCATAAAAAAGGTAAACGTTATTGAGGATGGAAAATACCGTCTTCAAAGTTTCCAAACCTAGGGTTGTCTATTTACATTGGAAAATAGAAAATCTCATTTTGGAATGAACCATTCCATATGTCAGCAAGTTATATTCCTAGAGTTGTTCTCCAATTTACAGCGTGCGACGAAAAAACCGCGATTGTTTTTTTTTAATTCATATAAATTAGCGATTTTTTAACAAATCAAACTGACTAAAATTTCTTCGTAAAAACTTTTATCACAGGCCAAAACCGTAAAGTCAAAGTTTAACAAAAACAAGGTCAAAAAATTGCCTTAAAAATAATATTATATAATTTTTTATCGACACTTCCGGTCCAAGCACAATTGTAATCAAACGTTTTGTAAAATACCAGTTATCAATTCAATGTTTGTTACCGAAAATCAAACGTATTTTATTTTATTTTTCAACTTTTTTTAGATACTGTATGTTTGACTTTAAAGTTAAAAAAAGGTTGTTCAATCTTTTTTCTTTAATCTTTTTTTTAATCAAAAGTTGTTGTATAATAACTATACTGCTTTTTACGTAATACTTCTTTGCTGAGACATTTTTAACCATATAAAGATGAAAAACATCTCGAAATCTAAAATTTTCCTATCCAAAAATAAGAAGAGGGGAATCGGAATCAAGGCTTAATATAAAGCTTGAGTTGCTTTGAATCAGACAATTAAGCATCCGGTTTCGAGATTTTAAAACCTCTTCATCAAACATTTCCAATAAAAACGAAGTTTTTTGAGAAAGTTTGTCTGTGCCAAACCTACTTACATTCTTTAAATACATTTCTTTAGATCCCTAGCTCTTGTTTTTCTATACGCGAATCACGTTTTTCACTAACGCAATCGATACTACTTTTTAAATTAGCAATTTATTTTTCGTTGTTTAAAACAAAACTAAACCAAATATTTCGGGCTCACTGAAAAGTATTATAAAGCCGTGGTATCTGTCACTTCCAAATTCTCTTAAGGAGAACTGCTGCACTGATGTCATTACTGCAACACTGACGTCACTTCCAAATTCTCTTAAGGAGAACTGCTGCACGTGGTAGAGCCGGAAGATTTTGCCGACCCGGGAATTGAAACTGTAGCCGCTGTACCGGATTCAGGAATCACAACCGGAACAATAACCGACGGGAATTGAATCCCGTATAGGTTATAGCAATTATGATTTTAATTATGTTGCCATGTTTTCATACTTTTTTTGTTCGTTCGTTTTTGCAAATCGGTTATCTTAAACGGTGCCAATCAACGTTGATTTCACTCAAGGGTCTTAAAAAGAAAGTTATTATCAAAGGTTTTTTATTCGGCCTGTGGAAATTTTTTTCCAAATTACTGCATAATACAAATGTCGGAAAACCGAAGCCAATCACAAAATTCCCAATCTGAACAAAAAATTGTCGTTTGACTGTTTTCCTCGATTATATTTAATATATGGATCGAGGAAAACATTGATAAAAAGAAGAATATAGGGTATTCATAAAGTTCTGATACAATTTCAAAATTTTTTTATGAAGTCAATTCTTAAAATAACTTAACCAGGTTTGTTTTATTTTAATTAGTGATGCTTAAAGTTTTTATTTAAAATAAAATTTGTGTTTCAGATATAATTTTTATGTGTTTTATGAATGTGTTAAATAAACCCGTATTAAATGGTTAATCCTCAAGGGAAGGCACAATGTGTATCCTGGTTCATTGAAACAAAATCGGACGTTCAGACTCAGCAAAGGTACAGGACTAAGAATTGAAAAGATCCATCATCACGTTCTTTATTTCGTCGATGACACAAGAATTTTATGGAGACAGGGTCAGTGTTGGATGCAGTGAGAAGTGGGCGACCAAGAACATCTGCGGAAAACATCGAGCGTGTAAGGCAAGGCTTTCAACGCTCTCCTATGAAGTCCATCCGTACTGCTGCCAGAGAATTGGAATTACCACCTACAACAGTGCAAAAGGTTCTACACAAAAGGTTACGATTGTACGCTTACAAAGTGCAAATGTTACAGAGACTTCAGCCAAATGACAAGCCAAAACGAAAAGAGTTTGCAGATAACATGCTGCAACGAATTTCTGAGGATGAAGAATTTCTCAAGCAAATTTGTTTAGTGACGAGGCAACGTTTCATGTTTCTGGTAAATTAAACAAACACAATGTAAGGATTTAGGGATAAGAACACCCCCATGAGATTAGGGAGCTTGAAAGGGATAGACCAAAAGTGAATGTGTGGTGTGGAATCATATGCAATCGAGTAATTGGTCCATTTTTCTTCCACGAGGCAGGAAATCGAGTACCATCTTGATGTGCTTCGCGTAACTAAAGGTGCCCATATAGAAATGTATTAAATGAGGTAAAAAAACTTTAAGCAGCACTGATTAAAATAAAACAAACCTGGTTAAGATATTTTAAGAATTGACTTCATAAAAAAAATTTGAAATTGTATCAGGACTTTTTGTGAACACCCTGTATATCAGTGTTTTCTTTCGAATGATAAATAGAAGATAATTACAACTTTATTGTAAGGGTAAAACAATAATTATTTGAGTTATTTAAAGTATATTTAAAGAATATATTTAAAGATTATTGTAAGGGTAAAACAATAATTATTTGAGTTATTTAAAGTATATTTAAAGAATATATTTATAAACCTCTGCTACCTGTGTGCGCTTTGTGATCGGAAAAAATAAGGAAAAACTAGGAAATATTATTGTTCTTAAAATAAAATTCAAATTGATTTGCGCATTTTTGGAACTTTATTATGCCTATTTTACCAACCTGTTGATTTTGATAATACAAAAACTTGTCCAAACTTTTTGAAGTCGCCCTAAATAACAGCTACAAAAAATCCCGCTCTTAACCTCTTAATTATTTTTTAAAGATGTTAAAAGTCTTTTATCAGAAATCTATTACCCTTTTTCCAGTAAAGTCACATTGACGATTTTATTTAACTGATCAAATTGCGATGCATGAATTTATTAATAAAATCGGTCAAATTTCAATGAGCCGAATATTTAAGATAAAAATAAAAGTTAAAAATTTAAAATCAACTAAGTCATTACGAAAAATCGACTTCGACCTATATAAGTCATCATCATCATTATTTTTTAAAGCAACCGTTTAAAACCATTTCAGTAGTTGGGTTTTAAAATGTGTTATAATTTCAAAAAATTACAATCTAGCTATCTTCTATATTGTAAACGCAACTTCAACTACTTTGCAACTCAACAAAATTGGTTTAAAAATGTAAAAAAAGTTAAATTAGAACCCAAAAAACATCATTTATTAAACCCAATGATTGACAATACAAAAAAAAGAGCATTTTAAACAAGTTACTTCAGTTTAAGTTCTAAAAGGTTTTTTTTCCACTTGCAACTACAAAAATAGAATAGTTACAAGAATTCTCACTCCAGCATGTTCAAATAGCAATCAATCAATTTAATTTCAAATGTTTGATAAAATTTAAATTATTATCGAAGCACATTTAACTTCTTTGTACTTATCAAAAAGCAATTAATTTTTGCATTTAAAGCCAGCGCTCTACAACTTCCCTCAAGTTTTGAAAAATTTGTAAGCATTTTTTCTATCTTTTAAGCTCGACCATAGCCGTACCTTCTTGGGGGAAGGAGGATAGCCAAAGTTCCCCAATTTTTCCACAATTTGGGAAAAATCAGATTTTTTTTGGCAGCGACAAGGAAATATTTGGGCAAAAATTAAATTTTTTGAGCAGGGACAGAAAAATTTTGGAAAAATCAGGATTTTTTTGGGCAGTGATAAAAATTAAAAGTTTACAAATATACATAAAGACCATTTTTTAGAGATCACTATGTTTTTGAGACAAAAATTGAGAAATCACAGACAGATTCTAAGTGAAAACCATTTTTTTGATTTGGTCTTCACCCTAAATTTTGGGCAAATTTTCTTCTCATATTTGTAAAGTTTTAAAAGATTTAAAAAAATTTGTGATGTTATAATTGTCGACTAAACAATTTTCGGCAAAACTGTCGGCAATAATTGTTGGCAAAACTCTATTGCCTTGCCCCCAATTTTTTTTCGGCTGGTATGCCTATGAGCTTGACTCTCCATAATTTTAGTTACTCAATCATGGATTTGCTGAGAAGGTCTGAGATTAATGCTGCCACAGCAAATTTAGAAACTGCACAAGATCTAGGTAAGTTTACAAAATCAAACAATAGTAATTTTAGAGGTTTGGAACTCCACTTTTACAAAAAAACATGAAGGTAGCCAAAAAAGTATTCTGCACGATTTTTTTCAAGGTTGTGGAGTCGGAGTTGCCGGAATCCCATGTTTCCAGGAGGAGGAGGATTAGAAGCTGTTTTTTTAGATTTGGCGGTGTCGGAATTGCTTTTTAAAATTTGGTAAAGTGAGTCATTTCTTTGGGTGTTCTGGAATCAGAGTTGTTTTTTTTTTTCGGAAGCTTTGTTTTACGCTAAATTAAGCCTTTACGGCTTCGGAGTCGCACGTTTTAGGGTGAAGTCGGAGTTATTTTTTTCTCGATTCGGATTTGAAAATTTTTGAATAGATGAAATCGAAAAAAATCCCTCGGACTCCACTAACTGATATTTTTTCTTGAAATTTACTGAAGACTAAAAAAAAAGGTCTTCACTTTGCATCGGTCTTCGATTTCTCAATTTTTATGCCATCTTCTTTTTAGAAAACACTACTTGTTTATAGAGAGGAAAATCATGAAACCCAAAACAGATTCAATGTGAATACATTGTTTTTTAGGGACCAATTTTTTTCTATCAACGAGCATCTGGTTTGCCCCTTCGGAAATATAGTATGCCTAAGAATAACATTTAATTTTTCAATCATAAGCGGGAAATTATTTTAAAAATATTCAATAGAAATGAGAAATTGTTAAATTTTAAAGAGCAAAGACACAGTGAAAATGAATCAATGCCACCTTTTTTAAATAATTGTTCATATTAAGAAATATAACAAACAAAAGAGACAAAGAATACTCCATTCCACGCTTCGTAGTGGAAACGATCCTTTTAAAAACGTGTTGGGGTTTCTCGGAAGACTAAGATTCTTAGAGATCACTGCATTTTTAGGACTAAAAGTGCATTACTGCATGCATTTTTTTTAAACAATTTTATAATGAGGTAAAGC
Organism: Diplosoma virens; assembly: GCA_963680785.1. Taxonomy (NCBI): domain Eukaryota; kingdom Metazoa; phylum Chordata; class Ascidiacea; order Aplousobranchia; family Didemnidae; genus Diplosoma; species Diplosoma virens. The sequence goes on from OY796888.1 coordinate 11,685,369, forward strand.
AACCTTGCTTCCATATTATACAACAAGTCACACTTTTCATTGCTAATTAGCAAGTCGCAACGTCAACTCGTTTTGTTGCTTCTTCCTTTTTCTAACCCCGTCTTTAACAACACACAAACTTCTCAACATTTTGTTATTTTGTTCATGTGGCGGAGCAGAAATAAAAGAAAACTGAACTGAACTGAACTGATTACTTGGTAACGATTTCAAGTAATGACTTTTTTTTACAGATCACTGCATTTTTAGGACTAAAAGTGCATTACCTGGCAACAATTTCAAGTGATAACCTTTTTTTTTAGAGATCACCTTGAATCTATGACGAAAATTGTTCTTGAACACCATGATATTAGGACTAAAAATTAAAATCTCACAAAGAATTTTTTTCCCACCAGTAAAATATTGCATGTCTTACTCATTGACTACTCATAAAATACCCGATTGCACGGCCCGATTTTCGCATGCCAATTCCATCACCAGTCTCAGAGGTCACCGCAGGCCACTAAAATTAATAGTTGCAAAGACAAGATAATAAAAAGGGTTTTCAAAAAAGCTTTTAAAAATTGCATTAATTTATCTAAATTTAATGCTGCACGCTAAAACCCTGTGGCATGCAGTTATAGCTTGGAATAAAAGAAAACTTTCACGTAACTTGCATTCGTTACACGATTTTTTGCAAGCGTGAGATGAACGTGCAGCCGATACAAGTTAGCGGGTGAAGGCACGATTATGTTTCTGCGAATAATGAATAAAAATAAATTTTCGAGTTATTTCTTCCAGAATTACAAGATTATCGATCAACTTTTCAGCAACTTGTTTTAAGATCAAACTCTGGATTCGCTCATTACAGTAGTTCTTTTTGGCGGAAACAAAGTTTCTAAACTGTACAATTTTGTTTAAATACGTACATAGTTTTGCTTGAACAAATCAAAGCTTTGAGGTTGAAAACATACATAGGCTATTATTGCCTTTTTATTACAGTTATCTTGCATGACTCTTACTGCCGTTGAACAATGTTATCGCAAAGAATTTCAAAGCTGGTTACATTTCAATTTTTATTTTTTTGTAGCAGGCTATTGTTTCTTACGTCCCCTTCCTTTGCTTAGCAGTTTTAACGAGCACTTCAAAATTACAGTAATATCACCGTACACTATAAAAAAAATTTCAAATTCTGCCGGAGGGTCCAAAAGATTGCCACTGCCAAGAAGAAAAAAGTGCCTAACAGTTTGTTTTGACTGACAAGGGTAAGTTTAGAACCAACAACCGTTTCGACTGCATTCGCCAACAAAACGGCGTTTGTATCTACTCAGTCATGTTACCACAATTTACTTTAAAACATTAAAAAACAATAATGCAACATTAAAAAGTCCTGTGCGAGAAAGTTAGTTTTGTCAAGGAGCTCTAAATTTTCAAGTTTATGACCAATCTTTGTAGGCTTCAAATTTCTGGCAAAAATACTTTCCATGATTTCAAGTTATTTTGTGCTGTAATTTTTTGGTAAAATAAAATCGAGTTAAATGCATATGAATCAAAGTTAGTTAAGGCGAAATTAGAAGGTAGCGGTTAATTTTATTTTTCATAAATTTTTCATAAATTTCATTTGATTTAAGTAAGTTTTTTGGTGAGAATCTTTCAATTTCTATTTGAAGTAGAAAATCCAGGATCGGGAAGTCCGTGACAACGTTTTTAAGTTCTGAAGCAAAACCAACCAAATTTTATCATCTTTTTATTAGGTTTGAATCAAATAATTGTCCCCTTCTTTTTGTCTTTAATTCTTTTTTAGAAGCACAGGGAAAAAAGCCGAAATAAAGTTAGAAATTTCTTTTTTTGTTTAAATTTTAATTTTTTACAATTGGGCATCGCGCACGCCAAACTTAAGTTTACTCGGTGATAGACTTCGAAATAAGACTGCCTGCCTTGACAGTCTTATTTCTAAGCAACTGCGGCTTGATGGACAATGCCGCTGCTTTGTTGTGCAGCAATGAGTCGTTAGGAGCCACAAGGCTTAGATAAGTTTGCTCCTTCTCCCAATTTCAAAACTTTTGCCAAAATCAGTAATTTTAGAGCAGTGACAAGGATTTAAAAAAGTTTTTGTGCTAATTGCAGAGACAGATTCAAAGTGGAAAATTTGTTATATATTTCTTTTAGAGATAACTATGTTTTGGGGACAAAAATTAAAAAATCAAAGACAGATTCTAAGTGAAGACCTTTTTTTTGGTCTTCACCCTAAATTTTAGACAATTTTTTTCTCATATCCGTGAAGTTCTAGAAAATCAAAATTTGGGCAAACGTCACAAAATTTGTGGAAAACTCGATTGGCCCCCCAAATTTTTTGGCTGATGCGCCTATGCTGCTTAGCTTTCAAAACTCCAAAGCAGCAGTCAGCTGGGTTCGCGTTCGTGGGGTTCAATACGTCACAGATTAGTCCTCTATTGTGCTGTCTCCTCTCTACTCATAAATTAGATAAATAGCCTACAAAACCAAACTAAAAATTACAAGCTTCACTGATAAGTAGGGCCCGCTAAAGTCAATAAAGTCAAAATTTTTTCAGGGCCTTGTTACATCATCAAACGCATACTAACATTGATTTCGGGTGCTCAGTAGTCTGTTTTGGTAAATTTTATCAGTGAAAATAAAGTCAAAATTTTGATTAAAGTAAAAATTTATCAAAATTGTTTTTATCAAAATTCCCTTACAAAAGCGAACAAATTATTTTTTTCATTATTTTTCTGAATTTTTGAGCAGCTATCAAAATTTTATGCGCAGTTTTATACGTGTTTGAATGAAGTCTTGAAATTCAAACTTCGTAAATACAGTAGTTACACTATCGTCACAATACAAATGCGTGCGTTAATTGACGTAGAAATGTGTCAATTTATCTTCATTGTTAAAGCATAAACGTATGATTGTTACGCAATTAACCTATTCCTATTAAACGTTTACGCTCTTTACACGCAATCTTTTTCAACTGTAGCTTGCAAAATTTGGTCGCATTAAAAATGCCTAAACAACCCAAATCTTCAACAGCGAAAGTTAGGCAGATTTGCAGCGAATATCCCGAAGAATTTTCGGCAACTCCAGTCGGCGATTTACGATGCAATTTTTGTGACGTATTAATCAAATGTGACAAAAAAATTTTCGTGGAAAGTCACCGAAAAAGTAAGCAGCACCAAGGTAAATTGGAGACGAACAAGAAATCCCAAGGTAAGCAAACCTTTTTACAATTCGATCAAATAAACTTCAAGAAAAAGGTAGTCTCTTCGTTTCTAACAGCATATATTCCACTTCATAAACTGAACCATCCTTCTTTAAACTCTGTTTGCTACAATGGGAAAAGTATTACCTTCTGAGACTGCAGCCCCGACAAATGTTGCTAAATTAGCATATAGAAAAGAAGAGCAAATTCGAAAATTACTTTTTGACAAACAAATTTTTTTGATTGTGGATGAAGCAGAGGTTGCTAAACGAAAGTATATTAATGTGCTGGTGGGCAGCTTGGATACACCAAATGACACATTCCTCATTGATTGCCTTCCACTTGAAAGTGGTAGGAATGTTAATAATATTATTATTCTTATGATTCTGCACACTGAGGATGATATATTGCGACAACTTGAAACAAGACGCAAAAATCTTGCATTGCTCTTGACAGATGCTGCTCGGTACATGTCTTTGACTGGCAAAACATTAAAGGAATTATACCCATTTTTGATGCATGTCACCTGCGTTGCACACTCACTACATAACTGCGCTATGCGAGTGCGTGCTTATTTTTAAAATATTGATGAAGTAGTAGCAACGATCTAGGCAGCAACAATTAAAAACAAAAATCGCAAAAACGATTTTCATGAAGCTTGTCTGCCATCACCTCCTGACCCTGTGATTACCAGATAGGCAACTTGGCTCAGAGCTGGCTTATATTACTCTAAAAACCTTCCTGCTGTTCGTACCATTGTCAACAATTGGACAAGTGGAGGCCTCTTAATCAGCAGAGCGAAAGACGCTATCAATGCAAATGATTTGTTGCCAGACTTAATTAGTGTAAATCAATACCGGACGTAGAGTTCTTAAAAGCAAGTGACTGCACAATGACCGAAGCATACGGATTACTGAAAAATATGCAATTTGATGATGATCCCTGTGCAATTAAAGCTTACATCAAAAAAAGATTATCCAACTCCGAATTAGAAGCAATAACAAACTGTACCAATTTGGCAATCTCTCCAACAAGCTACGCACTATTGTAAAAAGCCCAGCCAACCTCTGCTCCTGTTGAAAGATTATTTTCCGTGCTAAGCAAATTACTGAGAAAAGATAAAAATTTTGATGTCAAAAACATCAAAAAGTACATGATGCTGTATTACAATAACTAATTGCGGTAATTGTACTGTGTGATTTTCGTTAAAAACGTCATAGACAGACTATACAGTTGCGGTAACACAGCAATTTATACAGTATATTATGCACTAATTGATACCGGTATACAGAATGGCCCAGTTTCCTAGGTTTTTTGTCATGCATCGCTTAGTTACATTGGCCACAAGACTGACTGATTGAGATTTCTATCGAAATGCTGTTGACGAAAAGAGAAGTAGCTAGGCTACCTTCTTTAAACTTATGTAAATTGCATATTATGAAACATTTTCATTCAGAATTTGTACATCAAGACATTAAATAGACTAAAACGGTTTAAGTTAAAACCTAGCAAAAATAAAGTCAAAAATAATTTTTTTAGGTCAAAATAAAAATGGCCCTACTGATAAGTAATATATTGGTATATTTAAAGTGCGGTTGTGGTTTCCAACTAGTGATGGCTTTTATTGGGTGCGAACGGAGCGGCCGCTCCGGGCCCCCTAAAATACATCCAAAAGCGGTCCCTAGAAAGAGATTGCTCTATTTCTTCATAGTAGTACCAGGACAATGGCTTGTCTAAAACAAAAAGCTTTTTTTGTTTTTTATAGAGATAACTTTGTTTTCAGACACTAAAAAGTGGCCCCTCCTGAAACGATGGCTTTTTTTAGAGATCACATTGTTTGGAACACTTAACAGTTGCCCCTCTAAAATGAAGACCTTTTTTTTTAGACATCACCTTGTTTTGATACACTAAAAAGTGGCTCCCCCTATAACAATGATATTTTTTTAGAGATTGCTTTGCTTTGAAACACTAAATAGTGGTTTCCTTCATTTTTCTTGCACCGGGCCGCAATTTTTAATTTTGTACCCAAGAAATCGTAATCTATATATTTTCAACCGATCAAAAATCCAAAATTTTTTTCTCTGCTCATAAAAATTCTATCACTCAGCTCTTGGAGAGATCAAGGAACACTCCATGTTAGTTGCCATGGCAAAGCTTGTTTTTTAGCGACTTTTTAAAATGATAAATAAATCAATCTGTTTCATACAGTATATAGCGTTTGCAAATGTACTGAAAAATAAATATAATTGATTTGCAAACGTACCAAAAAATAAATATGATTGAACTGTAAAGAGCTGAATGAGAATTTTTTGAGCAGAGAAAAGAATTTGGATTTTTGATAGATTGAAAATATGTAGATTACAATTCCTAGGGTACAAAATTGAAAATTGCCACCGGGCCCCCTTTTTTTAAGGCCATCAGTGTTTCCAACACCCCTTCCTAGAATGAAAGTTTTGCGGCGTTTCTATAACCAGGATTTTGTTTTCTCGTTGTTAAGGTATGCAATAAGTAAAAATGGTCCTTCCTTTAATTGTTGGTAGGAAAGTTCATTTTGAGTACGCCTTTATGTAAAAGACAACTGAAGATAAAAAGGGTGTGTCTTTACCAGCCTGCTCTTAAAGTTGATAGTTGTTTTTTATCCAAAATAATTACATTGCAGATCCATTAACTCTCCAACCTCCTACAATTATTTAAAAGCAAGATATACTCTTAAAACGTAAAAGAACAAGCAACATTATAGACGTGAGTTTGAAGGATACCGAATAGGCGTGGTTTGGAAAAAGCGTCAATACGATTTATGAAAAAAATATTTTTTGACTTGACTGTTTAAATATTAGGGGTTAAATTTGGCTACATTAAGAAGAATGTTCAGACGAAATCTTGTCCCAGGAAAAACGTTTGACAAGTTTTATCATAGTTTCATTTGTAACAAAATTTAACATCCTACTACAAGCGGAACGGGATAGTAAAAAAGAATTATTAATGAATGTAATTGAATAAAACTGTTTTATTAATGAATGGATTATTAATGAATAAAACTCTTTTATTAATGAATGGATTCATACATTAATGAATGGATTCATTTTAAAAATGATTAGTTATTTTTGGCAAATACTTAACAATGTCTGTAAATTCAATGCTTAGAATTTTAAATATTTCAAAGTTTTATGAAACTTACAATCTTGACTTATGCAAGTTAAAGTTTTAATCGCAATTTGCCAAACTCATTTATGTTAGTCTTTATTCCAAAATGCACATAATCGTAAAGCTTAAGAAAGGGCAACATTGAAAAAAACTCCTCTAAAAAATTTAGGGCTCTTACCATAGAGAAGTACAAAATGAACCATTTCAGTTGATAGCCGAATGATTTAGAATCAATTGGAGTCGACGTGCAAAAAAGAGAAGTGAATTAGATCTCTTTAAAAAACCAATTGAACAAAGATCGCAAAGTTTTTATCGAGGTCTATTTCATTGGTTCTCAAACTTTTTTGCACGTCGACTCCGAATCGATTATAAAATCTTCTAACAATCCTTAATCCAGTACACAATATTAAGTAGGCTAATGTAATAAATTATTAAAGTGAAGACTTTCTTTTTTAGTCTTCACTTTCACGCAACCATGCTTTTGTCTATTAGATGTGTAAAGAAACTAATAACGATTAAAAAAATATCTTTATGTGAATAATCAATACAATTTTTAGTTAGTAGTTTTGCAAAAAATGTCTGGTTGTTTTATTGATGCAGTGTACCCCTCAAATTTTGATGGATCTCATTTGACCCTTGGGATGCTCCAAATGACCCCTGAGGATCAATGTCGACCACTTTGAGAACCCCTGTACTAGGCATACCATACGTCCTGACTTAGCCAGGACAGTCCCGATTTTTAGGGCCTTGTCCCGGCGTGACGCCCAGTTAACCAATATGTCTCGGTATTTCCAATTTTAAGTGAAGGCCTTTTTTAGAGAACAATGCTTTTTAGAGAAGAATTTTTTTCTTTCAACAAACTTCCCGGTTTACCCCTTCGCAAATATGGTGTGCCTACACCGTTCTATCTTGAAAACTTGTTAAGTATTGATTGATATTTTACGTTCAGCTTGTTGTTTGTTTTTCACTGATTTAAGATTTATTATTTCTAACTAGAGTACTTTTTATAACCTTTTACAATTATAAACAATTATTTTTGACACGATTGTGACTAGCGTGTGCTTTAAATGGTACAAGTATGCGAAGAAATTTCCTTTAAGATTTTTTTGAGATTTGGCTAGCTTTTTTCAATAAACCTGAAAAAATCAAGTAAGAAAACAAATAAATAGCATAAGAAAAACTTCTAGAAATTTTCATCAAAAACCAATGACAAAAACAATTTGTATTTTTAAAATCAATTGATCAACCAGCGTTAGTAATTACGCACTGTTAGGAGAACGTTTGAATTGAATTAACAAGATTAAAAGCTGTGTTTTGCTCTTGTACGGCTTCAAACGGTGAATAACCGTCTTTATATATATTAGAGCAGGGGTTTCCAACCTTTTTTGCTGTCCGTACCCTCTTTTTGGTTTGGGTTTTTCTTGCACCCCTTTAATATTTAGAATAATAAATTTATCCTTTTTTAGATATACTACCTTCGGTTATGCGTAGATTTTACACAAAATACATGTGAAAGTAGCAGCACCGTTCAGATTTTATTTTTAAAATTAAAATTCATTGTCAGTTTTATTGCGCAGTTTAATGAGACTTTTGTTGTTGCTTCATCATCACTAATTTTTCAAATGATGGGTAATTTTGCTCAAAGCAACCAGTAAGTCATCTTCCATTATTTTTCATATACATCATTGCCGAAAACTCACTTTCACCAAAAATAAGTTGTTGAAAAACGAATTGTCATTCTCATGGTTTCCCTAGCTAGGTTTGGAAAAGCTTCTATTACAACATACCAAAAATTGTTTAACTTTGATTTTTCAAAGAGCAGTTGCAATTTTTGGCAACTTTTTATTTCAATGAGGTCTTCCTTCAAGTTATCATCACCAGACATTGTTGTCAAATCGAATAGAAATGGATTTATGATCCATTGCTGAGCTGCATTTAATTCACCATCTGAAAGTATCCATCAAAGAAATTACCCAGCATCATTAAATGGGCAATAATATCATGCTTGACAGTTTGCAGAAGACAACTTTTTGCAATTCTGTTAAGAGAAGACAAATTAGCAAGGTTATCTTTTGCGATTCGGCTTGACCACAGGGATAACTTTAGTTTGAAAGCTTTAAGTTTTTCCCAAGCTGTAATCACGTTCATTTGTTGTCCTTGAAGTGACAAGTTCAGCTCATTGAGGTGATACATAATATCAGCAATATAGGCCACACGTTAAATAAATTCATTGCTTTCAGAGAACCACCAAATCAGAGGTTTTGTATTGCAAAAACAACTTGATTGTTTCTAGAAGTTCGAAAAAGCATGTCATTACTAGTCTACAAGAACGTTAGACTTTTACCGTTCCGTCCAACCGCTACTTATCTTGGGGTAAAACTGGACAAATCGCTCACGTTTCGTCACCATTTAGTGGCATTGCGCAAAAAACTATCCTCACGCGTCACATTGTTGAGGCGACTCGTGGGCTGGGGATGGGGTGCTGGTGCTAAAACACTATGCATAGCCACCTTATCTCTAGTCTACTCAACAGCTGAGTACTGTGCGCCAGTCTAGTGTCGCAGTGCTCACACTCGCTTCATCGACAGTGTCTTGAACGATGCCTTGCGCATAGTTACTGGATGCCTGTGTCCCACTCCTACGGACCACCTACCTGTATTCTCAGGCATCCAGCCAGCTGAGCTTCGCCGAATGCCAGTGACACTCTCCTTGGCTTATCGTGGATCTCTGGACCCCGATCATATCTTGTATGGTCTCTTAAGTGGGTCTTTAGATACTCGCCAAATGAGACTAAGATCCAGACGCCCGTTTGTGCCAGCTGCGCGGAATCTTTTGGACAACCTTGCCAGACTTGGCATCCGCGCTTCTGAATGGACAGATCACAAATAAAAAACAAAGTATTGTGAAAATGCTTCCCGGCTCCGTGCTTTTGTGCCCGGGACCGGTACCAGGCCTATTGGGATGGGCTTACCCCGAGCAGCTTGGGTTAAGCTCAACCGCCTGCGGACTGGTGTTGGGCGATTCCATTCGTCCATGCACAAATGGGGTCTCGCTCCTTCACCGAATTGCGAGTGTGGCGCCTCTGAGCAAACCGCAACCATGTTCTAACAGCGTGCCCTATACATCGGGCACCACATGGAGCACGAGGTCTGACGGTTTTGGATGACGAAATTCGATGCTGGCTTAATGACATCACTGCCAGCATCTGATTCAGGCAGCGCAGCAGCCTGGGGTAGTAAAAGGATAAACCCTCAGCCCCAGTCCTGTTTGTGTCTGACCTAAAATGGATGCCCTCCAAACGACGACGACGATTACTAGGCCTCGAGAAAGCCACCGTATATCAGCGTGGTACAGCAAGATGTAATGTTCATCGCTCATTTCGTCACAAAATAATTGGAAAATTCTGTGATTTGTATCTTGCTTTGTAATGAAGTTAACCATTTTAATGATGCATCAAAAACATTTTTCATACTTTCCGACATACTTTTTGAGGCGAGATAATTGTAAAATCATTCAAATAGCTGATTTTACGATTATCTCGCCTCAAAAAGTATTCGAATAGAAGTAAATTCTTTAACAAAACCATTCAAATAGCTGTTTTGTGGCCAATGTTTTCGTACCCCTTGACTTCTAATCTCGTACCCCCAAGGGGTACAAGTACCCCCGGTTGGGAACCTCTGTATTAGAGCAACGTGACACTTCATATTTCACCCAAAACCAGGACATTCAGTTTGAGTCAAACACAGACTGAACTAAAGCCGATAGTTTATCACTTTACAACCCCATGCTGCGGCATTGTCCAATCAGATGCCGGCAACTTTGGCAGAAAAATTATAAAAATAATGTTGTATCTTTGCACGAATACACAGGTTTATTAAAAAACAATAATAAATATTCACAAAAAAGTACTTAGCCAAAAAACCGTAATGAAATAGAATGCTTTTAGTTCGTTTGCTGTAGTAGCTTGATAACTTTGAACTGACTGATGAATCAAAATAAAGGCGCATATTTAACTTGTAACAATTATGCTTGGAGATGCGCGTGTCCAATAATTGTTCGAGCAGAAGGCGCTGATTAAGATTAGAAGCGTTTAAGAAAACACTACGTCATCTATTGCACAATATCACAACAAATAAACATACATCATTTATTCTAAAACAGTAGAAAAATTATTTTCAAGTTTGAACTCAAGCCAAGTTGCATCAGCACCGTTTTGGTGGGGCGATAATCGATAAGATCTCGTTTCAACTTTTCCCGTTTGATGTTGCTGTGTCTTGGTAATATAAACAAGTAGCTTTAAGCTATCGTCTTGTCACTAAATAATATATAAACAAAAAATAAAATCTGCTTTTAAAAACCAGTCAGTTCTATTTCGGCTTCTTTAAAAGAAGGTTGGGAAATTGCTGGACGGTTACTCTGTGTTTCAGGCTTTTATCATTTTTCTAAAAATTAATAAGATAGTAGCCTACATGATTTGATCATGATTAACAAGTTAAATTTACGGCGATGATTGTTTCAACCGAACGTTTTTTATGTAAGAATTATCAAATTATGTGGTATATTAATGAATTACTTCAGATTCGGATTTTGGAATACCGAGAGAGATTTTCAAGTGTGCCGTGAAAGTGTTTGAAAAACTTAGTTTAGCGTTGTGCAACCGATGTACCGCGAAAATAGTGTAGTTTTTAAAAAGGAAAAAAAACGTTTCTCTAAAGTAGTTCCCATTGCGTAAAGCAAATAACTTTTTCTTTGTCACTCAATTGTCTACGAGGCTTGTTTCGTACACGATCCGAAACTTGGAAAACGTCGCTTGAAAGCAATCCGTTGAAAATCTAGTGAAGATCAAAAAAGTTTTCACTTTATTTGTATAAAGTTAAACTGAAATTTGATGCTTTATGCAATACGCTAATGAAGTTTCGGATAAAGGAAAGCATTGGAAATTTAGTGAAGACACAAAAAAAGGTTTTCACTTTGGTCCAAGTGTGACGCAAACACAGACACAAAGTTCCCATTAAAGTTTACCAAGGGTGCAAAAAGATTGAAAAATATTAGTTCTTACAGACGTTCCTCAAATGCATCTAGTTTTGTAATAGTAACCTTGGTTGGCCTGGAAAGTTATTTTTGTGTTGCATTGACTGGTTATAACACACCACGTGGATCCCACGTAAATTCCACGTAGTGTGTTAGTAGGGTAATTAAGTCACTACTAAAAACACACGACCGAATTGTTCAGTGGGAAGGTTCTGTCCGTATTTTAAAAAATTCGAGTTATTCTGACAAGCAGGGGGAGCAGCGCTCCAAAAAAAAAAAGGATTTTATAATTCCAGTGCCTGTTTAGGACTGGAATTATAAAATGGGGCATAAGTTTAGAAGCAATTTTTTGAACTAAATTACTTTGTTACTATAGAATAGTTTATTATAGCTAAGACATCACTCTATCACAATATCAAATAATTTTTTGCTAAATTTTAAACGATTCGAAAATATCAGATAAGAGAGAAGCTATAGTTGCATTACATCGTGCCAGAAAGTCAGATTCCGCTATTGCAAAGACACTTTCAATTGCGAGATCCACTGTCTGGAAGACATTGACACGTTTCAATGAAAGAGGGGATTTATCTGATCGTCCAAGAAGTGGTAGACACGCACCCAAACGAAGTGGTAAACCACGCACCGGTCTAAATCAATGATTAAGTGGATTCGAGAGAGGATTAGGAGAAACCCGAGGAGATCTATGTGACAAATAGCAAAGTCTATTGACATGAGTCCCAGAACTATGTGACGACTCGTTCACAAAGACCTGAAAATGTCCTCTTTCACCCTTCAAAAGAGACAAACTCTGTCAGCAGCTGTAAAGCAATAAAGATTGGAGAGAAGCAAAGTTCTTCTGAAGGAATTCAAGTCCGGCACGGCGGGTGCAATTGTTTGGTCAGATGAGAAGATCTTCGCAGTTAAATTCGTTCATAATTGGAGAAATGACAGTATCTGAATCCCATGGACTTTTTGGTGTGGTCCATCCTCGAAGCCAAGGCCTGTGAAAAAATTCACTACAGTGTGGACGATTTAAAACAGCTCTACTGCGAGCATGGCAAGAAATTCCACAAGAACAGCTGCGTGCCTCCGCGGAGGATGTTCGCCGGAGATTGCCGGCGGTAATCAAAAGCAATGGGAGCCATTTCGAATAAAATTATTTTGTTTGCTTTGTATAGACTTTCATGTAATCGTACATATCTGTAAATTGTTAGGTATATTTTTCGTTACATTATGATATCGATTTTAATTTGTTTCCATATTGACGCCCCACCCTGTATATTAAAGACTATATTAAGGACTAAAGTTTAGGACCATACATAATAAATAACCTAAACAAAACTTAACTTTGAGGTTCTTATACTCGGTTCATTGAAAGCTAAATCATACGCTGCTAACATTTCCACTACGAGCGTGGAATAGAGTATTCTTTGTTTGTTTCATTGATTTTTTAAATTCTTTTCGCGATTAAGCGCTAAGCAAAGCAAAAAACTTAACAAAAAAAAAAAAAAAAATACTCCACTCCACGCTTGTAGTGGAAACGAGCCTTTAGCCTTGACTGTATCGAGTATGTTTCACATTTCAGCTTTCTCGGTCACAAAAAGTAGACATAAAACTAAATAATACTCAGGGAACAAAATAACTAACTAATTATAATTTGTTATATTTTAGGATATGGTTCATCCTCGACTGACATAGAGAGGCAAATAAAAAAACATTTAAAAAATACAAAAAGCCAAAAAATTAACCATTGCACGTTAATTTATTTGATAGCTCCTTTCAACATCTAAAAATAGCGTTTCATAAAAACTGAACCAATTCAAAAAAAGCTGCAATAAAATTCATTTACGTTATTTCAATAAAGAATTGGCAAGTTGAACCAATGCTTTTGCTGGCCGCATCTGTCGTGTTTAAGACGAACATTAAACATCTACTAATCAACATTTTACGCCGTATATCGATGAACAGTGTTGTTGTGGCGACACCAAGTGATTATAAATCATGACATTATACAGAGGCGGGAAACGAACCAAAAAACAGAAACCCACTCACTTTGTTGACGAATAGCCACTAAATGTTTTAAATCGTTTAAGCAAAATCAAAATCTTTTGTTTAGCGCTTCGTAGCAACCGGGTCAAAGGTCAAGAGTAGAATATAACAGCATCTCTTTGAGAAAGCACAATAAGTTTTTTAGTTTTTTTGTGGTTAATGCATAGAAATGTTAATGTCGAACTTGATAGAAGAATAAATAGCTAATTAAAATAATTTCTATTTTATACTAAGTAAGGCCGGTTGTTGAATGCTTCGAACGTCTTACTCTGATGAACACGATACAAAGCACCACGATACAAATGTGCGATTTAATCAATGCTTATCTTAGCGACTTTTTTCAATTCCGGCACCTTTACATGAAACAGGAATAGATACGCTCTCGCTTCAAGCAAAGCGGCAAGCGGGATTAGTTGAACTAGGCAGAAACAAGCCATTGAACAACCCACCGAACAGAGCAACGGGATTTCACCTAGATCACGAAGAATTCACGAGCTATGTTTGCTGGGGAACCAAACAATCGAACCAGGTCTTTTGGCCAACCAGAATGCGCCGAGGGGCACCACACAACGGCACACACAAAGAGCACTCGTTACGATACAGAATCAGCACGCCGATGAAAGATTAAGTGCATTGAAAGGTAGCAGACTGCTTTCTGATGACGTCGCGATGACGTCGAACGCGTGAAGAAACATCGAATATATTGCTCGCTAAGAAAATATTCTCATCACAGTGTCCAATACGTCAATTTCAAGACACGAATGCCAACTCAAACCACGTGACGCGGTTAAGAATCACGTGGTGTCTTTCATCAACGATAAAACGTCTTTCCAGTGCCGATTGCCGCGTGAAACCATGGTAACCGTGGCAATGACATCAAAAAGTTGCTGATGTGTGAAAGTGGAAGGAAGTTTGATCAGGTACTGCGCGGCTTGGATGAACTCCATGGAAAGCAGAAGGTCGCCGTTCAACTTCAGTATTGCTGCAACAAGTACATTAGCACGATTTCCCACAGACACAGCAACGGGATTGCACGTGGATTTCACATAAATCTTATGTGATTTACGTAAAAATTACGCGAATTTTTCGTGGAATTTACGCGGTATGTTTGCTGGGAATTTTAATAAAAGATGCGAAAAAAACAGTATCTTTCTTTTGCCGTCTCGCGTGGCGTAAGCTATTTTTTTAAGGAAAAACAAGTTCTAGATTTTCAAATTTTATAGTTTTACATCAGATTGCTTTGGTGTTCATACTGTACATGATGGGTTTTAAATCTAGAAACTTTGCTTTCATTAAGAATCAGCACCATTCGAACAAGTGCCGATGTTGTCATCAGTCATTACGATTAATAATTTTTAAAATAAACTTTAGTTTTTGTCTTCTTTAAACTTCTACCCAATTCAAGTTCCCCCAATCGATGTCGACTGGGCAATGGTCCCACTTTTGAGAGCCACCAGAAATTATTCGGAAGCTAAAGATTTGAAGGCTTTCAATTAGGAAATACGAGAAAATAGTGGAAAGCTTTTTTAAACATTGCCATTTAAACGTTGAATAAACAAAATTTCCAAGTTTTAAGATGTTCATCAAAAGTGAAAATGCCGCAAACTGCTTGAAGACTAAGTACGAAGCGAATGCAAAGTTTAGAACACTAACTAACAAAACGATTTTTAAGTTAAAACAAATTAAAGTCGAAGCGTCACGCTTGAACGATTAGCATCGAGTAAATTTGTTTTCAAAAACAATTTCATTTTGCTTCAGCTCTCATCTACAAGTGAGTAAATATCAAAATGACACTTTAGTTAAGTTTCAAATGAGCAGCATTACAAGGAACACAAGCTACACTCGCTTTAAATCACTATTTAAACTTCCAGTTAACTGTACCAACATTAGCGAATATCATTTTCCTAAAAAAAAACCTAACTTTAAATTACTTGAAGTTATTTCTGCAAAGGGTCATTTTATCTTCAGACTTCCAAAACAAACTAGTGCCTTACGATCAGAAAAGTCAACTTTGAAAATACACGCCTTGTATTATGAAACGGGTCAATAACTAAAGTTACGGTTTCGATATTCGATTTTCTTTTCAACATTTTCCACAAGGCGCGACCTACCAATCGCTGTGCGGAACAAGAATTCTTCACCATCCCGACAGAAGACGTCCCAGACTCTGCTAGCCGTATCCAGGTCAAGAGCTTTACTAAACATCGTGAAGATCCTGGAGTGAAAACAAGATTTTCTATTAGCTAAACCGTTGATTGTTCTTGGATTAAAAAATAAATAAACAGTTTAATTTTATTCTTATTTTGAATTTCATCTCCACATTTATCCTCCCGACTCGCAGAAAAGCGACGGAAAAGCTTTACATAGGCAAGCAATTACCCCGACCTGCTTCATGAGATGCCAAGATATTGCTGTCCGGTTCAAATTTAAATTTTGATTTTTTAGTTTTATAAAGACATGACCAAAATTTAGAACTGCTTGCTAAGACCACCAAACAAGGGAAAGTGCCGTAAAGCGTCTTTCCCAAGGACACAATAGAACGGCTCGAATAGGTTTCGAACCGAGACCGTGGCGATCACAATCACGGCGGCTTAACCACTCGACCACGCTGCCGATTGGTTTTGTCAAAAACAAGCTGGAAACTTGTCGAACTTTTGTGTTAACAACTTTTGTCCAACGACGAGCTCCGGGATTGCTTCATCCTGCGCTTGAGTCGCTCTCAGCATCACTGACACGCTAATGAAACGTCTATTTAAAACTTAAGGCATAGACAGGGGGTTGTAAATCAGCTACAACGTCGGTTGTCCTGGTTTAACTTATTCTGATGTGGTTAACGATGTCGTCATATTTTTAATAAATATAAACCAACATGGATGCCATTTCAGCTACAATTTTATGGTATAAGAAACCCCGTCTCTGGAAATTTCATTCAATAAGTCATCAAAAAATATTCAAAACAAAGTGTGGCAAACTGTAAAGCGACAAAGCAAAAATCATATTCTACTTTAAACAAAGTAGAAGTTGAGTCTCGCACTGTTAACATGAATGTTGATAATTTAAACAGCAAATCAAATACATGAACATAAACATCAAAACAATCCTTCAAACTAGAAGATTTACAAATTTCATAAAATAATAAAAAAAATAACAAATGCAAACAGTCAGAATTCGACAAATCGGCGACCGAATCTTAATCGAAAAGACCTGAGTTCACTGCTCAAATTGAGCTTTTTTTCTTCGATATAAAATGAATAAAAAAACAGTAAGGCTTCTGAAAGCTGCCACTTGAAAACGATTATTGAAGTCGAATGCCAAAAAGCGAACTCCAAATTGCGTTTTTTAGAAGCAATAGAGGTTTATACCTTTCTTTCAATGCTGTTGATAATATCTTTATATCTTTTTTTTTACTTTTTAACATCGTTTTTTTAACAATCAAACATATCAAAAACATCCAAAGCACTGTGTTGAGCGTTAAATAATAAACAACAACATCATCCAGACTCACCAATCTATCAAATACATGTCCGGTGTTAAATTGTTTACTTTGAAATGTGCAAACACAGCAGGAAGATTTTCTTCAAAAAATACTTCAAAAGCAGCAAAGTAGGTTTTCATCTGTTGGAATCAATTAAGATCAGAGCAGTCGAAAATAATGTAAACTGAAGAAAAAGCTTTATATACAAATTAGTTAATCTTTTTTATAACTTTCTTGATGTGGTTGCATCAACTTTGCAAATGCCAGGTAAGGATCATTGTTACCAAGGAAAGAAACGGCTGTTCTACAAACTTGAGAATAAGCGATAAAATTACAAAAATTAGAAAAAACAACCTCATGTTCTGAATTAAAAGCTCCACTGTTAAACTCTATAAATATAGTTTTTGAATAAGGGCAAAAAATTAAACTTTGAGATCGTTAAAACGTCTTTGACATTAGTTACAAAATATTGCGACTCTAGTGGCAACCAAAATCAAGTACAGTTCAACCTGGTCACAACGCAACTTAATAAACAAAGGTGCGTTAAGTATGTGCAACAAGTGTAAACCAGATCTATTTAGTTCTTATTCAAACCAAATAACCGTTCATTATTTGGTTTGAATAAAAACTAAATAAACCGTTTAACCAAATAGTTCTTATTTTAAACCAAATACCGTTCTTATTTATTTCAATTAGTTTTTATTTAGTTATAATAAATTTAGTTCTTATTTAGTTATACCGTTCTTATTTATGTAGTTAAGTAACTAAATAAATTTTGACAATTTAAAATTTAATAGAATTAAATAAGAAAGCTAACTTTAATAAAAGCCGTAAGTTTCCCATCTGTGTGATGGACCAACAACGTTTGAAGGTAAATAAAAAGATTTTAACAGGGGACATTGATGCATGCGGTGTTATTTAAAATTGATAGAATGAATCAAATATTTAATAAAACGGACAGATGGATTATGTTTTAAAAAGACAAGTTGGCAAAAGTTATTACAGAGCAACGGTGAAGATAGTTTTTTTAAGAAAACAGGACGCCATAAAATTACAAACGTTAAGCTTGATAGAACACGGCGAGAAACAGAAAGATAAACCCTAGATAGACCAAAAGAGATGTAAAAATCATATAAAAAAACTTACCGAAAAAAAACCTTTTTTATAGCAAAGAACACTAGACTTATTAATACTTTTTTTAAATGGTGTTGTTTTGTTGGTTATACGTATGATATATTTTGTTTTTGTAGTTGCAAATTTAGTTTCTCATGTAATTGAACAAAATCAGACGTCCTCCAAAACGGTAAAATCTTAGAAGTGGTTTCACACTCTATTACTTTACCATCTCTTTCGTTAATTAACCCTTAATTCATATCATGATTAAAATTCCGCTAATCATATCATGGGTAAACTTTACCCAAATGCCACTTTTTTAATTTTTAGGACAATAAACGGAAATTAAGTAATTTTATTTCCACAATCCCTTTTACAGCATATAAGGTGATTAGCTAACACAAAATGAAAAAAAAGAAAAATCATTCCTCAGCACAGAAAAGTATAATAATTAAAATCTAAATTAATTGATCAGCCATTACCCAAAAGTGGTATTTAATAAATAATAAAATAAAAAAACCGCTGTTACTAATTTTACTCATATTATTACTTTAGTTTTTCTGTGCAATCAATGCCATAAACTTACTTTGTATTCAAGGCAAATGGGTATGGGTAAAAGATGGTTAAAATTTACTCCCAAGAAAATTGAGTATATCTACATGTGAGTATTTAAATGTTGGAGGGTAAAATCTACATTATGAGTAGATTTTACCCTCCAACATTTAAATAATTACATGCATACAGCAAACATTTAAATAATCACATGTAGAGACAAATGACATCTACTGACTTAAAATGAGAATACCTAGAATCTGAGTTTTTTTGCATTATAGATGCCTGATGTACGATAATGTATAAACTTTTTAAGGGTAAATTTTACCCATGCTATGAATTAAGGGTTAAGGTCACGATACATAGCAATTTAAGCAAGTATAAGTAAATGGCAATAACAGCTAAATTGGTTAAAAATAAGAGGACTTAAATATTGCTAAAAGCTATTGAAAAGTTTAGTAATCACGTTGACTTTTTACTAAACTATTACATTTAAATTTATTTGCCACTCTAATTTTACTGAAAAATTTAAAAACCTTTTTAAAGCTGTACCTACCATCTCCTCGTTTAGACGAAAGAAGGCAACTTGACATGGCTTATTCAACAAATTCGAAAAAGTAACAAACGCTTTCGCTGGTTCCATGTTTAAAAGCAGCATGGCTGCCATGAACGACATTCCCTGCACCTGAAAATCGATAAAACAATTGAAGAGTGCTTTATTTTGCATTAAATCGATGAGGAAAAATCGCAGCGACTTTAACAGAAAGATTTTTGCAACGATATTGTTTTCAACTTGGCGATCCGTGGCACAATTAAACAGAAAATAACTTGCTTCCGGTACTGGATAGGATCTTTGACGATTGAAGAAAAGTTTAAAAGTTAAACTAGCCGTATATAAACATTTGCCAAACAATGAAACACACGGAAAAAAGTTTTATAGTGTAGTAGTGGGAAAAAGGAAGTAAAATTGCTTAAAGTTGAAAAAGTGAAATTCTCAAATGCTTAATAAAATACAGCCGCTAAATAACAAACTACATTCTTCGAACGATATTATTTAAATGAGTACAATAATATGAATAGAATGTGATACCATAAACAATATGCATGTTTAAACTAAAAAAACTTAGATTTAACATTTGGGTGGACAAGATATATTCTTAAGCATAAAAACTTAGCAAAAACAGTAGCCAAAAGTGAAAGTAGTTATAAAAACAATGCAAGGTTGTGCTATACGATATCGCAACTGGGTTTATATGACGGTTGTAGAGCGACTATTTTAAGGGTATTCAAAACCTTGGTCAGAAATTTTTAAAACGCTAATTAATTACTATTAGTCGATTCAATAATTTTTCTAAAAAAATGAAACAATTACATAAAGTAAAGCTCTAAGCTTAACAGAAAATAAAAAGATTTTTGACCGAAAGTATATTTTTTTCTACTTTCTACCGTATGTTCCAAAATTAAAAAATAGCATAAAAAAGCCTAACGACTAACTTAAAACTTGCAACTGTAGAAAAAAGAAATAATCGTAAATGACCGAATAAAAATTTACTTTGCAAAAGAAACACAAGATTGGATGAGCACAAGCAGGAAAAGAATTCCATTAAGACATGAAAAAACGTGACTTACGTAACCGACGTCGGGACGGTAGCAGGCGTACGCGCCGAGTACGTCATGAAGGAGTTGATGGTACGGCCCGCCCTTTGATAAGAAAAAAATCAACCCTTAAAAAGACTTTAACCAGTTCGGGGAATTACCTTTTGGAAAATGCAAAGGTGAGGGAAAGTCCGGGATATGTCGAGTCGGATCAGGTCCACCGTGTCCTCCCGGTCCGCTTCAACTTGTTCCATGTCTGTAGAGGAAACCATTGTTTGAAGCTAGATATCACAGTCAATAACAAAACGTTGCCTGTAGGGAGTAGTTAAATGCGGCGGCTTCCACCTTGTGTAAATGCCTTACGCAATACAAGAATGACTCTTTTCGATGAATTTATTTCCAGAGTCAAGTGAAAATCTTTTTTCGTTCTTCGACCAGTTTTTTCAGTTTCAGTTTCAAGTTTTGGGGCCTTTTGTGTATTCTTAACTTAAGAATTCTTAAAAAACGAAAACTTTTGTATAAATCTAAGTAAAGACCAAAAAAACAGACTTCGTTATTTATACAAAAGTTTTTATTTGTTAAGAATTGCTTTTCAACCCAGATAAGTGCACAAGGGCGGGGATTTCCCTTTTGTGGCTTATGACGACGCCCTCTAGTATTAACCAGTTGAAAAACTCTGATTTAATCACATGACATTTTTTTCTTTTTCGTATGCCAGATGCAATTAATTTATATTCAATATCGATGTGATTGCTGCTATTTTTTCAATGGAACCAACATTGTAGATAAGCAGAATGAGACTTGATTTTGGAAAATTGTAATGAAATGCTTTACTAGAGTGCGCAACAAAAAGCACTCAGTTACATCAAATACCTGTTCTTCAGCCCGGTGGTCAGAAATTTAACCAACTCGCCCATAAAAAGTTCGGCAACATAAAAAATCGAGTAAAAGTTTGCAGCATTTGCCAATAACGAAAAAAAAGATAAATAGCGAAGAGAAAAACGACATTAAAATCATACCAAAAAGTTATTTTCGGGTATTTCAAATTATTTCCAAACCACATTAAAATAGCACTTTCAAGTCTTTTCTAACGAGCATAGCACGAAAACAAAAAAAATCGAAAAAAAGAAATAAAAATCTTTTCGAAAATATGCTTCCTTTGCAAGGTAAGCAAAAATCGAGTGACTACTTCGTACAGTCATTTTTGAAGCGTCATTAACATACAATTAAAATGCATAGGCTAGCATTATTACCGTCTTCGTAGCTCGGTGCTTCGTTCATGTGACGAAGTTTATCGTGAGCCCGCGCCACCATGATACTGTACAACTCTGCAATCAAATGACAAAGGTTGAATATCCCAACTCTACAAGTGTACACGACGATATAGGGTTGACTCAGAAAGCTTTAAATGTTAACTGGTCCAAAAAGTAAAATCATAGTCTGAAGACTGCAATTATGAAAGGTGTAGGACTTACTATAATACTTTTTAAACCGTAAATTAACGAAGGCGACGCTAAGCTGCAAATAAATCTCAATTTCCTTCATCAACAAAAGTACTGTTTCTGTTCTTAAATCAAAACGCTTTTAGCTTTTACAAAAATTTAACACCGCTATGAGAAAGTTATTAAAAGTTTATCTGTAACATCTGAATCAAATCAGCTTCCGTTTTAATTGAATGGTAAATTACAAAATACACAAAATCCTTTAATATTCTACATACAATCTTTCTAAAAAGCAATATCGCATTATGAACAACCACAAATGCAAGATTAAATTCCGACAAGAACGTAAAGTTAAAATGTGGAAAAAACAAGATTCGTTAAGCTGATTTTGATCTTTTTACGGAATACACCACGGTTCCAGTCAGTCATCTTTGTGTATTTATCCATTCAGCCATTCTCAATGAAGCATGAATGGTCCCTAAACTTGCTTTTTTCAACAGTTGTAACGAGCACTGTGTATGTTCGATAATCGAAATAAAATTGTTAAAAAATAAAACAAGAATATAAACGATTTTGACTTCCACAAGCTTTCTGTAGACGAAAAAACGAATCTAGCAATTGGTTGTCAAGATTTATTTAAGTTATTGATCTTATTCAGCAAAACGTTATCAAATTTTTTAGTTTTAATTATTGCTTTTGCCCGCCTTTATCTATAAAAAGGAGTTTTTGTTCAATGTTGCGCGACACATGAAAGACTTTTTTCTTTTTGTTATAGTCTGATTTCCAGTTCACTAGTTTTTGTTTAAGTAAATCACGAATTCAAAGGCACAAAACCCCAAGTTAAACCAGTGCTATTCAACCAGGTATACGGCATACCCTAGTGTATACCAAATCAAAACTAGGGTATACCACTTTAAAAAGGCATAGAGTTTTTAATCTCAATTCATTGTGATCAGAAAAAAAATTGATTTTATAGTATATTACATTGACGAAGACAGCACAGCTGATTTTTCTGCAGAATACTAGAAACATGCCAAAACAACGTGCAAGCTTCACCGACAAGACGACCTGACTAACTGCATATCAAAATAATGTTGTAGTAATCTATTTAATTTTTTTGAAGTGCTTGCTTAAACAAATTTATGACAAGCATTGTTTGTCATAAATTCGTTTAAGCAAGCTATTGCAAGCACTTGAAAAAATAAATTAACATGCATAAATATTGAATCAAACATTAAGTTTAGGAGGCTGCTTTACTAGATTACCTGAAACTCTGGTTGCAGAATTAATACTACTGTAAAAGAACTAAGAGGGTAAATGGCCACAGAAGGCATTGTCAGGATTATTTGCTTTAGTGTTTAAAAGACCATTGACAATAATAAGTTTGGGCAGAAGGTCTTGACAGTCCCAGTAACCTACTCTAGACAAAAAGATAGCTGCCAGGCAAGTTGAAGCTTTGCGAAACTCTGATGTATAGGGGGTTACCCCAGCATAGCTTAACTTGGACTGACCAGATTTAGTTCAGATGTAGACAAGGCTTTAGGTCACGAGACTTAGCTTTCGGTATGGGAATAATTTCATGTATTGACGTAATAAACACTTGTTCTAATACATTGTAATATCTTAGTTTAAATACTTTAGTAATAAGACTAGCAAAGAATGTGATCTAGCTTCAGCTTCATTCTCTGTAAATAAACTTCATCCAGCTAAGCGCCAGAAAACAACATTAAATAGACGAAAATGGAACGACAGTTACGTAAATTATGAGCTTAGTTTTCCAACGGCGAAGAAAAAAATTCTTATCCATCTTCACAGTGTCTTTTTTGCTCAACCATTTATGGCAATGTTAATCTTGTTTCATCAAAGCTTATCAGCCACCTCACAAAACAGCATCCCGAACACCAAAACAAATTCAAGACGTTTTTTTTCAGTCACGTCTGACCGGTCAAAAGAAACAACGCAATTCGTTTGATGAACAATGGGACATCAGTCAACCCATAACAACAACATCTTTGAATATGTTACATCATATGATGAAAGTCAAACGTCCACACTTCTACCCAGTGATGGCCTTAAAAAAAGGGGGGAGCAGTGCAAGAAAAATAGCGGGACCAGTTTTTTGTGTTCCAAATTTTTTTATCTTTAAAAAAAAAGTGATCACTTTAGGGGGATCACCACCATCATAGTGCTACTATAAAGAAATAGAGCAATATTTTGCTTACGGGGGAGCACTTTTGACGTTTTTTTAGGGGGGGAAGTGCAACAGCTCCATTTGCTCCATACTGAAGCCATCACTGCTTCCACGTAGTTTAGAAATTGCAGTTGACTTAATTCATGGCGACACAAAAACAGTTAAAAAAATTACAAAAACCCCACTTTGCGACACTATTATTGAAAGACGATGTGCCATTATATCCACAAATTTAAAACAACTAATGCAGAAATTATGGAAATTTCTCTTTCAACATACAGTTGGACGAGAGAATTAATATAAGCAGTGAGTCACAGCTCATGGTATTCTGTAGATTTCCGGACATAAAAGCTGAAAGAATGGTTGAACACTATTTATTCTATCAACCACTTGCAGAAAATTAACCACTGAAGCAATATTAAAAAAAAATAACAAGTTGTTTAAAAAAGAGGTGTTAGATTGGTCAAACTGCAAAGCTGTGACAACAGATGTGCATTTTGACCAATTCAACTCCAGAACAGATGCACAGATATGCAAGACTCGCAGAAGGGTGTGATTAAAAGAATATAATGATTGTCTCCATATTGCGTTGAAATTCATTGTATTCTCCAGCGCGAAGCATTAGTTACTAAGAAACTTAAACTGAATATGGTTGACGTAGGTGGTTAAAAAAACGAACTAAATGATATTTTATGGGAAGTTGTAGATATGGTAAGTTCTATTCGAAAAAGTGCAAAACAACAGAGAATTTTTTAAAAACTTTATGATGAAATGGTTTCCGAATCCAAAAAACTAATTCTCCTCACAGCGATACGTTGGCTATCCCGGGGCAAAGTTCTTTCTCGTGTGTTTTAACTTCAAGAATAACTAGGACATTTTACACTGAACACAGGAGACTCCAAAAAAGCTACCGAGTTTTGTGACATCTGTCGGGTTGCAAAATTGGCATATTTGGCATTGATTTTTTATCGTTTAACCAAGTCAACACTAGTCTGCAAGGAAAAGAAGGTTTTATATTTGGTTAAATGGCAAGTCAATGAAAATTCCACTTTGGAAAAAAAATGTTTTATCAACAAACTTCAATGACTTTCCTTTGTTAAACCAATATATGAAAAAGTCTGATTGGGAGTTTGAGGACGTTTCCATAGAAGCTAACCTATCTAACCTTATTGTTCGTCACTTACTTGAAGATGATTTGATTGCGTACTTACCTGAAGATAACAACAAACGTCTCGAAGCAAACTCGTGAATTATGCAGCGATTTTTGGAGTTTATCAAATGTAAAAACTTTGCAGAAAAAGCCGCTGCTGTCTTAGTACAGATGCCTAGAACTTATTTGTGTGAACAAGGCTTTTCCAGTCTTGTTGAGATCAAGTCAAAAAAAAAAAAAAGAAACTCAATACTTGACATCAGTGGTGTGCGGTGACCTCTGAGACTAGTCATGCAATTGGCATGCCAAAATGGGGTCATGCAATTGGATATTTTACGGGTAGTCAATGAGTAAGACATGCAATATTTTACTGGTAGGAAAAAAATTCTGTGTGAGATTCTAATTTTTTAGTCCTAATACTATGGTGTTCAAGACCAATATTCGTTCTAGATTCAAGGTGATCTCTAAAAAAAAGGTTATCATTTGAAGTTGTTCCCACGTAATGCACTTTTTGTCTTAAAATGCAGTGATCTCTAAAAAAAAGGTCATCACTTGAATTCGTTCCCAATAATGCACTTTTTGTCCTGAAAATGAAGTCTCTAAAAAAAAGAAAAAGGTCTTCGTCTCGGATCGGCCTCAGATTTCATCCCGAACAAGTAATATTTTTCATTAAATTCAACAACATTTACCTCATCGTGCAAAAGTTTCTCAAGTAATCCCTATAAAAATTTGGTCATGCAACGCATGACTTGCATGCCTTGACCGCACGCCACTGCTTGACATTGATTCTTTCATGCGAGGAATAGAGAAAGGGCCAACACCTAGTTATAGCCATATTGTTGAAACTATGCATGAATAAGCCAGCCAGTAAATCAACTTTATATTTTACACCTTTTTTTGACACATTTGGATGCTAAATAGCCTGTGCTTAGTATAAAAATAATTTTATAATACTTTGACTGACCACCGAATCTTTAGCTTTTTTTACTTTATGTGTAAAATTTTAAACACTGTTTTTTGTGAGATATACAAAGTTTTTGAAAAGTTGTAATAGATATGCCACGGAAAAAAAGTTGAAGAGCACGGAGTTAAACAATAAGTAAATTAAAACGACAATGAACGAAATCCGATGAAACAAAGACTACACTGTATGAACGACTAACTCTGACAAAATACCTGACGAAACAAGGCCCTTTTCTTGAGATATATATAATGCGATGAGGCAAGAAATCAACCAATCGAATTCGCGCAAATTGGCCTTAATTTAAATGCATGGGTTCTCAAAATATGCGCGATTCAAAACAGCAATGTGTCCTACTTTCAGTTGAACCATAATAATTTTATCCGCTTATCAGGGGCAAGAATTGAAAAATTAAAAAGTACCTGCCTTCGAGCCTTCCTTTAACTGAATTTTCTATAACTTTGTATGAATTATTAAAACTACTTTCGGCAACACACAATAAGAATTTCTACTCGGGCTAAATCAGGAAAAACTTGGTTGAAAAAAAAAGAGACTGATTACCAAAGTCATAAAAAAAGCCTTAATGCAGCAAGAAATGTAAAAAACAATACATTTCACTTTAGCAAATTGTTACTTCTATCTTAAACAGAATACCTAAAAAAAGCAAAAATGATAAACACACCCGCACTACTATCATCAAAAACATGTAAAAAATATATAAAAAAGCCCATTGTTCAAGACACTTTCCCTTTATAAACAAAGGTCAGAAAAAACGTTTTCAGAAACCATTCATATTACGCCAGCTCAACAATAAATCAATTATCAAATTAATCCTTTTTCTAGGGTATTCATGTAAACTTAAACCCTCAACACGAATTACAAAACAATCACCAAATTTCACACATACACGACACAAGTACCTCTTTTCCCTCAGAAAGTACAACGAAAAAAACGAAACGACAAATCTGCGGCACATTTCTAGTAAGGAAGCAAAAGTGTATACACAATGGGAGATACCAGCTGGTCACAACTTGATTCATCGGGGGTTAAGTTTGAGTTTATTTTTAAGGCTGAGACTTAAGCGAAGTTCACTGCATGACTCTATCAATTAAATTAAAATATATTTCACAAAATGACAAGCAGAACAAATAGCACACAACCTTTAGTAATGTTCAATTCGTTTCCGATTGCCAACTGCCAGACTTTTCCTCGAACATTAGGGGGTAATCCGTCCCACCATAATTGCCTAGTGCGAGTTGTAAGGCATCTGCAAAGAAAGAACTTCAAATTTAAAACTTTGTTTACAACTGAAGCAACGAATGCAACAGAGTTTTAATTCAGCACAACTAAATCAGGCCAGAAAAAACAAAATAAAATCTTGATGTTTTCTTTTTGCGGCTAAACGCAAAATGAATTTATGACATGCAAATGAAATTAAAAAATGTTGAACCGTCGTTAAACATAAGCAGATTCAGAAAGAATCCGAAAAGCAATGTTGCCAACTAAAAATTTTGTTTCTCGCTCTCATAAGAGTTTCTAGTCATGTTAAACCAGCTTTTCTCAATGGATTGATATAAAAAAGCAACTGTTTTTGCTTCTTAACTTGAAAACACTGTTTTGGGTTTTCACTTTTTAAAAAACTCAATCAGTATTATGCAGTGAGAGCTCGTTAAAGCGAGCTTCGACAATCCGACCTCCTCGCTTTCCGACTCAATTCTGGTAAAACAGATTTCTTTTCTTTTATTTTACCCCGTTTATCCGGAAACCTCGCAGTCCGACTCTGACACAAAATTTAGAAACAAATCTGTTTGTTTTAATGTGTTTTACCTTGCAGTCCGACACAGAAGTACTTTATAAAGTTCACAATCGGTCATGCGTAAAACTGTACTGAGTTGTGTACTTTATCTTATTTTCTGAAACGCAGTTGATGTACCGGTATTTTATTTCGGTGCAGTATAGTACAATGCACATCCTGCTAACTGGTTTTACATTCCCCATTAAAACCTAACATCGAAAGATAAATACAGTACTTTATTCAGCGCATTGTCACTCTTGTTTCCATAGTTACCGTTGGTTCGATTCCGATAATCCGACATTGTTTGATGAAACGCAGAAGGTCGGATTAACGAGGCCTCACTGCATTAGATTTTCATGGTGTAGTCAACGATATTTTTTGTGCCATAAAATTGCTATAGAAAGCAGCCATATTAGATTTAGCATTTCCTTTTCTAATTCATCTCTCTCTCAAAATGATATTTTTTGTGGCTGAATAAAATATAATGAAAAACTGGATGTAATCAACGACATTTCATATGCTGAAGACACTGGTTACATTGAATAATTTGAAACGATCAGGCAGAACCGACTACTCGTTAAAAAAATTTTTACCAAACGCATCTCCACTTCATTTTGATACCCGTTTATCAACATCAAGCTCCTTAATTCCGAGTCTGTTGTTTTCAGGGTCGAGTCTTAAATTTGCTTCAATTATTTTCCGATTTATAAATTTTATAATATGAATAGGGCAACTAGAATTCTAAGTCTGGGTTAGTTTGTTCATTCAAAATTGTCAAAAATCTGATATCTTAATCATGAAATTGTGCGAATATTAACAGTAACTTTAGTTTTAGGAAACATTTAATTAAAAAAATGGATTATGAGCAGGTATCGATTATGATTATGAGATTTATTAGAGACAGTTTCATGCAAAAAAAAAGCAGATTACTCCATTAGCTAAACCTATTAATCTATGGCATTGGTATTGGTGAATAAAAAGTGTGAGACGAGTCAGAAAAACAAAAATCGTTTAGATGCAGAATATCCAATGCTTCTGAAGCTGAGTAATGCTGAGTCACGATTTTGGAAACTAGCAAAATAAAAAATACAAAGGAAATTAAATTCGCCTGTTTTCAATTTTGGTTTTGCAGTAATCAGCATCTGGGTCGCTGTCGTTACTGCAAACTGGATAACAAATGATTTCGAATCGCAGAGAAAAGTCGCGAGAAACGCCGGGAGGGAGTAATTCATTTTCCATGAATTAAAATAAACGATTTTCATATTTTTGGTATTTATGGCCAGGGTTGAACGAAGATTAACTTACGCAGTCGACCAGGAGGGTAATATTTGATTCAGCCAAACAGAGCTGTTACTTGCTATTCTTTCTTCGCACTCTTGCTGCTGTTTAAGCTGTTTCATCTTTTTTTCAACATCTTTAAGTTCTAAATAACAAAACGGGTCACGCATAAATAAATAAAGAAGATTCTTTTCAATGACAATCTTAAGTAATGTTTTTAAATGAACAAATTAGTCAGCTATAATAGCTAAAATATCGTTTACTTTAACATTCTTTTAAAGGCGAATATGTAAACAAGTCATATGACGAAATCGTTTCGCATTTTCTTTTGAAAAAGACAAGCCTGAACAAAAATAATGTACAAAATTTAAAAAATAAATTTTTTAGAGATTTACCGAATCGAAAGTTGTTTTGTAAGAATCGGAAAAAAGTTCGTTTTGAAAGTGGTCTTGTAATATGTTTCAATGAAAGAAATGCTGTTTGATTAAAAAGCAATCACAATTCCCAAAAAATTCTCACCATTCTTTTTCAAGATTGTGATCATCTTATCATACTCGGCTAGGTGTTTCTTTGCTTCATCAATTGACTTGGATGGTAAATTACTTGAAATAAAAGTAAAATTTATAAATTAAAATTAATCAAGGCATGAATGTGAAATAAACTGAAAGCTGACCGAATGAAACCAATCGTTTTATTGCTGTTTACTTTGGTTACACGGTAATTCTTCTTGAAACAAAATTGTTCAATTCGGAATTGCCGCAAAAATTTTAAAAAATAGTCGAAAAAAGCAAGAACTTGAATTTTGGTAGTCAGAGTTTTTTAAACCGGACAGGTAACTAGCACTCATTGGCAGTGCCAAATATTTAAGAATTTTGATAAACAAAGAACACAGGACAACATAACATCAAAAGTGATTCAAACAATTGGGAGAACCGAATTCAGGGCAGAGTACTTAAATTTGATGAAACCCTGTCTGGTCCATTTTCTAAAAACAGATGTGAAAACGCAAAAAAATTTGCAGTGACCGAAAAAATATTACAATTAATAAAATACGTACTTTTACGAACAAACAAGAAATTCAATAAACGCAAATTCGCTATTATAAAAGGACAATTATTCCATTAAACTAATTGGAAAGGAATAATTAAAACAGAAATGAATAGATTTTAAATACTTGTACAATAAACTTCACTTTATGTAACTTGTATATACTGTACGTATATATACAAAGATGAACACTGGAATGCAATACTTTTAAAAATAATATAAAAATTACTGAGAACTTTATGAACGCTAAATTAAAACTATTTTTCAGTGTATGTTAATAATTTTTAGATTTTAATGTTTTGAGAAATTAGCTGAACTACCAACCGAGGACGACTCTCTAAAATTAATGCCGTGGTTGATGGAGGTCCAAAAAGTGAATGAACTTGAGAAGATTGTTTTCTAAAAAAAAGCAAGAAATTTAAAAAACTATACATTCTTGAAATATACTGAACTAATATAAAAAACTAAATTCAGATAAAAGTAGATTTTTTCCGAATGTGTAGAATCAAATTTGTACGTAACTATTTTTTGTTATTTAATCATTAAGTTATAACAAGATTCCAAAGCAGGGTTTCTCAAACTTTTGTTCACGGAACACTTCGTCAAAAAAAATTCGAATCACAAATTTTCCAAGAATATCAATGGACTTTTTTTGCAAACCAAAAAACTAAATTTGTTTAAGCGAGTCACAACGAAACGTAACATAAGAATGTGAAATTTAAAAAAGGTAATGCAAGCTCATTACGACGTACTTGCAAACCGTCATGTTCGTTGTTCAGCGGAACCATAGGCGTACCAGCCAAAAAATTTGGAGGGGCAATGAAATTTTGCCCAAATTTTGTGACATTTGCCCAAATCATGATTTTCTAGTATTTTACAGATAAGACAAAAAAATTGTCTGAGATTTTCAGACGAAGACCAAATTTCGTCCTAAAATCAAGGTGTTCTCTAAAAAAATAAAAAAAAAGTCTTCACCTAAATTTAGTAACTTTTTTGCAGTTGATCATTGACACTGCCCTAAAATTCCTGACTTTGCCCAAATTTTTGGTATCACTGCCCGAAAAATTCTACTTTTGCTCAAATATTTTCTTGTCACTGCCCAAAAAATTTGAATTTTGCCCATATTTTAAAAACTTGGGTGGAGCCATTGCCCTGTGTGCCCCCCCACCAGGTACAGCTATGAGCAGAACACTTTATGTAAGCCCCACGAAACACAGTTTGAGAAACACTGCTTTAAAGCACCAAATGAAAAATGAGTAAATGAATATAAAAAGTGAAAGCTTTATTCTTTTTTTACGCTACAAATATTCACTAAAAGCTTTAAAATTTATGCAAAAACTATGAAATTTTTTTAAAAACAATATTTATAGTAGAAATACAATGTGAAAAAAATACTACAGTTTCATAGCAAAAAAAATTTTAATATAAAATCATTACTTAGTATTAAAATTAAAATATAAAATTCACTTAATCAATCACTAAACAGTGAATATAATAAAAGCCACATGTATAAAGAATAATGTGCATTAAGTAAAACTATAAAAAAATATCTTAAAACAATGTATATTATTCATTGATCAGACAATAAAAATTATATTGTTTTTGCAGGAAATGCCACTCTGTGATGATTCTCATCAAAGCTATACCACAATTCATCAAAGAATGAGAAAAAACAAACTTAAATACGAATTTTAAATTTGTATTACATGATACGGCATTTTTTCAAAACAATAGTTATCAACATAAATCAAAATTGAAGTTTATCAACTGGTAAATTTTAAAAAAAAATTTTACATCCAAAGCAATTTGCCTGCAATCTGTGATTGAATGTGTTATCCAAGGCTTTATCAAGTAAATTTCTTTCATTTTTCATTTCATCTCAATTTTTATTCTCTTGACTTGCAAAAAAGTGACAGAGGCACTACATATAGGGCAAGCAATTAACCCGACCTGCTTTCAAAGATGCCAAGATATTGTTGTCCAGTTGAAAATTCTTTATTTTTTATTTTTTTTTTTAGTTTTATAAAGATATGACTAAAATTTAGAACCATTTGCCAAGATTACCAAGCAGAGGAAACTGTGTAAAGTATTTTTCCCAAGGACACAGCAGAATGATGCAAGTAGCTGTTCAACCAAGACCCTGTTGATCACTGTGTGAAACCAAAGTTTCATCCTTACTGCTGGTGAGAGCAAACAAAGCAGGCTACACTGCCTAAAAAACTGCATTCCTCAGGGATCGGTCTTGGCTCCCCTACTTTTCAACATCTATACATTTGACCTGCCCACCACAATTTCTAGAAAATTTGTTAATGTTGACGATTTAGCATTGCTGCACTCTTCTGGAAACTTGAAGGACTTGGAGGGAAGTTTAAGCCATGACATGA
Organism: Diplosoma virens; assembly: GCA_963680785.1. Classification (NCBI taxonomy): domain Eukaryota; kingdom Metazoa; phylum Chordata; class Ascidiacea; order Aplousobranchia; family Didemnidae; genus Diplosoma; species Diplosoma virens. The sequence continues at coordinate 11,717,770 of OY796888.1, forward strand.
CTACACTTTCAGTGTATCTTCAGACTTGGAGGTTGAAGCTCAGTCACACTAACACGGTGACAATCCTTCATTTAAATAACAGAGAGGCCAAACAAAAGCTAAAAGTATACAACAACAATAGACTTTTACTGTTCTGTTTAACCCCTACTTTTCTTGGGGTTAAACTACTGGACATATCGTTCATGTTTCATCACCATCTAGTGACATTTCACAAAAAACTATCTTCACACATCACACTGCTGAGGCGACTTGTTGGCTCAGAATGGGGTGCTGGTGCCAAAACACTACACACAGTTAACTATCTTTAGTCTGCCCAACAGCTGAGTACTGCACACCAGTCTGGTGTCACAGTGCTCATCCACTCTTCATAGACAGTATCTTAAATAACGCCTTGCATATAGTCACTAGATGCCTGCGTCCTACTCCAATAGACCACCTACCCATACCTTCAGGCATCCAGCCAGTTGAGCTTTGCTGACTAGGAGCAACACACTCCTTGGCTTACCATGGATCTTTGGACCCTGATCATACCCCGTTTGGTCTCTTAAGTGGTCCTCAGATGCTCACCAAGAGAGACTAAGATCTAGACACCTGCTTGTGCCAGCTGTGTGGAATCTTATAAAATATCCTTGCCAGACTTGGCATCTGCACTTCTAAGTAGACAAATTACAGATGGAACACGGAGTACTGTGAGAATACATCCAAGATCCATGTTTTCATACCTAGGACCAGTGCCCAGCCTGTTAGAATGAGCTTGCCCTAAATAGCTTGGGTTAAGCTAAATCATCTGCAGACTGGTGCTTGGCAATTTTATTTGTCCATGCACAAATGGGGCCTTGCTCCTTCACCGAATTGCAAGTGCGGTGCCTCTGAACAAACTGCAGATCATACATCAGGCACCACATGGAGCACAAGTTCTGACAGTTTTGGATGACAAAACTCGATGCTGGCTTACAACATCACTGCCAGTATCTGATCCAGGAAGTACAGCAGCCTGGGGTAGTAAAAGGACAAACCCTCAGTCCCAGTTCTGTTTGTGTCTGGCTTGAAGTGGGTGCCCTTTCAAATGACAACAATAACAATTGTGCTCTTAACCATTTAACCATGCTACCAACAATTTTACAGAAATTATACAGTAAAACATTAACTCCAGAATATTTTAACATAGTAAAGTTAGTTTTAAATTACCTAAAATACATACATACATACATCAAGAGATTAAAAAATAAGTTTTTTCCTATATATAGTAAAGCAATAGATTTACAATTAGCATACAAGCATAGGCTATCAATCCATCCAAAAAATTGAAAGAGATAATAAACAGCCTCAAATTTTATCAACAATACCAGTATAAAAAATAAGCAGATAGACAACTTTTTGACATAAAAAATATTTACTCATGGACATTAAAAAAAGATAACAAAAAGTCACAAAAAAAATTTTTATTGCTAAGTCTAAAAACGAAAATTTTGTTGTAGATTGTAATCCTGCTCATATGCAAAAAAATCAATAATCAAAAAGGTTTTGAATCATGTTCTTACTGCGAATTTGATAACAATGCCTTTTGAATCACTTTAAAAGCAGGGATTTTATTGCTTGAAGTTGAAATGTATGATGAAGTTGTGTCAGATGACCTGTCATTTGATAGGTCTCGAGTAAATTTTTTCTCTGGATCAGTCATTGTTTGCTTACCATCTATGTCCACGGATCGAGGTGACATCCTAAAATGAAAAAAAACATAACAAAAAAAAACATTGAATCCAAAATCAAGTTGTTAAGCACATTTTATACAAAATATTAATAAGTTGCAAAAAATAAAATGGGACTGTAACCATGTGCTTAATGACTTTAATTTACATACAGGGTGTCAAGAAAGTTCCCGATCCTAAACAAAATTATATAGGGCTAATGACAGAAGGTTAAATCAACAAAAGGTTTATTGTGGTGATAGAACAAAGCTCCATGAACATAAAAAAATCTGGTTTATTCAAAATGACCCCCATCTGTATCAATAACACGTTGGAGCCTCTGTCGGAAATTCTGACAAGCAGCATGAAGGGCATCTTGAGGAATTTTCTCCCATGCTCGTTTCAGGGAAGCTCGAAGATCCTCCAGATTGTTATGGGGTGAAGAACAGGCTTCTTTTTCCAGAATACCCCACACACAGAAATCCATAGGATTGAGATCAGGCGAAGATGGTGGCCACAAATCTTTGGTCCAGAATGAAGGAAAGTGCTCTTCGCACCACTTCTGCGTCTTCTTTGATGTGTGAGAAGGCGCGCCGTCTTGTTGGAAGTTGAAGGACTTATTTTTGAACTTTTCCTTCATCGATGCAAGGGCAGGGGTTAAAATATCATTGACATACGAATCTGTATTCACTTTGACCCCCTCTTTAACAAAAATGAGGGGAGATTTCCAAGATTTGGAGATCGCACCCCATACCATCACACAGACGAGGGTTTCTGTCGGCGTGAAACGAATCGAAGATGATCAGGGAGGTCCTTGGGCGACTTTCCGAGAATCCTGTCATTCTGGGTGTTGAACTTCGCCTCTACCAAGAAGAGTTTTTCGTCTGAAAAAACGATTTCGCCTTTCTCCGTGCCTCCCTTCAGACGGTTCAGCAGAATTTTGGCCCTCTCCTTTCTTTTTCGCTTCTGGAGGTCAGTTAGGAGTTGTCTTGTCCTGATTTTGTATGGGGACATTTTGAGATCCTGTTCAACAATTGTTCTGACAGACTCATGGCTGATATTCATGTCTTTAGCTGTTTTCCTCAAGGATCGTTTGGGGTTCCTCCGAATTCTCTCCCTGAGGGCCTTGATCTTTGCTGGAGTGCGAGCGGATCGAGGTCGTCCACTCCTATCCCGATCCTCCATGGTTCCAAGTTTTTGGAAGCGCAAGATTGTATCGCAAACAGTCGATTTTGGTGCTTTTAGCAACTTCATAATTTTAGAATTTGAATGTCCCGCACGATGAAGTTGAATGATTGCAGCTCTTTTACTCATTTTATTATTATTTTAGCCAAAAAAATTTGAAAAGTGTATCTGAAACATTGAAAAGGAGGATTAAGTGGAAAAATGACGTACAGAACTTATCATAATTCATTGAAGTTTTTGAATTACATTAAATTTAAAAATCGATCGGGAACTTTCTTGACACCCTGTATGTACCAGTACACACTAAATTAATGTACTTAATAAGATTCAAACAACTAAAAAAGTGGAATTAAACATCTTGAAGAATAAGATCTAAACAATAGAAAAAGTGAAACTAAAAGCATACTAGATTGTGAGTAGAGTATTTTGTGTCAGATATAATCACATGAAACTAAGTAATTTTAGTCATAATTTATAATAAATCAAATTGCAAAGCTGCACTGAACAGTAAAACAACCACACAAGGAGCAAAAGAAACAAAAATATTGGATTTACAATATATCTATAATGCATTTTATTAAAACTAAGTGCTAGTTGAAAGCTAGTTCCTCCTGGGCTGGTTTTGGAGGCAGCACGTTATCCTTTAATAAAGCAAACATAGACTTCCACTTGTGAATTGGGTTTGGGCTGTAATTGCATTCATCAAAGTACAGAATTTGATGCCCAATCTTGGATTATTTATAAGAATACTACATACAAGTAAAGGATTAAGGTGCATTTACAGCCGTTTACAGTACTTTTTTCTTTCAGCATGATCTTGGTTTGTTTCATTGATGCTCAAATCCACTCATTTTTTCATGAAAACTGCCAAAGAAAACAAGACACTTTTGCCAAAGTTTTGGCTTCAGCCAAAGCCAAAAGTCATTTTTGCCATTTACCATTATTATAAGATCCTTACACCTGATAGCTGATATAATTCATTTTATCAAATACAAAGCTTATTACAAAACCACATGCTATTGCTACTGTGATGCATTATTCATCCATTTTAAAACATTTTTGTTTACACCCCAGGTCCTTAAACTGGGGGGGTGAAAGGTTTTTTAGGGGGGCACGAGCAACTGCGTACAAGCTGATTCAATAACTGCATTGATATAAATAAATGGAAAAAGAGAAAATATGACAGTGGTTTATTAAAGTATGGTTTTATAGATTTCATGGTGAATAGTGGTGCAAGTGGTACCACAATGCATGATTTAGATGATTTTCCATTTTGGCAAGATCAACTTTGACCACTCATGATTACTGACAACCCAGACGACATGAACACTCTTGACTGACGGGCGCACCCAGGTTTGCATGTAACACTTCTAAGATGACTAGCAGTTTAAGACAGAGGTCTGGTGCTCAAACACTGTGCATAGTCATTTTATCTGTAGTCTACTCTACAGTACAATGGACTAAGTGCATCAGTTTAATGTTGCAGTGTACACACTTGTCTTATTGACAGTGTTCTTAATAATTGTAACTGAATGCCTGCATCCCACTCTAATGTTCAACCTTCCCATTCTTGCTGTATCCAACTAGCTAAACTTCATTGTCTGAGAGCCACTCTTCTCTTGGCCAACCACAGCATTTTAGACCTCAAGCACCTCTTGCATAATCATTTGGTCAGGCTATTATATGAGCAGCAAGAGAGATTAAAATTCAAATGCCCATTTGTACCTGCCACATGGAAATTATAAGATAATACATCTAAACTAGATATCCGTGTTGGTCAGTGGACAGACTTTACATGGAACGTATAGTACTTGATTAGCCCACCTAAACTTTATGATTTCATCCCAAGAGTTGCTTCCAGGCTTTTTGGTCTGGGCCTGCTTAGGTAAGACTCAACTGCTTGCAAAGTGGCATTGGGCATTTTTGGTCATCCTTGTATAAATAAGGTTTTGTTTCCTCTTGTAATTGTGAGAGTGGTGCACATAAACAAACTCCAGACCACATCATTTCTGCATGCTTTACACACACATCTACACAAAAGGATGTCATGGTCTGTCAATCCTAGATACCAGCTGCTAGCTCAAGAACATTGCTGCCATCATCAGATGAAAAAAGAACAAACAGATGATCCCAAATGGTGACAACAACAACAAATGCATGATGTGCTATGAAAACCATAGCAATCATGCAATGAGACCAAGCTGTTTCAGCATCATCTTAGAAAAAAAACCCCTGACCATAGAGATGAACCTGTAGCTTTTTTTCACAACAAGAAAGACAGTCTGAAAAAATTTGAAAGTAAGTGTTTTTGCTAATCTTTGTCTGCAGAAATAGTAGAAGCATCATTTAAAATTGCTCACATGATTGCTGTAAAGAAGAAATCTTACAACATTAATTAGTGAAACATTGATTAAACCATGCACGCTAAAAGCAGCTGGTTTTGTGCTGTAAAAAACATATAGCAAGAAGATAGCAAAGATTTCACTCTTAGATATTATGATCAAAACACCCATTGATAAGCTCACAAAGAAAATCGTATATATGTCAAGTTTTCAAAAAGTTACCAGCTTTTTTTCAATTCAATGTGATGAAACAACTGATATTTCCTAATTGTTGCAGTTGTTAGTCTACATTCGTTTTGAGTGAAAAGATATGCTGTTTTGCAGACCCCTAGAGAACACACGTAGAGCATAAGATGTACTTAAAATAGTCTTGACGTTTGTTGCAACCTTGAAAAAAATTTTGGGTGTCAGCATTGATGGTCATCTGACAATATTTGCATCTCAAAGTGAATTCATTGCAAAGATACAGGAGGAATCCCATTGCGGCTAGATCTTATTGTGTGATTCACTGAAATGCTCAGGGCTCAAGAACTTTACCTATCGCCATGAAAAGCAGGTTTGCAACAATCATACGCGCCACCAACTACATTAAAGCAAGTGCTGTAATTACAACACTGTTTACCAAGTTTTTTTTTATTTTTTTAATTAACTAGTATGCATGTATAAAATAAAAAATGAACTTATTCTGTTTTGTTGGTATTATCAAGGGGGGCGCAAGTTTTATTTCCATGACGAAAGGGAGGCACATCTCAAAAAGTTGAAGAACCCCTGGTTTACACTGACTTACAGCAGTGGTGTGCAGTCAGGGCCTATGAGTCATGCTTTGCATGAGCAACTAACTTTTGCTTGATAACCTTTATTTTTTTACTTAATAAAAAACACCATGGTTTTGGGACAAAATTAAAGAAATCTGAGATTGATCTGAGGTGAAGAATTTTTTTAGAGAACACTGATTTTGGGACAAAAAGTCAGAAATCTGACACTGATTTCAAGTGAAGACTTTTTTTTGGAGAACACTATGCTTTTCAGATAAAAAGTCAGAAATCTGAGAGTGATTACAATTGAAGACTTTTTTTTTTTGGAGAACACCATGATTTTGAGACAAATTTGGTCTTCGTGTGAGAATCCCAGCAATATTTTGTCCTATCCATAAAGTATTGCATGCCAACTGCATGTCCACCCTCAGAGGTCATTGCATGCCACTGACTTACAGTTAGCCCCACTTTGTTCCATCTTTCCTTCTGTTGTGCTAGAATCAAGCAAGGACTATGGCAGTAAAATGCCCCACCTTCACATCAAAAGTAGTGTGTGCTATGTTATCACTGTCTGAACTTTCAATTTGTAACTTTCTATGGTTTTAATATAAAATTAAAAAAACTTCTCATGTGTCTGAGTGCTGAAAAAACGTTTGCTGTAAATAATGTTGTTTTACAATTAGTCTGTAGCTAATTAATTATATCTAAAGTGTACACTATAATTGTTATAAACAATTGCATCTTTTTAAGTGTACGTATAATTATCCTCATGTTGATCATTGATGTTTCAGATCTAAGCATTAACAATATGGAGAACTAGGCTAATCATTATTCATAATGCCTAAACAAGGTAAAAATCCCTTACAAAATTACTTTAAAATAAGTATTGAGGATGTTAGCATAGCTGTCTGCATACTTTGCAGAAAGAATTTATCAAGAGGGAGCAAGGACCCTCACAAACCCTCACAAAATTGCCAAAGCCAAAGCTTCAGCTTCGGCACATCCCTAGTGTTATCACTGGAGCTGAAAAAGTTATTGCAAGATGATGATAGGGTAAATATGTTTCAGTTTTTTTTACACTGCTCATGTGTTATGTCTGGACCAAGAGGAAAATTACAGTATGTTTTAGTTGAGCAAGATTGGCATTCACATTTCTAGGTGGACCTGATAATGCATTAGGATGATTACTTTAACAAAATAAACTTTAAACAAAAATATAAAGGATAAAGCTTTAATAAAAGTTTTATCATATTAACGCTTTAATAGATAAATTATCTACATGTGCCATTTCATTTCATAGCATTTTTTTTTATTATAAATACTACCATATTAAGAGCATATTTTTACTATATAAATGCAAGGCATGTGATAAAATGAATTTAACTCATCTTTGACTTAATATGAAATGGCCTAGACCAAGTTAACTCATTTGAGCCTAAAATTGAAAATTGATTTTACTCAAGTATACTTATCATGTTCTAAAAAGATAAACTCATGATGCACAAGTATATTCAGGATAATCCATTAAGGGGTTAAACATGGCTGCTACTGTAATCTAATTTAAAATAAATAAAACCAAACAATCGAAAAAACATAATTTTTCCAAAAACAAAAACTTCATTTAATGACTTTTATACAAAACTTACCAATCAAATAGATACTCATATGGTTTTTTTGATTGCTTTTCATTTGATAAAGACTGTTGGTGTTTATGTTGAATATGAACTTTTTCATTTAAAGAAGGGTTACTTTGACCAAGATTTATATCCATAAAACCAGCCAAATCATTTGATTCTTCATCAATTTCAAGAGAGTGGTCATCTAAATCTCCATTACTAACATTAGATGTCATCTTCAAAGCACTTAATTCAGGCAATGTTTTTCGAGATGTCATAAATCTACTCTTATCAATTGTATTTGATTGTTTGTTTTGACTGTTACCAGTTGATGACATAATAAATGTTTTTCTAAAATTAGTTGGATTGCTTAAACGTCTTTTTTCTCTTGAACTCGTCTCATTAGGAATGTCTAACTTAGTTATATCCTGGTTAACTTTGATTTTTCTTTTGCTTTCTTCATCACTTAAACCTGAAGACCAAGTTTTAGATCGATTCTTTACTCTTTGATCAAGACAGTTTACTTTTAAGTTTGCAGCAACATCACTATTAATACCACTACCCCATACTCTTTGATTGCAATTAATTTCTTCTGATGTTACATCTAAAGTAGCAACACTTGTGCTTTCACTTAAATCTACAAACTCAATTTCATTTCCATTAGCAAAGGCAGTATCATTTTGATAAAATTTGTCCATAACGGATTGAACAGTCATTCTAATTTTTTTAACATTGTCTTTACAAAAATTACATTTTGCTTACAATTATTATAACATACATCAGTTTATTTTTTGTAGGCAGAGTCTAAAAAATAAAAAAAACAATTAATAATATAAGCAAATAACATTAAACAACAAAGACTTTGCAGGCAAGGTCTTGTTCAGAAAAATCTTGGTTACATTTTACTTTTTAATCTATGGCTAATTTTTGAAAAGTTTAATATTGCAATCTATAATTAATTCTATTTAATAGTTTTAAACAACACACTTGATATACTGCTAAAAATTTATACAAATATTCTTTTTTACAGATGACTAAAATTAGGCTTTCAATGATTATTATGCTACAGTTAACCTTGGTTAATCCAAATTAGGCTAATGCAAAATTTTGCTTAACTCGAATAAAACTGAAAGTACAAATGATTTCCTATCTTAATTTTTAATAAAAAGCTTTGTAATATCTGAATTAATTATCCAGATCTTTGCTTATTTCAAATAAGAAATGCTACTTTTTCATTCATAATCCATATTTTCCAACTTTACCATTGATATCGAGTCTTTCTTGCCTACATCACAACCATCATTTTACATTACATCTACTGTAAAAGCATTTGCTATGTTACTTCTTTATAAGTGTGCTATGCGGTTAACATAATTTAATGACTTTGAAAGCTTGTTTCAGTAATAGATTGTGGTTCTCTTTGTGCAATAATAACTGCTTACTGTTTGATGTTTAATAAGAGTCAAATTAAAGTTAAAGAAAACCTAATCTCAAAACTGAGTAACACTTACACAGCCATAACATTCCAGCGCTACGAGCCTTGATAGTTATGCCCTTGCATAAAAATTTTTTTAATTAAAGAAAATATTTTAATGACCAGTTGCTGAAATACTTGTGACAATCAAAAATTACTGATTTTTCACAAGAAAGTGCATTTGATCTGTGTTTCAGTGTAAATGTGTATTGTTCAGTTACCATTGGTGATTGGTCGCCCTGGAACAGTTCTTTTTCCGCGTTGATTTGATCCTCTTCGATTCGTTGATCCAGCACCGCAGTGGTTACGTAGCAAGTTCATAACAGAATTGTTAAGGATATCATTTGTTCCCTCTCCACCAGGATCGCGATTTGACCCAGGAAGTCGTTTTAAGACTTGCTGGCGATCCAGAGGATGCAATCCAGTGGCACAAAAGCCTGAGACTAAGTTGACCCCAGAAAGTTTCTCACACAATTTCTTCAGCATTGACGGGAAATTGCTTTTCGGTATGGAACCTTTTCGCCTGGTTTCTTTTCTCCAGTTATCTAGTAGTTTCTGCCAAATGCACTTGGCTGGTCGAAAAACAGCCACGTCGAGGGGCTGACATAAGTGTGTGGTAGATGGGGGCATAGTTATAAATCGAATGTTGTTTTTGTTAGCTTCTTCAATCACTTTTGGTGAAAAGTGGGAAGGTAGATTGTCACCTATCAGCACTTTTGTACCTGGTTGTGATGCAACATTTGCCAAAAATACATTCGAAAACCACACCTCAAACGTTCTCGAATTAAACCACCCGCTTGGGGTGGCATCATAGACCGTTCCAGGGACACCACCTTCTGTCCATGTTGCATACACGTTTTTAGATGTATATACAACCATGGGTGGTAGATAATTTCCTGCAGCACTGCCACAGAACATAACACTTATGGATTGTTTGGAATGGTCTTTTTTTCTTTCAATGCGACGCTGTCCTCGTTGAACAATTACTTTTACTACTCCAGGATCGTCTGTTACGTTTGTTTCATCGTAATTATAAAAATTCTCAGGTCGTATTCCATTTAAACTTGATTCTAGATTGTTAAAATATTCGTTTATAATTTCCGGGCTAATTTCAGCGCGACTGGTTTTTACATTACTGGCTATCCTTTGCGTCAGATTATTTCAATTGGTAAATCGCTGCAGCCAATCAGTTCCAGGAAGATTATGCTTGAATATCCCATCAGTAATGCCACGTGAGTCCAAATACGACTTTACTAGGAGGCGAATATCAAAACCAGTTAAAGGAATTTTTCAATCAGCTAATGTTCCCAGTGACTGAACAATTAGGTCTTCACATTCAACGGTTAACCTATTCTGCCCTCCATGCTTTTTCGTATGCAGGCCATGTAGCTTGTGGCGAAGAGTTCCATAAGGTATTTTGTACATCGTTGAAGCTTTTCTGATGGATAAAGACCCAGATTGAATTTCTCGAAGTGCGTTGTCTAATATTTCAGCAGAATATCCTGTTTTGTAATTTCTTGAGCCTGGTTTCCACTTATATTTTGAAACCATTTTTATCAGTTAAATGCACTTTACTACCGGTAAGAAAAAAAAGTTTGTAATATCTGAAATACAAAAATTGAGTAATTATAGTTTTGAGTAATTAAATTGAGTAATAATATTTGGAATTTCAAAGACGCTGGGTCCGTCCACGCAGTATTACACCAAGCAATTTTGCAGCAAAACACATTGATGACTAATTTTAAAAAATCAAATCTTTTTAATTTACGGTACTCGATTACCATTTTTTTCACATAATTGCATGCAATAATAAGTGAAGTTTACATCCCTTACAAATTCTAAACAAATTGATATTGAATGGTGAATGAACAAAGTCGCCCGCTATGAACAAATTCGCCCGCATGAACAAAGTCGCCCGGGTTTACGGTATTTTGCATCAAAAAATCATTTATTTCAAAATAATTCAATTATTTGATTGTAACAAGTTTAAATAAAGTAATTTTTATTAATATGAATAACTGAAGAACAGAAAAAATAGTCTTTGAATAATCCAGGTCTTGGCCTAATTCGAATGATTTTTTCTGTCAAATTGAATCCAAATTACTGAGATCTACTGTATATGATTTCAAGATTAAGATGTTTTGGGTTAACAAAAAAAATGCTAAATGTATTACAAGGTCTGTCCAAAAAGTAATGGGGCTGGTTTTATAACTCTTTATATGATAACACTATAGGAAATTCCTTTCAGATAATAACCTTTCAGCCACTCACAGAAGTTCATTTCATGCAGCAAAAGTCTTCCTTTTTCATGAAGCAAATGAAAGCAATTTTTGCAAACCCTCTTTGTCATGCACTTCACAAAAATTGAATTAATATTATTGAACACATTGAACATGAGCCAGATTTTTTTAAAAACATTATCACAGGTGATGAATCTTGGATTTTTTTGAGAACGATCCAGAAACAAAAAGGCAAAGGTTGGAATGGCACACAGCAAATTTACCAAGGCCAAAAAAAGCAAGAATGAGCAAGTCAAAAATCAAGTGCATGCTTATTTGCTTTATGGACAATACAGGAATCATGTTTAATTGCAAAATTTAAATTACTACAATTTTTGTAAAACCAATGCTGAATCACCTTAATAATACCAGGAGGGAATAAAAAAGAAACCAAGAGAAAAAGAATCTCTTTCAGAAGTGATAGTAAGCACAGGGGGATTCTGGGTTAGTTTTACAAACAAAAATCTCTTACAATGACTTCTTCAAGATACTTCTTTTTCAACATTTTTTCATACTTAAGTTTGCTTGATTTTAGATATTGCTTCAGTCTGGTCTATAACCATCTAATTTTTTAACTAATAAATTTCCTGTCGAAAAAGTAATGTTGTTCATTTAAATAATCTTACAATTTTCCTCCAGCAGTTGATATTTAACTTTATTGTTCATACTCGCATAGTACATCTTTTAGAGTAGAAAGAAGTATTAGTGCTCTAATCGATATAAAAACATTTTTAAAAGATTTTCTGATCATTTTAAACTTATAATAAAATCTTAACAAAATTCCAAAAACCGTTAGAACAATTGCGGCCAACTACAAGTATGGATACTAGTAGTCGTTACAAGTTAAAAGAAAAAAATAGCTTTCGTTCCCTATACACAAATTTAGTTCATTACCTTTTAAAAAATTGGGAAATCCCCAAAGCCAACTAGGTTAGTAAGAGCGAATTGTGAGCAAAACCCGAAAAAATTAACTACTATCACCTAGGCAATTTTTTGATAACGAATTTTCATATTTATAATGATTTGTTTTCATGAATTTTTTGATTCTGTTACTGAATAATAACTAGAAAAGTGTTTTTATAATTTTCAAAAATACAAATTTAATTTAATTTATGGAATAAAAATACTGTAGTGAACCAGTTTAATGAAAACCAAATGAGAATATTTCATTCAGGTTTAAGAAAACATAAAACCCTTTATTTGTTCAAGTCTATTCAAATCATCTATGCCATTTATCTTTCCTGACAAGACAACCCCTGAGCGTCAGAAGCATTAAATCCATAGATATCCTATATAACTCCTATATTTATATAAGATATTTATAATTAGATCACAGACCACAATTTTTTTACAGAAAACAGAGGTTTTCAATAAGGTTGCTATATCATCCGGAAAATTCCGGAAATGACTTATTGATTGTGGGACAAAAATAGCGAATTCCGAGACCGATTCGAAGCGAAGGCCTTTTTTTTATTTAGAGAACACCATCATTTTGGGACGAAAATAGGAAAATCCGAGATCGATTCAAAGCGAAGACTTTTTTGGTCTTCTTCCTAGATTCGTTAACAAATTTATTTTTTCCCCCTTCAAACATTTTTTTCGTTGGTGCGCCTGTGTCTGTCCGGAATTTCGCCTATTCAGATATGGCAACCCTAGTTTTCAACCAAGAATAAATTTTGCCTTGATTGCGGGTAGCCTACATTTTTTTTTAGAAATCACTATGCCTTGAAAGAAAAATTGAAAAATCAGAGACAGATTTTAAGCGATGACTTTTTTTAAAGAGGACTAATTGAAACGAAAAGTTTTCAAAGCGTAAATAAGCTTTTAAAGGGTTTTTAAGGAGTAAATGAGCTTTAAAAGTCGAGAACCAATAGACTGCAACATTAAACCAGATTAATTAATCTCTAATAAAACCAGGTACTTTAGTCTATGGTAAAGTCTACAATTAAACTTAGAGCAACCGTCATACAATTAACTCAACCAGAAGATATTGATGTCCACTTGATCTATTTTATTTTTTTATATTGTGGTATGAATGCAATTTCAAGCTGCTTTTTAAGACCGTCACGCAAAAAAAGTGCTGTAAAGTGTCTTTCCGAATGAGATAATTAAATGACGGCATTAAGAGCTGAACAAAGAACATGTCAATTGTGCTCACCAGTAAAACAATGCTTCTACCTACTCCCCTACGCTGCAGTAGCGTTTCAGGTTTTTTATTATATTTTTTCTATTTGTCTAACTTTAGAAGATGCAAGGACGTTGCAACCTGTTCTATTTTTTGTTTCGTTTATTGTCTTTTGCAACTAAGCAGTCAATCAAGGCACAACTTCTTTTTTAGCTTAATATGACAAACGTAAATCGGCTATCCATAGCCTGCTTGACACTAGGCTAGTGTTTTGATAGTCTAGACTAATGTTTTGACTTATCCATGCTTTTCGAGGAGAGTGTAAAAGTGGATGCTCTGATCAAAACCATCGATCTATCAAGTTAAGTCGGACCAATAAAGCCGTAGCAGCCAAAATCGAGTCGTATTTCATTTCGAGTCACTGCACTAAAGTTCTATGGAAAGTCTCGCACTCTGCATACCACTACAGCTTGCAGTTTTTTGGTGACCGCGTAAAATATTCTTTTTGGCTACTTTTTGACGGCGATTAAAAAGTCCTGGCAAGTCGCTTCCAGATCAGGTGAATTTAGCCACAACAAAGTTTTTTTGAATTTGTTCTTTAAAGTGATGCAATGACTCCACTTGACACTGCAAAAATTCCATCGTTTAACTGGCATACTTGGCATTGGCAAAGCAAAACTTGATAATGCGAGCCTAATAGGCAAGAGTCAATGTTTTAAATTAGAAAACTTTTTTTGTGATTTATGTTGAAACTTTTTTTTTAACCCAGCCATCGGAGGCATATTTCTGTGTCTCTTGATGCCGGTCCCAAGCCCGAATAAAAGGAGAGAGTTGCTGCAGGAAGGGCATCCGGCGTAAAACTTTTTTTGCCAAAACAGACAAATGCGTAATCATTATCAATCTATACCGGATCGGTCGAGGCCCAGATTACCAACAACTGCCTCAGGTGTCACACAACAGGGCACCTATGGAAATTATGCTACTGCTAGTGAGAACAAGACCAGAAAGAGAGGACGAAGGTGAGTGAAAAGGCAGCAGGAAGTGTGGAAAGAAAGATGCTCATTCATAAAGGTGGGTACTTTAAATATTGGAACGATGACTGGAAGGGGAAGAGAGCTGGCAGATATGATGAGCGAAGAAATGTAGACATATTGTGTCTACAGGAAACAAAGTGGAAAGGGAGTAAAGCAAGGAACATTGGAGGTGGATGCAAAATATTCTACAACGGAGCTGATGGAAGAAAAAATGCAATAGGGATAGTGCTGAGGGAGGAGCTGGTTGAAAGTGTCCTGGAGGTGAAGAGGGTGTCAGACAGACTAATGGCCATGAAGCTGGAAGTAAAAGGGTCCATCCTAAATATAGTAAGCGCATATGCTCCACAGATTCACAACAGCATGGAGGAGAAAAATGATTTTTGGAAAGACCTGGATGGGTTGATAGAAAGTGTATCAAAAGAGGAAACAATAGTTCTAGGTACAGACCTAAATGGACATGTGGGCAAAGGAAACATAGGGAATGAGGAAATAATGGGGAGGTACAGTACTGGAACAAGAAATAAGGAAGGATCATTGGTTGTGGATTTGGCGATTGTCAATACTTATTTTAAGAAGAAAGATGAACACAGGGTGACATATAAGAGTGGAGGAAAAAGTACCCAAGTAGATTAGGTGATGTGCAGAAGGAGGAACTTGAAGGAAATGTGCGATTGTAAAGTAATATTGAATGAGTGTGTCGCAAAGCAGCAACGTATGGTAGTATGCAAAATAGTTCTTATGGTGAAAAAGAAAAAAGCAGAGAAAGTAAAGCCAAAGATACGATGGTGGAAACTGAAAAAGACAAGCTGTCAAGAAGCGTTTAGACAAGAGGTGACCAGGATTCTGGGAGGTAAGTATGGGTTACCTGATGAGTGGGACAAAACAGCAGAAATCCTAAGAAAAACAGCTAAAACTGTACTGGGAGTGACATTTGCGAAATGAAAAGGAGACAAGGAGACATGGTGGTGAAATGAGGAAGTTCAGGAGAGCATAAAAGAAAAGAAAGAGGCAAAGAAAGTATGGGACAAAATAAGAAATGAAAATACTAAAAAGATATACAAAAAAAGAAGAGTAAGGCAAAGAAGGCAGTTGCGATGGCAAAGGGACGTGCCTATGACAATTTGTATGCTAGATTGGAAACAAAAAAAGGTGAAAAGGAGTTGAACAGATTGGCAAGGCAGAGAGACAGAGCAGGGAAAGATGTACTGCTCGTGAGAGTTATAAAGGATAAAAATGGTAATATGATGGTAAATTTGGAAGCAGTATTAAAGAGATGGAAGGAGTACTTTGAGAAACTGATGAACGAGGAAAATAACAGAAAGCCTAGGACAGAGGAAGCAAAAGTAGTTAATGAAGAGGTAAATTGTGTCAGTAGAGAAGAAGTAAAAAATGCACTAAGAAGGATGAAAAAAGGTAAAGAAATAGGGCCAGATGAGTTGCCAGTAGAAGTTTGGAAGTGCATGAGAAAGATGGGGATAGAGTTTTTGACCAGACTGTTCAACAGACTATTAATGGGTGAACGGATGCCAAAAGAATGGAGAAGGAGTGTGCTTATCCCAATCTATAAAAACAAAGGGTATGCACAGTGCTGTGGAAACTACAAACGAATAAAGCTAATGAGCCACACAATGAAAGTATGGGAAAGAATATTATTAAAGCCAGGCTAAGAGATAGAGTGGAGATCAGCAAACAGCAATATGGATTTATGCCAGGAAAGGGAACCACTGATGCCATATTTGCCTTAAGAATGTTGATGGAAAAGTACAAGGAAGGTCAAAGAGAGATACATTGTGTATTCGTGGACCTAGAGAACGCTTACGACAGGGTTCCACGGGAAGAGCTGTGGTACTGTATAAGAAAATCCAGAATAGTGGAAAAGTATGTACAACTAGAACAGGATATATATGAGGGAAGCGAAACCGTGGTGAGATGTGCAGCAGGAACTACTGAAAGTTTCAAGGTTAAGGTTAGACTGCACCAGGAATCGGCGTTAACTCCATTCCTGTTTGCAATGATAATGGACAGGCTAACAGAAGGAGAGAACCACCATGGACAATGCTGTTTGCTGATGATATTTTGATTTGTGAAGAGACCAGGGAAGAAGTGGAGCGGAGATTAGAATCCTGGAAGTATGCATTGGAAAGAAAAGGGATGAAAGTAAGTAGGTCAAAAAATATCTGTGAATAAATGGAGAAGAAACTGACGACAAAGTAGTGAAGATGGAGGATACAAAAGTGCCAAAAGTAAAAGAATTTAAGTATTTGGGATCAACGGCGCAAGAAAGTGGTGGTTGTGAGAGGGAGGTAAAGAAGAGAGTGTAGGCGGGATGGAACAGATGGAGAAAAGTATTGGGAGTAATCCGCGACAGGAGGTTTACCAGCTAGAGTAAAAGCAAAAGTGTACAGTTCAGTGGCAAGACCAACAATGGTGTATGGACTTGAGACGGTGGCAGTCACAAAGAAACAAGTGGAAGAGATGGAAGTCGCAGAGATGAAAATGTTGAGGTTTGCTATGGGAGTGACGAGAAAAGACAAAATTAGAAACGAGCACATCAGGAGTACTGTTAAGGTAGAACGGTTAGGAATGAAGATGAGGGAGGGCAGGCTGAAGTGGTATGGACATGTCATGAGGAGAGACCAAGAGTATGTAGGAAGAAAGATGATGGAAATGGAGGTACCGGGAAAGAGGAAAAGAGGGAGACCAAAGAGAAGATTTTTAGATGTAGTGAAAGAAGATATGGGGGAAGTTGGTGCGAAGGAGATGAATGTTGAAGACAGAAAAATGTGGAGAATGATAATACGCTGTGGCCATCCCTGACTAAAGAAAAAGGCCGAAAGAAGAAGAAGAAGACAAAGATGTTGAAGATTTTTTATTTGAAAAGGAGTTTATATATTTTTTGTACAGGGTGTCCCAAAAAAAATGTAACACTTTTGTTTTGGTCTGTGCTTATTATTCTTTACTCTAACATTTTCATCTTTTCAGGTGTGACTAGCTAAGTATAGGAGATTTGTTTGACACCAATATTTTAATATTTTGGCCAAGATGGTGTACACATATGAGCAAAGGACAAAAATTGTGGAGTGGTACATTGAAACTAAGTCCTATGTGAAGACTCAAAGACGGTTTGCAGCTCATTTTGAAACAAGAGCGAAACCAAGTCGCCGTATGATTCAATACCAAGTAAAAAAAATTTAGAGAACATGGGACTTCTTGAATTTCTTCGGCAAAAATTTGAAAACCGTTTAATTTCATTCAAGACGGCACACCTTTGAGCTCCTCACTCACCTGATCTTAACCCTTTGGACTTTTTTTTGTGGGGCTATGCCAAAGAAAATGTTTACAAAAATAATCCCCAAACTGTTCAGGAACTAAAGGCTGAGATCACTCAGTTCATAAGGAGAATTCCAAACGACATGTGCCAACGGGTCGTTGAAAACTTTGCTGTCAGGCTAAATGCTTGCATGAATCGAAATGGAGGACACATCGAACATTTCATTCACTGCAGAGATCAGTGCTGAAGGCAAAAATAACTAAATTGAACTTCAAAGTAGGAATTATGACTTCATTTTTTCAGGAAAAAATTTCCCTAATGTACTCTATCTATTGGCAAAAGCACTATTAATTTCAATCTAAAATAAAAAATTAATTGCAATGTAAAAGTGTTACATTTTTTTTGGGACGCCCTGTATTTATTGGTTAAACCTCTGTTGTGGAGTCGGAAAAATTATTTTTCAACTCCATTAATTCAAAGTTTTCCAATTCCGACTGCACGAGATCTATTAATATAACTTCAACACATATAAAAAACGAGTTCAATTGCATTGTATAACGTGCGGCTATGGCAACTCCGGCTCCACAATATAGTTATAAGCAGGTTGTGGAGTCGGAGTCCGCGAACTTGCATGTTTTAAAACGGAGTCGCAGTGCTTTCTTTAAATTTATAAAGTCGGAGTTGCGGGTAGGAGTCGGTTTTTTAGATGTGGTAAAGTTGGTGATCAGAGTCCTTATTGCATTTTGAGACTTCAATTAACGAAAAATTATTTTACAGTTTCACATTTTATCTCTGTATTCATCCTTCTGACTTGCACGAATTAAAGCGACAGAGGCGTTATACATAGGGCAAGCAATTACCCCAACCAGCTTTCGGAGATGCCAAGATATTGCTGTCCAATAAAAAATTTTTATTTTGGTTTTTAGTTTATAGAGATATAACTAAAATTAGAACTGATTGACAAGACTGCCAAGCTGGAGAAAGTGCCGTAAAAATGTCTTTTTTAAGAACACAAAAAATGACGCGAGTAGGTTTTGAACTACCCATCCAACAATACTATGCAGGGCCCATGCGGGCCCTGCAAGGGCCGCCCGTACGGTAACCGTACCGATTTGGCCGCGGGCGCTGCAGTGGCCCCGCATAGGCTTACTGCACGAGTTTCATAATTTCCAAACTGTTTATGCAAATTGTTCCTTTTTTAACATGATTAAAAGGTTAGCTTATTTGCATGTTTTAATTTTTGATTACGGCTTAAAATTGAAAGCCAGATTAAACCTGTAAGGTCAGCCCATGCGGGACCACTGCAGCGCCCGCGGCCAAATCGGTACGGGTCCCGTACGAGCAGCCCTTGCGGGACCCGCGTGGGCCCTGCATAGCACTGTTGACTAAGTAAGAGCATACAGATCACAATCACAGCGTTGTAGCGCATTTTAACCACTTGATAATTAGACGCCCTAGGTTGTGAAATCGGAATCGCTAGAGTTGCACGTTTTAGAATAAAGTTGAAGCAATTTTTTTATATGTTTTATAGTAGGGTTACCATATCTGAATAGGCGGAATTTCGGACAGACATAGGCGTACAAAAAATTTTTTGGAAGGGCGGACAAAATAAAATCGTCTAAAATTCTAGAATAAAAACCAAAAAAAAAAGTTTTCACTTAAAATCAATCTCGGATTTTTCAATTTTATTGATAAAATCATGGTGTTCTCTATATAAAAAAAAATGGTTTTCAACCAACCACAGGCAAAGAAAAATCTTTATTCTAAAACTCAAAAATTTCGAACAATGTTCTAAAACCTCCGGAGTCCGGACATTGAAAAATTTTATACAAAATTTCAGAGGGTACGGCAACCCTATTCTAAAGTGGAAGTTTGAATAGAAAAATTTAAAAAAGTTGGAATCGGATTCGGAAACTGCACAAATGGGGTAATTATAAGTCACACTTAGCAACCATGAAAGATTCCGTAGATAACGAGCGACACCTCTCTAGAATTTTTACAAATACAAGATTAAAAATAACTACTTCTTCGTATGGGGGGATGGACGGGAGCTGGATGATCTACTAAATGGCTGTACATGTTTCCATCAACCTGGTCACCAGGTTCTTGTCAACATCTGAGAGAGTCTGGGCTCCATTTGAATGGTGATAAATAGGGAAAGATGTTCATACGTGCTAATTAGCTGTCTGCTCCTTTGCGCCGAACTTACAGGGCACCGTAGAAGCCATACCCCATTTGCGCGTTTTTGAGCGGAATAAACCAACGCTGACTCGGAGGCGGTTGAACCTCACCCATGCAGGTCTGGTAAAGCTAAATCCCGGCGGCGTTGGGCTAACATCTTTAATAAATGTACGTAGTCTAGAGGCATTTTTCGCCACTCCTTGCTACATCTCTATTTCGCCCATTGTGCCACATTGATGCCTGACTGGGTAGGGTCATTCAGCAGTTTCATTCCAGCAAGCACAAATGGGTGTATTGATTTAAGTAGCCGCAGCTGTCATTAAGTGGAGACAGAAGCCTTTCATATAGAAGGTGTTTTGGCTCCTGCATGAGCGCGACGAGCTAGAGACAATACGGGGCTTTGTGCTGAAGTTCAGTTGGTTGGATGCCTGCTAAGACAAAAAGGTTGTCCCGTTGGTGTGGGACGCAGGCATCCGGTCACTAGGCGCAAAGCATCGTTTATTGGCTTGTCGGTAAGACAAGTCCGATGGGCACTGCGGCACCAAGCAGGCGCGCAATACTCAGTGGTGGAATGGACAAAGCAAGGGTGGCTGTGCGGAGTATTGAGGCATCCGCGCCCCAGATTGATCCAGCTAATCGCTTTAAAGGCCCAACGCGAGATGTAAACTTCTTGCGCAGTAATTTTACGTTTGGACGAAACGTGAGTGCCATCCAGCTTTATGCTAAGATAATTGGGTTCAGCACAAAATGGTAGGGCATGTCCGTTGACAAAGATGTTAGCTCACGTTGCACCTCTTTTTTGTAAAGATGAAAGGCTGCCGACACAATCTTTGTTTTACTGAGCTTAGCTTCGACTTGTAAAGATAGGAAGATAGGGTTGCCATGTCCTGAGTAACAGTTCCCTCTAATATCTGGAAGTTGCTTGCATAGTGGAAGATGGCCAGATCATGAGCATAAGCAAATCTTCTGCCGACTGTCACTGGCAGGTTATATGTAGGCCTATAAATATTAAACAAAAGGATAGCCAGAATTAATTCTTGTGGGAAGCCATTCTTAAGGTGTCGTAACCTGCTTTGTCTTCCAGCACCGGTGGTGGGGGTAAAACGTCAATTACCAACAAGTTCCATAATCACCTAGACAATGTGCCTGTAACGAAGAAGTGGAGTAGATTGAAGGTGAGGTTGCGGGACCATACAATATCACAAGCTGCTGTGAGATCAACAAACACAGCGCGAGACTTCGTTTTGGCCGAAAAACTA
This sequence comes from Diplosoma virens, assembly GCA_963680785.1. Lineage (NCBI taxonomy): Eukaryota > Metazoa > Chordata > Ascidiacea > Aplousobranchia > Didemnidae > Diplosoma > Diplosoma virens. Next base: position 11,738,979 of record OY796888.1, read on the forward strand.
TCCTCATTTTCTTGAGTTAGAAGAGTGACATGATCTGCGGTTGACCTTCCGCGCCGAAACCCAGCTTGCTCTCTAGGTGGCAATAGGTCAATAATCGGCTCGACGCTGGCATAGATTAGTCTCTCCAAGATCTTAAAGGAGACACAAAGCAAAGAAATAGGTCTATACCTCTTTGGGTCCTTTAATGGCTTTTTTTGGCTTCGTAAGGGCAAGCACTAATACTCTCCTCCAATTTATTTTGGAAGCTTGAGTTGGTGCATGCCAGAAAACAGGAACTTGCTCAACCAGGATTTTTAAGTAGAACCGGCATAGAGTATTAGCTCTGAGCATAAAGAGTTAGGGCCCGGAGCTTTTCCAGACTTTAGCAGCTGAGGAGTATTGGCAAATTCTTCCGGAGAAAAATCTCCAGAGATATATTTGTCATGCGGTGATGGAATTCTTTAGAGTGGGACACATCTCTAATAACAAGTCCAGCCAATTCGCGGTTTATAGTTTTGTAATTTCCATTTTTGAACAACTGCGAGGCAATCGAGTTGGCGGTAATAGGGCAGAGGCGGCGTGTGCATCTCATTCTTCCGGTCAAGCTGTTAATTATATTCCATGCCAGCCAACTGGAGTGCGTGAAGTCGATGTTATTGACACCCTCGGACCAACAACATTTAGTTTTTGATCAAGATGGGACAGCAAGGCGGAAGCAGGTGAACTAGTTGCTTCACCCTGCGGAGCCCTTAGAGCAATTAGCCTGATGGAGGTGTTTGCACTGCGCATAGCTAGAGTCAGGAAATGGTAATTTCTGAGATAGTTTCTAGTTGGCCTTGCGGAAATTCCAACGCTTATACGGCTTACTTGTGACTGGGGCGAGATTTTTCGAGGTAGTAATTAGCAATACTCGATGTTGGGACCTAGGAAACTTCCTTAACGTACGTCTAAAGTAGGGGACCTAAATTGGGACCTAGGAAACTTCCTTAACGTACGTTTAAATCCTTACTCGCAAAAGCCAAGTCGGGATTGATTCCAGTGTTTCAGCGACCAAAGAAGAAGCTAGGGGCATCTTTAGGGTTATACTAGAGGGAAAGATTTTCCTTGGTTGTCCAATTAGCCAGGCATTCTCTATCTGGGCTCGTGCAATTACAGCCCCAGTCAGTGTGCTGGCAGTTAAAATCACTTGCATATACAGTAGACATGGGTACGGAAACACTGCAATGGATGCTATTGTGAGTTGCGTGGTTGGTTGTTTGTGAACATTGATAATCTTGCAACTATCAAGGTCCACACACAACCACTCAACTGCTGATCTTTCCGAGGATTGATCCACAAGGACCCAGTTAAGTTTCTCGTGGACAAACGTAGCAAGGCCATGCTTCCTGCTTGAGACTCAGTATAAAGTGTGGTATTACTATAGCTGGTTTGCATTCGTGCAATTGGTTTCTTGTAAGAAGATGATAAGGGCCTTGTGTCTGGTGGCCAATTGGCTGATAACGCAGATCTTATTTGCGCTGAGGCCTTCAACATTTAAAGATATATTTATGAGCACAAATGGCCCGCATCTAGCATTTACTGACTTATCGAGTCTCTTTCGCTTCCGGAGCCAAGGGTTTATCTTTTTACGCCCCGGAAGCACCCACAAAAATAACTTATAGCAATCATAATTACTATTGCTGAGTAAGCATTTCATAATGCTTTTTCTTGTTCACATTCTTTTGAGAGTAGATTTAAGAGTAGATAAAAATTGAAAAATTTTTATTCTTACTCTGGTTACACTCAACCTCTGTCCAAAGCACTTTTTTCTGCTTAGTAAATGCATATTATAATTATTGAAAATGATAAGAGATTACAAGCGGTAGCTTTAGATAAGTGCCTAGAATTCTTAGAAAATCCCAACATTTTAGGAAGGGTTGAATTCGAATAAAGAATTTCTGTTTATTTGTTTGCTTGACTTTCAAAAGTGATTAAGCACGTTTCGACGAATTTTTTCAATAAAAATCTTTTTTAATCTTCAATGGAATTTTTGCAACAACTCTCAAACCGGATCCACGTGGTGTGTTTGTCGGGTAGGTATCGGTAATTGTTTGAGGGTTGCCCTAAGTTTAACGCTTCCGACGTTGTCCTGCAAGCCAGGCAAATAAAAAAAATGAAAAAAGATTGTTATTAAATTGTAATACTGAGTTTTAGGGACCGATACCTGCAGCTTATCTTGATCAAGATTTATGATTACTACTGTATCAGTACTCACTCTTTCTGCTGTACTAGCATTTACCAAAGTCACAATGATTGATTTTGGAAAGCGTGATTTCCTTAAACAGTGCGTCGCTTGTGTGACAGACAAACTATTAAGTTTAATATTAGCCATCGAAGTGCTAACTTGTTCTTATAGTTAGTCAGAACAAAGTTGTGTAGTGATTATTTGCAGTTGTTGGAGCTGGGGATTGTTTTGAAGTTTTTTGAGGCTTGAGAGTCAAGTTTTACGAAAATCGTTTGAATTCTTTTAATTTTTTTAAATATATTTTTATTGTCAGAAACCATGGTTTCTTTCTATTTGTAGAGATAGGTTTTTTCAGCGAATCCATCAGTACTTAGCCAAAACTAGCTGTTTTAAGAATTTCAGTCCCGCGACAAACTATTTTTAAAGCCGGTATAAAAAAATAATGTAGCGCAGGTACTTGGGTTTTGTAGTTCAACTGGTCTTTTGAATTCCTGAGTAAAGTTGTGATACAGACCGAAACTAAATTTTCTTAAACAAAAATGTATTTATTCATTCCTAACTTCAGCAGGCCCTGCCAATCGAATTAACACTCAAATGAAAAGCAGTCACAGAATACGAGAGAAGAACAATTGTAGGTTGAATTGGAAAAATCCAACTCGAATATCCGTTAAAAATTATTTTTTTACATTCATTATTTTTTGAATGAATAACAATTTTGCCAGAAATCAAAAATGAAAAACCAGATTTCCATTTGTGCAACCAGATGGGGAAAAATCAAAATGTCCATAGTCGATTGGTTTTTTTATCAAGTCAAAGTATCTAAGCTTTCGTAATTTTTATCTTAACGTCAAGAAAACAAATAAATTTAAAGGAATGTTCAATCATAAATTTTACATTTTTGTGTTGTGGACAATATAAAAGATGTGTTGGACTAAAAAATTACAATTCAACATGTGTTGTTTTTCTATTGTTGATAAGATTGTTTTTTGTTCATACTGGATGGCTCAGTAAGACTTAAAACAATTTTGGTGTGTGCAATTCAAATACTTATACTTCAGACTTATGAACTATTAAACCGATCGCAGACCATAAATATAAGGACTGCTCGTTTTCTGTTACCTCTCATTTTTTGTATGGCGTTGCGAGAATAAATAAACAAACTATTATTTCAATAATAAAATCTTGTATTAGCAATTTCATTTTGAACGGCAATACTGATTTTTTTTAGTTTTTTTAATTTGATTTAATAAACAAGATTTACACGAAATAAAACAAATATATTACTTACTAAAAAAATTCACTATACCCACGCATACAGCGTAAGATTCTTGAATATTTAAAATATAAGTATAAATATTGAGTTTAACATAGGGTTACCATATCTGAACAGGCGGAATTCCGGACAGACATAAGCGTAACAGCCAAAAATTTTTTGGAGGAGCGGACAAAATAAAATTGTCTGAGATTCTAGGATGAAGACAAAAAAAAAAGTTTTCAACCAAGCAAAGGCAACAAACAAACGAGTTTCATGTCATTTTAAAATCTTTATTTAAAAAACTCTAAAATTCCGGACAATGTTCTAAAAATTCCGGACATTGAAGAATTGTATACAAAATTTCGGACGGTATGGTAACCCTAGTTTAACAGCAACAATCAAAATTAAATTTCAATGGACATTTCAATTCAATATATTTAAACTTCCATTTTTTATGACTAAAACCCTGTTTTATTTGTAGTGCAATGCATTTTTTAGAATAGAAAATTTATATTTATTTTTATGTTAAAAAAAGTCCAAAAACGTTACATTTAATTTAGTTTGATATTAATATTTCCACTAGATTTTTTTATAATTACGTTAGAGCAGAGCTAATTATAGCCATTATCAGTTTAAATTTTTGCTTTGGTTTGCTTTTTTAATTGTACTTTCAAACAGAAAATCAGTTTTTTACTTTACTCTATTTCGTTCCACTAAAGAAAAAAATCTTTCCAAAAAAAATTTTTTTCATTGAATCATGAACTTTTCAAAATGTTTATGGCGGGCTTTTTAATTGGTATTACGTTAAACATCTCGTTTCAGAAGAGTTTCCAGGGTAGATTATTCACTTTGGCCCTCCGCAGCAAGAACTTCGGCTTTTTTCTGGAGGAGGGGCTTCCCCGGTCAATTGAAAAGCAAGCTAAAGTCAACAAATAAAATAAGTGGGTAGAAAGTTTGTTAATCACAAGAAAAATATTGGTAAACAGTAAAATTCGTCTTTGTCGTTGTTTGGAAAGCATCCATTCCGGGTCACTCACAAACAGGACTGCGGCCGAGGGTTTATCCTTTTACTACCCCAGATTGCTGTACTGTCTGAATCAGATGCTGGCAGTGATGGTATTGATCCAGCATTAAGTTTCGTCATCCAAAACCGTCAGACCTCGTGCTCCATGTAGTGCCCGATGTATCAGGCAGTGTTAGAACTGGTCTGCGGTTTGTTCAATGGCGCCACACTCACACTTCGGTGAAGGAGCTAAACCTCATTTGTGCATGAACGAATGAAATTTCCCAACACCAGTTTGCAGGTAATTCAGTTTAACCCAAGGTCTTTGGGGCAAGCTCAATCCAACAGGCCGGGCACGGGTTATGGGTATGAAAGCACGGAGCCTGGATGTACTCTCACCCCATGTTCCATCTGTAATTCGTCCACTGTGAAGCATGGATGCCTAGTCGGGCAAGGTTGTTTAATAAATTTTGCACAGCTGGCACAAACGAATGTTTAGATCTTAGTCTCTTTTGGGAGTATCTAAGGAACCACTTAAAAGATCATGCAACATATGGTCAGGGTGCAGGGATCCACGGTAAACCAATGAGTGTCGCTCCTAGTCAGGAAAGCTTAGCTGGTTGGATGCTTAAAAGTATGGATAAGTGGTCTATTGAATGGTGGAGTGGGACGCAGGCATCCAGTAACTATATGCAAGGCGTCATTCAAGACACTGTCTATGAGGAGAGTGTAAGCGCTGTGACACCAGACTATTGCGCAGTACTCAGCTGTTAAGCAGACTAGAGATAGGGCAGCTATTCGCAGTGTTTTGGCACCAGCACCCCATCCTGAGCCTACAAGTTGCGTCAGCAGTGTGATGCGCAAAGATATTTATGCCACTAGATGGTGATGGAACGTGAGCGATTTGTCCAGTTTAGCCCCAAGATAAGTCGGAGTTGGGCAGAACGGTAAAAGTCTACTGTTGTTGTAGACTTTTAGCTCACGTTTGGCCTCTCGGTTATTTAAATGAAAGGCTGCCGTCACCGTGTAAATGTGACTGAACTTTAACCTCCAAGTCAGAAGATATGCTAAAAATGTAGCAATGTCTTGACTTAAAGTCTCTCCAAATCTTTCCAATTTCTACAGGAGTGCAATAATGTTACATCGTCTGCATAAACAAACTTTCTAAAAATTTTGGAGACCAGATCGTAGGTATAGATGTTGAAAAGGAGGGGAGCCAAGGCCGATCCTTAAGGAACACCGCTTTTCAGACAGCATAGCCTGCTTTGCTTGCTGTCACCGGTAGTAAGGGTAAAATTTCAGAATCTATCCATCCCGATTATCAGCGAGGGTGACGAAACTCGATGCTAACTTAATATTTATAACATCACTGCCAGCATCTGATTCAGGCAGTGCAGCAGTCTGGGGTAGTAAAAGGATAAACCATTGGTCCCAGTCCTGTTTGTGTCTGACCTGGAGTGGATACCCTTCAAACGTCGACGACGATCAGCGAGGGTTTGTTATCCTAGTGTCTTATAAAACCAAAATCCGTATTGGATGAAACGCTAAAGTAAACAGTGATTTATTCTTTTCTGATCATAATTTATTGGCATTTTACCTGCTTCTTCTCATCTTCTTCAGCTTTGAGAAGCATTTTGGCTAGTTCCAGTACACACTCGTTTACATTTGTTCCTAATTTAGCGCTGGTTTCCAGAAACTTCGATTTGGTTTGCTGAAAACAACATTACGTGATACACTTTTGTTTGATAAACAATTTTTTGCAAAGTTAAACCTCTGAAATTGAGTTTTATATATTTCAACTAAAAACCATCATAAATCTTGTCTTCTTAAAGTTTGTAGACCTAATTTGTAGATAGAAGCCAAATGTTTTTTCTCAATGAATTAAGTTAAATTCCAACATCAACCAGTTGCGCTACATTTTTTCATCCAAGCGTAATCTACTATTTTTGATTGGCTAATTGCTTTGCATATTTTTCTTTATTTTATCGCTGTCTTACATAAAAAAATGTTGCAGCCATGCTTTGCATTCCGTTACTTTTTCTTTAGTTTTTTTCTACTAATTCTCTGCATGCTTTAAGATCTGATCGCTTCGCATTTTTCTTTTTTTAATCTTGGTTCACATTGAAAGTGTTCGCGAAAAAACCAAAGCGAGTGGCGAAAAGGAAAAAAAAACAACACAGCGGAAAAGCAATTCACACTAGACGCGAAAAGCTTTTGTGCTTTACAAAATACTATCAAAGTTAAAATATTTCAACTATTTAACTATTTAAAAAGCGTTTGTAGAAAAAGCAAGGGGAAACCATAACATACGTAAGCCTAGCGCAGTGCATCGCAACCTTTTGGCGCCCACAGCACATTTAACAACCTTTCGAACCTTTGCTGCACACTTGGGCCAAAGTAAAGAATTGTTGGAGGGTTTGTTCCGGATTCACTTAGATAATTGTTTCAACCGATGTAAATATTTTCTGTGCCTTGTGAAATTTCTATGGTTCTATCATATGTGCTACTCAAGAAAAAGCGCAACGTGTATCCTGGTTCATTGAGACAAAATCAGATGTTCAGACCCAGCGAAACTACAGAAGTAAGTATGGAAGAGATCCACCATCACGTCCTTCAATTCGTTTATAGCACAAGAAATGTATGGAGACAGGGACAGTGTGCGATACAAGGAGGAGTGGGCGACCAAAAACATCTGAAGAAAACATCAAGCGTGTAAGGCAAGCCTTTCAACGTTCTCCTATGAAATCCATCCGTACTGCTGCCAGACAATTGGAACTACCACGTTCAAATGTGCACAGGGTCTCTTCCACACTTACTTCTGTAGTTTCGCTGGGTCTAAACCATTTGATTTTGTCTCAATGGACCAGGATACACATTGCGCTTTTTCTTGAGGAGTAGTCATTTTATGGGGATTCAGTTCAAATAACTCAATCATTAAACATAAGAAATTTTAATTATGAAATTTTATCTGAAACAATAAACTTTAGTGTCAATAAAAACTTTATGAAATACTGATTAACATAATACAACCCTCATTGCGATATCTCATCATTTCACTTTGTAATAATTTTTTTAAATTGTAAAGAGACTTTATGGACACGCTCTATATAGGTTTTTTCGCTGTTTTTTGGTAGCCGTTTAGCCATTGGCTACTATGGCCAGTTTAATTGTTAAATATTCCGTTAAGTTGTTAATTAAACGAATGTGAAAATTTTTAAAGTTATTTCTAATAGGAATACATTTTTATTCGGTAAATGTAAGCTGTTATTTCATGCAAATTATAATCCTTGAATATTCTAGCTGATTAATTCCGATCGTTCCATCTTTAGCTTTATGTTTAAGTATTGTAGCCTGCAATTACAATAATAACGTTAGATTCTCTTCTTTACTGGTCTGAGGTAAGATTGCTTACTAAAGAGTTTTCATTAGATTTCATTACATTCATATTATTAGATTGCTTACTTAAGAGTTTTCATTGGTTTTCATTAATAGCATCCAAAAAAAGAGATAAAATTTTATTTATAACTCTATATTTAAAATGAGGAGCTTTTTTGGTTTTCGCTAGATTTTGATAGATTTATTGACATGTGAAGAGCCGAGATACCGATTCCGGGTACAAAACAAACTGTGAGACAAGTAAATGACACAAAAAAAGGTTTTCACTTCACAAAAAAGAAAACAACATAAATTTTTTATGCTTTAGCCAGGGTAGCTTCTAAAAAAATTTCTTATTTTGAAAAGAACGTTTAGATCAGTCATACTCAAATGCCGATCCGCAACAATTTATTCCAATTTTATACTTTAAAGAAGCGCTACCAGTTCAAAAGTAAAACATTATCAAAAGAATATTAACAGTAATTATTGATTTCGCTCAATAACTAAATGCAAGATCAACGCTTACAGTAGATTGGTGAAAATGTGTAGTGGTGTGTACTGACGGAGCTGCCAGCGTGGTTGGTGGTCATTTGGGTGTAAACGCAAAAAGAAGAAAAGTTACAAACAGACATTTGCTGTCTTACACATTGCATAATTCACCTTGAAAATTTAGCTGCCCAGAAATTTTCACCTGAATTAAATGACGTTATGATAGAAGCAGTTAAGATTATCAAATATATTCATAACCGTGTATTGCACTTCAGGCTTTTTGAGGCACTGTGCGAGCGCATCGGTTTACAACATCACCATCTCATTTTTTATGCAGAAGGGATACGGTTTTGGAGAGGAGGCGTTCTTGCACGTCTTTTTGATTTAAGAGAAGCAAATAAATTTTTACGGGAGTGAAAATTCCTTATTAAAAGAACTTCGATCCAAAAAGATGCGGATAGGCAAACTTGCATACCTAGCAGATATATTCAGCCGCTTAAATGATCGTAGTAGTTCTTTTCAAGGTTATTGTATCAGTATATTTACAGTGTGCAACAAAACTTTTTAAAAAATTGATTTTTTTGTAATAAATGTTTGCAAAAAAGCGACATTGATATGTTTCTAAGTTTGCAAGATTTGGTGGCAAGTACCTCTTTTGACATTAAAGAGTTATTTGTCATGAGTTAATACTTAAAAGGGTTAGCCATTAATTTTTGCCTATATTTTTCCGAAAATAAGATCCTCAAAAGAGAAATTTTTGGATCGTTAATCCCTTTACAAAGGATTATAAAGTCATGTAATCTTAACGCTGTTATAAAGAATCGCTGATTGAACTCGTTTGCGATACCAAGTTAAAGATTAAACATGAAAACTTACCACTTTTACAATTTTAGGCTTCACTTAAAAACAAATATATACAACTTAGTAACAAAGCAATTAAACTGCTGCTAATTTTTTCTACGGCTTATCTATGTGAGAAAAGCTTTTTGGCTTTATCTCTTATCAAAACCAAGAAGAAAAATTGCGTGGATATTTAAGCTGTACTTCGCTTAGAAGCGCCAGAAAAATTTTTTGGTGGGAGGAGGTCAAAATTTAAAACAAAAGCAGCTTTTTTTGGTTGCTTGGAAAAAATTGTAGTTAAGGCTTCAAAACTAAATAAAATTGTCCAAAATTAAAAGATACGTGATCGAAATATAGTTGAAGACTAAAAAAAAGGTCATCACTTTGATTTGCACTCTCATTCTTTCGCTATGATTGCAATGATCAGGCGATGACCAGCAAGGGCACAAAGTTGAGAAAAAAAGGCACTCATTTGGTTGATAAAGTACTAACAATAAATGTAAAATCTGAAAATCATTTTGTGTGTTTACAAGAAACCAAAACTTTATCAGGTGAACGAACTTCCGTAAATAGGAAATACACTTTCTTTTTTAGTCCTCGACTAACTTTACAGGTTATGCATTTGCGCACCACGCACCAGCAAAAAACTTCAAATACCTGGGTTCAACAGTTAGTAATGATAGAAGATGTGAAGAAGAAGTAAGGAGAAGGATCCAAGCAGGATGGATGAGTTGGAGGAAGGTGTCTGGAGTTCTGTGCGACAGGATCAGCAAAGGTTAAGGGTAAAATGTACAAGAGTGTTGTTAGACCAACCATACTTTATGGAATGGAAACAGTGACAGTGACGGAAAGACAGATGGGAAAAATGAAAGTTGCAAAGTTGAAAATGGTGAGATGGGCACTGGGAGTGACAAGAAAGGACAAGATAAGAAACGAATACGTGAGAGGGACTGCGAAAATTGCAAAGCTGGGAGACAAACTTCGGAATGCAAGGCTACGTTGGTATGAACATGTAAAAAGGAGAGAAGAAAACTACGTGGGGAAAAGGATGATGGAGATGCCAGGCAGAAGGAAAAGAGGAAGGCCAAGGAGAAGGTGGATGGATTTGGTGAGAGAAGACATGGAAAGTGTTGAAGCTAGGGAAGGAGACGAAATAGACCGAGTGAAAGGGAGATTACTGTCGCGCTGTGGCGACCCCGAGTAGGGAGAAGCCGAAAGAAGAAGAAGCACCTGTTCGAAATATAGTTGAAGATAAAAAAAGGTTGTCACTCTTTTTTTTTACCACCTATTCTTATTCTTTTTGTTTTGTTTTGAATATATTTTAAACAGGTACTCAAATGCACGACCTGGAAAGTTAGCTGGAGAAAAAAAAAAATTTTATCTCCTGTTTACAGCAATTCGTCACTCAATGAACTTTCAGTTTTCTTGTACACATTTAGAAAAACTATTCTGATTTTACCGTCTATTCTTTTTTTTTTGTTTGTTTTCAAATATGTTTCGAACAAGTACGCAAATGCATGACCTGGAAAGTTACGTAGTTGAAGACTAAAAAAGAAATTGCACCTCCTGTTTACGGCAGTTGGTTCACCTAATGAACTTTCGGTTTTCTTGCATATATTCAGCAGGGCTGGGGAGCCACTGTAGAAAAGCACTAGCTCCGGCTCCTGCTCCGGAGCTATCAAGTACTCATTCACTAGCTCCGGCTCCAGCTCCGGAGCTATCAAGCACTTATCCACTAGCTCCGGCTCCGGCTCTCCAACTCTTTAATAAACAAGTAGTTTATCATTTAATGTTTAAATCTTTTTTGCGATAAACTATTCTATTCGAACAAGAATTACGACTTCTGATCTTTACAATTATATCAATCAAATCTGAAAGCGAGTACCAAAAAATATAACTAAATGAAAATCAATTGTGGCGTTATCTAAACATTAAAAAAGTTAAATCGTAACTATTATGAATTGCAAACTCCACACTGACAAATACCTAAACATTATCTTTTTAGTGGAAAACTTTAGAAGCACATGTGTGCGAAACAAAAAACTCCCAAGAAATTTAACCCACGAGGAAATAAGCGAGAACGTTTGTGACGAAACATTAAGGCAATAAAAAAGATTGAGTCAGCCAAATCTTCATTCTACAATTTTAAGAAATAAATTTACGACGTGACAATCATGCGAAAATTGAACCAAATAAAAAATTTAAGTGATCCAATTCTCACGGCTACATTATGTTTTAGTCATATTAAATTTTGATATTTATTTACTCTTAATCATTGAGTGTTTAAATTAGTGATAGGATGATGTCAATTTTTTTTTCTTGGCTCCGATGCCGATTTCAACAATATTTCTCGATTCCGATTCTTTATCAGAATTCACCTTGTTTTTTGTATGAGGCTAACAATTTTTTTAAAAGTATCTAGTTTAATTAGTTGCATAATTCATGTACAGTGCCTCTTCCTTAATTGTTTTAAATTGTTCACCATTAGCCATTGTAAATTAAAGATTATATGTATATTAAAAAGTGAATCAATCGTCCTCGCAGAGTGCAAAGAATAAGAGCAATATTTTAATACAAAATTTGTTTAATCACTGTTTTGAAAAAACCGCAAACATCAGTTGCTTCTTTATTTGAATAGAATCTTGATCCTTATTCAATTAGAAAGATTCTATTTAAAAAAGGATTTTTAAATATATTATACAAAATTATTTAACTACTTTTTAAAAAACCAAAACAGTCTGTTTCATTCTATTGAATCTTCCTGTGTTTACAGGAAAAATAAAAAATAGGCTATAATCATTAGTAAACATAGTACTATGCTTTCATAACATCATTAAGAAAACATAGTACGATAAGTCAATCTTATCCGATAAGTAATACGTAGTTATGCAAAACATAATTTATAAGAGATCATTTCAAAATTTTCAATTATTTTTAACAATAGAAATATTATTTAAGCTTTTCAAATTTTATGCTTCGAAATATGTAGTTTGTTAAACTACAAAAATAATTCAAAACTATCGAAAAGTAAAACAGGTCCAAACTTGCAAAGAGTGGTATATTTATTATAGGATACATAGACTTAGAAAATTATTTTAAAAAATTATTTTGAAGAAAAAATCTCAGCTAAATACCATTCGGCTCTATAAGCTTTTTTTTATTCAGTTTTTTCAGATAACTATAAATAAAAACAGCTAATTAAACAGCTGATGAAGGACAGCTTTTATTCTTTTTATTTCTTTTACCGTAATATCTTTTAATACCAAAAATTTTTTACGTTCAATCATCATCTGTTTGTTTTTTATTTATATTTATTTGAAGAAGTTGAATAAACGAAAGTTTATAGAGTTGAGTGCTATTTAGCTGAGATTTTTTGTTAAGAATAATTTGTTGAACTAATCAACCAAATAATGCAATTCCTGTGATGTCATATAAGAAAAAATGACTCAGGTTATGCATTCATATTAAGATGACCTGACTCCCCTTCTCTTACCTTAATATGAATAAAAAGACTGATTTTATTGGATGAAATAGACTGTTGAGATTTTTTAAAATAAAGTTTAAATAAATTTTGTACAAAATTGCTCTGATTTTTTCTTTGAGCACTTTGCAATGAAGATCGATTCACTCTTGCTCTCTCTCTCTCTCTCTCTCTCTCTACATACTGCATATATATGTTGTAATATTATATGAAACTTAAGTAATATACATAAATTAGGAAAAAATTAATCGACGTGTTTTTGTAGAGCGCTTAATGAAAGTCGGAACAAATACAATGATTTTTCATTTATTAAAAAACAACCCGACAGCCTGTTTCATCTATTTCTTAATTTCTTAATCAGATAAAATAGGCTGTAGAGATGTTTTTGTTTAATAAATGAAAAGAAAGATATCTATATAACACAAAATTTATTTTTATAATAATGTTTAAAAATCCATAACAATCAATTTCATTCTATATAGCTAATTCTATGAACCATTACTGGAGCCGGAGCTAATAAAATTTTTGTGGCTCCGGCTCCGGCTCCTCCAAAATTGGCTGGCTTTATGGCTCCGCGCTCCGGCTCCGGCTCCGGCTCCGGCTCCCCAGCCCTGATATTCAGAAACATTTTTATTTTTACATTTATCGTGAGTACTTTATCAAACAAAAGAATGCCTCTTTTCTTCGATTTTGCGCCCTTGCTAACTTACTGTTTTTTTGCTGTTGTCAAATCATTGTTTTAAAAACTTTGTTAAATTTAATTCCGGTCGAATTTATATGAATATTATATGAATATACAGACAAATCGAAGCCATTGCTTTTGTACTGCAAATTTAAAGAACACTATTTGCCCCCTCGTGCGCCCCCGCTTCTGGCGCCCCTGACTCACTTTTTAAAAACTTCAATTGAGCCATTTTTACTACGTATTATATCAAGAAAGCAGCAACAGAGTTCACATTAAATGGAGTTCATCGAATGCTAAATGCTCGCTTTTTTTTTATTAAAATTATTTTTATTAATTTATTGCGTTTATTAAAATTTTGTCATTAAAACAGATTACCCGGCTGCAAGGTTGTTTTGAAATAGTACCGGTCCGCAAGCTTAAAAAGGTTGAGAAACACTGGTTTAGATCGAAGTGTTTCAAGCTCGTCGATCAGGCCGGTCACTTTTTAAAATTGTGTATAATTCGCAGGCCGCAGCTGGTTAAAGATTATCTTACCATGCGTTTAACACGTTTACCAGACTATCCTTACATATCGCCAAGTTTTTAATTCTAAGAATTGCACGTTCTTAGTTTCAACTGCGAATTTCGGAGACAACGTAAATAAAGATCAGGCAGCCTTCTCTGTGCAAGCAAAAAGAGTTTGTATTCTCTCTGCAACTATTTAAATGATTGATTGCAAACTTGCACAAAAAAAATGCTGCGCAACATGCAAGGTTTTGTAAGTGTTCAGGTGACACAAAAAAAACAACAATAAAAAGTTGTTTTGCAAATAATTGTACAAAGCTTTCTCTGCCTATAAATACTCTTGGTTCTTTATTTTATCATTGTCACGACTGCCATTGAAAAGTGTGACACGAAAAGCTTCTGGCCTGGCTTTACTAAAAGCCACTTTAAAGTTCTGTACCGCTAACCTATTATTAATTTTAAGGTGCTTAAAAGAGGCGTACTAAGTCTTTTTATCAGATAAGAAAATTCGGCAATTTGTAATTTTAATTTCATTTTTTGAAAGACAAAAGAAAGTTTTCATTTAAATATGACGGTCAAAAATGTTTTTTTGCAATTAAAAATGAAGTCGTTGTTGTATAAAAGGCATCAAATGCCAAAAGCAAAGAAAAAAGGTCAAAGTCAAATGCAGACCTTTATATTTTTTAAAAATTTTTTATTCAATCATTCATTTTAAAAGTGTTACAGCAAGGTGGCCAACTTATGGCACATTGCGCGATTACAAGTGACGTACTATACCCGAGAAACATTAAAAGAAAATCGTGCCTGCTCGTAAAAAAAAGAAAAAATAATAGTAATAGTGATGTCTAAAAAATGCAAGAATTTAAGTAACTTACAGTTAGAAGTGAGTTTTACAGAAATATCTTCTAATCTAAATCACAGAAATAATTTTTATTGATTTTATTGTTCTGTGTGCATCTATTAGTGATTTTTTTTAAACAATAATGAGTCATCATTGTATACCTTTGTATATACAGTACCGTGCAAAAGTATTCGAACAAATTTATTATTTGATACAAAAATATTTTCCCATACAAAAGATTGATATAAATAATTTGGAGCGGGGGTTCTCAAAGGGTATTTACGGGGAGCCACAAGCAGAATCCTTTTTTTGGTTTTCACTAGACTTTTGGGACGAAAAGGAAGAAATCAGAGACAGTGTCAAAGTGAGGATCTTTTCTTTGGTCTACACAATATTCTAAGCAGGAGGGCGCGAGTGTTTGAGAGTCTCAAAAAAGGGGGCCACCAACCACCAAACTTGACAATCTCTGATTTAGAGTAAAAATTTAAATTAAATAATTTTTTGTTAATAAATTGAATGCATAAAAATTTTTAAATAATTAAGTTTGCTTTTTTTTTATTAAATTTTAGGATACAGATAAACTCAAAAAAATAGTCTTGTTCGAATATTTTTACACAGTACTGTATATCAAATGGTTATGTGCATAACCGCCAAATATGTCCAAACCACCACGCTTAAAAAATTGAAAGGAAGTTTAAGTTTGTGTAGCGAACTAAATCAGAAGTAAAAAAAATTGGTGCATGAGAAACCAAAGGTTGACCAGTCCTGTGTTACAGAGTTTACTGTAGGTCATTAAATTTATAATTATTCACAAAGTTTTCATTAATTTGCAGCAAGCAATACCATTTAAAAACTCTTTATGTGACTACTTAATTGCAAATGCTCCATGAAACAACGGGCATTGTAGTAGCGAAGATTCCAAAATCGTTTACAAAACAATAATTTGTGTTTTTAAGCGAATTATAAATTTTCTGTTAAAGAATACTACAGAAAGCAAGTTTTTAAACCCTTCTGCAAACTTCAAGAAGTTTCGTAAACCAACTGTCTTTTCCCCCGTTTCGCTTGCCACTGATTTTATTTCTAGCCGATACAATAACTGGTTTGTAGCCAGAGGAAAACAGTAGACCAAGTTTTCATACGACATCGAATCTCACCTAAAAAATTCTTTTAAAACTCGGCTCGATTGCTATGATAAATCGTTGCTTAAATCGCTTTCCTTACATGCCACCCCCCCAATAAATAGCGAAGCTTTCCGACTTTAAACCAGATTTTTAAACACAAATAAAAGTTAAATCTAGTTTTCAGTATTTTTCAATCAATTTGTTGCAGCAGCTTTGCAAATTTATGCAACTACATTTAGAGCTGCTTGTTAAGATTGCGAATTAAAGAAAAGTCAAATAAAAAATAAGGGTGCAATAACATAACGAGAGCAAAAAGTGAACCGAAAGCATCTGGATCATTAAAGCAAATCTCTGCTAGTATGAGAACCATATATGAGACAAATACAAACCTGTGCCAATTTCTTGCCTTGGTCCGCAGAAACACACTTTTTTCCGTATTTCGCGCTTGTTTCCCGCATATCCAGTTTGTTACCGCAAAGCATTGTGGGAAGTGCTCTTCCGGCTCCGTCCTAAATCAATGAAAAGCAAGGGATTTGTATTCACAGTATTCAAACAAACCTTAATAAGTTCAATATTTAATTAATACGTTTTACGTCCCTTACAAAAAAGTATCCGTACTATAGATCCGCAAAAATTTATCTCATTTAAAAAAACAAAAGTATAATAAAATAAAACTTTCAAGCAAATGCCTAAACTTCATTTTGAAAACCAAAAATTAAATGC
Source organism: Diplosoma virens (assembly GCA_963680785.1). NCBI lineage: Eukaryota > Metazoa > Chordata > Ascidiacea > Aplousobranchia > Didemnidae > Diplosoma > Diplosoma virens. The sequence goes on from OY796888.1 coordinate 11,755,499, forward strand.
CTCGTTTACTGTCCAATGTTATAGGTGACAAGATAATATAGTCCCAAAAATTTTTTTGGAGGAAGGGGGTAAAATTTAAAAAAGCACTTTATTTTAAAAAAAGGAACCTATTTTTCAAAAGACACCTTTTACAGATTTGCCAGTTAGTATCGCGACCGTTTTCAGCGCAAAAATCTAGTGATGACTAAAAAAAGGTCATTAGTTTCAATCAGTGTTCAAAATCTTAATTTTTGTACCAACTTCAAAGTATAGACTAAAAAAAAACGTGATCACTTTCAATCGAGTCCACAATCTCGACTTTTGTCCTCAATTTAAGGTCTAAACCAGTGGTTCTCAACGTGGGGGTGGTAAAATTTTGGCGTGGCGTGGAGATTTAAGACACTACGAACTATTTTTCGTGAAAAAATACGCGAAGGCCACGAGCCACCAAAAATACAAGACCACGAGCCTTCTCTGAATCTGCGAAAATGAAAAAACCAGAGACAGTCTTAAAGCAATGACCCTTTTTTTTGTCTCCGTTAGTCTTTTGGTCAAATTGCATTTCCCCCCAAATATTTTTGGGTTGTTACAGCTATGTATCACCAAATGGGGGACATTAGAATTTTAGAAGTGATTCGGTGAGGTATGACCAGAAAAGGTAGAGAAACACTGATGTAGAAGCTTTCACCTTCAATCGATCTGATATTTTGGTCGAGTTTCTATGATTGTAGGAGCAAATCTAACCCAATGCCTCTGTGTCTGCTCATCTCTACCTTCACTTTTTAAAAAGAGCAGGGAGACAATTGCTTCCCCCTTTCCCCTCCTTCCGCTTTCGGCGTCCCTAAATTTAGTAATATAATTCACATTGCTTTGACGGATGCATTAAAAGCATTGTTCGATAGAAACAAACTTTTGTTTTCATAATGGAAAACAAACAGTGGGGAACGCACGGGGATTGGGGGTCAAAAGTTTTTTTATGCAGGAAGACGACAGAATTTTTATACCATACAGAAAAAATGCGAAAAGTTCGCAAAAGACCGTCTTAAAAAACCAGTGAAAACTTACAAGTTTTTCACCTGATATGAGGGTAATGAAATTAAAATGCATTTTTAAAATTCTCACCCGACTTCTAAAGACGGATATCATTAGTGTATAATTGCTTGGCATCTAAAACAGTGAAAACACCCCTTTAAAAATTTCTGCTCACCCCATTAAAACAAACGTTAGTTCCAAGAAAAATACTATGTTTTTTGCCAAGTGCAAAAAATTTGATTCGTTTAAAAGTTAGGCCTAACCTCATTACACTCTTGTTGGGCATGAAAACGCGTCAGCAACGCTACAGAAAATTTTTTTGTGCACGAATCTTTCACTTAGCTGCTAGTTAAGCTTACCATACGTCCCGATTTTTAGGGTTTTGTCCTGTCGTTCCACCCGGTCAACATTATGTCCGGATATTTCCAAATATAAGTGAAGATCATTTTTTTAGAGAACACTACTTTTTAGTGACGAAATTCAAGAAATCAGGGACTGATTCAAAGTGAAGACTTTTTTTTTAGAGAACACTACTTTTAAAGGACGAAAATTAAGAAGTCCGAGACAGATTCAAAGGGTTCCTTTTTTTAGAGAACAATGCTTTTTAGGAAAGAATTTTTTTCTTTTAACAAACGTCCCGGTTTACCCCTTCGGAAATATGGCATGCCTAATGCTAGTTTACGTATTTAAATTAGCTCTTGTAGCTTTTTTTGTTACAAAAAATTGAGTCTTATTCACTGTTCGCCCTTACTAACCTTGCAGGTTAGGGGATTCCCCAAAATTTAAAAGGTAATAAACTAAACTTGGCTAATAGTGAAGGAGAAATTTTTTTTTTAATTTTTTTTGTTTAGTCCAAATATTTTTTCCAAACGAAATTCGGTTTTTAAACTTTTTTTACTAATGTCTAAACTTGACAGGTATCTTCAAAGACATTGTACATGGTGCTAGCAAAAGCGGTTTATTGCAATTTTTGGCTTGGTATCATTACTAAAAAAATTTGGAATATACAAAAAAATTTAATCAAATTTAAGACCCTAACCTTTAGAGAACAATTTTATCACATTGTTGAACGTCAATAACTGCTACATAGTCAATAAGAAAGTTATTGACACTACAAAACTATTGATTATAGTAATAATGTACTTTTAACAACGCTGCTTTTGCCAAAGCGAGCAGAAATCCAATAAAGACAACAGGGTATAGAATTTTGAAAATCGTTATTTGTTACGTCATAATCCGGCTAAAAACAAAAAGCCAGCTTATCTTCAAGTAGATTTACGAACAATTCACAATTATAAACAAACCAAAAGCTTTGTTTAGCTGTAACAAATTGTTCAATTCAGTGCACACTCAAGACTAATTATTACGTCCAAAAAGAATTCACGTAAAAACGCTGATTAAAAGTTGTATCACGTGATCACGTCAATATACCTCGACCGCCGAAATCCAATCGCGGACATTGAGAAAGGAATTTTCGTAAGTGCAATCGTAGAGCAGCAGAACTCCATCTGCTCTCCTGTACAAAACAAAGAAGTCACTTATTTGTTTCGATTAAAATCTTTTGTGTAAACGAAATCAAATGCGTCATCGCGTGCCGCAGTTCAAGCAAATGGCGACGCTTAGAAATGTTTGCTGTGTCTGTTTTTTTCAAATGAAGCCAACGCAATAACAAACATGCAACACACGTTTTAGTTTTCCGCTTTCTTAACAGATTCGTGTTGTAAGGATTCGCGGCATATCGATTTTCAGTCTTTTTTGTGGTTATTGTAAATCTGTCTAATGGTTCGTTGCTTTTTTCGTGTTTGCTCAAACATGTTTCTATCACTCGCGCTTCGCGAAAGAGGTATGTCGCTAACTTCGTTGTTGTTTTGTGTTTTAAGGCAGCCTTATTTTAATAGGTGGCTATAATCCTATAAAATTTCTAAAATTTTCAGTAAGATTAGTTTGATGCTATAATTTTAAATTTTCAAGACTGACATTTGGGTAACTTCCTCATTATTTTATTTTCGTATTGACGTCACTTTCGCTTTGTATTTACTGGAAATCTATTGAGACATTGTAATATTAATTTGAAAAGCAGTGTTTCTTAAATTTGTTTTAGTTTTGTTTATTCCTACGATTGAGTTTTGCATTTCATTCATCCAGGACTCAGGATACAACATTAACACTTAAATTTGCTTATACTTTGGTTAGTTCGGACGGTAACTTCTGCCTATGTTTGTTCACGCCTCATTTACCCCTCTCTATTGATTCACTCTTATAGAAATTTTATTCACACGATTAAGAAACGTTGTTGTAAGGCTCCTATAGAAAGTATAGCGATTTGTATTGTAATTGAAAGAATCACCAAAGAAAATCATTACCGATATTTAAATAGCCCAACTGACAGAGCCGTGATAGGCCTCAATCAATCATCCGAAAACATATCATTTTGAAACTCACCACTGATTAATGTTTTGTTTCTTACCGGAAATAGGATCGAGCTATGCTTCGAAAGCGCTCTTGCCCCGCAGTATCCCAAATTTGCAACGTCACTGGTTTTTCGTCAATTTTTACTGTCTTTGTATGAGAATCAACTCCTAAGCAATACTCAAGTTTTTAGAATAAAGGTTTACATTGAATTTTTTCTAAGTTTAATAAAAATGTTTTAGCTCACCTAAAGTGGCAGTCATGCTGGCTTTAAATTCATTTTTACATAACCTCATTAACAAACTTGTTTTTCCGACTCCTGAATCTCCGACAAGGATTACTTTGTAAAGTCGATCTATTCCGTTATCTTCCATGTAATATGTTTTTTTCCAAATACTTGCTCAAGTTTCTAATTAACCTTTATCGCTTTCATTAAAATAATTTCATTCTTTCAAAATATTTCTGTCGTAGTCTACGTATTTGTGATATTTTTAGGAAGAATTAACACAAAACTGATGAAAACTTTTGCAGAAAGTCGAAGCAATCTTGATATAAATCGAGAATAAAGTCTTTTTTTTATACAAGCAATAGTTTTACGACAATTATAGAATTCGAAATCCTGTTATAATGTGAAAAGTAAATATTTAAGTAGCACACAACGTTTTCAAAAAAGAAAAAAGGATTTATTTTTGATTATTTCCAGCTATTTTCAGTAAAATCTTTTTTTTTTTTTCTCATCTACTTTTTAATGTTAAAATTATCATAAAAATGATTATTTCTACTTAACATTTATTTATTGTCCGCTATTCTGGCTTATACTTTTATATAAAAAGTTTCAATTTAACTCAAGACTACTACAAAGCAAAAAATAGGCTTAATATTAAGTGCTTTATCATCACAAAAGTTTATCAAGCCCTTGAGTACGAGTGGATGCTTATAAAAGCGGTTTTTGGTTTTATTGACTTGCTTTTTTCAAACACCAATCACAGTAACGCGCTACCCGGACACAAACTCAATAGTGTTAAGAATCTTTTACGCTACACCTTTCTTGTAGTTTGTTTAGCCAGTAAGTTATTCCCAACCGATTGGTTGATTTTTGACTATTTTTTTGAATTACTGCAATGTGAAGTCAACCTTTACCAAAATATGATACCGCGCCATATCCTTGAAATAATGCAAGTAGGTTGACAAGTTTAATCAAGGCTAAAATCAAAGTTTTTTCGACATACTTTTATAAAAATTGCACTAAGACAAAGCGTATTATTTCTTAGAGTGAATTTAAACCATACAATCATCTCAAGTAACCATTTTTTTTTCATAAAAGCTGCCACATTTTTTAAAAAAAAGTCTGCTTTTTCACTTTCCTTGGTCTGCAACTTTTGGCAGCGGCTTCTGCTTAGTGTTGTAATGATTGTAAGCCTAAACAGATATGTAAAGCTTTAAAAACAACTGATCTATAGCTCAGAGCTTTTTTACCATTCCTGTTTTGAAAGTTTTTTTTTAGTTTGTTAAGGTGGTACGACTATAATAATCATTTTCTTATTGGTGTCGACATAAGAAAAAATTATAAGTTGAGAATTTTGTAAAAAGATTTTAACCATTTTGAGTTAAAATTAAATCAAAAGCTTTTTTACTTCCCCAGCTTGTTCTACTTGATATATTCAAAATATAAATTAAAAAATTCATAAAAATCAATGTTTAAACACGAAGATCTTTAAAACCCAAGTTACCGAAATAAATAAAAATACGAAATGGAGAAAATCAACAAAAGGAAAATATTTAGTTATCTGAACTCATTTAAAACATTATTGTTCTTGTTTGTCTTTTCCATCTTGGAGAAAAATTTTTATCGAAGGTCTCGACTGTTTTTTGAGGCTAGCACACAAAAAACAAAATTAAAGTAATAATACCCGAATTAAAACAGAATAAGTCCTGAATCTTACGAAATCCCACACCAAAATTCGTAAAACTCAAGCTTATTAAAGATTTACCACTAAATAAAATAATAAAAATTGTTCTCGTTTTTAAGACCAACATCACACTGTAAAAAACATTCGAGAGAAAAACATTAAATATATTATAGAAATGAACAATTGAACATTAAAGAAATACAGCGAGACAAAATGAGTAGCAAAACTTATAAAAGAACTACAAGGTCGGTCGTGGGGGCCGACTTGAATGTACGTTGAGTATTAAAACAAATTCTCGTTGATATTGGGCTAACTGGGACCTGCTAACAAACCATAATTATTATCCTCATACAACAAATAACCATCTGAAGATGAAGAACAACATAAAAATTTAAAATAAAAACACTACAAATAGCCTAATTACGAACGCTACGCCGGCTTAATTTTTACACGCATATGTTTCAATACTCAACCCTTCTTCTTTAATATTTTATTTGTACATTTGTAAAAGTTTGTTTTAATAAGTGACATGATTTGTTGCCCGGATACGCTTTGAAAGATACCCTTCTTACTTTTTTGATAGCGAGAGCATAAGCAAATACCAGCAATATTTGACTGAAAAAAGAAAGCGCTTTAATGATCCAACTTTATTAAACATCAAAGCAGCCTAATCAAAAAGTTCCACAGCAAAGTATAAAATTGAAGCAAGCAAAATTTGTCGGTAATTTTACAAAAAGGCTATAAGACTTTACATAATTTTTTACCATAAATAATTTGAAATAAATACTATAAAACTTTTTAAAAAAGCCCCCGAAAAAAACATGCAAATATTTTAACTGATTGATGTATATAGTTTGTTTCCAAGCAAAAACAAACCCGACATTTAAATTTGCAAGTTAAATTGAATATGCTTGCAAAAACTTTAACCGCAACAGGAGAGTTTAGAAAAACTTGTTGATTTTAATTTTAGCACCGATTTCGTGTTGTTTTAAGGCTCGTTTCTACTACGACCTTGGAATGGAGCATCTTTTTTTCTTTTATTTATTTTTTGCTTCGCTTAGCGCTTATGCACGGAAAGACGTGAAAAAAATTAAACAAAGAAAGTTTACTGCATTCCACTACGAGCCTCAAGGCCCGTTTCCACTACGAGCGTGGAATGGAGCATTCTTTGTTTCTTTTATTGATCTTTCAGCGCTTAAAATCTAAGCGAGCGTTAAGCGAAGCAAAGAAAATCAATAAAACAAACAAAGAATGCTCCATTCCACGTTCGTAGTGGAAACGAACCTTAATGTCAAAAATAACGTGAAGCTGCGTCGAGTTTGTTTACAGATTTGACATTTTTGCGATTTGCAACACTCGTAGCCCAAATTCAAAGTTGCAGTAACACGCGTTCGGTGGTTAACAAAATCTGGACTGGAGTCATTACAACTCTGTTACATGCCGCTAACAAAGAGGATCACGCTAGAGAAAAAACAACATAAATGTCTTTTTGACCAATATCCGGGCCTTACCGGCTATTTTATCACAGCTAAACTTTGCTTTAAGACAGGGGTCGGCAGACTTTTCAAGACGGGGGCTGGATTTAGATTTTTTGGACCTCCCCGGGCCAAAGCGTAAGAAAAAAAAGTCTTCGCTTCAAATCGATCTCTGATTTCGCTATTTTTTCTCCGAAAATTGTAGTGATCTCTAAAAAAAAAAAAAAAAAAGTGTTCACTCCGATTTGATTCCTAATTTTGCTATTTTTCTCCCGAAATTACAGTGATCTCTGAAAAAAAAGGTCTTCCCTTCGATTCGAGCTCTAATGTGTTTTCCTACGAGATGAACAAGGTAAAAACCTAAAACTGTGCGTTCCCGATGTAATTCTATCCACCTGTGGCTAAAATCAGTGTATGCTTTTTTAAAAAGAGCTCGGCGGGCCGGACGAAAAACCTTAGCGGGTCGCAGTTTGCCGACCCCTGCTTTAAGAGAATTAGTACCAAAAACATGAATACCCATATTTCCCCCAAACACTTGCGAAGGATAATCAATTTCTTTTTTAAAACACAAGCGTGTCATTGTATATCAAATCATTCAAGAAAATCATTCGAGGTCTTATAGTTTTCTGAAAAACTCTGAAAAAAGGTGTGATCGTCTTTTATATCAGCTATGTCATTATTAAATCACTCCCATTTTCAGTTTTTTACTATGAAATCGCGGTTGTGGACTCTTGGTAGCGCTATTTTTTGCAATTTTTTGCTTATATCTTATTCAATTTTTTGACCAATTTTTTTGTCAGGACATCAATAGAAATATCTCGGTGCACTATAATACAAAATATCAAGTTTATAGTTGATAAAATATATGAGAAAAGAAAGAAATACTGGTTCAACTTCAATTAAAAACTGCAAAAAAGTATATCGAAAAAAATTTTTTTGCTTAAACATTATTTTAATCTTTACTTTTATAGTCTTAAAAAATCTACGATGGCTTTTTTTAAATTCACAAAAAAGTCAATTTTATATCTTAAACCCAGTATTTTTCATTTTAAGCCTACTGTAAATAGTATTTGTTCTTAAATTGACAAAATAAATCTGTCCTGATCTGCTAATTATATTTACTCAATTAACCTGTTTTTCTTCAAATTAGACTGACCCCGTATCAGCTTATTAGTCGATCTAATTCGAACAAAAACCGATTGGAGTGAGAGCAAAAGAGAAAGCATGTAAGGATTACGACAACTACATAATGTATCGAAAGAAAATCTCCCTCAAATTAAAATCTCAAATTCTTTAAGACAATTTATACGGGTTTGAAAAATGTAACACAATTTTAGTTTTTTACAAGTCGGGTTTTACTTTTACATTTAACTCTTTGAAGACGGAGCTTTTGTCCACTAGCTGCGCAATTTTAGGAGTTTTTCAAGAATTAAGCAATATTTAATTATAATTTCCCCATTTATTATAAAAAAAAATTGTTTAAATTTTATATCATTAAAAAGATAATTTTTTCCTGAGTACAATGATATAAAATGTTTAAAAATTTGTTCAAAAACAAGTTTGCAATAAACAAAATAAAAAAATCCACTTTTCCTTTCAAAATATCCTTTTTTCCCCCCCAATAATTACAGGTAGCGACAAGATAATTTAAATTTTCAAGTCGCTACGTGTCGCTACAGTTCTACTCTGTAGGGCGAAAAAAAATTCGTCTGAATATTTTGCAAAGCGGCGCCGCTATCTTCGATTATATTCCCAAGAGAATATGACGAACGTACATCACTAATTAGAACAACCAAATTTTGAACTTTATTTGAGTGTGTGTGCTTGCGTGCCATTGTTTGAATCTTTGCGCGGCTTTGACTTTGATCTAGAAAAAAAGTTTCTGCTTTTTTTCGTGACAATTTATAAACAAGAAATGGCAAGCTCATAGCTTATATTAGCTTGTTCAGCAAAGTAAGGTATTTGTAACTCAATAAATTCTTATGTAACAAATTTTCATCGACTGATGTATTTTTGCTGAAGCATTTTATTTATTTTATTTTTATCTCTATATTTATCCTCCTGACTCGCAGGAAAGCGATGGAGGCGCTATACATAGGGTAAGCAATTATCCCGACCTACTTCCGGAGATGCCAAGATATTGCTTTCCGCTTGTAATTTAGTAGAGATATTGTTATAGTATGTGACGTCATAGCGCACGGCTCTACTGCCTTCTTCTCTCTGGTTTGATAAGTGTGGTTAACCGCGTGATAAACTATTAGTATAACTTACAGATTCAGTCGTATAGCTATCGTGTAACTCCGTATAAATAAAAGAGCTAACTGCAGATACTGGTGGAACTCATAACATGGCGTCGTCGACAGTCAGCTTATAAATTTGTTTAAAGAAAATAAGCTTACGAACCATTATAAAAGTATACTGCAAGTTCGTGATCGGAGATTTGTAAAAGATTGAAGATAAAAGAGACATGGCAAAAAACAAGCGAGAGCTGCAAGCAGAATTAGAAGCAGCAAACAAACGTATAGCCGAATTATCTCAATCTAATCAAAACGCGAATAGTAATATTAATAACGAGGAACCTCCCTCTTGGTTAAAAACTCTTTTAGAGGCACAGTCTGAAAGCCAGCGACAAATGCAGCTTGAAAGCCAGCGACAAATGCAAAAAATAATCGAACGATTTTCGCCACAGCAGCTGGCCCAATGCGCGAACAGCGAGAGAAGCGAATCACGTGAGCAAACCATTGACGTCAACAATTCTAACAACGAGGCAAGGCGAACCAAAGCGGACGCACAAAAGCCTTCGACACTGCAGGTGGGAATTTCGTTAGCTGAATTTGCGAAATGGCGTAAATCGTACAACGATTATGCTACGGTCTCGCTTGCAACAGAGCTGCCATTGAGCAGTCAGTTGGCATTGCTTCGCGGTTTTTTTTCGATGGACATGCGAGAAGCCGTAGAACACGTACTTCTTATCCCGGATGATACGACACTTAAACCAAACGAAGTGTTAGACAAAATTAAAAATTACATCCGGAGTCAAAGAAATATAGCGTTAGATTGCGTCGCATTTGAAGAGAGAAAGCAAGCGGCTGGCGAAAACTTCGATTCGTTTTTAATCGCGATCAAAACTTTGGCAAGAGACGCAGACTTGTGCAATGAATGTTTAAATCGTCGTTTAGTCACAAAAATCATGTCGGGAATATATGACAAAGAGACTCGAACAAAGCTCCTAGCCATGTCCCCATTACCTGATCTTCAGACCGTCACTGATTTATGCAGATCGGAAGAGTCAGCAAAACTAGACGACGCGCGAATAAGCCGACAGCGGAATGAGAGAAAAGCGTACCAAAGCAAATTTCGCCGAAATTTCTCTAAATCTAAAGAGCGCACTAAAACCCCCTGTACAAAATGCGGTAAAAAGACCTGCCCACCAAAAGGTCAAACCCACTGTCCCGCAAAGGATACAGAGTGCTTAATATGTCGCAAAAAAGGTCACTTTACATCAGTGTGCTTTCACAACAAACCCGGGTTCAACAGACGCGAAGAAACGAAGAAAAAGTTAACCGGACAAATCAAGCGTAGATGCAATGCTAACGCAAATTTCGCTAACTCCGCGGCGCCCAAAATAACTGTTAATCTTTTTTCTCTTAAACATCGTAACCCGTTAGGTTCCACAGAAGCTACACCAGACACAGGTGCCGAAGCAAGTCTTGTTGGGGTAAACATCATTCAACGGCTCGGAATAGACCTTGCTAATCTAATGCCGCCAAATCAAGACACTCTTAGTGCAGTAAATCGGCAGACCGTAACATGCGTAGGGACTTTCCCATGCATCATCGAATACTGCGGCCGATTCGTGGAAGAAACCATTTACGTCTGTCCTGAGGTAGAAGATTTTTTGCTTGCTTGGTACGTATGTCAACAGGTTAACATTCTACCTGACACGTATCCTCAACCGATAAATTCATCAAAAACACCTCGAAAATTAGCAAGCATATTAAAAGCAGAGAACACAAGATTCATTATATCAGAGAACCCAACTGCAGCAGAAATTAATGAAATTGAGAACAAGTTGATAAAATCGTACAGCGATGTGTTTTCTGAAGACACAACATTACGGGAAATGAACAGTAAACCCATGAAAATTTCCTTGAAAGATGATGCTGTTCCATTTGCTTTACCTGTTCCACGCCAAATACCTTTAGCTTTCAGAAGGATGGTGAAGACAGAGCTTGACCAACTCGTACAAGCCGGAGTCATTGCACCAGTAACAGAAGCAACTGATTGGGTGCACCCTATGGTCGTTGTACAAAAACCCAATGGTGGAATTCGTCTCTGTATTGATTTGCAGAAATTGAACAAATACGTACGCCGTCCATATCATCCATCTAAATCACCTGCCGAAGCTATTACGAATATTTCTTCTTCGTCTAAATTTTTCTCAACATTAGACGCCACTAAAGGATACTGGCAAGTACCTTTAGAAAAAGAAAGTCAAGACTTTACCACATTCATTACGCCGTTCGGAAGATTTAAATTCCTTCGAGCTCCGATGGGACTAGCTTCTTCTCAAGACGAATATTGCGCAAGAGGCGATGAAGCTCTGCAAGGCATTGAAAAAGTCGAAAAAGTGGTAGATGACATTCTTATTCAAGGCGAAACTGCACAGGAGCACTTGAATACCGTAGTGGCTGTACTAAACAGATGTCGAGAACACGGTATTACTCTTAATCCGAAGAAAGTGCAGTTACTACAAAGTGCTGTGAGATATGTCGGATATATAGTGAGCAGCGACGGTATTAAAGCAGACCCCACAAAAATTGAAGCAATCTCTGAATTCCCTGCTCCAACAAACATAACTGAATTACGATCTTTTATGGGCATGGCAAACCAGCTGGGCGGATTTACTCACCTACTCAGTGAAGCAGCAGGCCCACTTCGGGACTTGCTCAAACCAAAAAATGCTTTTCTCTGGTCACCCCAGCATGAAGAAGCATTTACAAAGACAAAAGAAATTCTTTGTAGCCCCCATATTTTGGTTGCATTCGACCCCAATCTGGAAACGATGCTGCAAACAGATGCATCTCGGTTGAAAGGTCTAGGTTTTGCACTTTTGCAAAAACATCAAGAAACGTGGAAATTGGTTCAAGCAGGATCACGTTTTATAACTGAGACTGAGGCCAACTACGCTATGGTTGAACTGGAATTGCTCGCTGTTGTTTGGGCTATGCGTAAATGCCGCATATATCTGCAAGGCTTACCCAATTTCGAGCTGATAGTAGATCACAAGCCATTAGAGTCAATCCTGAATACCCAGACACTCGATATGGTGGATAATCCCAGGATTCAGAGACTTAAAGAAAAACTCAGCGCCTTTATATTCCACACCACCTGGAGAAAAGGCAAAGACCATATGATCCCCGACGCGTTGTCACGAGCACCGTGCCGCGACCCAGAACCAGAAGATATCATAAACGTAGACACAACCAGAATGATCTGCAAAAACGTTTCTACAATTCTGAGAGGAAAAGACCCAGAAGTCACAAAAGAAACATTTATCGATCCAATGCTGGAAGACTTAAAAGAAAGTACTCAGCAGGACGAAGCAGCACAACAATTAATCACTGCTATTAAAAGCAACTTTTCAAAAGGAAACGAATATCCATTAGCTCAACCTTTCAAAAAGCTGAAGGATCAGCTTACTTTCGAAGATGGATTAATTCTCCTGAACAGCCATCGCATTGTGGTGCCGGTACAGAAAAGAAAAGAAATACTGACAAAGCTACATGCCTCACATCAAGGCATCGAAAGAACAAAACAAAGAGCGCGTCAAATAGTGTACTGGCCAGGAATCAATAGCGACATCAAAAATACCGTTGAAGCCTGCACGAAATGCCAAGAGCACCAACCAAGCTTGCAACAGGAACCATTACAACGCGATCCCCTCCCATCAAGACCCTTTGAAGACGTATCTGCAGATTTATTTTATTATGCCGGTAAGACTTACCTGGTTTATGTAGACCGTCTGTCGGGATGGATTAAGCTCAGCGAGTTCTCTCATGACCCTAGTTCACATCAGATAATCAGCACTATAAGAAAATTTTTCGTGGACACAGGGGTACCAGTACGAATCAGAACTGACGGAGGACCGCAATTCACATCAAGCAAGTTTCAACAGTTTCTCAAGAAATGGGGAGTAACTTCCACCATAAGTACTCCACATTACCCACAGTCAAACGGACACGCAGAAGCAGCAGTGAAAGCCATGAAGCACCTTGTTGCCAAAACTGCTGAGCATGGTAGTCTCGACTGCGATGAATTTAGCAGCGGCCTAATCGAATGGGTTAACACACCCAAGGCCCATGGGTTATCACCAGCCGAAATTTTATACGGCGCCCCGCTACGTTCAATCGTCCCAGCTAAACTGAAGTATTTCAAGGAAGATTGGCAAAACAAATTCGACAAGTGGGACGCAGCTTTATCAAATCTACAAGTGGCTGCAGAAACCGAATACAATAAACGCGCAAAACACCTCAACCCACTAAAAATCGGACAACATGTTCGAATTCAAGACCATATTACAAAAAAATGGTTGCGATCGGGACTCATCATCGGCGTCGGGAGAAACCGCGACTACCACATAAAACTACCGAGCGGTCGAGTCTGTTGGCGCAATAGACGTTTTATTCGCCCTCTCCCCACCGAAGGGGGAGACCCCAAAGAGGAAATGATGACATCAGACGAACGTCACGTCCATTTTGAAGATGAAGTCTTCCCACCATCTCCAACCTCGCGGCGAAGCGTGAGACAAAAACGCTTTCCTGATCATTTAAGGGATTTTGTATGAAGTAGCGTAAAACTCATAGCGCTTGTGCCGTATTGTATATAGTTTGTTGCATGTTTATTAATCGGGCTCGTACAACGTACTAATATTTTCCTTAGACAACCTTTTCGCTAAAAAGCTTCTTAAAAGGGGGTTGTTATAGTATGTGACGTCATAGCGCACGGCTCTACTGCCTTCTTCTCTCTGGTTTGATAAGTGTGGTTAACCGCGTGATAAACTATTAGTATAACTTACAGATTCAGTCGTATAGCTATCGTGTAACTCCGTATAAATAAAAGAGCTAACTGCAGATACTGGTGGAACTCATAACAGATATGACTGCAATTTAGAACTGCTTGTCAAGACCACCAAGCAGGGGAAAGTGCCGTAAAGTGTCTTTCCCAAGGACACAACAGAATGGCGCAAAGGATTTTGAACCGAGACCATGCTGATCATCAGTCCAGTGCTTTAACCACTCGACCACACTGCCGCATAAAACTACACCGGTAATATGTTTTAGCAAAATATTTTCAATTAGCTGATATACAATTTGCAACTTTAGCAAATAAAAATTTATAAATGAATTTTTTAATGCAAATATTAAAATGTTCTTTGTGATAAGCAATAAACCATTTTTACAAACAGAAGGTCACCGTGGATATGGCACGCCAATCCTTTATAATTTTTCATATTTTATTTCCATAGTTGTCCTCCTAACACACGAAAAAGCTTCGCAAACGCTATAAATAGAGCAGCTTTTTTCGCGGCGTTTATTTCTCTTTTTATCTCTTATTAAACAAATTTGGTTTCTTTTTAAACTGTAAAAACTATACAAAATAGACGAGACACATACAAAAAACAACACTTAAAAAGTTAAATATATCTATTACTGATAAACTAATGAGGTATAATGTTCCAGGTATGATGCAGTGGCGTGCGGTCAGGGCATGCAAATCATGCGTTGCATGACCAAATTTTTAGGAATTGTATGACAAACTTTTGCGCGACGAGGTAGATATCGTTGAATTCCGTGAGGAATATTACTTGCTTCGGATGAAATCTGAGGCCGATCCGAGACGAAGACCTATTTTTTGTGTTATTTTTGGAGAAGTTAGGACGAAAAGTAAAGAAATCGGAGACTGGTTAGAAGTGATGACCGTTTTTTTTTTTTTTTAGAGATCGCTGCATTTTTAGGACAAAAAGTGCATTACTCGGAATGATTTCAGGCGATCACTTTTTTTTTAGAGATCACTGTATTTTGAGGACGAGAACTGCATTACAAGGAAATGACTTCAAGTGATCACCTTTTTTTAGAGATCACCTTGAATCTAGGACAAAAATCGGTCTTGACTATAACCAATTTTATGACCTGGTTTTGGCATACCAATTGTATGACTGGTCTCAGATGTCACCGCACGCCACTGGTATGGTGAATAAATAAAACATTCAGAGACCATTAAATAAGAAATCAATTTATCATTCGATTCATAACAACAATTAATAAATGAGCAGGAGATTTTTCTTACAATTAGAATAAATTGTTGCGAACTATTGGGTAAAACCACTGACTTTCTGTGTATTGGAGATCAGCATGAACCGGATTCGGGTCGGATCGGAGCCGCTTTTGGGTGGAGACAGTTAATCCGAAATCCCATTTATTTATTGTAGGGTAGGATGATGAGATTGGACCACTGTCATTCTACCAGAATGATTCTCTCGTTTTCGACAAAAAAAAGAAAAAAGCAAAATCAGCAACAACTAATAGGCTACAACTTAAAAAATTCTTTGCCAAAGTATATAAAATTAAATAAAACAAAATACAAACAAGAACCACATAATTAACACACTTATCGATATCTGCATTTCCTGCACATTACGAATATCTATTCGGTTGGTGTCAACGCTATGCTCAGTTTTGAGTAAAATGAACTTGAACATAGGTCACTTTACGTTAAACGCTGTATCACTTTAAGCGGAAACGCGTGACATTGAACTCAAAATAAAACATGTTTCTGCTCATATATCCACATATGCCAAACATGTTTCGATATCTACGTTTCCTGCACATTACGAATATGCAATCGGTTGGTGTCAACACCATGCTCAGTTTTGAGTAAAATAAACTTGAACATAGGTTGTTTACTTTAAACGTATGTCACTTTAAGCGGAAACGCGTCACATTGAACTCAAAATAAAACATGTTTCCGCTCATATATCCACATATGCCAAACATGTTTCGATATCTACGTTTCCTGCACATTATGAATATGCAATCGGTTGTTGTCAACATTGTTATAGTATGTGACGTCATAGCGCACGGCTCTACTGCCTTCTTCTCTCTGGTTTGATAAGTGTGGTTAACCGCGTGATAAACTATTAGTATAACTTACAGATTCAGTCGTATAGCTATCGTGTAACTCCGTATAAATAAAAGAGCTAACTGCAGATACTGGTGGAACTCATAACATGGCGTCGTCGACAGTCAGCTTATAAATTTGTTTAAAGAAAATAAGCTTACGAACCATTATAAAAGTATACTGCAAGTTCGTGATCGGAGATTTGTAAAAGATTGAAGATAAAAGAGACATGGCAAAAAACAAGCGAGAGCTGCAAGCAGAATTAGAAGCAGCAAACAAACGTATAGCCGAATTATCTCAATCTAATCAAAACGCGAATAGTAATATTAATAACGAGGAACCTCCCTCTTGGTTAAAAACTCTTTTAGAGGCACAGTCTGAAAGCCAGCGACAAATGCAGCTTGAAAGCCAGCGACAAATGCAAAAAATAATCGAACGATTTTCGCCACAGCAGCTGGCCCAATGCGCGAACAGCGAGAGAAGCGAATCACGTGAGCAAACCATTGACGTCAACAATTCTAACAACGAGGCAAGGCGAACCAAAGCGGACGCACAAAAGCCTTCGACACTGCAGGTGGGAATTTCGTTAGCTGAATTTGCGAAATGGCGTAAATCGTACAACGATTATGCTACGGTCTCGCTTGCAACAGAGCTGCCATTGAGCAGTCAGTTGGCATTGCTTCGCGGTTTTTTTTCGATGGACATGCGAGAAGCCGTAGAACACGTACTTCTTATCCCGGATGATACGACACTTAAACCAAACGAAGTGTTAGACAAAATTAAAAATTACATCCGGAGTCAAAGAAATATAGCGTTAGATTGCGTCGCATTTGAAGAGAGAAAGCAAGCGGCTGGCGAAAACTTCGATTCGTTTTTAATCGCGATCAAAACTTTGGCAAGAGACGCAGACTTGTGCAATGAATGTTTAAATCGTCGTTTAGTCACAAAAATCATGTCGGGAATATATGACAAAGAGACTCGAACAAAGCTCCTAGCCATGTCCCCATTACCTGATCTTCAGACCGTCACTGATTTATGCAGATCGGAAGAGTCAGCAAAACTAGACGACGCGCGAATAAGCCGACAGCGGAATGAGAGAAAAGCGTACCAAAGCAAATTTCGCCGAAATTTCTCTAAATCTAAAGAGCGCACTAAAACCCCCTGTACAAAATGCGGTAAAAAGACCTGCCCACCAAAAGGTCAAACCCACTGTCCCGCAAAGGATACAGAGTGCTTAATATGTCGCAAAAAAGGTCACTTTACATCAGTGTGCTTTCACAACAAACCCGGGTTCAACAGACGCGAAGAAACGAAGAAAAAGTTAACCGGACAAATCAAGCGTAGATGCAATGCTAACGCAAATTTCGCTAACTCCGCGGCGCCCAAAATAACTGTTAATCTTTTTTCTCTTAAACATCGTAACCCGTTAGGTTCCACAGAAGCTACACCAGACACAGGTGCCGAAGCAAGTCTTGTTGGGGTAAACATCATTCAACGGCTCGGAATAGACCTTGCTAATCTAATGCCGCCAAATCAAGACACTCTTAGTGCAGTAAATCGGCAGACCGTAACATGCGTAGGGACTTTCCCATGCATCATCGAATACTGCGGCCGATTCGTGGAAGAAACCATTTACGTCTGTCCTGAGGTAGAAGATTTTTTGCTTGCTTGGTACGTATGTCAACAGGTTAACATTCTACCTGACACGTATCCTCAACCGATAAATTCATCAAAAACACCTCGAAAATTAGCAAGCATATTAAAAGCAGAGAACACAAGATTCATTATATCAGAGAACCCAACTGCAGCAGAAATTAATGAAATTGAGAACAAGTTGATAAAATCGTACAGCGATGTGTTTTCTGAAGACACAACATTACGGGAAATGAACAGTAAACCCATGAAAATTTCCTTGAAAGATGATGCTGTTCCATTTGCTTTACCTGTTCCACGCCAAATACCTTTAGCTTTCAGAAAGATGGTGAAGACAGAGCTTGACCAACTCGTACAAGCCGGAGTCATTGCACCAGTAACAGAAGTAACTGATTGGGTGCACCCTATGGTCGTTGTACAAAAACCCAATGGTGGAATTCGTCTCTGTATTGATTTGCAGAAATTGAACAAATACGTACGCCGTCCATATCATCCATCTAAATCACCTGCTGAAGCTATTACGAATATTTCTTCTTCGTCTAAATTTTTCTCAACATTAGACGCCACTAAAGGATACTGGCAAGTACCTTTAGAAAAAGAAAGTCAAGACTTTACCACATTCATTACGCCGTTCGGAAGATTTAAATTCCTTCGAGCTCCGATGGGACTAGCTTCTTCTCAAGACGAATATTGCGCAAGAGGCGATGAAGCTCTGCAAGGCATTGAAAAAGTCGAAAAAGTGGTAGATGACATTCTTATTCAAGGCGAAACTGCACAGGAGCACTTGAATACCGTAGTGGCTGTACTAAACAGATGTCGAGAACACGGTATTACTCTTAATCCGAAGAAAGTGCAGTTACTACAAAGTGCTGTGAGATATGTCGGATATATAGTGAGCAGCGACGGTATTAAAGCAGACCCCACAAAAATTGAAGCAATCTCTGAATTCCCTGCTCCAACAAACATAACTGAATTACGATCTTTTATGGGCATGGCAAACCAGCTGGGCGGATTTACTCACCTACTCAGTGAAGCAGCAGGCCCACTTCGGGACTTGCTCAAACCAAAAAATGCTTTTCTCTGGTCACCCCAGCATGAAGAAGCATTTACAAAGACAAAAGAAATTCTTTGTAGCCCCCATATTTTGGTTGCATTCGACCCCAATCTGGAAACGATGCTGCAAACAGATGCATCTCGGTTGAAAGGTCTAGGTTTTGCACTTTTGCAAAAACATCAAGAAACGTGGAAATTGGTTCAAGCAGGATCACGTTTTATAACTGAGACTGAGGCCAACTACGCTATGGTTGAACTGGAATTGCTCGCTGTTGTTTGGGCTATGCGTAAATGCCGCATATATCTGCAAGGCTTACCCAATTTCGAGCTGATAGTAGATCACAAGCCATTAGAGTCAATCCTGAATACCCAGACACTCGATATGGTGGATAATCCCAGGATTCAGAGACTTAAAGAAAAACTCAGCGCCTTTATATTCCACACCACCTGGAGAAAAGGCAAAGACCATATGATCCCCGACGCGTTGTCACGAGCACCGTGCCGCGACCCAGAACCAGAAGATATCATAAACGTAGACACAACCAGAATGATCTGCAAAAACGTTTCTACAATTCTGAGAGGAAAAGACCCAGAAGTCACAAAAGAAACATTTATCGATCCAATGCTGGAAGACTTAAAAGAAAGTACTCAGCAGGACGAAGCAGCACAACAATTAATCACTGCTATTAAAAGCAACTTTTCAAAAGGAAACGAATATCCATTAGCTCAACCTTTCAAAAAGCTGAAGGATCAGCTTACTTTCGAAGATGGATTAATTCTCCTGAACAGCCATCGCATTGTGGTGCCGGTACAGAAAAGAAAAGAAATACTGACAAAGCTACATGCCTCACATCAAGGCATCGAAAGAACAAAACAAAGAGCGCGTCAAATAGTGTACTGGCCAGGAATCAATAGCGACATCAAAAATACCGTTGAAGCCTGCACGAAATGCCAAGAGCACCAACCAAGCTTGCAACAGGAACCATTACAACGCGATCCCCTCCCATCAAGACCCTTTGAAGACGTATCTGCAGATTTATTTTATTATGCCGGTAAGACTTACCTGGTTTATGTAGACCGTCTGTCGGGATGGATTAAGCTCAGCGAGTTCTCTCATGACCCTAGTTCACATCAGATAATCAGCACTATAAGAAAATTTTTCGTGGACACAGGGGTACCAGTACGAATCAGAACTGACGGAGGACCGCAATTCACATCAAGCAAGTTTCAACAGTTTCTCAAGAAATGGGGAGTAACTTCCACCATAAGTACTCCACATTACCCACAGTCAAACGGACACGCAGAAGCAGCAGTGAAAGCCATGAAGCACCTTGTTGCCAAAACTGCTGAGCATGGTAGTCTCGACTGCGATGAATTTAGCAGCGGCCTAATCGAATGGGTTAACACACCCAAGGCCCATGGGTTATCACCAGCCGAAATTTTATACGGCGCCCCGCTACGTTCAATCGTCCCAGCTAAACTGAAGTATTTCAAGGAAGATTGGCAAAACAAATTCGACAAGTGGGACGCAGCTTTATCAAATCTACAAGTGGCTGCAGAAACCGAATACAATAAACGCGCAAAACACCTCAATCCACTAAAAATCGGACAACATGTTCGAATTCAAGACCATATTACAAAAAAATGGTTGCGATCGGGACTCATCATCGGCGTCGGGAGAAACCGCGACTACCACATAAAACTACCGAGCGGTCGAGTCTGTTGGCGCAATAGACGTTTTATTCGCCCTCTCCCCACCGAAGGGGGAGACCCCAAAGAGGAAATGATGACATCAGACGAACGTCACGTCCATTTTGAAGATGAAGTCTTTCCATCATCTCCAACCTCGCGGCGAAGCGTGAGACAAAAACGCTTTCCTAATCATTTAAGAGATTTTGTATGAAGTAGCGTAAAACTCATAACGCTTGTGCCGTATTGTATATAGTTTGTGCATGTTTATTAATCGGGCTCGTACAACGTACTAATATTTTCCTTAGACAACCTTTTCGCTAAAAAGCTTCTTAAAAGGGGGTTGTTATAGTATGTGACGTCATAGCGCACGGCTCTACTGCCTTCTTCTCTCTGGTTTGATAAGTGTGGTTAACTGCGTGATAAACTATTAGTATAACTTACAGATTCAGTCGTATAACTATCGTGCAACTCCGTATAAATAAAAGAGCTAACTGCAGATACTAGTGGAACTCATAACAAACATTATGCTTAGTTTTGAGTAAAATAAACTTGAACATAGGTCACTTTACGTTAAACGCTGTATCACTTTAAGCGGAAACGCGTAACATTGAACTTAAAATAAAACATGTTTTCGGTCATATATCCACATATGTCAAACATTTTTCGATATCTACGTTTCCTGCACATTACGAATGTGCATTCGGTTGGTGTCAACACCATGCTCAGTTTTGAGTAAAATGAACTTGAACATAGGTCGCTTTACGTTAAACGCTGTATCACTTTAAGCGGAAACGCGTCAAATTGAACTCAAAATAAAACATGTTTCCGGTCATATATCCACATATGCCGAACATGTTTCAATATCCATGTTTCCTGTACATTACGAATATGCAATCGGTTGTTGTCAACACCATGCTCAGTTTTGAGTAAAATAAACTTGAACATAGGTCGCTTTACGTTAAACGCTGCATCACTTTAAGTGGAAACGCATCACATTGAACTCAAAATAAAACATGTTTCCGGTCATATATTCACATATGCCGAACTGCTTTAGATATTTACACATCTTGTACATTACGAATATGCAATCGGTTGGTGTCAACATTATGCTCAGTTTTGAGTAAAATGAACTTGAACATAGGTTGCTTTACGTTGAACGCTATGTCGCCAAAAGCGGAAACGCGTGACATTGAACTTAAAATAAAACATGTTTCCGGTCATATATCCATATATGCCAAACATGTTTCGATATCTACGTTTCCTGCTCATTACGAATATCTATTCGGTTGTTGTCAACACCACGCTCAGTTTTGAGTAAAATGTACTTGAACATAGGTCGCTTTACGTTAAACGCTGTATCACTTTAAGCGGAAACGGGTCACATTGAACTCAAAATAAAACATGTTTCCGGTCATATATCCACATATGCCGAATTGTTTTGGATATCTACGTTTCCTGCACATTACGAATATGCATTCTGTTGTTGTCAACATTATGCTCAGTTTTGAGTAAAATGAACTTGAACATAGGTTGCTTTACGTTAAACGCTGTATCACTTTAAGCGGAAACGCGTCACATTAAACTCAAAATAAAACATGTTTCCGGTCATATATCCATATATGCCGAACATGTTTCGATATTTACGTTTCCTGCACATTACGAATATGCATTTGTAGAGATATGAGTAGAGATATGACTGCAATTTAGAACTGCTTGTCAAGACCACCGCGTGTGAAAGACTTCGTAGGCCGCGAGTTTGAAATGCCCGGTGTACCGAAACGAGTCTGGAAGACAATTGATCACCAAAATTTTAGGTAATGGAAATTACATTTAAAATTTTTAAGCTTTTTGATTGCAGGCCATAATAAAACATACTTTTCCTCTGTTATAGAGTGCGTATATAAATTTCGTTATATATAATGTTATAATCATTAAAAGTTTCGCGCCACACTTATAAATCTCTCACAGCACACAGTTTGAAAAACATTGCCCTAGACCAGGGTTTCTCAAACTTTTTTGTCCTGCGACCCCATTTTAAAAACTAAATTTTTGTGCGACCGCAATATGTGTAGGCTAATTGTACGTTAATTTTTTCTTATGGATAACCACGCGTGTGGAAGAAAAACCATGTAATAAAAACGAGAAATGAAAGTGGTAACCTGATTTCTCACACCTTTATTTTTTAAAAGGTATTGACAAATTTAATTTAACGTTGTTAGTTCTCCAAACTCAATTTTGTTTTCTCTTTTTTATCAATCAGCGATTTCGGCTGATCGTGAATTCTGCATCACAACGCTTTTGTAATTTATTTTGATCTCTGCAAAAATTATCAAAAAATCGCGCTAATATCACGTAATCAAAATAAAGAGGTGGATGGTTATGGTCGCTAATAAGGAAGAAGGAGAGAGTTTATTAAAATGTTTACATAATGATTTTTTCTTTTGACCAGACTGTAATTTTTTGCGGGTATTTACTTTTCATTGTCCGAAGTTTTCGTAAAATGCTACAAAATGTCAATTAAATGTGTATAGTAAAAGTGATGTCAGTGCTGAAGTGAAATTCGTTGACAGATTTTATTTGATGCTTGATAACTCCCGTTAAACAATATGGTGACAGCACTAACTCCCGTTAAAAATGTGTAGATATTCAAAACAGTTCGGCATATGTGGATATATGACGGGAAACATGTTTTATTTTGAGTTTAATGTGACGCGTTTTCGCTTAAAACAACATATCGTTTAACGTAAAGCGACCTATGTTCAAGTTCATTTTACTCAAAACTGAGCATGGTGTTGACATCAACCGAATGCATATTCATAATGTGCAAGATGTGTAGATATCCAAAACAATTCGGGATATGTGGATATATGACCGGAAACATGTTTTATTTTGAGTTCAATATCACGGGTTTCCGCATAAAGCAACATATCGTTTAACGTAAAGCGACCTATGTTCAAATTCATTTTACTCAAAACTGAGCATGATGGTGACACCAACCGATTGCATATTCGTAATGTGCAAGATATGTACAGTAGATATCCAAAACAGTTCGGCATATGTGGATATATGACCGGAAACATGTTTTATTTTGAGTTCAATGTCACGAGTGTCGGCTTTTCGCGATTTAGTGTTTAACGTAAAGCGACCTATGTTCAAATTCATTTTACTCAAAACTGAATATGGTGTTGACACCAACCGATTGCATATTCGTAATGTGCAAGATGTGTAGATATCCCAAACAGTTCGGCATGTGTGGATATATGAGCGGAAACATGTTTTATTTTGAGTTCAATGTGACGCATGTCGGCTTTTTGCGACATAGCATGCAGTGACACATATTCAAGTTCATTTTACTAAAAACTGAATATGATGTTGGTACAAATGCCTAAACTAACTTACTCCAGTTTGTAGATTTGGTTTTAATAAAGTCACAATCTAAGATTTGTGGTTTCTACCAAGTGCAAAACTGCACTGGTAGGAACGGCATTGTGCATCACGCACGCCGAACCCGAGCTCACTGCCCGACCATGGTTTCGAGTTTTAAACTCTCATCAGGGACAGTCTGCTTACTCGGGTTTAGTTGCAGAGCTGGTCATATGACCAGCTCTGCAACTATGACCATATGACCAGCTCTACAACTAAACCCGAGTAAGCAGACTGTCCCTGATGAGAGTTTAAAACTCGAAACCATGGTCGGGCAGTGAGCTCGGGTTCGGCGTGCGTGATGCACAATGCCACAGGTGGTACTCTCTAGTGCCATCTGTCCCAAAATTGATAAAGTCACAATCATTTTTTGTAACTGTTAAAAGGTAGCAAGTGGAAATAAAATTGACTAAATGTTTGAGTAATTTTGTATTTAATAAATTTTTGCAGTAAAATTTGGAGTTTTTTTTTGTTTGTTTGTTTTGGCTTAAAGTACAAGTTGAATTCTTAAAAGTTATAAAGTTAGAATAAAACTCAACTTACTGTTTGAGAAATGTTTGCATTTTATGAATTTTTCCAAAAAAAAGGTTTTAAATTTAAGGTTTGATTGTGTTGACCTGTTGCTATGTGTTTGCTTTTATTGTTTCGTTTGCGTGCGCCATATAACGAATTTTTTGTTGTTGTTTTTATCCGCAATTTTTTTATAGGAGCTAGAGATTTTTGTTTCTTTTTTTTTTTTTGTTGAAATAGAAAATTCTGCTAGAATGACATTGGTGAGATTGGACTGTCCGATCTGACAGTCGAAACGTATTATTTTATACTCGTTTACATTGTTGACATGTGCTAAAGGGGGCATTCCAAGTCAATTTCACCAAAGAAATTGCGGTGACGTCTTGAAGAGACCTCAATAAACTGTAGAGCATATTAGGTAGACTTAAAATATGTCTAGTAACAGTGATAATTCAACTCGTGATAAACAAATCATTAATAATCAAAATGGGATAAGAGATAAAAACACTTCTTTAACCCATAAGAAAATCAAAAATAGTATCGGTAACAATTCATGTTTTCTAATTTCAAATCAACATACTGTTGATTGCAATAACATTCCTCCATCTACAAGAAAAGACTGTGTAATTTATGGATATCCTAAGCCTAATATGCCAAGAATGTAAGTTTAAATTGAGTATCAGTATTTTGTCTTGAGTTTAATTGTTTATAATTAATCATAAACTGTAATATTGTTGGTGTTGCTATGAAGTTGGTGCTCTCAATTTTTTTTCAATGAATTGAATCTCTGTTTTTTGTTCTTTACTATTAACTTAATTTTACAAACTAAAAAACCTTCTGTAATTCTTTTTTTAGTTACTATTTGAGCACTGTATGGACCTCTAATAATGAGACTATCAATATCTGGTCTCATTTTCTTACAGGAATATATTTTGTATGGATTTTAAAGATATATTCTCAAGTTAGTCTTTTTATTTCTCAACAGTTTTTTTTTGTTAACAGTTTTATAATTATGTGGGAATTAGAGGGTATTTTTGTCATGTACAAATATTTGAATCACTTATATTACATTTTTGTTATTATTTTTAATTAGATGTAAAGTTATGCATTTTCAAATTCTGTATAGTCTGTAGAAACTTATGATCATGGGCAAAAGGATTGGTCTTCACTGAATAATGGCAACAAATTTTCAATAATTCATAATGCTGATATCCAAATAATGTACTAAGGTGTTGAAGTGGCAAATATGGAAATCTTTACCCTAAAAAGAAACAAAAATACCGTAAAATGGGGTAACTTTGTTCAGCAAGGTAACTTTGATCAGTTAAGGTAATGGTCTTCACTGAATAATGGCAACAAATTTTCAATAATTCATAATGCTGATATCCAAATAATGTACTAAGGTGTTGAAGTGGCAAATATGGAAATCTTTACCTTAAAAAGAAACGAAAATACCGTAAAATGGGGTAACTTTGTTCAGCAAGGTAACTTTGATCAGTTAAGGTAATGGTAATAATATTTGATTTGTAGTCAAAAAAACTGAGCTGGAAAAAACCTCAGATGTTCTATGACACCCTAGCTGAAATTAATGTTGGTACCAGTGAGTTTTGATAAGTTTCAGTTCGTTTTGGCAAGTTTTGGTGAGTTTCGATAAGTTTCTGAAAAACGACTTATCGGAAAATTACATATCTTTTCAAACAACTAAAAATCATATTTTTAAACTCTTACAATATATAAAAAATAGAAACAGTGATCCAAATGTTGTTTAGTCTATTTTTACATTGGTTTTTGATTTGTGATCAAAGTTACCCCAAAGTACAGGGTAACTTTGTTCAGCAGTTTGGTTGAAAGCATTCAGCTGTGAAACTGTTATGACATCATCAAAATATTTTTTTTGATAGCTCAGAGGCAGAATGTTATGATTAGTAAAAAAAAAGTTTTCTTGTTGACAGTGTCAGGTTGTTAGAAGCTAGAAACCTCCAAAATTGATCAAAGTTACCCCGTTTTAACAGTATTAATTTTATACTGAAAACAATAAATGCAACATTTTTATTGGATCTAACAGCCTGTTTCACTTGTTAAAGAGACTATTAGGTTATTAAATGTTGGCAGTGTGGTCAAGTGTTTTTGGAGTGCTGTAATTGTATTTGTAATAGTCATGTTTTAAAACCTACTTGTTATTCTTAAATGTCCTTGGGAAAGATGCTTTACGGCACTTTCCTTGTTTGGTGGTCTAGGCAAATAGTTTTAAATTTTGCTCATATCTCTTTAAGATGAAAAAATCACAAAGAATGTCAACCAGACTAATATCATGGCATCTCCAAAAGCAGATCAAGTTAATTACTTGTCTTACATATTAATAACTCTGTCGCTTTCTTGTAAGTCAGGAAGATAAATATAGTGATGAATGAATATCAACCTATTTTATTAAATGAGATATCTTGGATGACACTTTTAATCGATAAAAGTGTCTGTTGGATCCCATAAAATGTTTATTTTTATTGTGTGATTTTAATTCAAGATATATTGCTCTTGACTCTGTCATTGAGCATTCTTTTGAAAAACTAATTTAAACTCTATTTTTAACTAAAATTAATGTAGAATCCTTGCACGTGCATTTAACTTTTTTATTATTACTGTTATCTAACTTTAATCTTTATTCAATAAAAAAACATAATAACTTATTTTAATGCAGAGAAGTTTCATGTCAATTTCAGTTGTACAGTATATCTGAATAATTTTATGAGGAAAGTTGTTTTGTTGCCATGGTTTTAAGCTAAGGTATAAATAGAATATAAAACTGATAATATCATTTCAAAATTAAAAAGTTTTTATTTATTTTTATCTATGTCTTTTAAAGTATTTTAAATTTGTAGTAGTTTGTGCTTTCTATTGATATATTGTTTGTACTTATTTTATTGTAGGAACTTGACATCATTATTGATTGGCCTGTACTTCTTATAATTTTATCATCAATCACTGTGATGCTATGTAGTGCAGCTGCCCATACTTTTCATTCAAGGTAATAGATATTGATAGCAATTAATCTAAAAAAATTGGGTCTCTTCAAAAAGTTACTGTGAGCGATTTTTTTCAGTGAAACTAATCCAAAATCCTCCTTTTAGCACCAGGGTGGAATAAAGAAGAAACCAAGAGAAAAAATATCTTTCAAGAAGTGATTGTAACTGGATGGGCATCCAGGTTAGTTTCACAAACAAAAATCACTTACAGTGACTTCCTGAAGAGACTAAAAATTGTGCTTTTAAAGGTTTATTACCTCATTTTTTTCTCTCATTTTTAATTTTCTCTCATATCTAATAGTGACACAACTTGTTAGTTAAATATTGCTTGCTGTTTTTCTTGTATTCAATTATGATGCTACTCACTAATTAAATATTGCTTGACTTCAATTGCATACATAGACAACCCTAGCTCTAACCTTCTAACTCTTACCTCCCAACCATATCTTTTAACCCTAATCTTTAACTCTAGTCTAACACTTACCCTAACCCCTAACTTATTGTCATCCTTGCTGTCAAGCACAATACAAGAAACACAAAAAATAAAATAAAATGCGAGACGCATTCAGAAAGAGAAACGTTGCATCATGATAAAATAAGAGAGATAATTGGAAACAATAGAGAAGTAAGACCAAGAAAAATAGAAATATGAGGTACAGTTAGTAAACATGAAAATGCCAAAATTTTTCCATGTGTTAAAAACTTATATTTTAATTTTAAAGTATTATTAAGTTTATTTATTTTGTAATATTACTAATATTATTTTGTAATGTTTATTTTATGCTTTACTAGTAAATTAGTAAATTGATTTGGGGGTCTTGACCCCATGGGGGTTGCCAAGCTTTTTTTTAAGGCAATTGCAAGGATACAATACTTTTTAATCTATATTGTTGGAAAAGAGAGCAGAAAAGGGTCACAGGGCATAAAAAAATCCTAAAATAGTAATTAATCTTTTTTTCTTGAAAAACATATTCATGGTATGAAAACCTTCTTTCCTTCATTTCACTTTAATTTTAAAAAATTTTTTCAAAATATTTCCAGTTTTTGGATGATATATTTGAGAAAATCACCCAGAACTAAAGTGAAGACAAAAGAAATTTTTCAGAATGCCGTTAAGAAGAATAAGTTTTTTCATCAATAAAAGAATGCCTTTTTTTTGTTTTGACTTTAATTTTAAGGAATTTTTTCATAATAAACTAAAGAATCTCTTATCAGTTACACACAAATGTATTACAAAATTTTTTGTCTGCTGGGTCAAAAAAGGTTGAGAGCAACTGCTCAATCTTTTTGATAATTAACCCTTTGCCACTCTCAAAGTGTATCAATTATAGTTTGTTTCACTTTTGTTTTGCTCTGATTATATTTTGTTGATAAAATAATTAGTGATGGGACAGTGTTGAGTTTTTCAATTCTGATGCTGATGCCAACAAAAATTTTTGATTTTGAATACAATTTTGGTTCTGATTCTTGTCACAAAATTTCCTCATTTGGCTTGTTATAATAAACTAACAAATTGTCATTTCTTTTTAAATCATCTTGTTTAATGAGTGAATAATTGATGTACAGTGCTTCTCTCCTAATTGTCTTAAATTGTTTACATTAGCCCTTGTAACTATTTAATTAAAGATTATTGCAAGAGTGAATTAATTTTTCTTGCTGATATCTGAAAAAAGGATCAGAGCAATATTTAATACAAAACTTATTTAATCACAGTTTAAAAACCACAACAGCCTGCTTCATCCTTGTTCAAATGGAATCTTGATTGTTATTTAAAAAGAGAGGTTCTATTTAAATGTATGATACAAAATTTATTTAATCACAGTTTAAAAAACCACAACAGTCTGTTTTCCTTTAGAATCATCATGTGGTTACCAGAAAAATTAGGAATATAATTGTTAGAAGTGAAAACATAGTACTTTAGGTTTAATTATATTTTGATAAATAATATGTAGTTTTATATTATTTCAGTGTTTTAAATTTTATTTTCTAAAATATGTAGTTTGTTAAATTAATCAAGCAAATACTGGCATTACAATTCCCATGATGTCATATAAGAAAAAAAACAATATTGTAAGTGCAAGTACAGAGGATATACATTCATATTATGGTAAGAGAACAAGAGTCAGGTCACCTGGCTTGCTTTTTCTCACCTTAATGTGACTGAAACAGATTAATTATAATGGATGAAACAGACTGTTAAAGTTCTTTAAAAATTAATTAAATAAATTAATCAGTTTGTTTTTGTAAAGTGCTCATTGAAATTTAGAAAATATATAGATTTTTTATTCATTAAGATAAAAATAACTCCCTTACAGCCTGTTTCATTCATTTTTTAATTCTTTAATCAGATGAAACCAGTAGGAGTGTTTTCATCTTAATAAATAAAAAAAGAAACTTACATATATAATTTTTTTGAAATTTTTTGTTGATGTTTATCAAAAAAGTGCTCAATGGCATCAATCGGAATTTTTGTGAAAGTTTTTGTTATTTTCTTGTCTGCTTTAGTTTATTGTTTGTGTTTTTTCTATAGAGCACTGGTGTGGAGTGGACATGTATGAGACAAAAAGATCAAAAATCTGGCTCAAATGTTTAATGATTTTTTATAAAGATCCACACATAGATGTTAAATAAAAAAATAAATATATGAAAATTTTTAATTGCAAGTGTTGCATAGAAAAGATTTATTTCAAATTGGACTATGTAAAAAAAACTTATAATCTGCTTTTGTTTGGTATAAATCCATTTAATACCAAAAAAAAGTGTCACTTTAAAATTGATATCAAAATACTAATTAAAAATCATCTGTATGTTAGCTCAAGGATGTTCAACCTGCAGCCCACTTAAGGTTCTAATGTGGCTTAGCAACTATTTCCAGTTTTCTGGCAATAATAAAAGTTCTGAAAACAAGTTCTCAAAGATTGTTGAAACACATTTATAGGCGGAAATCAACAAATAAGAGTGAGATTCTAGAAGACTTTTTTTTAATGGAGAACACCTAAATTTTCAGAAAAAAATTTAAAAATTGGAGTGAGAAAATAGGAGAAAACTTTTTTTTTTTTTTTTTGAGAACACCTGAATTTTGGACAAAAATTTAAAAATTGGAGCAAAAGTCTGTGTGAACAGCTTTTTGGCTTTTTGTGGCCCAATGAGTTTGGCCTGATAGAAAATTTGGCTCAAATTGAAAAAAGGTTGGACATCTTTGGGTGAGCTCAACAAAAAACCAAACCTGCTCATTGTTGTTTTATTGAACATACCTAGGTTTAATTGAAATATGTCAGCTGTTATATAGTGTGTTGTTTTCAACTGTTTAGTGATGACAAACCAGCAAAAACAATTTTTGTAGCATTGTGTAATGAAAAAAGAATTACCTATTAATTGTAATAAATGTTTGTTTAGATCAGAATTCGATCACAGTTTGTGGATGCTTGTTGATTTTTTTGGCATAATAATGTATTCTTTCGGTTCAACTGTTTCTCACTTTTTTGCTTGCTCTGAACTATCGTACTACAAAAGGTAGATAATTCTCAATAAATACTTTTTGCGATGCATTAAATACTTTTTGTTTATCTTATTATAATCTAGTTATGATATAAATTTTTTTTTAATATTGATCATACTGTAAACCAAAGAACAAATTTAGTAATTTTTCTGTTAAGCATATTTGTTATCATGCAAAGCAACTGAATTAGAGGATTACTTGATAAAATTTTGTGTTTACGATTGATCCACTATTTTACTTAATTTATCTATTTTATCTTTATATTTACCTTTTGACGTAAAAGAAACCACTGCAGGCACTATACTAAGACAACTGTCAAGGAATTCCCCTGACCTGCTTTTATTTGAATTGGTATTTTTATTTAGAGTTATCACCAAAATTTAGAAATGCTTACTCAAACTAATAAGCAAAAGAAAGTGTTGTAAATTGTCTTTCCCAAGGACATAACATAATGCACTTGTAGGTTTTGAACCATGGTTATGTTGATCATATTTACCATCAATCATTTAGCTTTTATCCACTGGACCACCCTGCTGACTCATTTGTTTTTTTTTTGACTTACAAAGCAATTATTTAAAAAAATTTTTCAAACATTTAACTATTTGTTTTGTAATTAATTAGTTTTTAGTTTAATTTTTTTAGAGTATAATTGTAGTTTAAAACTGCTTATTAGGCCACTGACGAGAAAATGGTTTAAGTATCTTAAGTTTAAAGAGCCATCACAAATGCTGAAATAAATCACCATTATATTGTTCATCAAGGTTGTCTTATTTGCCTTTGTTTGGTGAATGTTGGTGCTTAAAAAATATTAGATATTTGAATTATTGGACAAACTAATGAGATATTGGTAATGCACTATTTGGCAGTGTTTCCCATTTGGCATCAACCCAATTTGGCAGAAAAATTTTTGCAGAGACCTGTCACAATAATAATAATCTAGTTATGCTTTGTGCATATTTAATGTTTATTTGTGCCATGTTGGTGAATTATGCATTGTTAGATGTAACCTCATTTTCTGGCTTTAGATGTGGCACTTTGGGTTCTTTTTTGTGTCTTAACCCTATATGGACAAATGGGACAGATCTGGCACGTTTCAAAAAAACGTTATTTAGTGAACATTTTTAGAAATTTTTTTAAATAAACGATTTTTTTAGATTTGTCATATCTAGTTGGTATAGTTTTGAGTTAGAAACCCTAAAACTTCAACCAGTGTGAAAGTAATAGTCAGTTCTTTGGTTGTTTGGCAAGGTTAGTAAAAAATGCTGATACTTACTATTTTGCATTAAGTAGTTCTTGATAAGCAACCAAATTTTTTGACCAAATAAAATTTTTTTGTATTTAGTAAAAGCAGTTCTATCATATCAATAAAAAATTTTTAATGTTTGCTTATTGTGATTAATGTGGTATCGATTAATTTAAACGTGCCAGATCTGTCCACCTGGTCCACAAAGTTTGATTTATATGCTGAAGATCTAAATATAATCTGAGTGTTATGTTGCATTTTTTTTTAATATTTTGAGTAAATATAGTGTAATAATAAATTACTTATGAATGTTCGAAATTTTTATGACATAAAGAATTGGGCAGCTATCGCTGGGGGTGAAAATGGGGAGAGCGAAAATGAATTTTTAGCAGAAAGTGACTCTAATGATGAATATGTTTATTGTAAATCCAGTTACAAAAACCATCAAAGTGAAGAAAGTATTTAGATTACATAGAAAAAAGAGCCAAATGCAAACTGCCTGGGTACACAAGCAAAACTTACATTTTTTGCATAAAATACGAAATGTTTCTTTGCCTGAACAAAAATAAAACTGTTTTAAAACATTTCACAAAAGCTAAAAGTATTCAAATTGTAATGTAAAATTACTTGTGTACTCGTTTTTGACTTTTATGGTTCAATTATTGCATGATATATAACGTTTTGATTTTTCGTACTATGGACCAGTGGGACAGATCTGGCACGTTTAAAAATATTAAAAATAAATAAAAATTTTTTTAATATTTAGTCAAATATTGTGTAATAGAAAGCTACTGTCACTAAAAAATAGTTGAAATAATTTTTATTGAGCACAAAATTAAATTTGTCCATATAGGGTTAATTGTTTATCCAATCATTGCTTTAAAAAATTTAGCTTGACCTCATTTTGTTAATTTGAGTTTTTTTACTTCTATTCTTGCATTTTGTTTTGATGTCTTACCCATTGTGCTTTTAAGATGTTATAATTAACTTGACTCATTGATGCAAACACTAATCAAAACTTTTGCATAATTATTCCAAGCATCATGAAACAAGCATGCTAGCAATCATACTTTCTATTAGGCGAATTGCGTTCTAGTTTTTGGAACATCGAAATTCATCCCTAATTTTGTTTCATTTTATTTTGCTTTGTCTGCCAACTTCACTCACCAAGAACAAACATATATATTGTACACCTCATGGCATGCAGACATACGCAGACAGAGTGACATTTTCAGACCAGACAAATGGCTGCAGATAGAGACTGCAAGAGATGCAGAAACAGATCAGAGGGCATGGCGGCAATGGTGGAGATAAATGGGAGTATTGAAGTTGAAAATTGTGTAACACAGAATTGCTTAACACAACTCTATTTCTTTAATGTTAGCAGCTCGGCTAACAAGCACAATAAATCAAACTTTTTGAAAGAACTCGGAGCAATTGTGAACAAAGTTGAGTTCTCAATTTTTCTAGTCAAGCTACTGTTTATCATCTAAATCATTGTTTACCTTACTTGTCACACTGCTTTCTTTATAATAACCAATGGCACTGACAGAACTGTTTACTTCAATTTTCAATAATCTTTAAAAAGATTGCTTTGGCCAAATCTCATCAGAAGAAATCATTGGCAATTGCAAACTGAAAGAAAACTAGTTTATATAAAGTTATAGAACATTGAAAGTAACAGTGTCTCTGATTGGTTTGAGAGAAAGAGAGCATGCAATTGGTTGTGCACTCACTTGTGCTGTAAGCAAGAAAGCTTCACTTTGTAAACAAATTCTTTTTGATGACAAAGAGAGGGTTCAAGTGATTTTATGTAAATGGCTTCAAATGTTGCCAGATGAAAATATATGATGAAATCTCCTTGGCATAAATAGGCTTGTGTGATAGTCTGTATATTTTGTAGCTATGATATTATGTGGGATAATTTCATGCCACTGTGACAGTGTGTCTGTAGGTTGAACATTTCAATGACTAGAACAATGAATTTGACAACATATTCCAAAATCAGTTAGAAATCAAAGTAAACCTCAAAAAGATCTCCCTAGACAATGGTGGGTGGTCTTCATATAACGACAATTCGTCCAACGACACTATGTCTTCTTGTCCTGTTTTTTTTGTCCAATGACTTTCAGTCCAATTTCAAAGAAAAAAAGTCTTGTTAAGGAAACCCTAGCCCTAACTTTAACCTTAACCCTAAATTCTATTGGACAAAAAGAGGTGGACAAAGTGTTGTTATACAAATTGCCGTCAGACAAAAAGTTTGTACATGCTAGACAGCAATGTAAATCCACTCAAAATGCACCTATTTTAGATTCAACTTTTGGTCAATATTTGTTAGATTACAAGATTTGTGCAGAAAAATTCATTATTAATTGGTTCTTGGTTTCAGCTACATGACATTCATAGAATCATTTGAACCCTTTTTTTGTAGCCAGAAAGAATTTGCTTGTGGACTTAAACTTTCTTGCTTATGGTGCAAGTGAGCATGCAACTTTGCAATGCATGCATCCTCTGAATGCCTTTACTTTCAATTTACTTTCAATGTGCCCTTTACTTTCACTGAAACGACTTTACTTTCAATGTTCTGTAACTCTAAATAAACCTATTTTCTTTCAGTTTGTTATTGCCAACAACTTTTGCTGACAAAGTTGGCTGAAAGAATTCTAAAAAAAACAGT